>NC_069420.1:30659299-30734670 GCF_026875155.1 Cherax quadricarinatus
GATCATATACATATCCTGAGGCTCATATACATGTCCTGAGGATCATAACATGTCCTGGGGGTTTCATATACATATTCCTGAGGTCATATACATGTCCTGAGGATCATATACATGTCCTGAGGATCATATACATATCCTGAGGATCATATACATGTCCTGAGGATCATATACATGTCCTGAGGATCATATACATGTTTCTGAGGATCATATACATGTTTCTTGAGGATCTTATACATGTCCTGAGGATCATATACATGCCCCGAGGATATCATATACATTTTCCTGAGGATCACTTAAATGCCCTGAGGATCAATACATGTTCATGAGGATCATTACATATCCTGAGGCTCATAATACATGTCCTGAGGATCATATACATGTCCTGAGGATCATATACATGTCCTGAGGAATATCATGTCCCGAGGATCCTATACATGTCCTGAGGATCATATGCTATGTATGAGGATCATACTGTCCTGAGGATCATATACATGTCCTGAGGATCAATACATGTCCTGGGGGACATATACATGTCCTGAGGATCATATACATGTCCTGAGGATCATATACATGTCATGAGGATCAAATATACAGTCCTGAGGATTCATATACATTCCTGAGGATCAATACATGTCCTGAGGATCATATACATGTCCTGAGGATCATATACATGTCCTGAGGATCATATACATGTCCTGAGGATCATATACATGTCATGAGGATCATATACATGTCCTGAGGATCATATACATGTCCTGAGGATCATATACATGTCCTGAGGATCATATACATGTCATGAGGATCATATACATGTCCTGAGGATCACTTACATATCCTGAGAATAAATGACATGTCTTGACGAGGCAATGAGAAAATGGAAGACACTGCGTACATGATACAGATTTCAAGACACACAGAGTTGGCACTGAGTACATCACACAGAGTTCACGACACAGAGTTGGCACTGAGTACACCATACAGATTTCAAGACACACAGAGTTGGCACTGAGTACATCATACAGAGTTCACGACACAGAGTTGGCATTGAGTACACCATACAGAGTTCAAGACACACACAGTTGGCACTGAGTACATCACATAGAGTTCAAGACACACAGAGAACAAAAAAAACTATTAAGTTAAATTAAGCCCAAAATACTTATCCTGGTATAGAAACTTCAAGAGGAAAACCATACAAAGCGTGCATCATCGGCCTCTTGTTTCCAGGAACTGAAACGAGTTACATACTGAAGTCACAGTCTGACTCTTTGTTCCCTGGGTCATTACTCAAACCAAAGACTGACACTTGATTATTTTTTTATCATGAGACTGAAAACTCTGCCACCATCTCTATAATTTCCCAGATGACCCAAAACCCCGCTCGACTTCGAAGAAGAGACGGATACTACGCCCTCTCACTCTGCCCCGGCACCAGAGTCGTGCAGTTCTCTGCCAGCAGAGAACTGCAGAAACAACCAAAGCTATCACTTGCACACCTGCACCACCATGCCACACCATATACATATATACACTACACACACATACATATATACACTACACACACATACATACACCACAGACATATACACACACAATAGGCAAAGTGTCTTAGCAACAAGTACCTTTGACAAATGGTAACTAACTGTTGTTATACAACCACTGACAACAACTCCCCACACACAGCAGCAATAAAACTGCTGACTGATAGCACTGACGACCCACAGACTGATAGTACTGACGACCCACAGACTGATAGCACTGACGACCCACAGACTGATAGCACTGACGCCCCACAGACTGATAGTACTGACGACCCACAGACTGATAGTACTGACGACCCACAGACTGATAGCACTGACGACCCACAGACTGATAGCACTGACGACCCACAGACTGATAGTACTGACGATCCACAGACTGGTAGTACTGACGACCCACAGACTGATAGTACTGACGACCCACAGACTGATAGCACTGACGACCCACAGACTGATAGCACTGACGACCCACAGACTGATAGCACTGACGACCCACAGACTGATAGTACTGACGACCCACAGACTGATAGTACTGACGACCCACAGACTGATAGCACTGACGACCCACAGACTGATAGCACTGACGACCCACAGACTGATAGTACTGACGATCCACAGACTGGTAGTACTGACGACCCACAGACTGATAGCACTGACGACCCACAGACTAATAGCACTAACGACCCACAGACTAATAGCACTAACGACCCACAGACTGATAGCACTGACGACCCACAGATAGCACTACCGACCCACAAACTCACAGACTGACGACTCCCAGAATGATAGCAATGACGTCCCACATCATCAAAATCTCAAAAAATTAAATAGGTATGACTGGTCAAGAGTGATTCACAATATGCACGTACATGTGGTATACCTGTAACAGATTTCCATTGTTTCGACCCTCGCAGCCCAGGCCTGGAACAAGTAGACTGTTGCTCTTCGTCGCCAGCTGGCCCCAAGTATCCATCACAGCCTGGTTGATCTGGCACCTGGCAGAGTTAGTGCTCGAGTTTCCTCTTGATTAATTCTACTCTTCTGGCAATATCTCTGATATCTAAAGTACATGGAAGAGTCTTGGACCACGGATGATGATACAGTGTTCTCTTATTGCACCCATGGCACCCCTGGTTTTCACTGGGTCTGTTTTACACTTTTTCCCATGTCTCTCACTCCATTACGTTATGGTCGTTATGTAGATTTATTACCAGACGTTCAATTGTCTATTATCACATATCTCTTCTATGATCCAGAGAACCCATTCTCAGTACTTCGAGATGTTCCCAAATGTAAAGCCATGAAGCTTGGCATTTGGTGGGGTTAAACTCCAGGAGCCATTTGTAGGATCAGGCTTGCAGCCTGTCCAGATCCCCTTATGATCTTACTTGATCCTCGTCCGCTTGTATTCTCCTCATTAATTTCACATCATCAGCGAAAAGGGACACCTCTGAATCTATTCCTTCCGTCATATCGTTTTACTGGCTCTACGCGGCCATTAAACGATCTCTGTACCCCTTTTCTAGCTTTGATTTTCTCTCTCTCCTGCCTTCAACGGAGCCGTCAACATCACACAACATTGTTAGCCAGAGAGCACAAGTGATTTGAATAGTGCCACCACTGGGACTTTTTCTTCCCATCTTCTCATTTTCCACCCTGTCAATTTCTGAGCGAAACGTTGTCACAATCAGACCAAGCTGTGTACCTGTCTTTTGTCCATGGCAGTCGAGCAGGAACACCGTTGGAACGGAGTTGTAACAGGAGAGGAACAACAATACAATGGGCCCCGTAAGATCGTCACAAGATAACGTTTCGTTCTGATGCTGAGGCAGTAATGTCCTTCATGACAGCTAGCAAGACCAGCAGCACCTGGCGATGGTACCAGGACCTGGCGATGGTACCAGGACCTGGCGATGGTACCAGGACCTGACGATGGTACCAGGACCTGACGATGGTAGCAGGACCTGACGATGGTAGCAGGACCTGACGATGGTAGCAGGACCTGGCGATGGTAGCAGGACCTGACGATGGTAGCAGGACCTGACGATGGTACCAGGACCTGACGATGGTAGCAGGACCTGGCGATGGTACCAGGACCTGGCGATGGTACCAGGACCTGACGATGGTACCAGGACCTGACGATGGTAGCAGGACCTGACGATGGTAGCAGGACCTGGCGATGGTAGCAGGACCTGACGATGGTAGCAGGACCTGGCGATGGTACCAGGACCTGACGATGGTAGCAGGACCTGGCGATGGTACCAGGACCTGGCGATGGTACCAGGACCTGGCGATGGTACCAGGACCTGGCGATGGTAGCAGGACCTGACGATGGTAGCAGGAAACCCGGCGATGGTAGCAGGACCTGACGATGGTAGCAGGACCTGACGATGGTAGCAGGACCTGACGATGGTAGCAGGACCTGGCGATGGTAGCAGGACCTGACGATGGTAGCAGGACCTGACGATGGTAACAGGACCTGGCGATGGTACCAGGACCTGACGATGGTACCAGGACCTGGCGATGGTAGCAGGACCTGACGATGGTACCAGGACCTGGCGATGGTAGCAGGACCTGACGATGGTAGCAGGACCTGGCGATGGTAGCAGGACCATGCGATGGTACCAGGACCTGGCGATGGTTAGCAGGTACCTGACGATGGTACCAGGACCTGACGATGGTACCAGGACCTGGCGATGGTAGCAGGACCTGGCGATGGTACCAGGACCTGGCGATGGTAGCAGGACCTGACGATGGTAGCAGGACCTGGCGATGGTAGCAGGACCTGACGATGGTAGCAGGACCTGGCGATGGTAGCAGGACCTGACGATGGTAGCAGGACCTGGCGATGGTAGCAGGACCTGAGATGGTACAGGACCTGGCGATGGTAGCAGGACCTGACGATGGTAGCAGGACCAGGGGCCTGGCGATGGTACCAGGACCTGACGATGGTACCAGGACCTGACGATGGTACCAGGACCTGACGATGGTACCAGGACCTGGCGATGGTAGCAGAACCTGACGATGGTAGCAGGACCTGGCGATGGTACCAGGACCTGACGATGGTACCAGGACCTGGCGATGGTACCAGGACCAGGCGATGGTACCAGGACCTGGCGATGGTACCAGGACCTGGCGATGGTAGCAGGACCTGACGATGGTAGCAGGACCTGGCGATGGTAGCAGGACCTGACGATGGTAGCAGGACCTGACGATGGTAGCAGGACCTGACGATGGTACCAGGACCTGACGATGGTACCAGGACCTGACGATGGTACCAGGACCTGGCGATGGTAGCAGGACCTGACGATGGTAGCAGGACCTGGCGATGGTACCAGGACCTGACGATGGTACCAGGACCTGGCGATGGTACCAGGACCTGACGATGGTACCAGGACCTGGCGATGGTACCAGGACCAGGCGATGGTACCAGGACCTGGCGATGGTACCAGGACCTGGCGATGGTACCAGGACCAGGCGATGGTACCAGGACCTGGCGATGGTACCAGGATCTGACGATGGTACCAGGACCTGACGATGGTACCAGGCGATGGTACCAGGACCTGGCGATGGTACCAGGACCTGGCGATGGTACCAGGACCTGGCGATGGTACCAGGACCTGGCGATGGTACCAGGACCTGGCGATGGTACCAGGACCTGGCGATGGTACCAGGACCTGGAGATGGTACCAGGACCTGACGATGGTATCCGGACCTGGCGATGGTACCAGGACCTGGCGGAAGACCAGGGGAATACACCAGGAAAAACAGCAAAGAAAATAATGAAAGAAGGGAAGAGAAGAATAGAAGGGAATAGAAGAGAAGAACAGGAGAAAAGGGAATAGAAGAGAAGAGAAGAAGGGAATAGAAGAGATGGGAATAGAAGATCAGAAGAGAAGAAGCGAATAGAAGAAAGGAATACAAGAACAGAAAGGAATACAAGAACAGAAAGGAATAGAAGAACAGAACGGAATAGAAGAGAAGGAATAAAACGAATTAAATATGAAATAAAAGAAGGATGAGGGAAATGAGATAACACAGGGAAGAAATGGAGAAATAAAGGAAACGGAGGAACAAGAAAATAATAATCGAAGTAGTAAAAAGTATACAAATATTAAAGCGAGGACGAAGAGGTACTTGAGCAGAGGTGAGAAAATAAGAGAAAGAGAGACGTAAAGGGATGGGAAAACTGAGGGAAGGGAGGAAGTGGAAGATTAAAAGGGAATTAAAAAAAGTTACCACAGAATAGGAGGATAGACGAGGATGGAGAGGGGAGGGGGGGGGGAGGGGGGGGGAGAGTGCAACAAGAGCAGGAGGAGGAAAGAAGGATGAATAATACGAGGGCCGGAGGAGGGAGGGGGGAGGAAGGGGGATGGAAGAAGGGAAAGGGAAAGGAGAGGGGTGGTGGTGTATTCCCTGGTCTTCCGCCAGGTCCTGGACCATCGCCAGGTCCTGGTACCATCGGCCTGGTCAGGGTACCTCGTCAGGTCCTTTGGGAACCATCGTCAGGTCCTGGTACCATCGCAGGGCCTGGTACCATTCTCCAGGTCCCTGGTACCATCCCCCCCCAGGTCCTGGTACCATCGCCAGGTCCTGGTACCATCGCCAGGTCCTGGTGACTGGGTGGTGGTGATTGGGTGGTGGGGGACGGGTGGTTGTGGTGGGTGGTGGTGAGTGGTGGTGGTGGGTGGTGGTGGTTGGGTGGGGGGTGGTGTGTGGGTGGGTGGGGGTGGGGGGTGTGGGGGGGGGTGGGGGGTGGGGGGTGTGGGGTTGTGGGGGTGGGGTGGTGGGGGGGGGGGGGTGTGGTGTGGGGGTGTGGTGTGGGTGGGGGTGGGTGGTGATGTGGCGGCGGTGGTGGTGGGTTGACACTGGCCACACTAAAACATCAATGATGCTGGATCAACTAACTTACTAGACTATCACCACAGCGCCAGCAAACCAAACACCGTACTGGCAGTTACTGAGTTTGTGCATTCATACCCACTCCTTTCTGCACCTTTACCCGCTCCGCTGCCACCATTACCGCTCCGTCTGCCACCAATTTACCCGCTCCGTCTGCCACCATTTACCCGCTCCGTCTGCCACCATTTACCCGCTCCGAGTCTACTTACAAACACCAAATGCTAGAAACACGACTCAATTTTCAAAGTAAACGATCGAAAACATCAGAAACAACACAAACGAAAATCTACAATAACAATATATGAAAATTCTCGGGACAAAAATGAAACAAATTACAAACACGTCCAATACTTTCTACCTGACTACAACTGAAAGTTCCAATACTTTCTACCTGACTACAACAGAAAGTTCCAATACTTTCTACCTGACTACAACAGAAAGTTCCAATACTTTCTACCTGACTACAACAGAAAGTTCCAATACTTTCTACCTGACTACAACAGAAGTTCCAATACTTTTACCTGACTACAACAGAAATTTCCCAAATTTACTTTCTACCTGACACAACAGAAAGTTCCAATACTTTCTACCTGACTACAACAGAAAGTTCCAATACTTTCTACCTGACTACAACAGAAAGTTCCAATACTTCTACCTGACTACAACGGGAAAGTTCCAATACTTTCTACCTGACTACAACTGAAAGTTCCAATACTTTCTACCTGACTACAACAGAAAGTTCCAATACTTTCTACCTGACTACAACTGAAAGTTCCAATACTTTCTACCTGACAACAACTGAAAGTTCCAATACTTTCTACCTGGCTACAACAGAAAGTTCCAATACTTTCTACCTGACTACAACAGAAAGTTCCAATACTTTCTACCTGACTACAACTAAAAGTTCCAATACTTTCTACCTGACTACAACAGAAAGTTCCAATACTTTCTACCGGGACTAAAACGAAAGTTCAATATTTTCTTACCGGGACTACAACTGAAAGTTCCAATACTTTCTACCTGACTACAACAGAAAGTTCCAATACTTTCTACCTGACTACAACAGAAAGTTCCAATACTTTCTACCTGACTACAACAGAAAGTTCCAATACTTTCTACCTGGCTACAACAGAAAGTTCCAATACTTTCTACCTGACTACAACAGAAAGTTCCAATACTTTCTACCTGACTACACAGAAAGTTCAATACTTTCTACCGGGATACAACAAAAAAGTTCCAATACTTTCTACCTGACTACAACAGAAAGTTCCAATACTTTCTCCCTGACTACAACAAAGTTCCAATACTTTCTACCTGACTACAACAGAAAGTTCCAATACTTTCTACCTGACTACAACAAAAAATTCCAATACTTTCTACCTGACTCCAACAGAAAGTTCCAATACTTTCTACCTGACTACAACAGAAAGTTCCAATACTTTCTACCTGACAACAACTGAAAGTTCCAATACTTTCTACCTGACTACAACAGAAAGTTCCAATACTTTCTACCTGAAAACCCAACTGAAAGTTCCAATACTTTCTACCTGACTACAACAGAAAGTTCCAATACTTTCTACCTGACTACAACAGAAAGTTACAATACTTTCTACCTGACAACAACTGAAAGCCCCAAATATTTTTCTACCTGGTACAACAGAAAGTTCCAATACTTTCTACCTGGCTACAACAAAAAGTTCCAATACTTTCTACCTGACTACAACAGAAATTTCCCAAATTTACTTTCTACCTGACTACAACAGAAATTTCCCAAATACTTTCTATCTGACAGCAACTGAAAGCTCCAATACTTTCTAACTGACTACAACAGAAAGTTCCAATACTTTCTACCTGACTACAACAGAAAGTTCCAATACTTTCTACCTGACTACAACAGAAAGTTCCAATACTTTCTACCTGACTACAACAGAAAGTTCCAAATACTTTCTCCCGGGGACTACAACAGAAAGTTCCAATACTTTCTACCTGACTACAACTGAAAGTTCCAATACTTTCTACCTGGCTACAACAGAAAGTTCCAATACTTTCTACCTGACTACAACAGAAAGTTCCAATACTTTCTACCTGACTACAACATAAAGTTCCAATACTTTCTACCTGGATACAACAGAAAGTTCCAATACTTTCTACCTGACTACAACAGAAAGTTCCAATACTTTCTACCTGACTACAACAGAAAGTTCCAATACTTTCTACCTGACTACAACAGAAAGTTCCAATACTTTCTACCTGACTACAACTGAAAGTTCCAATACTTTCTACCTGACTACAACTAAAAGTTAAGCTACAATACAATACAATCACAAACTACAAAAATTCCTCACGATCTTATAATAAAATTTCACTATTTTTTAAAATTTAACACGAAAAAAATAATTAAAACCTACAAGACTTGGCAACTTTTAACCTAAGTTAATATATTTTAACCAAAGGAATATGTTAATTTTAGTAGTTAAAAACAACGAAATATCCTCTTCAGTGGATTCTCAAACATAATTTAACACACTGGTCGTCTCCCACCGGGTAGGATGACCTGGAGAAACAAAAAGAGAAGAAACACTTTCACAGTCATACAGTCAATTACTTTCTCCACAACTGTGTATACTTTCTCTTGAAATTTCCACCTGTAGATTCCCAGAGTTGAGATCTATCATAGGGATAAATCAGACACATGTGCAACACTTGGGTACCTTTATAGTGGAAACGTTTCGCCCCCACAGCGGCTTCTTCAGTCCAGTACAGAGAATGGTGAAGGTCAGATGGGGTCTGAGGTAATCAGTCCCTCAGCCTAGAGTCGATGTAATCAGTCCCTCAGCCTGGAGTCGATGTAATCAGTTCATCGATACCGTAAAAATTACATCGACTCCAGGCTAAGGGACCGATTACCTCAAACTCCTGATCTTTACTATTCTTCTTTGTAATGGACTGATGAAGCCACTGTGTGGCGAAACGTTTCCACAATAAAGATACCCAAGATACATGTGTCTAATTTATTAACTTGCCGGTTCTCTGAACCATTTATCTACGTCTCTCATAGGGCCAATGACAACACGCGCCGTACCGAGCGCCCGTAGTTGGTCCGCGACAATTCAAGGAACAGCGGAAAGTTGGGACTAACAACCGCACACAGCCAGAGCTTTTGTCAGCTATTACTGGACGAGGAGGACCATACTAGGAGGTATATCTACGTCAGTGTGACGCAGCTAACTTGTAAGTACAGTGGTAGACGAGGACCATACTAGGATATACATCGATGTCAGCGTGACCATACCAGGAAGCATTTCTACGTCAGTGTAACGCTGGTGACTTGTACGTGCCGTAATTTACGAGAAGGACCATACTAGGAAGAATACCTGGGTCAGTGTGATGTAGGCGACTTGCAAGTACTGCGGTGGACGAGGAACCATTCAAGGAAGTATACTACAATCTAATCATAAAATTGAGCGAAAAAATATTGTGAGGGACCTGGGAGTGGTAATGTCTGAGGCTCTCAATTTCAAAGATCACAACAGTACCACGATCACAACTGCGAAGAAAATGATAGGATGGATAATGAGAACGTTCAAAACAAGAGATGCCAAGCCAATGATGATCCTTTTTAAATCACTTGTTCTCTCTAGGCTGGAATATTGTTGTACATTAACATCTCCATTCAAAGCAAGTGAAATTGAAGATCTAGAGAGTGTACAGAGAACCTTTACTGCACGTATAAGTTCCGTCAAACACCTTAACTACTGGGAACGCTTGGAAGCACTTGACTTGTACTCGTTGGAACCCAGGAGAGATATATCATAATCTACACTTGGAAAATCCTAGAAGAAATGGTCCCGAATCTGCACACAGAAATCACTCCCTACGAAAGCAAAGGACTGGGCAGGCGGTGCAAAATACCCCCAATAAAAAGTAGGGGCGCCAGTGGTACACTAAGAGAAAACACAATAAGTGTCCGTGACCCAAGACTGTTCAACAGCCTCCCACCATGCATAAGGGGAATTACCAATAGACCCTTGACTGCCTTCAAGAGGGAGCTGGACAGATATTTAAAGTCGGTGCCGGATCAGTCGGGCTGTGATTCGTATGTTGAACAACGTGCTCCTAGCAGTAACAGCCTGGTTGATCTGGCCCTGATCCACCGGGAGGCCTGGTCGTAGACAGAGCCACGAGGGCATTGATCCCCGGAATACCCTCCAGGTAGACGTTAGTATGACGGAGGTAACTTGTACGTACCGTGGTGGTCACGTGTTTGGTTCCTCAGTGGCATTCTTAGCAGTGTAACACTACGACAAGATCCTTAGAGCAAGAACACGAAGGAGAGGAAGACACAGCCACAAGATAACTGAATGCTGCGGAAGACACGACCCGCAACTTGGCAGGTAAAGATGATAATTTAAAACTAATCAAGACTAATGTTCCGTAACGGAGAGACGAAGAGCATACATCGTGAATTACCTCTCAAGAGTTAGTAAAGAGAGCGGCGGGGATTCCTCGGAGAAAAGAGAGAAGATAGAGAGGGGGGGGAGAAACCAGAGGAGAGAGAGAGGAGGAGAGAGAGAGAAGAGAGAGAATGAGGAGATGAGAGGGGGAGAGGAGGAGAGAGAGGAAGAGAGGAGAGAGAGAAAGGAGGGGGAGAGGGGAAAGGGGAAGTTGATGTGAGAGTTTTCGTAGTGTGAAATAAGAAGTGAAATATTCCGGAAAACCTGGAAAGGAATTTCCCATTCTTTTAAAGACCCAACTCCTGGTAAATGGAAAAGGGGGAAAGATTTTGGAAAAAGGAGGGGGGAGAGGGAAAAAGGAAAGATGAAGGGGTTTCAAGACAGATCAAATGTGATTGTAAGGGAGGTAGGGACTTGATGGGGAGGGGGGGGAACGAGATGTGAAATAAAATTGGGGTCCCCGGTGGTAATAGGAGTTTTCTTCCGACGTAACGGGCAACTCTGTTTCAAAGATTACGGATAAGATAAAGAGTTTCACAGAAGTTCCTCAAGAGAGTCCCAGAAAAAAGTTCCACAGATATGAAGTTAACATTAGGCCTAAGACAAATGGAATGCAACGCACGGGAGAACTACAGAAGGGGAATGATTGAGGTATGAAGGAGAACGCAGAGTGGCTAGCAAGGAATGCAGTGTGAGTGGGTTCCACACTGGTGCTGCACACTCCAAGACGGGCCTGACAAATACTTACAGACGAGACGAACTTCTTACGGCTTACGACAAAGAAGACAGACGTACAGATAATTGCTAGGCGTAAGGGGACACCCTCTAGGTAATGGTCACTGGAATCACTAACGAACACTTACACTGATACGGTCATCTAAGCTTATTCCTTGGTTAGCTTCAAATTTAGGCTGGATAAATTACATGGGGGAAGGATTGGACTTTCAGTGAGGGCTGGCATTAAAAAAGGCTTGGCAAATATTTTGTCAGTGGGTTAGTAGAGTATTTAAAGGGCCTGCCCAGTATGCGTCAACAGCCTGCTAGGGACTTAAAAAGCAATGTGAAGAAAAATTAGATAACAACGAGGGGATAATTTGGGTGACCGCTTGGGAAGACAAGCGGGGGGTCACGACCCAAAATTCACGAGTGCATTCCTAAGATGATCCTGTTTGGGAAAAAGAATGTGACAGAAAAAAGGGGAGAGAGGCAGACAGACTGAAGAAGTGTAACTGAGGAAGATAATGACAGTAGTGATCAGAAGGTCACAGTCTCATCTTCAAGGTAAATATGTAGGTCTGCTGGGAGTGTATGTTGATGGCCATGTTGTTGCAAGTGAGAGTATTGATGCAGACCTCATGTATGTTGATGGTCATGTTGTTGCAAGTGAGAGTATTGATGCAGACCTCATGTATGTTGATGATCATGTTGTTGCAAGTGAGAGTATTGATGCAGATCTCATGTATGTTGATGATCATGTTGTTGCAAGTGAGAGTATTGATGCAGACCTCATGTATGTCGATGGCCATGTTGTTGCAAGTGAGAGTATTGATGCAGACCTCATGTATGTTGATGGTCATGTTGTTGCAAGTGAGAGTATTGATGCAGACCTCATGTATGTTGATGATCATGTTGTTGCAAGTGAGAGTATTGATGCAGACCTCATGTATGTTGATGATCATGTTGTTGCAAGTGAGAGTATTGATGCAGATCTCATGTATGTTGATGATCATGTTGTTGCAAGTGAGTATTGATGCAGATCTCATGTATGTTGATGATCATGTTGTTGCAAGTGAGTATTGATGCAGACCTCATGTATGTTGATGATCATGTTGTTGCAAGTGAGAGTATTGATGCAGACCTCATGTATGTTGATCATGTTGTTGCAAGTTACAGCAAAGATATTGAAAACTTCTCTCTCTAAATCTCACTGCATAAAGCCACTTCACACCCTAAAAGTGTACACTCTTAAGGTGTACACAAGAACAACAACACACACAAAAACACACACACACAACACACACACCACACACCCCAACACACACACACACACACACACACACACAACACACACACACAACACACACACACAACACACACAACACACACACAACACACACACACACACAACACACACACACACACACACACACACACAACACACACACACACAACACACACATACACAACACACACAACTAAACACACAACTCACACACAACACACACACACAACACACACACATACACAACACACACAACACACAACACACCCCAACACACCACAACACACACAACACACACACACACACACACACACACACAAAACCCCACACCCCACACACACACACACACAATGACGAAGCGATGTTAAATTTTTCGTTCCACAAAATTATCTTTCTAATTTTAACTGGAGTGACAAGGAGCGGATGACTGATACACTGCCAGCGACAGTGTAGGTGGAGACCTGAGTACCCCCAGGGTCACTAGGAACCACAGTGTAGGTGGAGACCTGCGTACCCCAGGGTCACTAGGAACCACAGTGTAGGGTGGAGATTTGCTTACCCCCAGGATCACTAGGGACCACAGTGTAGGGTGGAGACCTGCGTACCCCCAGGGACACTAGGGATCATAGTGTATGGTGGAGACCTGCGTACCCCCAGGGTCACTAGGGACCGCAGTGTATGGTGGAGACCTGCGTACCCCCAGGGACACTAGGGACCATAGTGTATGGTGGAGACCTGCGTACCCCCAGGGTCACTAGAGACCACAGTGTATGGTGGAGACCTGCGTACCCCCATGGTCACTAGGGACCACAGTGCACCTAGTTTATACTAAATACTGTCTTACTAAATCTAGGGTCGTTGGGGACCACAAAACACCCGGTTAACAACTAACTTAACCTGTGAAATATATACCCTGAGATATATTACTCAGAAAGATACAACTACGACAGTAACTTAACCATCACAACTACGATAGTAACTTATCCATCACAACCATGACAGTAACTTACCCATCACAACCATGACAGTAACTTACCCATGACAACCATGACAGTAACTTACCCATCACAACCATGACAGTAACTTAACTACCACAACTACGACAGTAACTTACCCATCACAACTACGATAGTAACTTAACCATCACAACCATGACAGTAACTTATCCATCACAACCATGACAGTAACTTAACCATCACAACCATGACAGTAAAGTAACTTAACCATCACAACCATGACAGTAACTTAACTACCACAACTACGACAGTAACTTACCCATCACAACTACGATAGTAACTTACCCATCACAACTACGATAGTAACTTAACCATCACAACCATGACAGTAACTTACCCATCACAACCATGACAGTAACTTAACCATCACAACCATGACAGTAACTTAACTATCACGACTACGATAATAACTTACCCATCACAACTACGACAGTAACTTACCCATCACAACTACGACAGTAACTTACCCATCACAACTACGACAGTAACTTAACCATCGCAACTACGACAGTAACTTAACCATCACAACTACGACAGTAACTTAACCATCACAATTACGACAGTAACTTAACCATCACAACTACGACAGTAACTTAACCATCACAACTACGACAGTAACTTAACCATCACAGCCACGACAGTAACTCACCCATGACAACTACGACAGTAACTTACCCATCACAACTACGACAGTAACTTAACCATCACAACTACGACAGTAACTTACCCATCACAACTACGACAGTAACTTAACCATCAGAGCTACGTAGAATTAATTATACTTCTCAGAATGTAATATATTTTGCCTTTTGTTTACAAATAACACGCATGGGCCTTACCCCCCCCCACTCTAAACAACGTGACTTCCTTGTAAGTGTTACAAGACTGTGTACAAGGAAGTGCTTTTGGAGAGGCACAGGAGACAAGCGTAAGTGTTACAACACTTACGCTTGTCTCCTGTGCCTCTCCAAAAGCACTTCCTTGTACAGTCTTGTAACACTTACGCTTGTCTCCTGTGCCTCTCCAAAAGCACTTCCTTGTACACAGTCTTGTAACACTTACACTTGTCTCCTGTGCCTCTCCAAAAGCACTTCCTTGTACACAGTCTTGTAACACTTCGCCCTTTTCTCCTGTGCCTCTCCAAAAGCACTTCCTTGTACACAGTCTTTTTAACAAATTACGCTTGTCTCCTGTGCCTCTCCAAAAGCACTTCCTTGTACACAGTCTTGTAACACTTACGCTTGTCTCCTGTGCCTCTCCAAAAGCACTTCCTTTTACACAGTCTTGTAACACTTACATTGTTCCTGTGCCTCTCCAAAAGCACTTCCTTGTACACAGTCTTGTAACACTTACACTTGTCTCCTGTGCCTCTCCAAAAGCACTTCCTTGTACACAGTCTTGTAACACTTACGCTTGTCTCCTGTGCCTCTCCAAAAGCACTTCCTTGTACACAGTCTTGTAACACTTACGCTTGTCTCCTGTGCCTCTCCAAAAGCACTTCCTTGTACACAGTCTTGTAACACTTACACTTGTCTCCTGTGCCTCTCCAAAAGCACTTCCTTGTACACAGTCTTGTAACACTTACGCTTGTCTCCTGTGCCTCTCCAAAAGCACAACTGTTTACAGTGCCAATTGTTCGCAGTACCAACCTGTTGATAAAAAAAATCCGTATGTAAATATGCACGTAATATTTTTGTAGGAAATATTAATAAAAGTATTTTACGGGAGGAGGAGAGAAAGAAATGGGAGAAAACAGAGGTTGGAGGAGTTGAAGAGAAGGGGAAAATGGGGAGAAGAAAAAAAATAGAGATTGGAAAGAGGAAGAGAGAGATTGGGAAGTAATATATAACTGAATATTGGCTGTTTACTTTTCACATCTCCCTAGTTAAGTGTAGAGCTGTTAGATACAAAGATTTCTACATATATACGTACATACATATATGTATACATAACTGTACATACATAAATACGTTATGATCTCTGAAGTGTAATGACACTCGTCAATGTTTGAGTAAACGTATAAGAAGACAAACACACGAGAATAACAATAACCTGGGTATAAACCTTGGTAATAAATACCGACAAGTTGGTTTAGAAAGACACGTAAGCAAACACTATAACATATTAGAAAACGTTTCGGTCCTGGGACCTTGATCACTTCTAACATGTTAGAAGTGATCAAGGTCCCAGGACCGAAACGTTTTTTTAATAAAGTTATAGTGTTTGCTTACGTGTCTTTTTAAACCAACAATAACCCCTTTTTCTGATAATCTCTTCACACGCACACACACAACACACATACACACACACACACACACACACAAACACACACACACACATTCACATATACACACACACACACACACACACAAAACACACAAAACAACACAAAACACACACATTCACACACACATACAAACACACCACACCCCACACATACAAACACACACACACACAAACACACACACACAAACACAAAACACACACACACACACACACACACACATACAAACACACAACACACACATACAAACCACACACACACATACAAACACACACACACACATACACACACACACACACACACACACATACAAACACCCACACACACACACCACACAAATCGGTCTGACAACACTGGATGACAGGAGGGTCACGGGAGACATGATAACGACATACAAAATACTGCGTGGAATAGACAAGGTGGACAGAGACAGGATGTTCCAGAGATGGGACATAGAAACAAGGGGTCACAATTGGAAGCTGAAGACTCAGATGAGTCAAAGGGATGTTAGGAAGTATTTCTTCAGTCATAGAGTAGTTAGGAAGTGGAATAGTCTGGCAAGCGATGTAGTGGAGGAAGGAACTATACATAGTTTTAAGACGAGGTGTGATAAAGCTTATGGAGCAGGGGGAGAGAGAACCTAGTAGTGGTTGGTGAAGAGGCGGGGCCAGGAGCTGAGTCTCGACCCCTGCAACCACAATTAGGTGAGTACAATTAGGTGAGTACACACACACACACACACACACACACACAGGGAATACCTATCGACATGAAGACAACAGTGAGTCATGGTACTTGGCGAGGTGTCAGAGTGGGCGCCTGTGACGAGTGGAGTTCCACAGGGGTCAGTCCTAGGACCGGTGCTGTTTCTGGTATTTGTGAATGACATGGCGGAAGGAATAGACTCCGAAGTGTCCGTGTTTCCAGATGATGTGAAGTTGAGAAGAATCCAATCGAACGTGAACCAGGTAGAACTACAAAGGGATCTGGACAGGCTGCAGCCCTGGTTCAGCAACCGGCTCCTGGAGTTCAACCCCACCAAGTGCAAAGTCATGAAGATTGGGGAAGGGCAAAGAAGACCGCAGACGGAGTGCAGTCTAGGGGGCCCGAGACTACAAACCTCACCTAAGGAAAAAGATCTTGGGACGAGTATAACACCGGGCACATCTGAGGCGCACATCAACCAAATAACTGCCGTAGCATACGGGCGCCTAGCAAACCTAAGAACAGTATTCCAACATCTTAATAAGGAATCGTTCAGGACCCTGTACACTGTGTACGTTAGGCCCATATTGGAGTATGCGGCACCAGTTTGGAACCCACACCTAGCCAAGCACGCAAGGAAACTAGAGAAAGTGCAAAGGTTTGCAACAAGACTAGTCCCGTAGCTAAGGGGTGTGTCCAACGAGGAGAGGTTAAGGAAGATCGACCTGACGACACTGGAGGGCGGGAGAGATAGGGGAGACATGATAACGACATATAAAATATTGAAAGGAATCGACAAGGTGGACAGAGACAGAATCTTACAGAGATGGGACACAGCAACAACGGGTCACAGTTGGAAGTTGAAGACTCAGATGAATCACAGGGATGTTAGGAAGCATTTCTTCAGTCACAGAATTGTCAGGAAGTGGAATAGTTTGGGAAGCTATGCAGTGGAGGCATGA
The DNA here is from genome assembly GCF_026875155.1 of Cherax quadricarinatus. Classification (NCBI taxonomy): domain Eukaryota; kingdom Metazoa; phylum Arthropoda; class Malacostraca; order Decapoda; family Parastacidae; genus Cherax; species Cherax quadricarinatus. Next base: position 30,677,163 of record NC_069420.1, read on the forward strand.
TCCATACATAGCTTTAAGAAGAGGTATGATAAGCTCATGGAGCAAGACGAGTGACCCAGTAGCGGGCAGTGAAGAGGCGGTGCCAAGAGCTGTGAATCGACCCCTGCAACCACAACTAGGTGAGTACACACACAAACACCCCGGCCAAGTGTCTGTCGACATGTGCCTTTGATAAATAGTAACTAACACACACACACACACACACACACACACACACACACACACACACACACACACACGATCAAGAGAACATAACCCCCTCTCCAGGCACCAGGGTGCAGATAGGTTCCAGGAGAGGTCCCCTTGTGACCTGATACCTGCAGCTGTTCCTACTTCCTTCAACCAACTTCCATTTTCTTCGCAGATAACCGAGTGTCACTTTCCGTGATCCGCAGAGTTACTTCCCCAGTGTGTGGCGAGGCTGGGAAGTGAAGTTATGAAGACGTGGTGGAAGCGGAGTCCATACGAAGTTTTAAGACTGGGTACGACTATGTTACCCATCACAACTACGATAGTAACTTACCCATCACAACCATGACAGTAACTTAACCATCACAACCATGACAGTAACTTAACCATCACAACCATGACTAACTTAACCATCACAACCATGACAATAACTTAACCATCACAACCATGACAGTAACTTAACCATCACAACCATGACAGTAACTTAACCATCACAACCATGACAGTAACTTAACCATCACAACCATGACATTAACTTAACCATCACAACCATGACTAACTTAACCATCACAACCATTACAGTAACTTAACCATCACAACCATGACAGTAACTTAACCATCACAACCATGACAGTAACTTAACCATCACAACCATTACAGTAACTTAACCATCACAACCATGACAGTAACTTAACCATCACAACCATGACAGTAACTTACCCATCACAACCATGACAGTAACTTACCCATCACAACCATTACAGTAACTTAACCATCACAACCGGCCAGTAACTTAACCTATCTCAGCTCCATGGCGGTCCAGACTTGAGACCACGCGTTTCAAACCACAAATAAGACAGTATCTCAATGCCAGTACAACTCATGTAATATATACTACATACCACTAACATGACTACTAACACAAGACAAACATACCTACAACATGACATACTTAACCAAACAAACCATACCTACTAACATACTACTAACACAAGACAACATAACCTAACTAACATGACTACTAACACATACAAACTACCCACTAACAACTACTAACACAAGACAAACATACCTACTAACATACTACAACAAGACAACATAACCTACTAACCATGACTACTTAACACAAGACAAACATACCTACTAACATGACTACTAACACAACAAACCATACTACTAACATACACAACAGGCAAACAAACATACCCACTAACATGACTACTAACACAAGACAAACATACCCACTAACATAACTACTACACAAGACAAACATACCTACTAACATGACAACACAAGACAAACATACCTACTAACATGACTACAACACAGACAAACATACCTACTAACATGACTACTAACACAAGACAAACATATCTACTAACATATACTAACACAAGACAAACATACCTACTACATGACTAACACAAGACAAACATATCTACTAACATATACTAACACAAGACAAACATACCTACTACATGACTATAACACAAGACAAACATATCTACTAACATTACTAACACAAGACAAACATACCTACTAACATGACTAACACAAGACAAACATACCTACTAACATGTACTAACACAAGACAAACATACCTACTACATGACTAACACAAGACAAACATACCTACTAACATACTAACACAAGACAACATACCTACTAACATGACTACTAACACAAGACAAACATATCCCACTAACATGACTACTAACACAAGACAAACATACCTACTAACGTGACTACTAACACAAGACAAACATACCTACTAACATGACTAACACAAGACAAACATACCTACTAACATGACTACTAACACAAGAGCAAACATACCTACTAATATGACTACTAACACAAGCAAACATACCTACTAACATGGACTATAACACAAGACAAACATACCTACTAACATGACTATACACAAGACAAACATACCTACTAACATGACTACTAACACAAGACAACATACCTACTAACATGATACTTAACACAAGACAAACATACCTACTACATGACTACTAACACAAGACAACATACCTACTAACATGACTACTAACACAAGACAAACATACCTACTAACATGACTACTAACACAAGACAAACATACCTACTAACATGACTATTAACACAAGACAAACATACCTACTAACATGACTAACACAAGACAAACATACCTACTAACATGACTACTAACACAAGGCAAACATACCTACTAACATGACTACTAACACAAGGCAAACATACCTACTAACATGACTATTAACACAAGACAAACATACCTACTAACATGACTACTAACACAAGACAAACATACCTACTAACATGACTACTAACACAAGACAAACATAACCTACTAACATGACTACTAACACAAGACAAACATACCCACTAACATGACTAACAAAAGACAAACATACCTACTAACATGACTACTAACACAAGACAAAGATACCTACTAACATGACTACTAACACAAGACAAACATACCTACTAACATGACTACTAACACAAGACAAACATACCTACTAACATGACTACTAACACAAGACAAACATACCTACTAACACAAGAGAAACATCCCTACTAACATAACTAACACAAGACAAACATACCTACTAACTCGCACACATTAAACAGGTACATACAGGCCTAACACAAACCATGTAACAAACACTCACACACCAGTAAACAAACACCAGCAACACCTCAAAGGCAGCATAAGCCACATCACAATCAAACACCTGCAACAACCACACACAATATCAAACACAGTCCCACCAGCACATAAACAAACACCAGTAACAACCCCCTCCCCCCTCCCAACACTTTCAAACAACACTCCCACCGGCACATCACAAACACCAGCAAACAAACCAAACACAAACAAACATTTGTGTTTCATCAGGTGGATAAATTACACCGCCCTAGAATGTGATACATACAGTCAGGATAATTCGTTCAGGCGCAAAAATAGTTTTAGGTGTTTTTCCCCTCAGTTCGAGTCCACACAATTTCCACAACCAATGTATATAAATGCGTAATTTAATGTTCACTTGCTGGAGGGGGGAGCTCTTATGGGGGCTCTCAGGGGGAGACTCAGGAGGGATCTCTCAGAGAGGGATCTCTCAGAGGGGGGATCTCTCAGTGGGGGACTCAGGGGGGGGACTCTCAGTGGGGGACTCAGGGGGGGGACTCTCAGTGGGGGACTCAGGGGGGGGAAATCTCAGGGGAGGGACTTCCACCTTCCCTCTCCCACAACACCTCAACCACAGGGGTAAAAACGAGCTCACCCTAGAGAACCACCTCCTCCTAGCAAGTCGACGACGTTTCGACCCTCTAGGACCCCAAAAATGGCGTCCATTAACCCCCGCGCAAGACGCCTGAGCGCCCAAAAACGGCTCCTGGACAAAACTTTTTGGAAAATTCTTCCCCCGCTGTTTCATCACCTGAAATCAATTTGCATCCAAAATTAAACCTGTTCATATTCGCGGCGCTTCTTTTGAATGCACGCAATTTTCATCAATATGCCGTGATGTTATTGGGCTCAAAATCCCAGTCGACGAGTGGGGAGGGGTAGATGGAGGGGAAGAGGGGGGCAGGAGGGAGGGGTAGAGGGGGAGGGAAAGAGGAGGGAGGAGAGAGGGGGAGGAAGAGTGGAGTTAAAAAGAAATCTTGTAATTGCAAATGTCACTGCATGAAAGAGGTCTTTGAATATCGCTCGTAGAATATATTTCATCTGGTTCCCATTCAATCCACACAATGAAATATATTTTGTATTACCCTTCATTAAACTGTATTAAAATTTCTGATATGTTCTGAAATTACACCATTGTCTGTGTATGCATATATATATATATATATATATATATATATATTATATATATATATATATATATATATATATATATATATATATATATTGTGTGTGTGGTGTGTGTGTGTGTGTGTGTGTGTGTGTGTGTGTGTGTGTGTGTGTGTGTGTGTGTGTGTGTGTGTGTGTGTGTGTGTGTGTGTAGAGGGACAGAGACGCCTATCAACATGTAAACAGAGCACTGGACGGTGACAACAACCGTGGTCCAGCCCAGATGGTCTGTGGACCATCTACCTTCGACGGAGGTGAGAACAGGTGTACCTTGAAAGCTTCTAAGGCTGTGGCATGAGACAGTAGGACCATAGATGGTGCCAAAATGTCACACTTGTCATGGGTGGGTAAGAAATCATCCTCTTGTAAGCTCTGTGGCTAAATGCGGTCACCAGTTCTTTGGTAATTTAAAAAAATAAAATTCATATAGCCGGCTAATCAATATTCACCCACCACCATAACATTCACACAGACATGTAAACAGACACACACTGCTTGTGTACCTATCAACATTCACCCACAGGCTTTCCATCAACATTTACTCACAGTCTTGCCACATCAGCATTCACCCATAGGCTTTCCATATCAACTTTCACCTACAGTTTTCCCATCCACATTCACCCACAGACTTAACATATTAACATTGATTCAAAGACTTCCCATCAACACTCACAGGCTTCCCATCAACATTGACCCACAGGATTTCCATATCAACATTCACCCACAGGCTTCACATATTAACATTCACTCAAAGGCTTCCCATCAACATTCGCTCAACAGGCTTCACGTACCAACATTCAACCACAGGCTACAAGTAGCAACGTTCACATTCTACACAAACATCCACCAACATTCAACTTTCAAAACAGACGAACGCCAGCGTTAAAATGGGAAAGCCATAGGAGAACAGATCGCTAGTTATTCACTTGCGTAAGGTGCTTCAAGGACGCAATCCCATGCAAATTCCCTTGCGTAAGCTTAACGCTTATACAGATTCGTAAGGCCAAACAGCATCTGAATCTAAAACACGCATCGGGGCGGCTATATACTTAATACATTTTACCATTTGCCCAACTCATTTAAACCCCCCAAAGAAAGTATTTTCTTTCTGCCCCGCGCCGTTCCCTTTCCCCCCCCTTTTTTTAAACCCCCTTTGATTAACCCTTAAAAAGAAACCATCTTTCCCCCTTACCTTTTTTCCCAAATTTCCGTTCCCCTTTTTGGCGCCCCCGGAAATTAAGGGCCCCCCGCTTTAAAAAATAACCCCCGTTCAGGAGGAAAAAGTTTTATCGGAACCCCCCCCCCAAAAAAAAGGCAATCTAAATTTTTTTTAAACCCCACTTGAGGTCTTTTATTCTTAATTTAATTTTAATTTTTAGAAAATTTTTTTTTAACCAAAAAAGTATTTTTAAACTTTTATTTTTCCCCCGAGCCGGGGGCCTTCTTTCCCAACTTTTCCCTTTCAACCTTTGCATTTTGCCCAAACAAACAAAAATCCACCGTTTTAAAAACCTTTCGGTTTAAGCCCAACCTTCCCCGTTGCCGGTTCTCAAAAAAAGGGAAGGTTAAAAACCGCTGTATTGCCCGTTAAACCCGCTTTTTTTTGACAATAAAACAAAACCCTCTGTTAAGACTTAAAGTCAAAAAACCCTTCCGGGTAGGTTACACCTTTATTGGGTTACTTTTAAATATTTTTGTTTATTTTCTTTAAATTTTATATAACTCTTTTGGTAGGTTATATACACCCAGGAGTGGAAATAATCAGGTGGGTTTGAACAAACCATCGGTAGTTTGGGAAACCAATTTGGGTTTTGTATTAAACCCACGGTATTTAAAACCCACGGTATGTGATATTTACCATATGGTGGGTTAAACACCCACAGGGTGTTGAACACACCATATGGAGGTTTTTGATATTTCACCATCAGGTGTGTAAAAATCTGGTTAAAGTTTGATATAAATCATGGTTGTGTTGTTTTACAAACCCCATCGGGTAGGGGGAACTAAAATATGGAGTTTAACTCACTCATGGTATTTTGATACAAACCCCATCTGGTGGTTGAATTTCCCATCAGGGTTTGTGTTGATATTTACCTCATGGTAGTGTTGATACACCCATCATGGTATTTGATACCACCCTATGGTGGGTTTTGTTTTTTAAATTGGTAGGTTGTACTAAAATCATGGTAGTGTTGATACTACACCATCATGGTAGTGTTGATACTACACCATCATGGTAGTGTTGATATTACACCATCATGGTAGTGTTGACACCACACCATCATGGTAGTGTTGATACTACACCATCATGGTAGTGTTGACACCACATCATCAAGGTAATGTTGATACTACACCATCATGGTAGTGTTGATACTACACCATCATGGTAGTGTTGATATTATACCATCATGGTAGTGTTGATACTACACCATCATGGTACTGTTGATACTACACCATCATGGTAGTGTTGATACTACACCATCATGGTAGTGTTGATACTACACCATCATGGTAGTGTTGATACTACACCATCATGGTAGTGTTGACACCACATCATCAAGGTAATGTTGATACTACACCATCATGGTAGTGTTGATACTACACCATCATGGTAGTGTTGATATTATACCATCATGGTAGTGTTGATACTACACCATCATGGTACTGTTGATACTACACCATCATGGTAGTGTTGATACTACACCATCATGGTAGTGTTGATACTACACCATCATGGTAGTGTTGATACTACACCATCATGGTAGTGTTGATATTATACCATCATGGTAGTGTTGATACTACACCAACATGGTAGTGTTGATACTACACCATCATGGTAGTGTTGATATTATACCATCATGGTAGTGTTGATACTACACCATCATGGTAGTGTTGATACTACACCATCATGGTAGTGTTGATATTATACCATCATGGTAGTGTGATACTACACATCATGGTAGTGTTGATACTACACCATCATGGTAGTGTTGATATTATACCATCATGGTAGTGTTGATACTACACCATCATGGTAGTGTTGATACTACACCATCATGGTAGTGTTGATACTACACCATCATGGTAGTGTTGATACTACACCATCATGGTAGTGTTGATACTACACCATCATGGTAGTGTTGATATTACACCATCATGGTAGTGTTGACACCACACCATCATGGTAGTGTTGATACTACACCATCATGGTAGTGTTGACACCACATCATCAAGGTAATGTTGATACTACACCATCATGGTAGTGTTGATACTAGATCATGGTAGTGTTGATACTACATCATGGTAGTGTTGATACTACATCATGGTAGTCTTGACACCACACCATCATGGTAGTGTTGACACCAAACCATCATGGTAGTGTTGATAAAACAACCATCATGGTAGTGTTGATAAAACACCATCATGGTAGTGTTGATAAAACACCATCATTGTAGTGCTGACACACCATCATGGTAGTGTTGACACTACACCATGTCATCATGGTAGTGTTGACACCACACCATGTCATCATGGTAGTGTTGACACCACACCATGTCATCATGGTAGTGTTGACACCACACCATCATGGTAGTGTTGACACCACACCATCATGGTAGTGTTGACACCACACCATCATGGTAGTGTTGATACTACACCATGCGATCATGGTAGTACTGACACTACCCCATCATGGTAGTGTTGACACCACACCATCATGGTAGTGTTGACATCACACCATCATGGTAGTGTTGACATCACACCATCATGGTAGTGTTGACATCACACCATCATGGTAATGTTGACACTACACCATCATGGTAATGTTGATACCACACCATCATGGTAATGTTGACACACTACACCATCATGGTAGTGTTGATAAAACACCATCATGGTAGTGCTGACACACCATCATGGTAGTGTTGATACACCATCATGGTAGTGTTGATACACTACACCAACATGGTAGTGTTGACACTACACCATGTCATCATGGTAGTGTTGACACTACACCATGTCATCATGGTAGTGTTGACACCACACCATCATGGTAGTGTTGACAACACACCATCATGGTAGTGTTGACAGTACACCGTCATGGTAGTGTTGACAGTACACCATCATGGGAGTGTTGACACACCATCATGGTAGTGTTGATACACTACACCATCATAGTGTTGACACCACACCATCATGGTAGTGTTGATACACTACACCATCATAGTAGTGTTGACACCACACCATCATGGTAGTGTTGATACACTACACCATCATGGTAGTGTTGATACACTACACCATCATGGTAGTGTTGACAGTACACCATCATGTGAGTGTTGACACCACACCATCATGGTAGTGTTGATACACTACATCATGGTAGTGTTGACACTACAACATCATGGTAGTGTTGACACTACAACATCATGGTAGTGTTGACACCACACCATCATGGTAGTGTTGACACCACACCATCATGGTAGTGGTGACACACTACACCATCATGGTAGTGCTGACACACTACACCATCCGGGTAATCAGGAAGTGGAACAATCTGGAGAGTGATGTAGTGGAGGCAGGATCCATACATAGCTTTAAGAAGAGGTATGATAAAACTCTTGAAGCAGGGAGAAAGTGGACCTAGTAACGACCAGCAAAGAGGCGGGGGCCAAGAACTACGACTCGATCCCTGCACTACAAACAAGTGAGTACACCCCACATATAATAGGCCAAGTGGCTATCGACAAGTGTACAACCCTCACGGGTGTGTGGGAAAGTGGACTTTTCTTCTAGGTTCAATAAAGACAAGTGGCGAGTCGCTGAAAAGAAAAGAGAAAGTGATTCACTTAAGGGAAGACGAGAGAAGATTTTTCTCTGACTTAGCTACATCCGCAATGTGCTGCACAAGGAGGAGGAGGAGGAGGTAATGTAAACAGGAAAGTCATGTTTGAAGAGGAACGAGGAGGGAGAGGAATGGGAGGAAGGGGCCAATAAAGACGGGAAGAGAGGGGAGACGCAAATGAGGGTGAGTAAGAAAGAAGGATAGGGGAGGACGGCGGAAGTTTGAAAGGAAATTGATTATCATTATATGTGAGAGAGAGAGAGAGAGAGAGAGAGAGAGAGAGAGAGAGAGAGAGAGAGAGAGAGAGAGAGAGAGAGAGAGAGACGTGCGTATGTACTTATTAACGTATGTTAACTTGTGTGATGTTTCAGCTCCTGGGCACCGACTTGTAACCATCCACTAACGGAGCCCCGTCATACTTACATCTATACTGTAATAAGGTGGTGACCCCCGCTATCTGTAGCGGACTGCAGTCCTTCACTGCCCGCTCACACTTTCTTACATCTATTACTCGGTAGTAACAGTAACTACAGACGTGCTGGGGTCTGTTACTTGCTGCTGCTGTTAAAACTCAGTGTTACCAGAGAGCTGTGACCTGCTGGAGGCTGTGCTCGTCACCTTACTGAAGTCTCTCAGCTCAGGCCGACACAAGTGTTCACTATTTAGATAACAAGTGCACACGTCCTGTGTGATCAACTATCAAGACAGAAACAACTCGCTTTTCTTCCATCAATGTAATTAACATATACAATAAAACAGCACACTGCTGTTATAACAAATTTTACTTGTCTTTTCGGATTATGTTGGGGTAATTGTTACCTTTTGTTTGGTGTTACACGTTTTAATACTAATAATCCTTATTTCTACAAGTATGTGCATTATACAACTTATAGAGACCATAACTGGCATCAGTGACACGGTACATAGGAAGCTCTTGGTTATGTACAGCATTTCGGGCAATTTAGGTTAATTTTGTTCCCAGGATGGGACCCACACCAGTCGGCTAACACCCAGGTACCTACTTGCTGCTAAGTGAACAGGGACAGCAGATATCCTAATGAAAAACGTCCAATGTTTCTATCCGTGCCGGGGAGTGAACCACAGACACTCAGTGTGTGAGTGAGCTAAGTGCGCTACCAACTGAGCTACGGGAAGCCTGGCCTCATAACTCAGAAAACAACCTGGCTGCACATAACTGCGCCTTCACTAGTGGGCCACGCTCACCTATGATGTTACTTCCAGCTGCTTCACCTCACTTGTGCGATAGTGGTCAGTCCTTCAGCCTGGAGAAGTGGTCAGTATTCATGTTCTACTTTCACTCTTGTATCTGCTGAAGAGGACCCCAGAAGGGGGGTTGAAATATACCAATCAATTAATCTTCTGAGTTTCTGTCTCCATGTGGGTTATCACTGAGCGCTCTAGGACATATTTATTCACCTCTCTATTCGACAGAAGCAGCCCAGAAAAACGTGGTCTTACATTTAGGACACTGTAGTGTCCATGGTAGTGGGGCATACTACACAGTCAATCTCAAGTTAGTGTGCACTGATAAGAGTACCAGCGGGGGAGGTATGGTGCGTTCAGCAGTAGGAGGGTTAACACAAGCCTCACTATTAACCAACCCCTGTACGCAATTTCGTTAATGGCGGTTAATCGTCGGTTCTTATACAGCTCCTTTATGTAGTGAGGTTTTTGTGTGTATAAACGCGATTGAAAAAGTCCATCAAAAATTGAGTGGCGCGTGGAAATGTGGTCATAGCATGTGCCGTCCCATTACAGGTCCGCTTCTTTCAATCACATTTAGAAAAATTCCCACTACAGGAGAGCCTTAAAGGAGAATCCGATGTAGATATAAAGGTAGGGTAATTTAGGTTAACATATCCTGGAATAACTAGTGTTTAATACTGTTTAGATACTACAGTAACTGAATCACTGTAACATGTAAGATAACAAATTTTCAATTAACAGGAAGACGTATTTGTTTATCCTTCTCAGCAGGCAGGATGCTACTAGCCTTGTTTATCCTCAGCAGGCAGGATGCTACTAGCCTTGTTTATCCTCAGCAGGCAGGATGCTACTAGCCTTGTTTATCCTCAGCAGGCAGGATGCTACTAGCCTTGTTTATCCTCAGCAGGCAGGATGCTACTAGCCTTGTTTATCCTCAGCAGGCAGGATGCTACTAGCCTTGTTTTATCCTCAGCAGCAGGATGCTACTAGCCTTGTTTATCCTCAGCAGGCAGGATGCTACTAGCCTTGTTTATCCTCAGCAGGCAGGATGCTACTAGCCTTGTTTATCCTCAGCAGGCAGGATGCTACTAGCCTTGTTTATCCTTCTCAGCAGGCAGGATGCTACTAGCCTTGTTTATCCTTCTCAGCAGGCAGGATGCTACAAGCCTTGTTTATCCTTCTCAGCAGGCAGGATGCTACTAGCCTTGTTTATCCTCAGCAGGCAGGATGCTACTAGCCTTGTTTATCCTCAGCAGGCAGGATGCTACTAGCCTTGTTTATCCTCAGCAGGCAGGATGCTACTAGCCTTGTTTATCCTCAGCAGGCAGGATGCTACTAGCCTTGTTTATCCTCAGCAGGCAGGATGCTACTAGCCTTGTTTATCCTCAGCAGGCAGGATGCTACTAGCCTTGTTTATCCTTCTCAGCAGCAGGATGCTACTAGCCTTGTTTATCCTTCTCAGCAGGCAGGATGCTACAAGCCTTGTTTATCCTTCTCAGCAGGCAGGATGCTACTAGTCTTGTTTATCCTTCTCAGCAGGCAGGATGCTACTAGCCTTGTTTATCCTTCTCAGCAGGCAGGATGCTACTAGCCTTGTTTATCCTTCTCAGCAGGCAGGATGCTACTAGCCTTGTTTATCCTCAGCAGGCAGGATGCTACTAGCCTTGTTTATCCTTCTCAGCAGGCAGGATGCTACTAGCCTTGTTTATCCTTCTCAGAAGGCAGGATGCTACTAGCTTTGTTTATCCTCAGCAGGCAGGATGCTACTAGCCTTGTTTATCCTTTTCAGCAGGCAGGATGCTACTAGCCTTGTTTATCCTCAGCAGGCAGGATGCTACTAGCCTTGTTTATCCTCAGCAGGCAGGATGCTACTAGCCTTGTTTATCCTTCTCAGCAGGTAGGATGCTACTAGCCTTGTTTATCCTTCTCAGCAGGCAGGATGCTACTAGCCTTGTTTATCCTTCTCAGCAGGTAGGATGCTACTAGCCTTGTTTATCCTTCTCAGCAGGCAGGATGCTACTAGCCTTGTTTATCCTTCTCAGCAGGCAGGATGCTACTAGCCTTGTTTATCCTTCTCAGCAGGCAGGATGCTACGAGTCTTGTTTATCCTTCTCAGCAGGAAGGATGCTATCCTTGCTTATCCTTCTCAGCAAGCAGGATGCTACTAGCCTTGTTTATCCTTCTCAGCAGGCAGGATGCTACTAGCCTTGTTTATCCTCAGCAGGCAGGATGTTACTATCCTTGTTTATCCTCAGCAGGCAGGATGCTACTAGCCTTGTTTGTCCTCAGCAAGTAGGATGCTACTAGACTTATCCTTCTCAGCAGGTAGGATGCTACTAGCCTTGTTTATCCTTCTCAGCAGGTAGGATGCTACTAGCCTTGTTTATCAATCTCAGCAGGTAGGATGCTACTAGCCTTATCCTTATCAGCAGGTAGGATGCTACTAGCCTTGTTTATCCTTCTCAGCAGGTAGGATGCTACTAGACTTGTTTATCCTTCTCAGCAGGCAGGATGCTACTAACCTTATTTATCCTTCTCAGCAGGCAGGATGCTACTAGCCTTGTTTATCCTTCTCAGCAGGCAGGATGCTACTACGCTTGTTTATCCTTCTCAGCAGGCAGGATGCTACTAGGCTTGTTTATCCTTCTCAGCAGGTAGGATGCTACTAGCCTTATTTATCCTTCTCAGCAGGTAGGATGCTACTAGGCTTGTTTATCCTTCTCAGCAGGTAGGATGCTACTAGCCTTATTTATCCTTCTCAGCAGGTAGGGAGCTACTGGTTTTGTTTATCTTCTCAGCAGGTAGGGAGCTACTGGTTTTGTTTATCTTCTCAGTAGGTAGGGAGCTACTGGCCTTGTTTATCTTTTCAGTAGGTAGGGAGCTACTGGCCTTGTTTATCTTTTCAGTAGGTAGGGAGCTACTGGCCTTGTTTATCTTCTCAGTAGGTAGGGAGCTACTGGTCTTGTTTATCTTCTCAGTAGGTAGGGAGCTACTGGCCTTTTTATCTTCTCAGTAGGTAGGGAGCTACTGGCCTTGTTTATCTTCTCAGTAGGTAGGGAGCTACTGGCCTTGTTTATCTTCTCAGTAGGTAGGGAGCTACTGGCCTTGTTTATCTTCTCAGTAGGTAGGGAGCTACTGGCCTTGTTTATCTTCTCAGTAGGTAGGGAGCTACTGGCCTTGTTTATCTTCTCAGTAGGTAGGGAGCTACTGGCCTTGTTTTATCTTCTCAGTAGGTAGGGAGCTACTGGCCTTGTTTATCTTCTCAGTAGGTAGGGAGCTACTGGCCTTGTTTATCTTCTCAGTAGGTAGGGAGCTACTGGTTTTGTTTATCTTCTCAGCAGGTAGGGAGCTACTGGTTTTGTTTATCTTCTCAGTAGGTAGGGAGCTACTGGCCTTGTTTATCTTCTCAGTAGGTAGGGAGCTACTGGTTTTGTTTATCTTCTCAGCAGGTAGGGAGCTACTGGCCTTGTTTATCTTCTCAGTAGGTAGGGAGCTACTGGCCTTGTTTATCTTCTCAGTAGGTAGGGAGCTACTGGCTTGTTTATCTTCTCAGTAGGTAGGGAGCTACTGGCCTTGTTTATCTTCTCAGTAGGTAGGGAGCTACTGGCCTTGTTTATCTTCTCAGTAGGTAGGGAGCTACTGGCCTTGTTTATCTTCTCAGTAGGTAGGGAGCTACTGGTCTTGTTTATCTTCTCAGTAGGTAGGGAGCTACTGGCCTTGTTTACCTTTCTCAGCCTGACCACCGTGCATGTATCAGGTTAAATACAAACTGTCAGTCATCTCACTCAGGAAGTCTTTTTCTCCAAACTAACTTTGTATCCGCAAATAATTGTATATGCATGTCTGTGTGAGAGGAAGAGGGCGCGAAAGAGGGATAGGGAGGAAGAGTGGGATAAGCCGAGGGAGGGAAGAGTGGAATGGGGCGAGAAGATAAAGGGAATGGAACAGAAGGGAGGGAAAGGAAGGGGAAGAGAGGGTAAATTTGCTCTTAAGTCTATGGGATAGGCCATCCTGAGATATACCCTGATGAGTTTTCCTCCTCCTGCAGTTGGGCCTTGGGACAGGCTTGTCTTGGGCTTGCCTGCTTAACCAGGCTCTTGCTCCCGGCGGCCCGCTGGCCCAAATATCCCCCACAGCCTGGCTGATCCGGCACTTAGCGGAGGAAACTGCCCAGTGTCCTCTTGAAGACTTCTACACTTACTCGAGCAGTGTTTCTGGTATCTTCTGGCAAGGTGTTACAAGGTCTAGGACCACGGATGTTGATACAATGTTCTCATATTGTTCCCACGGCACTCCTGCCTTCCACTAGACTAACTCTAATATTCTCCCATATCTCTCACTCCAGTATGTTATGGCAGTGTGTAGATTTAGGAATAGGTCCTCAAGAACTTACTACGTATATATTATCACATATCCTTCCTTCGCTACAGCAAGTAAATATTTAAAACTTCAAGGCGTTCCTTGCCCTGAACGGAGAGTACAAGCGATTTGAATATTGTCACCAATAACACCAATTCTCTTCTTCTGAAAGTTCTCATTATCCACCCTGTCATTTTTCTGGCCGTCCTGATACTTCCCTTATTGTTCTTTCAAAACAAGGTCTTTATCTTTATATATCTTTTATGTGTTTCGAGTCTTACTACTCTCGGAGCCCGGCCATGGGCCAGGCTCGTCTAGTCAGCTGACATTATTACACAGAGAGCCTTTACATGTTCCTCTAGTTCTCCTCTTCCTTTGGTGCTCCTCTTGTGTTTTGCTAGCATTCCTGAGTTCTTCATTCTTTCCATGCCTAAGTAGTTGGAACTTGTCACTATTGAAAGTCCTGTTATTTCCACTGCTCACTGTGAGATGATAATTGACAAGTAACATTAACTGAACCTCTGCTAAAATGAAACCTGTGAAGCTGACCTAGCTGTTGAACCAATAATGGAATACTTGATGATAACCTTACTGCCCTTTTGACGTCTCTCAGATCAGGCTGACACTACCGAAGTCTCCCAGCCCAGGCTGACACTACTGAAGTCTCCCAGCCCAGGCTGACACTACCGAAGTCTCCAAGCCCAGGCTAACACTACTGAAGTCTCCCAGCCCAGGCTGACACTACCGAAGTCTCCCAGCCCAGGCTGACGCTACTGAAGTCTCCCAGCCCAGGCTGACACTACTGAAGTCTCCCAGCCCAGGCTGACACTACCGAAGTCTCCCAGCCCAGGCTAACACTACTGAAGTCTCCCAGCCCAGGCTGACACTACCGAAGTCTCCCAGCCCAGGCTGACACTACTGAAGTCTCCCAGCCCAGGCTGACACTACCGAAGTCTCCCAGCCCAGGCTGACACTACTGAAGTCTCCCAGCCCAGGCTGACACTACTGAAGTCTCCCAGCCCAGGCTGACGCTACTGAGGTCTCCCAGCCCAGGCTGACACTACCGAAGTCTCGCAGCCCAGGCTGACACTACTGAGGTCTCCCAGCCCAGGCTGACACTACTGAGGTCTCCCAGCCCAGGCTGACACTACCGAAGTCTCCCAGCCCAGGCTGACACTACTGAGGTCTCCCAGCCCAGGCTGACACTACCGAAGTCTCCCAGCCCAGGCTGACACTACTGAGGTCTCCCAGCCCAGGCTGACACTACCGAAGTCTCCCAGCCCAGGCTAACACTACCGAAGTCTCCCAGCCCAGGCTGACACTACCGAAGTCTCCCAGCCCAGGCTGACACTACCGAAGTCTCCCAGCCCAGGCTGACACTACCGAAGTCTCCCAGCCCAGGCTGACACTACCGAAGTCTCCCAGCCCAGGCGGACACTACCGAAGTCTCCCAGCCCAGGCTGACACTACCGAAGTCTCCCAGCCCAGGCTGACACTACTGAAGTCTGACAGATTTCAACACTATATATGTGAACCATCCATCGTGACGGAATATGACAGGAAAACCAAGCCTGGAGTTTACCTGGAGAGGGGTACGGAGGTCAACGCCCCCGCGGCCCTGTCTGAGACCAAAGCCTTATGGTGGATCAGGGTCTGATCAACCAGGCTGTTACTACTGGCCGCATGCAAGCTGACGTACGAACCAGAGCTTATCTTCCAACTATATAACTATATACAATAATACATAGAACATACAGAATAATATACAGAATACAGAGAATCCTATATAGAATAATATACAGACTATACATACAGAATATATAAAATATATAATAGAGAAAAATATAAATAAACAGAATATATAGAATATGCAGAATAATATATAGAATATGGCAGCAACACAATACTGATTTAACAAATCTTGGCAAAAGCAGAAAGTGTTTGGGGTGATGGTAATGTGTGAGAACAAGACAGGCATATGTAACACGCTAACGGTCAGGGGGAGGGTAGTGTGGAGGGGATGAGGGGAGTGGATGGGGAGGGGAGTGGAGGGGATGAGGGGGAAGGAGAGGGGATGAGGGGAAGGAGAGAGAGGGGAGGGGGGGAAGCAGGACAAGAGTTAAAGGGGTTTATGGCGAAAAATGTGGAAGGCGAAGCAAGTGGCGGTGTTAGGATTATCAAGTGAATGTTAGGAAGCAGTCACTAAACGGTGACAACGGGATTACAACAGGGAGCAACCACCAGTCGACAAGTTACTAAACAGAGACTAAACGGTAATACAACAGGGAACTATTACCACCACCGTTCAACAGTCACTCAACAGACTGAACAGTAATACTCAACAAAGAACAAGCAACTTTCAACAGGTCAAAATATTCATCCTCAGCAACATGCAACTGCAACACACACACATATTGGAGTATGCGGCACCAGTTTGGAACCCACACCTAGCCAAGCACGTAAAGAAACTAGAGAAAGTGCAAAGGTTTGCAACAAGACTAGTCCCAGAGCTAAGAGGTATGTCCTACGAGGAGAGGTTAAGGGAAATCAACCTGACGACACTGGAGGACAGGAGAGATAGGGGGGACATGATAACGACATACAAAATACTGAGAGGAATTGACAAGGTGGACAAAGACAGGATGTTCCAGAGATTGGACACAGTAACAAGGGGACACAGTTGGAAGCTGAAGACACAGATGAATCACAGGGATGTTAGGAAGTATTTCTTCAGCCACAGAGTAGTCAGTAAGTGGAATAGTTTGGGAAGTGATGTAGTGGAGGCAGGATCCATACATAGCTTTAAGCAGAGGTATGATAAAGCTCACGGCTCAGGGAGAGTGACCTAGTAGCGATCAGTGAAGAGGCGGGGCCAGGAGCTCGGACTCGACCCCCGCAACCTTAACTAGGTGAGTACAACTAGGTGAGTACACACACAGACACACACACACACAGACACAGACACACACACACACACACACACACACACGTACACACACACATATGCACACACATATACAACAGGCCTAGTGTCTAATCGACATGTGCCTAGGACAAAATGGTAACTAACACACACACACACACACACACATACACACACATACACACACACACACACACACACACACACACACACACACAGGGGCCAGGAGCTTGGACTCGACCCCTGCAACCTCAACTAGGTGAGTACACACACACACACACACACACACACACACACACACACACACACACACACATGATGACATACAAAATACTGAGAGGAATTGACAAGGTGGACGAAGACAGGATGTTCCAGAGATGGGACACAGCAACAAGGGGACACAGTTGGAAGTTGAAGACACAGATGAATCACAGGGATGTTAGGAAGTATTTCTTTAGCCACAGAGTAGTCAGTAAGTGGAATAGTTTGGAAAGCGATATAGTGGAGGCAGGATCCATACATAGCTTTAAGCAGAGGTATGATGAAGCTCACGGTTCAGGGAGAGTGACATAGTAGCGATCAGTGAAGAGGTGGGGCCAGGAGCTCGGACTCGACCCCTGCAACCTCAACTAGGTGAGTACACACACACACACACACACACACACACACACACACACACACACACACACACACACACACACATACACACACACACACACCAACACGCGCGCACACACACACCAACACGCACACACACACACACACATACACACATGCACACACATATACAACAGGCCTAGTGTCTAATCGACATGTGCCTAGGACAAAATGGTAACTAACACAGGACACACACACACACCACACACACACATAACACACACACATACACAACACACACATACATACAAAAAAAAAACACACACACACACACACGGAAAAATAATATAAGGGACCTGGGAGTAGTAATGTCTGAGGATCTCACTTTCAAGGATCACAACAGTGCCACGATCGCACGTGCAAAGAAAATGATAGGATGGATAATGAGAACTTTCAAAACGAGAGATGCCAAGCCATTGATGATCCTTTTCAAATCACTTGTTTTCTCTAGGCTGGAATACTGCTGTACATTAACATCTCCGTTCAAAGCAGGTGAAATCGCAGATCTAGAGAGTGTACAGAGATCCTTTACTGCACGTATAAGTTCTGTCAAGCACCTTAACTACTGGGAACGCTTGGAAGCACTTGACTTGTACTCGTTGGAACGCAGGAGGGAGAGATATATCATAATCTACACTTGGAAAATCCTGGAAGGAATGGTCCCAAATCTGCACACAGAAATCACTCCCTACGAAAGTAAAAGACTGGGCAGGCGATGCAAAATGCCGCCAATAAAAAGTAGGGGCGCCATTGGTACACTAAGGGAAAACACCATAAGTGTCCGGGGCCCAAGACTGTTCAACAGCCTCCCATCAAGCATTAGGGGAATTGCCAATAAACCCCTGGCTGCCTTGAAGAGAGAGCTGGACAGATACCTAAAGTCAGTGCCGGATCAGCCGGGCTGTGGTTCGTACGTTGGACTGCGTGCGGCCAGCAGTAACAGCCTAGTTGATCAGGCCCTGATCCATCGGGAGGCCTGGTCATGGACCGGGCCGCGGGGGCGTTGATCCCCGGAATAACCTCCAGGTAACCACACACACACACCTACATATCCTTCACAGACATTAAACAAATAATGATGGGTCAGATTTTTGGAGTAATTATGACAAACATTCTAATTCTCTGTCTCTCTCTCTCTCTCTCTCTCTCTCTCTCTCTCTCTCTCTCTCTCTCTCTCTCTCTCTCTCTCTCTCTCTCTCTGTCTCTCTGTCTCTCTCTCTCTCTCTCTCTCTCTCTTCTCTCTCTCTCTCTCTCATTTGCATAGCTTCCCTCAGCTGCTCAAAACTCCTCACTTATGATAAAAAACGAAGGGGGAAATACGGCAAGGAAGATATTCTCAAATGGGGAGGAAGAAGAGTGGTGAGGGAAGGTGAGGGTAGGAGAGGGGAAGGAGATGAGAAGAAGAGGGGAAAGGAGAGCGGAAGGGGAGAGGAAGAAGGAGGAGGAAGAGGGAGGGAGGGAGAAGGTTTAGCGTAATGGGAAGGAGGGAAGATTGTAACTTTTAACATAATGAAGTTTAACGTGATGTGAGGGACAGGCTAAGGAAGGGAAATAAGTAAATAGCAGGAGGCGATAAAGATGGTAGAGAAAGAGAAGAAGAGAAAGAAGTAAGGAGGAAGGAAAGGAGGAAGAGTTGAAAACCTGCAGAGCACTTACAATTTGTACACTCACACACATCAGGTATACACACACCAGGTATACCACGCTAAGAGTACGTTACATTGTATTCGGCGTATGTCACACACTCACACAGGCATGCCTTCTGACCAGTAAACAAGTGCTAAGTATTTAACAATCAAAGGGGCCCCGTCGTTATACCAGTACCTTGGTTCAATCAACCACAAGAAAGCCCGTCAAAGCTGTGAAGCGATGTGGTACACTTGTGAAACAACTCTGGCACACTTATCTTCCCTGCTGGTCGCTACGGTTCTCACCGTGTCTTGTGTTTGTATTTTTAGCCTCACTGTACACAGTTGTACTGTTGCACACAAGATATATACACTGTAAATGCCAGCTTATTTTGTTGAAGGAAATACAATCAATTATTCACTCTGCTGCCTTTTTGCTCGTTCCTAATTGGTTATCGTGCAACGGTAAGGTGTGCAGGCCAATAGTCTATATCTGTGCTCATAATACCAGGTACACACACACAAGATATACACAGACAAACATATACACCAAGTATATGCACACACAAGGTATTCACATGGTATATACACACAAGACCAGTATGCACACACACCAGTATGCACACACGTATATGCACGCACAAGCACACACACACACATGCTGGTGTGTGGATGTGACTGACTCTGAGATGCAGGTAGTTTAGTTAACAAGAGGGAAGGGGGTGAGAAGAGGGGGAGGGGGTGAGAAGAGGGGGGGTAGGAAGAGGGTAGGGATGGGGAGGGGGAGGAAGGATGGGGAGGGGGAGGAAGGACGGGGAGGGGGAGGAAGGACGGGAAGGAGGAAAAAGGGGGAGGGGAAAAGGGATTGGAGGGGAGGAACGGTGATAGGGAGGAGGGATATGGGGGAGGATACAGAGAGGATAAGGAAAGGGATATAACGGAATGTTAATTATTTTTTGGACCTGGGGGGGGGAGGCTGGGAACAATGGATGGAGGAGAAAGAAGAATAGAAAAAGGAAGAGAGAGAGGAATTAACAGAGGAGAGGGAAGAGGAATAAACGGAGAGTAAAACAGAGGAGGATTAACCTAAGAGAAAAATAGAGGATTTAATGTGGCGAGAGAGGGATTAACTTGGAAGTTGGGAGGGATTAACGTATAAGTCTGAAGGGATTAACGTTGAAAGTGGGAGGGGTTAACGTGGAAGTTGGGTGTGATTAACGTGGAAATTGCGTGTGATTACCGTGTAAGTTCAGAGGGATTACCGTGTAATTTGGGTGGGAATAACGTGTAAGTTGGGAAGGGTTAACGAGGGAGGGGAGTACAATGGGGAAAAGTAAGGGGGTTAAAACAATGCTTTACATCTAAGGAAGCAAACACAGAAAGGGATGAGAAGCAATTTATCACAAATCACTTATGCAAAACCACCAAAAAAATAATTCAAGTCGATAAATAAGGTTTTCAATCCAATAAAAATGGTTTTAAATCCATTAAAAGGAGTTTTCAATCCAATAAATAGAGTTTTCAATCCAATCCAGTTTTCAATCCAACAGCGAATCACGCTACTAATCTAAGTCAAGAAACTCGAAAAAAGAACACTATCCCCCCCTCAAAAAAAATATAAATTCTATAGTAAGGGTGAGGGTGGCAGTAGGTCCATGGTGGTGAGAATGTTACTGCCATGTTACCCTCCGTCTCTACCATCCTTGCCTCCCGTGTTTAACCCACACAAGGGTCCAGCTGCAGACCAGAATACCAAGCAGGGAGGAGAAGGTCCTGGACCAAAATTAAGATCTGGAGGAGGTTCCAGCCGCCGCTCCAAGAGTGACTGGAGATCAGTGGTGGTGGTGGGTCGCCGTATGTCAAGTTAGTTAGTTAGTCAGTCAGTCAGTCAGTCAGTCAGTCACACACACTCTCTCTCTCTCTCTCTCTTACACTTTTGATGAGTTACGAATGTTTTGTTTTTACTCCCTGAGCCCGGCCTTAGGCCAAACTCATCTGGTGCTAACCTGGTCAACCAAGCTGTTGCTGCTGGAGGCCCGCTGCCCCACATATCCATCACAGCCTAGTTGACCGGGCACCTGGTGAAGATACTTATTCAGTTTCCTCTTGAAGACCTCTACCAGATCTCTCGCTCCAGCACGTGGTTATGACAGTGTGTGGATTTGGGACCAGACCTTATCAGAGCAAACACAGATTAAAACACCCGTCAGAATTGTGTACCGTTTGCAGAAACACACACACACACACACACAGTTGGAAGTTGAAGACACAGATTAATCACTGGGATGTTAGGAAGTATTTCTTCAGCCACAGAGTAGTCAGGAAGTGGAATAGTTTGGGAAGCGATGTAGTGGAGGCAGGATCCATACATAGCTTTAAGCAGAGGTATGATAAAGCTCACGGTTCAGGGAGAGTGACCTAGTAGCGACAAGTGATGAGGCGGGGCCAGGAGCTTGGACTCGACCCCTGCAACCTCAACTAGATGAGCACATACACACACACACACACACACTCTATCGATAAGTGCCTTTGACGTGGTGACTAACCCCCACAGGCCTAGTATCTATCGATAAGTACCTTTAACGAGTGGTAAGAGAAAAGGAGAGGAGAGAGAGAGAGAGAGAGAGAGGAGAGAGAGAGAAGAGGAGAGGAGAGAGAGAGAGAGAGAAGGAGAGAGAGGAGAGAGGAGAGAGAGAAAAGAGAGAGAGAAGAGGAGGGGAGGAGAGAGAGAGGAGGGGGAGAGAAGAGAGAGAGCAGAGAGAGAGAGAGGGGAGAGAGAGAGAGAGAAAGAGAGAGAGAGAGAGAAGAGAAGAGAGAAAGAAAGAGAGAAAAAGAGAAGAGAGAAAGAGAGAGAGAAAAGAGAGAGAAGAGAAAGAGAGGGGAGAAAGAGAGAGAGAGAGAGAAAAGGAGAGAGAAAGAGAAAGAGGAAGAGAGAGAGAGAGAGAAGAGAGAGAGAGAGATAGGAAGAGAATTTTTAAATGATATACATGACTTTCCAGGTAGTACAAAATAACTGTTTGAATAAACAGTAGAACGGAGGGGGATTGTAACCCTGTGGCAGACTACTACTGTTCATTGTTCAGGGTTGACAACGGGAACAGACGCAGAAATGTAAACAGCAGCAGCAACAGAAAACAGGAAAAGACGTACAAACAGAAGCAGGAAGAAGAAGAAGAAAAAGAAGAAGAGGAAGAAGGGGAGGAGGGGGAAAGAGGTGAAACACACACATACTAGTAACGATATATCAGACTAACACCCACAATCTTTCTTCTTTGTTAAACCCAAGAAAAACACTAACGTCACAATACTAACGAAAGCAGAACATATGTTAGGAATGTTCGACTTTCTGTGTCCTTAATAGATACAGCTGTCAGGGTTCCTGTGTCCTTGATAGATACAGCTGTCAGGGTTCCTGTGTCCTTGATACATGCGCTGTTAGGGTTCCTGTGTCCTTGATAGATACAGCTGTCAGGGTTCCTGTGTCCTTGATAGATACAGCTGTCAGGGTTCCTGTGTCCTTGATAGATACAGCTGTCAGGGTTCCTGTGTCCTTGATAGATACAGCTGTCAGGGTTCCTGTGTCCTTGATGGATACAACTGTCAGGGTTTCTGTGTCCTTGATGGATACAACAGTCAGGGTTCCTGTGTCCTTGATAGATACAGCTGTCAGGGTTCCTGTGTCCTTGATAGATACAGCTGTCAGGGTTCCTGTGTCCTTGATACATGCGCTGTTAGGGTTCCTGCGTCCTTGATAGAAAAAATTATAGTCTATCGTAAGTGGAGCCAAGAAGCTACCTCGGTAAGCAGAGACAAGGTGTTACCTTCCATCTGTGCATGCGCTCGCCTATCGCGTGCGTGTGTGCCTGTGTTGCAGTCGCGTGCGTGTTCGCGCGGGAGTTCCGTGTTGGCGTGTGTTACGTGCACAAGCGTCTAAAATGATTGCTTGTAACGCGAGTGCGAGGGTGGTAAGGCGTAAGCGCGGGGGAGGTAAGGCGCGAGCGCGGGGGAGGAAAGGAGCCAGTACGGGGGGAGGTAACGAGCGAGTGATGGGGAGGTAAGGCGCCAGTGCGGGGGACGAAAGGACCCAGTACGGGGGGAGGTAACGAGCGAGTGATGGGGAGGTAAGGCGCCAGTGCGGGGGAGGTAAGGTGCCAGTACGGGGGAGGTAAGGAGCGAACAAGGGGAAGGCGCGAGGGTGGGGGAGGTAAGGCGCGAGAGCTGGGGAGGTAAGGCGCCAGTGCGGGGGAGGCAAGGAGCGAAAACGGGGAAGGCGCGAGGGTGGGGGGGGTAAGGAGCGAGCGCGGGGAGGTAAGGAGCGAGTGCTGGGGAGGTAAGGAGCGAGTGCTGGGGAGGTAAGGAGCGTGCACGGGGAAGGCGCGAGGGTGGGGAGGTAAGGAGCGAGTGCTGGGGAGGTAAGGAGCGAGCACGAGTAAGGAGCGAGGGCGGGGGAGGTAAGGAGCGAGGGCGGGGAGGTAAGGAGCGAGTACGGGGTAGGTAAGGAGCGAGTGCTGGGGAGGTAAGGAGCGAGTGCTGGGGAGGAAAGGGAGCGAGTGCTGGGGAGGTAAGGAGCGAGTGCTGGGGAGGTAAGGAGCAAGTGCTGGGGAGGTAAGGAGCTAGAACGGGGAAGGTAAGGAGCGAGTGCTGGGTAGGTAAGGAGCGAGGGCGGGGGAGGTAAGGAGCGAGTGCGGGGAGGTAAAGAGCGAGGGCGGGGGAGGTAAGGAGCAAGGGCGGGGGAGGTAAGGAGCGAGTGCTGGGGAGGTAAGGAGCGAGTGCTGGGGAGGTAAGGAGCGAGCGCGGGTAAGGGGCGAGGGCGGGGGAGGTAAGACGCGAGGGCGGGGGAGGTAAGGCGCGAGGGTGTGGTAGGTAAGGAGCGAGTGCTGGGGAGGTAAGGCGCGAGGGCGGGGGAGGTAAGGCGCGAGGGTGGGGGAGGGGAAGGCGCGAGGGCGGCGGGAGGTAAGGCGCGAGGGCGGGGAGGTAAGGAGCGAGTGCTCGGGAGGTAAGGCGCCAGTGCGGGGGAGGTAAAGAGCGAGTGCTGGGGAGGTAAGGAGCGAGTGCTGGGGAGGTAAGACGCCAGTGCCAGGGAGGTAAGGAGCGAGGGCGGGGGAGGGAAGGCGCGAGGGCGGCGGAGGTAAGGCGCGAGGGCGGGGGAGGTAAGGAACGAGTGCTGGGGAGGTAAGGAGCGAGTGTTGGGGAGGTAAGGCGCCAGTGCGGGGGAGGTAAGGAGCGAGTGCTGGGGAGGTAAGGAGAGAGGGCGAGGGAGGTAAGGCGCGAGGGCGGGGGAGAGTGCTGGGAGGTAAGGAGCGAGTGCTGGGGAGGTAAGGAGCGAGTGCTGGGGAGGTAAGGAGCGAGGGCGGGGGAGGTAAGGCGCGAGCACTGGGGAGGTAAGGAGCGAGGCGGGGGAGGTAAGGAGCGAGTGCTGGGGAGGTAAGGAACGAGGACGGGGAAGGTAAGGTGCGAGTGCTTTGGGAAGTAAGGAGCGAGGGCGGGGGAGGTAAGGAGCGAGGGCGGGGGAGGTAAGGAGCGAGGCGTCGGGGGAGGTAAGGAGTGAGGGCGGGGGAGGTAAGGCGCGAGTGCTGGGGAGGTAAGGAGTGAGTGCTGGGAGGTAAGGAGCGAGTGCTGGGGAGGTAAGGCGCGAGTGCTGGGGAGGTAAGGGCAAGTGCTGGGGAGGTAAGGACGAGTGCTGGGGAGGTAAGGAGCGAGTGCTGGGGAGGTAAGGAGCGAGTGCTGGGGAGGTAAGGCGCGAGTGCTGGGGAGGTAAGGAGCGAGTGCTGGGGAGGTAAGGAGCGAGTGCTGGGGAGGTAAGGAGCGAGTGCTGGGGAGGTAAGGAGCGAGTGCTGGGGAGGTAAGGAGCGAGTGCTGGGGAGGTAAGGCGCGAGTGCTGGGGAGGTAAGGAGCGAGTGCTGGGGAGGTAAGGCGCGAGTGCTGGGGAGGTAAGGAACGAGGACGGGGAAGGTAAGGTGCGAGTGCTTTGGAAGTAAGGAGCGAGGGCGGGGGAGGTAAGGAGCGAGGGCGGGGGAGGTAAGGAGCGAGGGCGGGGGAGGTAAGGAGTGAGGGCGGGGGAGGTAAGGCGCGAGTGCTGGGGAGGTAAGGAGTGAGTGCTGGGGAGGTAAGGAGCGAGTGCTGGGGAGGTAAGGCGCGAGTGCTGGGGAGGTAAGGGCAAGTGCTGGGAGGTAAGGAGCGAGTGCTGGTGGAGGTAAGGAGCGAGTGCTGGGGAGGTAAGGAGCGAGTGCTGGGGAGGTAAGGCGCGAGTGCTGGGGAGGTAAGGAGCAGTGCTGGGGAGGTAAGGAGCGAGTGCTGGGGAGGTAAGGAGCGAGTGCTGGGGAGGTAAGGAGCGAGTGCTGGGGAGGAAAGGAGCGAGTGCTGGGGAGGTAAGGCGCGAGTGCTGGGGAGGTAAGGAGCGAGTGCTGGGGAGGTAGGCGCGAGTGCTGGGGAGGTAAGGAGTGAGTGCTGGGGAGGTAAGGAGCGAGTGCTGGGGAGGTAAGGAGCGAGTGCTGGGGAGGTAAGGAGCGAGTGCTGGGGAGGTAAGGCGCGAGTGCTGGGGAGGTAAGGAGCGAGTGCTGGGGAGGTAAGGAGCGAGTGCTGGGGAGGTAAGGAGCGAGTGCTGGGGAGGTAAGGAGCGAGTGCTGGGGAGGTAAGGAGCGAGTGCTGGGGAGGTAAGGCGCGAGTGCTGGGGAGGTAAGGAGCGAGTGCTGGGGAGGAAAGGGGCGCGAGTGCTGGGGAGGTAAGGTGCGAGTGCTGGGGAGGTAAGGCGCGAGCGCTGGGGAGGTAAGGAGCGAGTGCTGGGGAGGTAAGGAGCGAGTGCTGGGGAGGTAAGGCGCGAGTGCTGGGGAGGTAAGGTGCGAGTGCTGGGGAGGTAAGGCGCGAGCGCTCACATGGTTGCCTAAAAGAGCACAATTTAGATTCCATCAGTAAGCAAGTTGATGCGTCATCATCATCTACGGCCCTTCAATCACCACTATCCAAACCAACTTTCTATCCTTCCATCCCACAGCAAAACTCTTCCAGCATACACCTCTACCTTCCCACAATCTCTCTCTCTCTCTCTCTCCCCTACTCTTCATACAAGGTCGAGACAAAGGATGTGTAGTAGTAAGATACAGATCACGTATCACTGTTACGAACCTACTTTCGTGTTAGGTTTCTTATACACGGAATCAACTTCGTCTTCTATCTCTGTATATTTCTCAACGTATTTATTTCCATCCTGTAGCTCGGAAACCAGAACTGAGCAGCATAATCTAAATGAAGTCTAACCAATGATATATAGAGTTGGGAGTATAACCTTAGAGGTCTTCCATTATTGATACTTCTTGATATAAACTGTACAATACATCAATTTGTTTTATTGCGAACGCTTATGCATTGTTACCTTGGCTTTAAATTTCTGCTAACCAGAACACCTATATCTTTTTTAATCGCATTCACTCTTGAGTAAAATCTCCACTTGTCTGCATGCAACTGTATCTGCTACTTCTCTGGCCAGAATATCAACCTAGCAGGGTCATCCTGCACCTTTCTAAGTGTCTACACCAGAAATTATTTGACGGCCTATTTGTCATCGGTAAACTTATGTCAAAATTTATTCCCCTCATCAATGTCATTATGTGGATTGTGAACAACAAGGGTACCAACACTAACTCTTGTGGCACACCATTAGTAACAGGGCTCCATTCCGATTTCTCCCCAATAATGCAAACTTTTGCCAATTGGTCAGCCATGTCTCGATTCAGGAGAGAATTTCTCCTATACCATGTGCCGCTATTTTCTTCACCAGTCTCCTGTGTGGATCTTTATTAAAGGCCTTATTGGAGTCCATTTACACAATGCCTTATTCTTTATCTTGGTTTACCGCCTCGAATATATTAGTGGAAAAAGGTTAGTAAATTCAAGGTGGCTTTGAACTGCCTCGGCAATTACTGATTTCATCATCTTTTCCACAACTGAGGTTAGGCCGATTGACCTATAATTTAAATCTAAGGACCTGGCTTGAAGAGACTGGATGGGTGGCTTGAATAAAGTGGAACCACCTATCCACTCTATTCAAGCCACCTATCCACTCTAACCAAGCCACCTAACCATTCTATTCAAGACACTTATCCACTCTATTCTAGACACCTATCCACTCTATTCAAGCCACCTATCCAGACACTAACTGCTCGCTGCATCTCTCCACTAACTTATACACACTCGACTATCTCCAACTATTGTTCCTCTTATCCTTCCCTATGTAATATTTCCTCTGATTTTTTCTCATCCTAAACTTTCCATTTGTTTCCCTCGCTCAAATCTTCTTCAGTTATTAATTTCCTTCTTCTTCATTCCATTTTCCTTCTCTCATTTCTCTTTGGCTTGTCTCTCATTCCTCCTTTCCTCATTCTCCCATTTCCTTAATCTTTTCCTTCGCCTCCCTGAAAAATGAGCTCTTCGACACTCTTCCCTCCCAACCATCTCCCCCACTCTCACACCAACACACCCTCTCCTTGCCTTCACCACCATTTCTCCAACACACCCTCTCCTTGCCATGACCACTATCTGCCCAACACACCTCCTTGCCAACACCACCATCTCTCCAACACACCTCACTACCACCATCATCTCTCCAACACACCCTCTCCTCACTACCACCACCATCTCTCCAACAGACCCTTCCTTGCCATCACCACCATCTCCCCAACACACCCTCTCCTTGCCATCACCAATATCTCTCCAACACACCCTCTCCTCACTACCACCACCATCTCTCCAACACACCCTCTCCTTGCCATCACCAATATCTCTCCAACACACCCTCTCCTCACTACCACCACCATCTCTCCAACACACCACCTTGCCATCACCATTATCTCCCCCAACACCCTCTCCTCACCATCACCATCTTTCCAACACACCCATCCTCGCCCTACCAACACCATCTCTCCAACACACCAACGTTCCCCAACACGTTCGACAACAAGCCAAATACTCCAGCGGCAAGTCAACAACTCAACCTGATTATGGCGAGATTTACAGGAAGAAAAATACTATACACAATGCAAATAG
Organism: Cherax quadricarinatus; assembly: GCF_026875155.1. NCBI lineage: Eukaryota > Metazoa > Arthropoda > Malacostraca > Decapoda > Parastacidae > Cherax > Cherax quadricarinatus. The sequence goes on from NC_069420.1 coordinate 30,705,890, forward strand.
CGGCCGACAGGTCTAGAGTGTATTATTCAGCTCAACTACAACAGTGGAGCAGCGGCAGCAACAGTAGGAACAGCGGCAGCAACAGTAGCACTAGCAGCAAGGCAGCAGCATTTGAAGCAACGGTAATCAACGCAACACATCAACAGACGATAATTTCAGCAGCAAACTGTGTCGACAACAACAGCAGGCTGCAACAGAAGACAGCAGCAACAGCATCAGCAGACTAACATAATAAACTGAATGTAACGATAGCAACAGGAGACAATAAGAGCAGCAGTGGCAGCAGACAGTAACAGTAGCAATATCAAACTGTATCAGCAGCATCAGCTGCACCACGAGTTTGCAGCAACAGCAGCAGGGGGAGGCTGTACTAAGAGCAGCAACAGGGCTGTAAGAGCAGAAACAGAAAACTGTAACGGCAGAAATAGGAGACTGTAACAGGCAGCAACAGGAGACTAACAGCAGCAGAGGAGAGTGCAAAAGTAACAATAGGAGTGTGTAACAGTAGCAACAGGAGAGTGTAACAATTGTAGCAACAGGAGAGCGTAATAGTAGCAACACTATTATTGTACGGAGCAGTAACAGCAGGAGTTATGACACCACAATAGACATGAATGACAACATGTGAGTCTCCCAGACAACTGACAACATGTGAGTCTCCCAGACAACTGACAACATGTGATCTCCCAGACAACTGACAACATGTGAGTCTCCCAGACAACTGACAACATGTGAGTCTCCCAGACAACTACAACATGTGAGTCTCCCAGACAACTAACAACATGTGAGTCTCCCAGACAACTGACAACATGTGAGTCTCCCAGACAACTGACAACATGTGAGTCTCCCAGACAACTGACAACATGTGAGTCTCCCAGACAACTAACAACATGTGAGTCTCCCAGACAACTGACAACATGTGAGTCTCCCAGACAACTAACAACATGTGAGTCTCCCAGACAACTAACAAACATGTGAGTCTCCCAGACAACTGACAACATGTGAGTCTCCCAGACAACTGACAACATGTGAGTCTCCCAGACAACTGACAACATGTGAGTCTCCCAGACAACTAACAACATTGTGAGTCTCCCCAGACAACTGACAACATGTGAGTCTCCCAGACAACTAACAACATGTGAGTCTCCCAGACAACTAACAACATGTGATGTCTCCCAGACAACTAACAACATGTGAGTCTCCCAGACAACTGACAACATGTGAGTCTCCCAGACAACTAACAACATGTGAGTCTCCCAGACAACTGACAACATGTGAGTCTCCCAGACAACTGACAACATGTGAGTCTCCCAGACAACTAACAACATGTGAGTCTCCCAGACAACTGACAACATGTGAGTCTCCCAGACAACTAACAACATGTGAGTCTCCCAGACAACTGACAACATGTGAGTCTCCCAGACAGATGTTGAAGATTAAAAAATATATTAATTTTTCACATTTTTCATGAGATTAATATAGACATACTTGACAACACGTGATTTCAGATTTAAAAAAAAATATGATTTTTTTCAGGTATTTTCTCTGCTGGTATTCTCGACACCTACTTTCTTGCTGTTTCTCGACAGCTACTTTCTCTGCTGGTATTCTCGACATCTACTTTCTCTGCTGGTATTCTCGACAGCTACTTTCTCTGCTGGTATTCTCGACAGCTACTTTCTCTGCTGGTATTCTCGACAGCTACTTTCTCTGCTGGTATTCTCGACAGCTACTTTCTCTGCTGGTATTCTCGACAGCTACTTTCTCTACTGGTATTCTCGACAGCTACTTTCTCTGCTGGTATTCTCGACAGCTTTCTCTGCTGGTATTCTCGACAGCTACTTTCTCTGCTGGTATTCTCGACAGCTACTTTCTCTGCGATATTCTCGACAGCTACTTTCTCTGCTGTATTCTCGACAGCTACTTTCTCTGCTGGTATTCTCGACAGCTACTTTCTCTGCTGGTATTCTCGACAGCTACTTTCTCTGCTGGTATTCTAGACATCTACTTTCTCTGCTGGTATTCTCGACAGCTACTTTCTCTGCTGGTATTCTCGACAGCTACTTTCTCTGCTGGTATTCTCGACAGCTACTTTCTCTGCTGGTATTCTCGACAGCTACTTTCTCTGCTGGTATTCTCGACAGCTACTTTCTCTGCTGGTATTCTCGACAGCTACTTTCTCTGCCGGTATTCTCGACAGCTACTTTCTCTGCTGGTTATCTCGACAGCTACTTCTCTGTTGGTATTCTCGACAGCTACTTTCTCTGCTGGTATTCTCGACAGCTACTTTCTCTGCCGATATTCTCGACAGCTACTTTCTCTGCTGGTATTCTCGACAGCTACTTTCTCTGCTGGTATTCTCGACAGCTACTTTCTCTGCTGGTATTCTCGACAGCTACTTTCTCTGCTGGTATTCTAGACATCTACTTTCTCTGCTGGTATTCTCGACAGCTACTTTCTCTGCTGGTATTCTCGACAGCTACTTTCTCTGCTGGTATTCTCGACAGCTACTTTCTCTGCTGGTATTCTCGACAGCTACTTTCTCTGCTGGTATTCTCGACAGCTACTTTCTCTGCTGGTATTCTCGACAGCTACTTCTCTGCCGGTATTCTCGACAGCTACTTTCTTGCTGGTATTCTCGACAGCTACTTTCTCTGTTGGTATTCTCGACAGCTACTTTCTCTGCTGGTATTCTCGACAGCTACTTTCTCTGCCGGTATTCTCGACAGCTACTTTCTCTGCTGGTATTCTCGACAGCTACTTTCTCTGTTGGTATTCTCGACAGCTACTTTCTCTGCTGGTATTCTCGACAGCTACTTTCTCTGCCGTATTCTCGACAGCTACTTTCTCTGCCGGTATTCTCGACAGCTACTTTCTCTGCTGGTATTCTCGACAGTTACTTTCTCTGCCGGTATTCTCGACAGCTACTTTCTCTGCTGGTATTCTCGACAGCTACTTTCTCTGCTGGTATTCTCGACAGCTACTTTCTCTGCTGGTATTCTCGACAGCTACTTTCTCTGCTGGTATTCTCGACAGCTACTTTCTCTGCTGGTATTCTCGACAGCTTTCTCTGCTGGTATTCTCGACAGCTACTTTCTCTGCTGGTATTCTCGACAGCTACTTTCTCTGCTGGTATTCTCGACAGCTACTTTCTCTGCTGGTATTCTCGACAGCTACTTTATCTGCTGGTATTCTCGACAGCTACTTTCTCTGCTGGTATTCTCGACAGCTACTTTCTCTGCTGGTATTCTCGACAGCTACTTTCTCTGCTGGTATTCTCGACAGGTATTTTCTCTTCTGGTATTCTCGACAGCTACTTTCTCTGCTGGCATTCTCGACAGCTACTTTCTCTGCTCGTATTCTCGACAGGTACTTTCTCTGCTCGTATTCTCGACAGGTACATTCTCTGCTGGTATTCTCGACAGGTACTTTCTCTGCTGGTATTCTCGACAAGTACGTTCTCTGCTGGTATTCTCGACAGGTACGTTCTCTGCAGGTATTCTCTCCAGGTACGTTCTCTGCAGGCATTCTCAACAGGTGCTTTCTCTGCAGGCATTCTCGCCAGGTACTTTCTCTGCAGGCATTCTCACCAGGCACTTTCTCTGCAGGTATTCTCGTCAGATACTTTCTCTGCAGGTATTCTCGTCAGATACTTTTTCTCCAGGTATTTTCGGTAAGTACTTTCTCTTCAGATATTCTCGTTAAGTACTTTCTCTAAGATTATTCTTTCCAAATACTTTCTCTCCGGGTATTTTCGCCAGGTACTTTGGCCAAAGGACACCTTCGAAGGGATACCTAGAGTTTACCTGGAGTGGGTTTCGGGGGTCAGCGCCCCCGCGGCTCGGTTTGAGACCAGGCCTCATGGTGGATTAGGGTCTGATCAACCAGGCTGTTACTGTCGGCCGCACGCAAACTGACGTACGAACCACAGCCCGGTTGGTCAGGTGCCTGTGTAGTGAAGACAGCCAGGGGTCTATTGGTAATCCCCTTATAAATGCTGGAAGGCAGTTGAACAGTCTTGGGCCCCGGACACTTACTGTGTTGTCTCTCAATGTACTCGTGGCGCCCCTGCTTTTCATCGGGGGAATGTTACATCTCCTGCCGAGTCTTTTGCTTTCATAGGGAGTGATTTTCGTGTGCAGGTTTGGTACCAATCCCTCCAGGATCATCCAAGTGTATATTATCATGCATATTTCTGGCGTACGTTCCAGAGAATACAGATCAAGAACTTTCAGCCGTTCCCAATAATTTAGGTGCCTTATCGTACTTATGTGTGCCGTGAAAGTTCTTCGTACACTCTCCAGGTCTGCAATGTCCCCAGCCGTTAGCGTACATTAGTATTCCAGCCTAGAGAGAACAAGCGATTTGAAGAGGATCATCATGGGCTTGGCATCCTTAGTTTTGAAGGTTGTCATTATCCATCGTATCATTTTCCTAGCAGATGAGGTAGATACATTGTTGTGGTCTTTGAAGGCGAGATCCCCTGACATTATCACTCCCAGGTCCTCCACATTTCTTTTTCGCTCTATTGTATGGTTAGAATTTGTCATATACCCTGATACATTTTTAATTTCCTCATGTTTTCCATATCCGAGTAGTTGAAATTTCTCCTCGTTGAACTTCATATTATTTTAAGTGGCCCATTTGAGGATTTGGTTGATGTCCGCTTGGAGCCTTGCAGTGTCTTCGATGGAGGTCACTGTCATGACAATCCGGGTGTCATCCACAAAGGAAGACACGGAGCTGTGGCTGACATCGCTATGTCAGAAATGAGGATGAGGAATAGAATGGGAGCGAGTATTGTGCCTTGTGGAATAGAGATTTTCACTGTGGCTGCCTCAGACTTTACTCTGTTTACTATTACTCTTTGTGTTGTTAGGTAAGACACATATGCAACAGTTAGGTATCTTTATTTCGAAACGTTTCGCCTACACAGTAGGCTTCTTCAGTCGAGTACAGAAAAGTTGATAGAAGCAGAAGATACTTGAAGACGATGTAATCAGTCCATCACCCTTAAAGTTTTGAGGTGGTCAGTCCCTCAGTCTGGAGAAGAGCATTGTTCCATGGTATGAAACAATATGGAGATGAAGCGACAGGATGGAGCCTTATATATAGCGCCAAGAGTTGAGACGTAGGTCACTAGGAGAGGTAAGAACTCAGATGTTGGGAGGACAGGTCCCTCTCAAATCCAGCCGTTCTCACTAGTAGAGGTTGTCGAAGTTGATTGTAGGTCTGTACCAAGATACCCTTGTGTTGCAGTGTCAGACAGATTGAACATTAAAATGGTATCTTGGTACAGACCTACAATCAACTTCGACAACCTCTACTAGTGAGAACGGCTGGATTTGAGAGGGACCTGTCCTCCCAACATCTGAGTTCTTACCTCTCCTAGTGACCTACGTCTCAACTCTTGGCGCTATATATAAGGCTCCATCCTGTCGCTTCATCTCCATATTGTTTCATACCATGGAACAATGCTCTTCTCCAGACTGAGGGACTGACCACCTCAAAACTTTAAGGGTGATGGACTGATTACATCGTCTTCAAGTATCTTCTGCTTCTATCAACTTTTCTGTACTCGACTGAAGAAGCCTACTGTGTAGGCGAAACGTTTCGAAATAAAGATACCTAACTGTTGCATATGTGTCTTACCTAACAACCTGTCGGTATTTTATACCATTTTAATATTACTCTTTGTGTTCTCTTTGTCAGTAAGTTATAGATCCATCTACCAACTTTTCCTGTTATTCCTTTATCACACATTTTGTGTGCTATTACACTATGGTCACACTTGTTAAAAGCTTTTGCAAAGTCTGTGTATACATCTGTATTTCGTTTATCCTCAACAGCATCCAGGACCTTGTCATAGTGAACCAGGAGCTGGCAGGAGCGACCTGCTCTAAACCCGTGTTGCCCTGGGTTAATTGATGGGTATCTAGGTGGTTCGCGATCTTGCTTCTTAGAACCCTCTCAAAGATTTTTATGATATAGGATGTTAGTGCTATCGGTCTGTAGTTCTTTGCAACTGCTTTACTGCCACCTTCGTGGAGTGGGGTTATGTCTGTTGTTTTTAGTCTGTGTGATGACCCCTGTGTCCATGCTCCCTCTCCATAGAATGCTGAAGGCATGCGATAGGGGCTTCTTGCAATTCTTGAGGAACACGGAGTTCCATGAGTCTGGGCCTGGGGCAGAGTGCATGGACATGTCATTTATTGCCTTTTCAAAGTCTTGTGGAGTTAGGATAATATCCGAGATTTTTGAGATGACCAAATTCTGGGTTTCGTTCATAAAAAAATTCATTTGCATTGGTTCATTTGGTTCTTTGATGGCGGTCCAGGGCTCTTGATCCAGGAATCCACGGATCAAATCTTCATGACCCCTACGAGCTGACTACTGCAACAGGCCAATCAGCTACGGCAAGGGGCCAGTGTTAACCATCACCGCTGTCAACCCAACACAACATTGTCAATTTCCTTGCTCAAATCTGCTTTAGTTATTAATTTCCTTCTTCATTCCATTTTCCTTCTCTCATTTCGTTTTGGTTTCTCTCTCATTCCTCTCTTCATTCTCCCATTTCCTCAATGTTTTCCTTCGTCAACCATCACCTACGCTGTCAACCGAACGCTACACTATCAATTTCAACACATGAAAAGAGTAAATAAAAAATTACCCATGGACCCCTTTCTCGCCCATCAGGACGCCAGGCTCTTCAAGTGCCAATGACCATCAGAGGTACCAGCCTCCAGACAGCCTTTCCCCAACAATAGTTCTCACCTATGAGAGGGAGGGGAGAGGGGAGGAAATAGGGGTAGGGTAAGGGGAGAGGAGGGGTTGAGAGAGAGGGGGAGGTCACTCCAGCATTCAGTCAATTAAGATCAAGTTAGTTGTTCCAAATGACCAATCACGGTGCCACTTTTCAACCTCGCCCTCTACCCCCTGTCCCCGTCCTGTGTCAAACCATCGCCCTCTGACTGGTCAGTTCGTCCAGGACTCTAATGAGTGTGAGAAGGGGGAAAAAACGTGCACACACACACAAGGGAACTGCTGCCATCAACGCCAATGATTAAGGAGCCAGATGTCAACAAAGGAAAATAATGAGTCACACCAAAAAGCAAATTTCCCATCAGTGGCCCACCGTTCATTACGACAGGTAGGAAGGTGTGTGTGTGTGTGTGTGTGTGTGTGTGTGTGTGTGTGTGTGTGTGTGTGTGTGTGTGTGTGTGTGTGTGTGTGTGTGATTACTAGTTTGTTTACCTCGTTGTCGTTACAATACCACTGCTTGTTTTATTCCCTCTTCAGTGCTACAAGAACACCACTGTGTGTTTTGTTCCCTCTTCGGTGTTTAGTTTGACAAACACTATTTCTGGTAATTGTAAAACACACATTACCTTCTCATGCCTCCCACTCCATAAGTCTATCATTATTTAGGATGAAATAGTTAAGGGTATCATAAGGGCTGTTAATGATGGTTCACCTTGTTAACAGTAATAACTTCTTTATATACCGTCTCTTCTACTTATCTTATCAACGAAGGCTTTGTCACTTTCCAGCTTTACTTCCAAACTCACAGTAGTCAGATACCTGGAGGTTACCTGGAGGTTATTCCGGGGATCAACGCCCCCGCGGCCCGGTCCATGACCAGTCCTCCCGATGGATCAGGGCTGATCAACTAGGCTGTTACTGCTGGCCGCACGCAGTCCAACGTACGAGCCACAGCCCGGCTGATCCGGCACTGACTTTAGGTATCTGTCCAGCTCTCTCTTGAAGGCAGCCAGGGGTTTATTGGCAATTCCCCTAATGCTTGATGGGAGGCTGTTGAACAGTCTTGGGCCCCGGACACTTATGGTGTTTTCCCTTAGTGTACCAATGGCGCCCCTACTTTTTATTGGGGGCATTTTGCATCGCCTGCCCAGTCTTTTACTTTCGTAGGTTTACCTGGAGTTTACCTGGAGAGAGTTCCAGGGGTCAACGCCCCCGCGGCCCGGTCTGTGACCAGGCCTCCTGGTGGATCAGAGCCTGATCAACCAGGCTGTTGCTGCTGGCTGCACGCAAACCAACGTACGAGCCGCAGCCCGGCTGGTCAGGAACCGACTTTAGGTGCTTGTCCAGTGCCAGCTTGAAGACTGCCAGGGGTCTGTTGGTAATCCCCCTTATGTATGCTGGAAGGCAGTTGAACAGTCTCGGGCCCCTGACACTTATTGTATGGTCTCTTAACGTGCTAGTGACACCCCTGCTTTTCATTGGGGGGATGGTGCATCGTCTGCCAAGTCTTTTGCTTTCGTAGTGAGTGATTTTCGTGTGCAAGTTCGGTACTAGTCCCTCTAGGATTTTCCAGGTGTATATAATCATGTATCTCTCCCTCCTGCGTTCCAGGGAATACAGGTTTAGGAACCTCAAGCGCTCCCAGTAATTGAGGTGTTTTTATCTCCGTTATGCGCGCCGTGAAGGTTCTCTGTACATTTTCTAGGTTGGCAATTTCACCTGCCTTGAAAGGTGCTGTTAGTGTGCAGCAATATTCCAGCCTAGATAGAACAAGTGACCTGAAGAGTATCATCATGGGCTTGGCCTCCCTAGTTTTGAAGGTTCTCATTATCCATCCTGTCATTTTTTCTAGCAGATGCGATTGATACAATGTTATGGTCCTTGAAGGTGAGATCCTCCGACATGATCACTCCCAGGTCTTTGACGTTGGTGTTTCGCTCTATTTTGTGGCCAGAATTTGTTTTGTACTCTGATGAAGATTTAATTTCCTCGTGTTTACCATATCTGAGTAATTGAAATTTCTCATCGTTGAACTTCATATTGTTTTCTGCAGCCCACTGAAAGATTTGGTTGATGTCCGCCTGGAGCCTTGCAGTGTCTGCAATGGAAGACACTGTCATGCAGATTCGGTTGTCATCTGCAAAGGAAGACACGGTGCTGTGGCTGACATCCTTGTCTATGTCGGATATGAGGATGAGGAACAAGATGGGAGCAAGTACTGTGCCTTGTGGAACAGAGCTTTTCACCGTAGCTGCCTCGGACTTCACTCTGTTGACGACTACTCTCTGTGTTCTGTTAGTGAGGAAATTATAGATCCATCGACCGACTTTTCCTGTTATTCCTTTAGCACGCATTTTGTGCGCTATTACGCCATGGTCACACTTGTCGAAGGCTTTTGCAAAGTCTGTATATATTACATCTGCATTCTTTTTGTCTTCTAGTGCATTTAGGACCTTGTCGTAGTGATCCAATAGTGAGTGATTTCTGTGTGCAGATTTGGGACCATTCCTTCCAAGATTTTTCAAGTGTAGATTATGATATATCTCTCCCTCCTGCGTTCCAACGAGTACAAGTCAAGTGCTTCCAAGCGTTCCCAGTAGTTAAGGTGCTTGACAGAACTTATACGTGCAGTAAAGGATCTCTGTACACTCTCTAGATCTGCGATTTCACCTGCTTTGAATGGAGATGTTAATGTACAGTAGTATTCCAGCCTAGAGAGAACAAGTGATTTGAAAAGGATCATCATGGGCTTGGCATCTCTCGTTTTGAAAGTTCTCATTATCCATCCTATCATTTTCTTTGCACGTGCGATCGTGGCACTGTTGTGATCCTTGAAAGTGAGATCCTCAGACATTACTACTCCCAGGTCCCTTACATTATTTTTCCGCTCTATTGTATGGCCGGAGTCAGTAGTATACTCTGTTCTAGTTATTATAACCTCCAGTTTTCCATAACGGAGTAGTTGGAATTTGTCCTCATTGAACATCATATTGTTTACCGTTGCCCACTGGAAAACTTTGTTTATATCTTCTTGGAGGTTAACCGCGTCCTCAGCAGATGACAGCCTCATGCAGATCCTAGTATCATCCGCAAAGGATGATACGGTGCTGTGGTGTATATCTCTGTTTATGTCTGATATGAGGATAAGGAATAAGATGGGGGAGAGTACTGTGCCTTGTGGAACAGAGCTCTTCACTATGGCAGCCTCCGATTTAACTCTGTTGACCACTACTCTTTGTGTTCGATTTGTTAGGAAGTTGAAGATCCATCTCCCCACTTTCCCAGTTATAAGATACAGCAGTATCTTGTATCATATCAGCAGTTCAGCGGTTCAGTGTAGACACAATAGAATACAGAAGTATCTTTATCATAACACTGTTCAGTGTGAACATTACAACAGTGTTCAGTGTGGACACTACAACAGTGTTCAGTGTGGACACTACAACAGTGTTCAGTGTGGACACTACAACACTGTTCAGTGTGGACACTACAACACTGTTCAGTGTGGACAATACAACACTGTTCAGTGTGGACACTACAACAGTGTTTAGTGTGGACACTACAACAGTGTTCAGTGTGGACACTACAACACTGTTCAGTGTGGACACTACAACACTGTTCAGTGTGGACACTACAATACTGTTCAGTGTGGACACTACAACAGTGTTCAGTGTGGACACTACAACAGTGTTCAGTGTGGACACTACAACACTGTTCAGTGTGGACACTACAACACTGTTCAGTGTGGACACTACAACACTGTTCAGTGTGGACACTACAACACTGTTCAGTGTGGACACTACAACACTGTTCAGTGTGGACACTACAACACTGTTCAGTGTGGACACTACAACAGTGTTCAGTGTGGACACTACAGCAGCGTTCAGTGTGGACACTACAACAGTGTTCAGTGTGGACACTACAACAGTGTTCAGTGTGGACACTGCAACAGTGTTCAGTGTGGACACTACAACAGTGTTCAGTGTGGACACTACAACAGTGTTCAGTGTGGACACTACAACAGTGTTCAGTGTGGACACTACAACAGTGTTCAGTGTGGACACTACAACAGTGTTCAGTGTGGACACTACAACAGTGTTCAGTGTGGACACTACAACAGTGTTTCAGTGTGGACACTACAACAGTGTTCAGTGTGGACACTACAACAGTGTTCAGTGTGGACACTACAACAGTGTTCAGTGTGGACACTACAACAGTGTTTAGTGTGGACACTACAACAGTTGTTCAGTGTGGACACTACAACACTGTTCAGTGTGGACACTACAACACTGTTCAGTGTGACACTACAACACTGTTCAGTGTGGACACTACAACACTGTTCAGTGTGGACACTACAACAGTGTTCAGTGTGGACACTACAACACTGTTCAGTGTGGACACTACAACACTGTTCAGTGTGGACACTACAACACTGTTCAGTGTGGACACTACAACACTTTTTTAGTGTGGACACTACAACAGTGTTCAGTGTGGACACTACAACAGTGTTCAGTGTGGACACTACAACACTGTTCAGTGTGGACACTACAACAGTGTTCAGTGTGGACACTACAACATGTTTCAGTGTGGACACTACAACAGTGTTCAGTGTGGACACTACAACAGTGTTCAGTGTGGACACTACAACAGTGTTCAGTGTGGACACTACAACAGTGTTCAGTGTGGACACTACAACAGTGTTCAGTGTAGACACTACAACAGTGTTCAGTGTGGACACTACAACACTGTTCAGTGTGGACACTACAACACTGTTCAGTGTGGACACTACAACAGTGTTCAGTGTGGACACTACAACAGTGTTCAGTGTGGACACTACAACAGTGTTCAGTGTGGACACTACAACAGTGTTCAGTGTGGACACTACAACAGTGTTCAGTGTAGACACTACAACAGTGTTCAGTGTGGACACTACAACACTGTTCAGTGTGGACACTACAACACTGTTCAGTGTGGACACTACAACAGTGTTCAGTGTGGACACTACAACACTGTTCAGTGTGGACACTACAACACTGTTTAGTGTGGACACTACAACAGTGTTCAGTGTGGACACTACAACAGTGTTCAGTGTGGACACTACAACACTGTTCAGTGTGGACACTACAACAGTGTTCAGTGTGGACACTACAACAGTGTTCAGTGTGGACACTACAACAGTGTTCAGTGTGGACACTACAACAGTGTTCAGTGTGGACACTACAACAGTGTTCAGTGTGGACACTACAACACTGTTCAGTGTGGACACTACAACAGTGTTCAGTGTGGACACTACAACAGTGTTCAGTGTGGACACTACAACACTGTTCAGTGTGGACACTACAACACTGTTCAGTGTGGACACTACAACAGTGTTCAGTGTGGACACTACAACACTGTTCAGTGTGGACACTACAACACTGTTCAGTGTGGACACTACAACAGTGTTCAGTGTGGACACTACAACAGTGTTCAGTGTGGACACTACAACAGTGTTCAGTGTGGACACTACAACACTGTTCAGTGTGGACACTACAACACTGTTTAGTGTGGACACTACAACAGTGTTCAGTGTGGACACTACAACAGTGTTCAGTGTGGACACTACAACACTGTTCAGTGTGGACACTACAACAGTGTTCAGTGTGGACACTACAACAGTGTTCAGTGTGGACACTACAACAGTGTTCAGTGTGGACACTACAACAGTGTTCAGTGTGGACACTACAACAGTGTTCAGTGTGGACACTACAACAGTGTCAGTGTGGACACTACAACAGTGTTCAGTGTGGACACTACAACACTGTTCAGTGTGGACACTACAACACTGTTTAGTGTGGACACTACAACAGTGTTCAGTGTGGACACTACAACAGTGTTCAGTGTGGACACTACAACACTGTTCAGTGTGGACACTACAACAGTGTTCAGTGTGGACACTACAACAGTGTTCAGTGTGGACACTACAACAGTGTTCAGTGTGGACACTACAACAGTGTTCAGTGTGGACACTACAACAGTGTTCAGTGTGGACACTACAACACTGTTCAGTGTGGACACTACAACAGTGTTCAGTGTGGACACTACAACAGTGTTCATGTGGACACTACAACACTGTTCAGTGTGGACACTACAACACTGTTCAGTGTGGACACTACAACAGTGTTCAGTGTGGACACTACAACAGTGTTCAGTGTGGACACTACAACACTGTTCAGTGTGGACACTACAACACTGTTTAGTGTGGACACTACAACAGTGTTCAGTGTGGACACTACAAACAGTGTTCAGTGTGGACACTACAACACTGTTCAGTGTGGACACTACAACAGTGTTCAGTGTGGACACTACAACAGTGTTCAGTGTGGACACTACAACAGTGTTCAGTGTGGACACTACAACAGTGTTCAGTGTGGACACTACAACAGTGTTCAGTGTGGACACTACAACACTGTTCAGTGTGGACACTACAACAGTGTTCAGTGTGGACACTACAACAGTGTTCAGTGTGGACACTACAACACTGTTCAGTGTGGACACTACAACACTGTTCAGTGTGGACACTACAACAGTGTTCAGTGTGGACACTACAACAGTGTTCAGTGTGGACACTACAACACTGTTCAGTGTGGACACTACAACAGTGTTCAGTGTGGACACTACAACAGTGTTCAGTGTGGACACTACAACAGTGTTCAGTGTGGACACTACAACAGTGTTCAGTGTGGACACTACAACAGTGTTCAGTGTGGACACTACAACAGTGTTCAGTGTGGACACTACAACAGTGTTCAGTGTGGACACTACAACAGTGTTCAGTGTGGACACTACAACACTGTTCAGTGTGGACACTACAACAGTGTTCAGTGTGGACACTACAACAGTGTTCAGTGTGGACACTACAACAGTGTTCAGTGTGGACACTACAACACTGTTCAGTGTGTGACACTACAACACTGTTCAGTGTGGACACTACAACACTGTTCAGTGTGGACACTACAACAGTGTTCAGTGTGGACACTACAACACTGTTCAGTGTGGACACTACAACAGTGTTCAGTGTGGACACTACAACAGTGTTCAGTGTGGACACTACAACAGTGTTCAGTGTGGACACTACAACAGTGTTCAGTGTGGACACTACAACAGTGTTCAGTGTGGACACTACAACAGTGTTCAGTGTGGACACTACAACAGTGTTCAGTGTGGACACTACAACAGTGTTCAGTGTGGACACTACAACAGTGTTCAGTGTGGACACTACAACAGTGTTCAGTGTGGACACTACAACAGTGTTCAGTGTGGACACTACAACACTGTTCAGTGTGGACACTACAACAGTGTTCAGTGTGGACACTACAACAGTGTTCAGTGTGGACACTACAACAGTGTTCAGTGTGGACACTACAACAGTGTTCAGTGTGGACACTACAACAGTGTTCAGTGTGGACACTACAACAGTGTTCAGTGTGGACACTACAACAGTGTTCAGTGTGGACACTACAACAGTGTTCAGTGTGGACACTACAACAGTGTTCAGTGTGGACACTACAACAGTGTTCAGTGTGGACACTACAACAGTGTTCAGTGTGGACACTACAACACTGTTCAGTGTGGACACTACAACAGTGTTCAGTGTGGACACTACAACAGTGTTCAGTGTGGACACTACAACAGTGTTCAGTGTGGACACTACAACAGTGTTCAGTGTGGACACTACAACAGTGTTCAGTGTGGACACTACAACAGTGTTCAGTGTGGACACTACAACAGTGTTCAGTGTGGACACTACAACAGTGTTCAGTGTGGACACTACAACAGTGTTCAGTGTGGACACTACAACAGTGTTCAGTGTGGACACTACAACAGTGTTCAGTGTGGACACTACAACAGTGTTCAGTGTGGACACTACAACACAACAGTATCTTCTAATTCTAGCCTAACATCTGACTTTATCAGCACTTCACCATGGTATACACGAGGGTTCAGAAGTCAGCCACCGCTGCATGTGTGTGTCTAATGAACCCGCGATAACTTTCTTCTCACTTGTTACTTCCAAATCTCTCTAACACTTTCACCTGTTTATCGCTTCCTTCGTTACTCGCAATGTTGTCGTGTCACTTTGATTTAATTTCATTGTTTTCTGTCGCCTCGTTTGTTTTACTTGATTCCCTACATATTTTGCATCATCTGTAAATAATATTCACGTAAATAATGATAATTCTTAAAGTCGTTTGTTCTTTAAGGTGATTTGTTTATTCTTTAAGGTGATTTGTTTATTCTTTAAGATGATTTGTTTATTCTTTAAGATGATTTGTTTATTCTTTAAGATGATTTGTTTATTCTTTAAGATGATTTGTTTATTCTTTAAGGTGATTTGTTTATTCTTTAAGGTGATTTGTTTATTCTTTAAGGTGATTTGTTTTATTCTTTAAGGTGATTTGTTTATTCTTTAAGATGATTTGTTTATTCTTTAAGATGATTTGTTTATTCTTTAAGGTGATTTGTTTATTCTTTAAGGTGATTTGTTTATTCTTTAAGGTGATTTGTTTATTCTTTAAGATGATTTGTTTATTCTTTAAGGTGATTTGTTTATTCTTTAAGGTGATTTGTTTATTCTTTAAGGTGATTTGTTTATTCTTTAAGGTGGGATCCTACTAGTGATGTTATCCCATCAGTACTGATCCTTGTAGTATCCCATTGATGTTATCCCATCAGTACTGATCCTTGTAGTATCCCATTGATGTTATCCCATCAGTACTGATCCTTGTAGTATCCCATTGATGTTATCCCATCAGTACTGATCCTTGTAGTATCCCATTGATGTTATCCCATCAGTACTGATCCTTGTAGTATCCCATTGATGTTATCCCATCAGTACTGATCCTTGTAGTATCCCATTGATGTTATCCCATCAGTACTGATCCTTGTAGTATCCCATTGATGTTATCCCATCAGTACTGATCCTTGTAGTATCCCATTGATGTTATCCCATCAGTACTGATCCTTGTAGTATCCCATTGATGTTATCCCATCAGTACTGATCCTTGTAGTATCCCATTGATGCTATCCCATCAGTACTGATCCTTGTAGTATCCCATTGATGTTATCCCATCAGTACTGATCCTTGTAGTATCCCATTGATGCTATCCCATCAGTACTGATCCTTGTAGTATCCCATTGATGTTATCCCATCAGTACTGATCCTTGTAGTATCCCATTGATGTTATCCCATCAGTACTGATCCTTGTAGTATCCCATTGATGTTATCCCATTAGTACTGATCCTTGTAGTATCCCATTGATGTTATCCATCAGTACTGATCCTTGTAGTATCCCATTGATGTTATCCCATCAGTACTGATCCTTGTAGTATCCCATTGATGTTATCCCATCAGTACTGATCCTTGTAGTATCCCATTGATGTTATCCCATCAGTACTGATCCTTGTAGTATCCCATTGATGTTATCCCATCAGTACTGATCCTTGTAGTATCCCATTGATGTTATCCCATCAGTACTGATCCTTGTAGTATCCCATTGATGTTATCCCATCAGTACTGATCCTTGTAGTATCCCATTGATGTTATCCCATCAGTACTGATCCTTGTAGTATCCCATTGATGTTATCCCATCAGTACTGATCCTTGTAGTATCCCATTGATGCTATCCCATCAGTACTGATCCTTGTAGTATCCCATTGATGTTATCCCATCAGTACTGATCCTTGTAGTATCCCATTGATGCTATCCCATCAGTACTGATCCTTGTAGTATCCCATTGATGTTATCCCATCAGTACTGATCCTTGTAGTATCCCATTGATGTTATCCCATCAGTACTGATCCTTGTAGTATCCCATTGATGTTATCCCATCAGTACTGATCCTTGTAGTATCCCATTGATGTTATCCCATCAGTACTGATCCTTGTAGTATCCCATTGATGTTATCCCATCAGTACTGATCCTTGTAGTATCCCATTGATGCTATCCCATCAGTACTGATCCTTGTAGTATCCCATTGATGTTATCCCATCAGTACTGATCCTTGTAGTATCCCATTGATGTTATCCCATCAGTACTGATCCTTGTAGTATCCCATTGATGTTATCCCATCAGTACTGATCCTTGTAGTATCCCATTGATGTTATCCCATCAGTACTGATCCTTGTAGTATCCCATTGATGTTATCCCATCAGTACTGATCCTTGTAGTATCCCATTGATGCTATCCCATCAGTACTGATCCTTGTAGTATCCCATTGATGTTATCCCATCAGTACTGGTTAGTTGTAGCAGTGAGGACCTCGTCTTGTGTTGGTTGTATCAGTAAGAACCTCGTCTTGTGTTGGTTGTAGCAGTGAGAACCTCGTCTTGTGTTGGTTGTAGCAGTGAGAACCTCGTCTTGTGTTGGTTGTAGCAGTGAGGACCTCGTCTTGTGTTGGTTGTATCAGTAAGAACCTCGTCTTGTGTTGGTTGTAGCAGTGAGAACCTCGTCTTGTGTTGGTTGTAGCAGTGAGAACCTCGTCTTGTGTTGGTTGTAGCAGTGAGAACCTCGTCTTGTGTTGGTTGTAGCAGTGAGAACCTCGTCTTGTGTTGGTTGTAGCAGTGAGAACCTCGTCTTGTGTTGGTTGTAGCAGTGAGAACCTCGTCTTGTGTTGGTTGTAGCAGTGAGGACCTCGTCTTGTGTTGGTTGTAGCAGTGAGGACCTCGTTTTGTGTTGGTTGTATCAGTAAGGACCTCGTCTTGTGTTGGTTGTAGCAGTGAGAACCTCGTCTTGTGTTGGTTGTAGCAGTGAGGACCTCGTCTTGTGTTGGTTGTAGCAGTGAGGACCTCGTTTTGTGTTGGTTGTATCAGTAAGGACCTCGTCTTGTGTTGGTTGTAGCAGTGAGAACCTCGTCTTGTGTTGGTTGTAGCAGTGAGGACCTCGTCTTGTGTTGGTTGTAGCAGTGAGGACCTCGTTTTGTGTTGGTTGTATCAGTAAGGACCTCGTCTTGTGTTGGTGGAGCAGTGAGGACCTCGTCTTGTGTTGGTGGAGGAGTGAGGACCTCGTCTTGTGTTGGTTGTAGCAGTGAGGACCTCGTCTTGTGTTGGTTGTAGCAGTGAGGACCTCGTTTTGTGTTGGTTGTATCAGTAAGGACCTCGTCTTGTGTTGGTGGAGCAGTGAGGACCTCGTCTTGTGTTGGTGGAGCAGTGAGGACCTCGTCTTGTGTTGGTTGTAGCAGTGAGGACCTCGTCTGTCAGGGTCTGGTAAAGGTAGTATATTCCCTCAAGCACTTTTACTACTCACTCGCTAGTAGTTAAACCCCACCAGTTCCGTGGTTTGTTTGCAATTGTGTTATCCAGACATCGCGAGTCGCATGATAAGGCTTATGGCATTTTATCGAGACGTTTCGTCCCCTGTGGAAGAAACGTCTTCTCAATCAAATACAAATAAACCGCATACTGTCTTTTATTTACACTCTCTTGTCCCACCATTTGAAGAAAAAAATAATCCTTTCCGTATGTGCTTTACATCCCTTCCCGCTAATCTTCGTCCCTCTCCAACTACCCTTCCTCCCCCCCCCCCATTCTTCACCTACGCCCCTTTCTCTACCTTGAATCTGACAGGTGTGAATTTCGCAAGAGGATTATAACCTGGAGACGAACTTGGAAGGTTTCCCCTTCCGCTTCTTCTTTCCCCCTCCCCTTCATCCTCACCCCCACCCCCACTCACCCATACTCTCGTCCCCTCCCTCGTCCCTCAGCATTCACCCAAGGGTTAAAGACTTATGGATTTAAGCACCGCAACGCTTAAACGAATCTTTCTGGGTTCCAGAGGGTTTAGATTTCATAGGCCCGGGGGTTCCTTGCGTTGTGGGTTACAAAGGAACCCGATTCTACAGACCCCGGGGATTCCTTGCGTTGTGGGTTACAAAGGAACCCGATTCTACAGACCCCGGGGGTTCCTAGCGTTACGGATTACATAGGTATCCGTTATCCGAGACCCCGAGTGGGTTACAAAGGTATCCGTTATCAGAGACCCCGAGTGGGTTACAAAGGTATCCGTTATCAGAGACCCCGAGTGGGTTACAAAGGTATCCGTTATCAGAGACCCCGAGTGGGTTACAAAGGTATCCGTTATCAGAGACCCCGAGTGGGTTACAAAGGTATCCGTTATCAGAGACCCCGAGTGGGTTACAAAGGTATCCGTTATCAGAGACCCCGAGTGTGTTACAAAGGTATCCGTTATCAGAGACCCCGAGTGGGTTACAAAGGTATCCGTTATCAGAGACCCCGAGTAGGTTACAAAGGTATCCGTTATCAGAGACCCCGAGTGGGTTACAAAGGTTTTCCGTTATCAGAGACCCCGAGTGGGTTACAAAGGTATCCGTTATCAGAGCCCCCGAGTGGGTTACAAAGGTATCCGTTATCAGAGACCCCGAGTGGGTTACAAAGGTATCCGTTATCAGAGACCCCGAGTGGGTTACAAAGGTATCCGTTATCAGAGACCCCGAGGTGGGTTACAAAGGTATCCGTTATCAGAGACCCCGAGTGGGTTACAAAGGTATCCGTTATCAGAGACCCCGAGTGGGTTACAAAGGTATCCGTTATCAGAGACCCCGAGTGGGTTACAAAGGTACCCGTTATCAGAGACCCCGAGTGGGTTACAAAGGTATCCGTTATCAGAGACCCCGAGTGGGTTAAAAAGGGTATCCGTTATCAGAGACCCCGAGTGGGTTACAAAGGTATCCGTTATCAGAGACCCCGAGTGGGTTACAAAGATGCTCACGTTTCAATCTTTATCGTTGTTCCCTTCACGACAAGTTTGTCTTTGTTGTACTACACACGTGGTCACACAAACAACATCCTCACCAGCACAGTCTGAGTGTTGTACTACACACGTGGTCACACAAACAACATCCTCACCAGCACAGTCTGAGTGTTGTACTACACACGTGGTCACACAAACATCCTCACCAGCACGGTCTGAGTGTTGTACTACACACGTGGTCACACAAACATCCTCACCAGCACGGTCTGAGTGTTGTACTACACACGTGGTCACACAAACATCCTCACCAGCACGGTCTGAGTGTTGTACTACACACGTGGTCACACAAACAACATCCTCACCAGCACAGTCTGAGTGGTGTACTACACACGTGGTCACACAAGCACCATCCTCACCAGCACAGTCTGAGTGTTGTACTACACACGTGGTCACACAAACATCCTCACCAGCACGGTCTGAGTGTTGTGCTACACACGTGGTCACATAAACATCCTCACCAGCACAGTCTGAGTGGTGTACTACACACGTGGTCACACAAACAACATCCTCACCAGCAGTCTGAGTGTTGTACTACACACGTGGTCACACAAACAACATCCTCACCAGCACGGTCTGAGTATTGTACTACACACGTGGTCACACAAACAACATCCTCACCAGCACGGTCTGAGTGTTGTACTACACACGTGGTCACACAAACAACATCCTCACCAGCACGGTCTAAGTGTTGTACTACACACGTGGTCACACAAACAACATCCTCACCAGCACAGTCTGAGTGTTGTACTACACACGTGGTCACACAAACAACATCCTCACCAGCACGGTCTGAGTGGTGTACTACACACGTGGTCACACAAACATCCTCAACAGCACGGTCTGAGTGGTGTACTACACACGTGGTCACACAAACAACATCCTCACCAGCACGGTCTGAGTGTTGTACTACACACGTGGTCACACAAACAACATCCTCACCAGCACGGTCTGAGTGTTGTACTACACACGTGGTCACACAAACAACATCCTCACCAGCACAGTCTGAGTGGTGTACTACACACGTGGTCACACAAACATCCTCACCAGCACGGTCTGAGTGTTGTACTACACACGTGGTCACACAAACATCCTCACCAGCACGGTCTGAGTGTTTTACTACACACGTGGTCACACAAACATCCTCACCAGCACGGTCTGAGTGTTGTACTACACACGTGGTCACACAAACAACATCCTCACCAGCACGGTCTGAGTGTTGTACTACACACGTGGTCACAAACATCCTCACCAGCACGGTCTGAGTGGTGTACTACACACGTATTCACACAAACAACATCCTCACCAGCACGGTCTGAGTGTTGTACTACACACGTGGTCACACCAACAACATCCTCACCAGCACAGTCTGAGTGTTGTGCTACACACGTGGTCACAAACATCCTCACCAGCACAGTCTGAGTGTTGTGCTACACACGTGGTCACACCAACAACATCCTCACCAGCACAGTCTGAGTGTTGTGCTACACACGTGGTCACACAAACAACATCCTCACCAGCACAGTCTGAGTGTTGTGCTACACACGTGGTCACACAAACAACATCCTCACCAGCACGGTTTGAGTGTTGTACTACACACGTGGTCACACAAACATCCTCACCAGCACGGTCTGAGTGTTGTACTACACACGTGGTCACACAAACAACATCCTCACCAGCACAGTCTGAGTGGTGTACTACACACGTGGTCACACAAACAACATCCTCACCAGCACAGTCTGAGTGTTGTGCTACACACGTGGTCACAAACATCCTCACCAGCACAGTCTGAGTGTTGTACTACACACGTGGTCACACAAACAACATCCTCACCAGCACAGTCTGAGTGTTGTACTACACACGTGGTCACACAAACAACATCCTCACCAGCAGTCTGAGTGTTGTGCTACACACGTGGTCACACAAACAACATCCTCACCAGCAGTCTGAGTGTTGTACTACACACGTGGTCACACAAACATCCTCACCTCCTGGTATTCAAATCCTTCACAAGAACAATTTCCTGTTTTCCATACAATAAAATATTTTTCACCACCGTTTACCACCTTCCTTCTTTCTCTTCCTCCCTCCTCCCCCCCTTTCACCCCAGAGGCAGTCACCGTGGCTGTAACAGTGTAAGGTGGACCGAGCTCTCAAAACTAGCCCTGAATAAAACATACAAACACACACATATGAGAGTTTAAAGGAAACAAAACACACACACATGCACACAAACACACACACAATATATATATAATTATATTATAAAATATATATATAATATATATATATATATATATATATATATATAATATATATATATATATATATTGGACGTTTCAGGGCGATATGAGGCGTTCCGATAAACGTTTCGCCATGAGTGAGTTCTTCAGTCCTGATAATATCCCTTACTGTGTATAAATGACCCGAACTGTACATGTCCTGTAGTGTACACGAGTGTCCCCGTACACAACAAGGTACACCAAGCCAATAAGGATCCATTTCAAATCACGTGTTGTCTCTAGGCTGGAATACAGAGTACATTAACATTCAAGTATAGACCCCTGGTTGTCTTCAAGAGGGAATTGGACGGATACCTAAAGTCAGTACCTGATCAGCCAGGCTGTGGTTCATACACTGGACTGGTATAAACCTTGGTAATAAATACCGACAAGTTGAGGAAATGGTATGGTGATACCGACAAGATGTGGAAAAAGACACTTATGTACAGTTCAGGACATTTATTAAAGGAAACGTTTCGCCACGAGTGGCTTCTTCAGTCCTAATACAGAGAAAACTAAGAAAACACATATATATATGGTAGGTAAGACACATAGGCAACAGTTAGGCAACTTTATTCCGAAACGTTTCGCCTACACAGTAGGCTTCTTCAGTCGAATACAGAAAGTAGGCAGGAACAGTAGAGAAGACGATGTAATCAGTCCATCACCCTTAAAGTCGTAGAATTTGAGGTTGTCAGTCCCTCGGCCTGGAGAAGTTCAGTTCCATAGTCAGGAACTATCTGAAGATCAAGCGACAGTGCGGAGACTTAAATACTGTCGGAAGGAGAGGTGCAGAGTAGTAGTAGTAGTAGTAGTGAGAATGTAACCACTGAAAGGTCAGGTCCCTCTCAGATCCAACAATTCTCACTTGAAAAGTTTGTCCAAGGTGTTTTCTGTATCAAGATGCTATGTGTTGCAGTGTCTGACAAGATGAACATCAAAATGGTATACAATACCGACAGGTATACAATACCTGTCGGTATTGTATACCATTTTGATGTTCATCTTGTCGGACACTGCAACACTTAGAAACTTGATACAAAAAACACCTTGGACAAATTTTTTTCAATTTGAAAATTTTTGGGATCTAAAGGGGGGGACCTGACCTTTCAGTGGTTACATTTCACTACTATTTATTTATACTCTACCTCCCCTTTCCCGACGGGTATTTAAGTCTCCGCACTGTCGCTTGATCTTAAGAAGTTCCTGACAAAGGAATTGAACTTCCCCAGGCCGAGGGCTGACCCCCCTCAAATTTTTACATTTTAAAAGGGTAAAAGGGACTGATTAAAACGTCTTCTCTACTTTTCCTGCCTATTTTTCTTTTTATTCGATTTGAAGAACCTACTTTTGTGGGGCGAAACGTTTCGGAATAAAGTTGCCTAACTGTTGCCTATTTGCCCCAACCTCCCAAACCCCTTTTGGGTTTTGGGAAATACCATTTTGATGTTCCCCATATTTATATGTGGGGGGGGAGCCCAGGTGAGGTGATGCGTGGGTAGGGGTTTGGAAAATTAGTATTTAAAAGTAGTAGTAGAAAGTAGTAGTAGAAAAGGGAAAACAAAAGGAGGTGAGGCAAGAGAGGGACCTGCGGCATAAAGTAACCCCATTTTCCCAGGAGGGGGTAAAAATCCTCTTGCTTAGTAATTTTAAAAATACGGGAAAACTCCCGGGTTTTTTGCTTTATAGTTTTACGACAAAAAATTAAAGTGCACTTAAATGCTTTTTCCCCTCCGTTTTAAGTCGTCTTTTTTAAATAACTATTTTTAGTTCTTGAATTTCATGGGGTGCCCAAAACAAATTAAATTTAAAAAGCTAAACTAGTTATTAAAGAAGACGATTAAGACGGAGAAAATGCATTAAAAGCTGCACAAATTTTCTGTCAGAAAACACTATAAAGCAAAAACCCGGGGTAGTTACAGTTTTTAAAAAATTCTAAGCAAGAGGAAATTTTACCCATCCTGGGAATGGTTTATTTAAAGGGCCAGGGGTTTCTTCCTCACCCCCTTATTCCTTTACTAAACTATATTTACTACTACCCCTCAAACCCCCCAAATCACCTCACCTGACTCCCGCCACTATATAATATTTGTTTTCCTTAGTTTTTTTCCTTGTGTTGGGACTGAAAAAAGGGCCACTCGGGCAAAAATTTTTTCCTTTAAAAATGCCCTAAAACTGTACTAAGTGTCTTTTTCCCACCGACAAGGTAAGCAAACCCCTATAACATATTTATTAGAAAAGTTTCGGTCCGGGCCCTTTTGATCACTTCTAACATAAGAGGTAAAATAATTAAATATAAAAGGCGCAGAGGGGGTTTGTGACGCACGTAAAACCGAGGAAGGTATAAGAAACAAAAGGGAAAGGGAGGAACACTGTAAAAGGCCCTGCTTTCGCAGGGGGCGTACTTCTCCCAGTGTTCCCCCAATTCTTATTTTTCTTAGACATTCCTCAGGTCACGTGCCACACCTCCACTCTCCCCTTTTAAGAAGAACATAAGAACAAAGGGAACACTGCGAAGGCCAACGGGCCCCAAAGGCGGGGCAGGCCCCAATTCTCCTACCGGCTTAACCCAATGCACCCAACCTAGTCAGGTCAGGTCACTTGGGATTTAAAAGGGAGGAACAGGGGAAACACCTGTTAGCAAAAGCAAACGGGCCCAAATTTCCCACCCCACCCACTTTAAACTCATGTTTTTAAATCCAACCAAATTTTTAAAGCTCCCCAAAAAGGGTTCCTGGCCTCTATAACGGTATTTGGGGATTTTTTCCACTCATCCACAATCTTTTACCAAACCAGTTTTTTCCCTATATCCCCCCCCCCCTGAACCCCCTAAATTTTTTTCCAACTTAAAACCATTGCGAAAAGTCCTGTCTAGGTTTTAGAAAATTTTCAGCACACTATTAAAAACCCCTTTTTTTAAATTCCTGTTTTCCCCAAAATTATAAAACCCAATCTACCCCCCCCTAATTCTACGTTTTTTCTAGAGAGGGGCAGTTTCGGGGGCCCTTATTCTACCCTCATGGGGAAAGGGTTTCCCTGATACATGGGATCATCTTTGTCACCCCTCCTTTGTACTTTTTCCCGAAAATTTTTATATCCATTCGGGTAATACGGACCAAAACTTGCAGCAAATCAAAATGGGGGGGAAACCCAAAGGGGATGTATAGAGTTGAAGAAAAAACCCTTTGGGACTCCTATTTTTAAATGCTTCTTGATATAAACCCCCAAGGATTCTATTAGCTTTTTTGCGAACACTTATGCACGGGTTGCCCTTTGGGTTTTAGATTACTGCTAACCAGAACTCCCAAAACTTTTTTGCAAAACCGTAATATTAAGGGGTCTACATTATTTGTTTAAATGTGGCATGGTTATTGTCCCCCGTCCAACATTTTGAACCCTTTTCATTTGTCTAATTAAAATGCATTTTGCCACTTCTCCGACCACTGCATCAGTCTATTCAAATCTTCCTGGAGTGTCGAAAAGTCCTTGTCAGAAAAGAATTCGAAAGGGCCCATTTTTTTTTGTCATCGCAAACTTTTCCGATGTCGCTCTTTATGCCCTTTATCTATGGGCGTTTATTTAGATTGGAAAAAGCAGGGGGGCCCCCAAAACTGCCCCCCGTGGAACACCGCTCGTGACGCTTCCCCACTCTGAAATTTTCCCCCTTTATGCAAACTCTCTGCGCCTATTTGTTTAAAACCCTCCCCCTATCCAGGGAAAAAAATTTTTCCTCCTATTTTCCTGTGCTTTAATTTTTCCCCAATAGTCTTGAAGTGGGAAACCCTTTAAAAGCCTTACTGGAAAAGGGGCCCCAAAATTTTCACCAAAATCCCTATTCAAAACCAGATCTACCTTTTCAAATACCTTAGTGAAAAAAGTTAAATAAAATTGTAAGGCAGGAACGCCCCTTTGTAAAAACCTGCTGAGATTCGTTGTTAATTTATGCTTTTCCCCAAAGGGGGCTACGAAAATGCCCCCACAATTATTGATTCCAAAAAATTTTCCCACTATTTGGGTTAGGCCCCTTTTTGGTCTAAAAGTTCGAAGCTAAAAGGGCCGTCAACCCGTTTTTAAAAAAAGGTAAACACATTTTGCCATTTTTCCCCTTTCTGGACCATGCCCCTTTTTTAGTGATAAAGTTGAAAAGATTAGCCAAAGGTGTGCTAAGTCCTCTTTACATTCCTTTAGAAACCCCCTTTCAAACCGTTCACAGGGCCCGGGGATTTGTTGGTTTTTTAAATTTTTCTATTTGCCCTAAGGACCCCTGTCAACTTGTGGGCCCCAATAGTGCAAAAGTTTATTATCGTCCGTTTTTACATAATTTATCATTACGGGAAATCCCTGGGATCCCCCTGTGTAAAAAATGAGAGGAATTTAAAATTCCCACACATTTTCCTTACACTGTCAGTGAGCTACCCGAGGGAAAATTTTGAGTGGGGCCCATCTTGTCCCTGATCTTAATTCTGTAACCTAAAGAATTTCCCTTTTGGGTTTGTCTTTTTGATTCCTTGCAAAAATTTTAAAACCCCATAATCCTTTTTTTCTTTTTTTAATTCCCTTTTTTTTTTTCCCCTCTTTAACTGAAAATATCGAAATTTTAAATTGGGCCCCCCTTTCCCCTTTTGATTTGCCTATATAGCCCCTCTTTTGACCAATCAGAAAATTTTTAAAAACTATTGTTCATCCATTTAGGATCATTTTTTTTTTTGATCTGATTTCCCCATTTGGAAAATAATTTGACTGAAACAGCTAGAACTATGCCCTGGAAAAACATCATATCGGGAAACCATTTACCACCCAACCGACCCCTTTGTAGGTCATTCCAGTTCACCCACCTAATTTAAATTTTTTAGTCCTATGAAATCAGCCAAACGAAAGTCAGGGGGCTGAGACTTGAAATTTCCATTATTAGGGGGGGAAATTCCCTAAAATGTTAAAAAATGAGTGATTTGTGATCACTCTCCCCCCAAACTCAAAATTAACCCCCCAAGATTATTTTAAATTTGTGTTTCCCTACTGGCAAAAAACCAAGTCAAAAGGGGGTTTTCCCCAGTTGGCTTTTGTCACAAACTGTTTTAAAAAAAATAGTTGAAATCCCCCATTAGCACAACATTTTGTATGAGATCCCTTACAAATTTTTCGCCCCAAGAATTTTACTGCACCCCTATCAAGTTTGGGGCCCTTAAATCACACCCAAAAATTAGTTTTTCTGGGCCCCTCGAGAAGCTGTAACCAAACAGATTAGTGGTGCCTTCAAATTTAAATATCTTGTCTAACACAAAAATTTTAAAATTGTCTTGACATACATCGCTATCCCCCATTTTTCCTGTTGACCCTGTCAGGGGGGAATAATTTATCCCTTGTAGTGACTTTCAGAGGGCATCTCTCTATCTTTCGATTGGCCAGGTTTTGTTAAGCAATAAAATCTAGTTTCCTGCACTTGCAATTAATCTTAGTCATCTATCTTTTTCTAACACTCTGCTATTAGAAAGAAAACCCTTTAAAGGGGAGCTAGTCCCTTGCTGCCCCTGCTGCCCCCCTTTTGTTGCTGCCTGTTTATTGTCTTTATTTTTAACTTCAGCTAAATCCCTTTTATACATTTACTGTTTCCCCCCCTTGTGTTGCAACTGCTTTTTTTCCCACACACACCCATACCTCTATCTTCCACATTTTTTAAACATAGGCATTTACCCAAAGGCCTTCTCAATCGAGTTGCAAGTGTA
This sequence comes from Cherax quadricarinatus, assembly GCF_026875155.1. Lineage (NCBI taxonomy): Eukaryota > Metazoa > Arthropoda > Malacostraca > Decapoda > Parastacidae > Cherax > Cherax quadricarinatus. Next base: position 30,733,462 of record NC_069420.1, read on the forward strand.
CCACCCCCCCCCCCAGAGAGATGTACCCCCCCTCCCTTGATACAATCATGTTTTTCCATAAAAGGTTCCAGTTGTCAAGAATGGGATTTCAATTCCTTGCAGTATCTGTCTAGCCCGCAATTTACACCCAAAGCCCTAGCAACCATTCATTTCCCCTCCCCTTTTAGGGAAGTGCTACATATGAATTGGGATCCCCCCTTAGATTAATGAAATTATAGCGACTTACTTATCTAGCGCTCTTCTTTTCCCCACCCTTCCCCAAAATCATTTTCCACCAGCAGGACAGATAATGGGCTTGTTCCATACCCGACATGAATTATTTCCGCCTGTTGAAATGTCCCCAACCCGCTCCAGGGAAGACACTCTATCTCTTATCTTCTTATTCCTATTACAAAAACACGGCAACTATCTTACCTGAGAGCACCAACCACAAGAATCGTTACCCCATTGCAGGGGCAGTAGTCCCCTTTCCTTCACTGGGGCCCCTGAAGTACAATCTCCGGGAAAGAGAAGCGATTTCCTACCTTCAATCTTCACTCTTAACTTTTCCTTTCTTGATGCGCCTCCCCCTTACTGTGAACAATCGCCATTGTCAGGTGTGGGGGTGCACCTCACTGTGGTAGCCGTTGCTCCTCCCCACCCACAGCCTCCTCACAGTGAGAGACAGATGCACTCACTGCTAGAAACCTCACTCCCCATCTCCAAAACCCCTCACACTCTCTCCCAGGCCCATTAGGTGGGCCTTCACCTCCTAATTCCCCCCGGAGAAGCAAGACCCCCCCTTAATTCCAACCTCAGTTTTTAAAACACTGCAGAACAAGCCAGCTATATATAATGCTTCTACCCCTGTAGTTTGAAAATGATCAAGGTCCCCGGGGCCGAAAAGTTTTCTAATAAATTTGTTTTCAGTGTTTTGCTTACGTGTCTCCTAAAACCCAACACTGGATACATGCGGCCGCAATAACAGCCTGTTTATCAGACCCGATCCACCCGGGGGCCCGGCCGGGGCCGGGCCGCGGGGGGGCCTGACCCCCGGAATGCCCCCCAGGTAAATACAATACTAAAATTCCCGTACCATTCTTTTCCAAAGAATACCCCCTCGGGTGTACCCCCCCCCCCCCCTGAAACACCTGGGAAAAAACAGAAAAAAAAAGTCATTTAAACCCCCCCCCACCAACCCCAGGTATTAATTCATTTAAAACAAATAAT
>NC_069420.1:30735170-30760480 GCF_026875155.1 Cherax quadricarinatus
CCATGCTACTGCCTCTACCACCACCACTACTACTGCTTCTACACCCTACTACCGCCTCTCCACCAACTCTATGCCTCTCCACCCATACTACCCCCTCTCCACCAACACGGCTACTGCCTTCCACCAACCTGCTACTGCCTTACCCCCACTACTTCTCCCTTACCACCAACACTGTACTCCTTCCCACCCCTACTACCGCCTCTCCCACCCTTACCACTATTTCTTTTTGTTCCTTTTGGTGTCGCTTTGTAACCTTCGTTGTTAGTATTTACGGGCTCTCTCACTTTTTTGTGTTTGTGTATTTGAAAAGGGCCCAAGTCAGCCGAAACTTTCGTCTAAGCTTTCGAAATTTTATTTGTGTATTGGGTTGTATATGTGATTGTGGCGATAGGCTGGGGTCCCAATTAAAGACAAAAAGGCCCTTTTAAAAAAGGGTAAAAAAGGGTGATGAAACCTGTATCCCTGAATTTGACAGTGAGGAAAAATGTTTTTTTTTTTCCTTGTCATACAGTATTCCGCAACAGGAGGGTTTTTCCCTACATTAGGTAATGAATGTGTCGCTGGCGGGTTTGACTTTGTGCGCCATGGATGTCTTAAAATTTCCAGTTGGGTCATTGCTATGGTGCTTGAAAGGTTTCATTCGGCAGAGCGAAAGGGAATTAGGCACCCTGAAGGGAACCTTTAAGTGGTTGTTTATGCTTTTCCTTCTCCAAGGTTTTTTTGTCTTGGATCCCTCATCGCCGGCTTAAAACTTTAAATATGGTAAACTGTAACAGGGGAAACTTTTCAAATATTGACGGGTTTTCCTGTGGTAAATTTTTGGTTTTCCTTTTCTTTTAATTTAAAAACGCATTTTGGCTCTGTTTAAAATTTTTCACCCGTGGGTATTTTTATAGGAAGAGGGGGTATTTTTATTGGGGTTTTTTGTACCCATTGCTTTTTTATTTGAAGAATGGTAGTTTTACTTAAAAGGTGGTACCGGGGTCTCGCCCCCCAGCCGGTTCAGACCCGACTTTGGTCGATTGTATTTTTCCCTTTAATAACTAGAGTATGACTTTTGAATGTGTATTAGACAAAACCTAATTTACATCAATATCATGTATATTTGGCAAACCTTTGTGGTAAAAAAGAGAGTTCGCAAATGTTCCCATGGGTTGTTTTTCACTTGTCGGTTCCTACCCTTTACCTCAAAAAACCTTTTGCTCAGCATTAAAAAAATTTAAGTCTTTTAGAAGGTCAAAGTCAAATTATATCACGGAAAGAAAAGCCTCAAGCAGGAGGCCTGGGGGGACGGGGCCTGGGGGCGGTGACCCCCCGGATTCACCTTGGGAACTTTTCCCTTCTTCAATTTTTATCGTGAGTTAAGCTATCTAAGGAAAATTTTATCAATTTACCAAAAAGTTTTTTTCACTTAAAAAGGGCCCGTGATCTACGTTACACATTGACCCCCAGATTCAAACTTACGATACGTTTCGGTCCGAATTGGACCCTTAAACAATCACTTGACCCAAATCGGACGAGACTCGTTAAAACGTTTCTCCCGTGTGATTTTTATTGACGAAACTGGAAAGTTGGCTTTCGAGCAGGAAAAAGAGAATGTCTCTTGGATCGGCTTCAAATCTTCTTTCTGGTAATGAAACCTTTTTTTTTAAACTAACCTTGAATTGTGTGTTTTTGGGTACATTTTGGGGGTTCTGGGGAAAACCTTGCCCTCGTAAGCGAACCAATCCCGTTAAGAAGGTGTTATCTTTTTTACGAACAAGAGAAATTCTTGTTCATCCTTTCTTGAAGGTGTTTTGTTAAACGAGAACATTGTTATAGAACTTGTACTTTTAAGGGAAAAAAATTTATAGACGGGTTTACTTTGCAGAGTGTAAATTCTTTCTTGAATCACCTGCCCCCTCGCAAAATTTAACGCCATACTAATGGAGGGTACACGACTGTAGTTCGGTGACGGGGGTTTGGGTTCAAAACCCGAAAAAACCCGGGTCGAATCCTGCTTTGGGTGGAATTTGGGCAAGGCCCCTAATGGTGCCTCTGTTACTAGCAGTAATAATTAGAAGTTAGTATCTGTTGTGGGTGCATCCTGGTTTTAGCCCTCCCGGGTTACAATTTGAATGAAGCGTTGCAGGGGAAGGAATTGTTTGAGGGGAAGGGATATGGGTTGAGGGGGAAGGGGAATGGTGTTGCAGGGGGAAGGTTTGGTGTTATAGGGGGGGGGAATTTTGGCGTTTTTAGGGGGGGAAAAAGAGGTTGATTTTGCAGGGGAAGGGGTGGGGGTGGGGGTTAGGATGGAGTTGGGGGCAGGTGGGGGGTTAAAAAGAGGTTTGGGGGTTTAAAGGAGGTCGGCGGGTATGTTTTGTGATTTGGAAAGGGGGCGAACGGGGGGGGGGAAAGCGCGGTATGCGGATGTGAGAAATCGGGGGTTATTGTATGGAGTTGGCAGGGGGAGGAGGGGGGTGGGGGGGGGGACTGTGAGTTCGTGATCTTGGGGTTTTCCCAAATTTTTCTTTGGGTCTAATTTGTGTTTCAGAATGGTTCGTCGTTTGTTCTAGTGTGTGTGGGATTGTGTTACTTCCGCAGTTATTTTTGTGGTGTTCCCTCCCAAAGTGATAGTTGTATAGTTTTGTGGTTTAAAATGGTTGCAAATACCGCTTCGCTTTTCGTGTAGAAATGTTGCGTTTTTTTTACACATTTTTTTCCTCGAGTTTCAACTTTGTCTTTGTTCTTGTTTTTAAGAAATTTTTTTACTTTTATTTTATCGTTTTGTGTTATTTGGCTTTCTTTATCTTTTTGCGGTTCGTCTTTCATTCGCGGAAGGCACGTACAATGAGTCCTCGGGAGAGGTCGTGTTGTGGTCTAGGGAGTATCATCCTTCCTCATACCTCTTCAAAAATCACGCGTTTTTTTCAGGTTTTTCTTCAAACGCTCTAGTATTGTTTGTTACTTTTTTTCGGTTTTTTTTACTTAGGGGATTCTTGCAACGGGAAGTTGTAAACTGCCCACTTGGTTTCCGGCAAAACTTAGTGGCCCGTCGTGGTTTGCAAATTTTTCTAATAGGTTTTTAAACAGGGCTGGCGGGCTGAACCTAGGTTAAGTTCTAAAATCCCAGGCCGTGTGTTCCCTCGCTCAATGGTTTTAAAGGTTAAATTTTTCTGTGTTTTGATAGTTTATTTTATTCCAAAGGGGAGAGGGAGAAAGAGCAAAAAGTTTTTTAAAACAAACATCTGCAAGTTTTTTGGGATCTTCACTGCGTTTTTTGCATCGACTGAAGCCTACTGTGTTGGGGAACGTTTCGGAAAAACCCAAAACACCTAACTGTTATTTATAGTCTTTTTAAAAACGGTTTAAGCTAAGAGTAGATTAAAGAAAAAGAAATCTACTCTTAAAAATGTCAAAACAAAAAAAAAAGGGGGGGCGTTAATCAAGTGGTGGAAGCCTGTCGTAGGGAAATTTGGTCCACTGTTAGTGCGCCTGCCTTTCCATCCTCTAATGCCCCACTTACATTCCCTTTTTTTTCCAGGTGTTTACTTTTTTCCCCCCTAATATTTTTAAATTTTTTATTGGGGGGAAAACGGGTTTTCCCCCCCTCGTGTCTTGCTGATATAATTTTATTATATATATATATATATATTTTTTTTATATTATATATATTTTATATAATTATATATTTTTATAATGTCGTGCCCAAAATGAAAACTGGTCAATTAGCAAGAATCATTTAAAAAATTTAAATCCCTTTTTAAAAATTTTTTTTTTAGTTTTAAAATATTTTTTTTATTAATGTTAATGTAAAAAAATTTAATTTTTTCTCCAAAAAAAAATTTAGAAAATTCCTTACCTTATTTAACAGAAAAATTTATTTTAGGCCTAAAACCCAATAATATATTTTAGGATTTTTTACAAAATTTTAATACAAAAAAAACACAGTGAAATATATTTTTTTTGTTAGGTTAAAAGATTTGGCAAAAAAATTGCAACACAAATTTTTAAATTTTCCCTTTTGGCAAGTGAGCGTTGTTTTAAGCCAAGATCGCAAGTTCGCCTATTCGGACGAAAAATTTTTTATATTATAATTATTTATTTATTTATTTATTTATATTTTATATATTTTATTAATTTTTTTCAGGCGGTGTTACGTCCGCGTTCCACGACTTCCTACATTTTTTTTTTTTTAACGTTTGCAATTTCTGCAGTTTTCTTTTTTTTCTCCCTGCGTTATTTTTTTTGACTTTAATTTTATTCTAAGTCTTTTGGGCATCATTGTTTTTGGAATATCTTGTTCAGTTATTACTGTTGTTTTGTTGTGTCATTGTGGAGCTCGAAAAGGAAAAAAATGCCGGCAGATATGTTGGATAGAACATAGAAGCGACCTTTATTGCAGAGAGAAGTTCATCTTGAGTGACAAAAATCCAGGTGAAAGGATCTGTTGTAAGTGCCCTTTTTGACCCTTCTGGAAGTGCCTTATTCCCCTGATCCCGTTTTTTTTCCCCCCTGATCCAGTATTCCCCCCTGATCAGCTGTTCCCCTGATCAGCACTTCCCCCCTGATCGCTGTTCCCTCTGATCCACTGTTCCCTCCCGTCCCGACTTTCCCCCCTGATCAGTGCTTCCTCCCGCCAACTGCTTCCCCCCCGATCCGTGTTCCCTCCTGATCCCCTACTTCCCTTGTCAGCTCCCTTTCCCTCCTGTCCCGCTACTTCCCTCCTGTCCAGCTGCTTCCCTCCCGATCCAGGCTTCCCCGATCCAGCTGCTTCCCCCGATCCAACTGCTTCCTCCCCGATCCGTGCTTTCCCCCCCCGATCCGTGTTCCTCCTGATCCAGTACTTCCCCCTGATCCAGCGCTTCCCCCCTGATCCAGTGCTTCCTCCTGATCCGTCTTCCCTCCTGTTTCCGTGCTTCCTTTTGATCCGTGCTTCCCCCCCGTCCGTGTTCCTCCTGATCCGCTAAAATTTCCCCCTATCCGCTCTTCCCTCCTGATCCCGCTGCTTCCCTCCCATCCGCTATTCCCTCCTGATCCCGCTGCTTTCCCTTTTGACCGTGCTTCCCTCCCGATCCAGCTTTTTCCCCCCTGATCCAGTAATTCCCCCCTGATCCCGTATTCCCTCCCGATCCGTGCTTCCTTCCCGATCCGCTGCTTCCCTTTTGATCCCGTGCTTCCTCCTGATCCGCTTTCCCCCCTGTCCCGCTACTTTCCCCCCTGATCCGCTGCTTCCTTCTGATCGCTGTTTCCCTCGATCCAGCTACTTCCCCCGCCAGTGCTTCCCCCCCGATCCAACTGTTCCCCTCCCGATCCAGTGCTTCCCTCCTGATCCAGTTCTTCCCCCCCTGATAGTGTTTCCCTCGATCCAGCGTTTCCCCTCCTGTCCAGCTTTTCCTCCTGACCCAGCTGCTTCCTTCCTGATCCAGCGGGTCCCTCCTGATCCGCTATTTTCCCTCCGGACCCAGTATTTCCCCTCGACCCCAGCTACTTCCCCCTGTTCCGTTTTCCTTCCTGATCCAGCTGCTTCCTTCCGATCCAGTGTTCCCCCCTGATCAGCTATTCCCCCTGATCCGTATTCCCCTCCTGATCCGAAGTTTTTTGTTTTTTGCTCTCCGGTTTTTTTATTTACATTTGTGGGTTGTACCCACAACTTTCCCCAATGTTCTTTGTATTTTCCCTCAACTTTCCGCATTTTTGGGCCTCAAGTTTCTTATTTTGTCATTTGATTGTCTTCTCTGGGTGGGCACAAATTATTGCCCTTTGGGTCCCGAGCCGCGGGGTCGTGCCCCTCGGAGCCTCCGGGAAACCCTTGAGGGGAATCACTGTTTTTAAGGAAATTGTTTTGTTATATATTTTTTTGTTGCGTTAAACGCGTTTGGGGTTCCCAGGGCGGGGGTTTGGAGGGGGTTTGCTTCAGGCTATTGTTCTAGCTCAGGGGTGTTATTTTCCCAGCGTATTTTTGTAAGTATGCGGTGGCCCATCGCCCGCGCAACCCTGGTTGCCGGCAAACATTTGACGGTCTGGCCCTTGGGGGGCTCGGGAGCAGAAAAACCCTAGGAACTCATCAAAGGTTATCAGAGGTATGGCGTTTTTATTAAAACGTTTCGACCCCCAGGGTTTTCTCGATGTGTAAACTGCATTATGTGAGTGAGGGGTTCATTCAGGGTTCCATCCGAGAAAGTTTACATTTCGTTCTTGTCTCCCCTCTAGTTGTCTTTGTCTCTTTAGTGCTTCCTCGTTCCCCCGCTCGTTTATTGGGGTCCTCGTTCTAGCCCTTTTGATATCTGTGTAATTACCTAGGGTAAATTTTTTGGTTTAGTTTGCATTTTTTTTCCGTCTTTGGGCCTGCGTCTTCGTTATTGCTCCTCTCTTCAAAGCTAAGAAATTTTTCCGGCTTTTTGCTATTGCTTTTTTCCATTTTTTTTGGCACTTATTTTTAAAAATGATTGATTGTTTTTAATTTTTTTTCTCTTTCTCCGTTAAAATTTAAAGTTAAATTTTTCTTTTTACCTTCTATTATTCCCCGGTTCTGTGGTTTTCATGGTGCCCGTACTCGAATGTTGTGGGGGGGGGGGGGGGTTCGAGTCGAGGTTCCTGGCCCCCGCCTTTTACCCGGGGTTGTCAACATTTTCTAGCCCCGGGGGCCAGTTGTGATGTATATTTTGAGCTGAGTTTAAAGGGCCCTCAGGGTTCAACATGTGTGGGGGAAAATAGGTTTTTCTCTCCCACCCCCTCTGCTCTGGGATTGTATGTTAAACACAACAACACACACAAACACACACAAACAAAAACACCACCCACACACACCCCAAAACACACACACACACCCACACACCACAAAGGGAGTTGTTCTTAATTATTATTTTTTCTTCTCTCGCAAAGGCTAAAACAAAAAACCTTTTTCTCTACCCACTTTAATTCTCTCTCTCTCTCTCTCTCTCTCTCTCTCTCTCTCTCTCTCTCTCTCCTCTCTCTCTCTCTCTCTCGCTCCTTGTTAACAGGCTTACACACACCTTCTTCTTTACCTCTTTACTTTAAAATTCAGGGCGAAAGGGCTCGTTAAAAACTCCCGGTGAGACACTTTTTCTTTTCTTCCCTCACGATTTTTACCCCTTTTATTTATATCCCTTTTTTTTTCCTTTTTTTTTTCATATTATTTTGGCCCTTTGTTTTTTTTTGTATTGTCGAAAAAGAATTTGGGTTCAAAGAAAATATAGTAAGTCTGACAGGGCGTAAAAAAATTAAAATTCGATAAATTCTCGAAAAAATTTTTTAAACAGCGGCAAAAATTTTTAAAAAACCCTATTTATTATTAAAAAACTGCTGGTGTGAAATTTTTATATCGTAGTAAAGTGACTGTTATGTTGTGCTGGAGATGGTTGGTTGTGAGTAAAGGTGCAGTGGAAGAGTGTATGAATGTGGGTTTGTGTGTTTGTCGTGTTTGTAATTGTTTAAAATAGCGGGTTTTTTTTTGTTCGGTTCTTTGTGGATGCGTGCATGTGCGTTTGCGTGGTGTATTGGTGCTCGCGACCCTTCACTGTTGATGTTTTTAGGGGTCAATTGTAGCCTGACCCCGCCCCTTTGCTTCACTCTTGCTCGTGGGCCCTGTCATTCCCATCCTTAAAAGATTTGATGAACGTGCCTCGTAACTTCGTTTTTTAAGTCTTTACCTTTGACACCCTCAGATGAAAAAATACTTCTCTGTGTTTTTTGCTCCCATTGTGTCCTGAACAAGTAACCCGTCCCCCAAGTCATTAAGCGTTTTTGCCGTTAAAAGTCTCCCTTGGTTCTTTTATCCCCTATGTCAGAATAAATTATTTTGCTCTTTTAGCTCTGGGTCTAGTCTTTGGTTTTTGCACTTCATTATTTTTAACTTTCTTTTTCAGGTGGGGTTCATGTGGTGTTGATACTCCAAGATGGGCCCCGAATTGGTGTGTATTTTTGGGTTGTGAAGGGAAATTGAAAGTCAGTCTTAGATTTTGTTTCTGTGTTCCGGGTTGTATTTCGAACCCTGGTTTCCTCCTGGAGTGAGGCTGGGCAGCCTCTGCCTAGGGGTTTCAAGATATCGGTTTTCAATCTTGCCTCTCCCCTAATTTTTTATAACTTTAATTTGCTGAAGTTAAGTTTGAAGCGTTTATCCGATCCTCTTGTTGTGTGTTTATGTCCCCTTTATGCTTGTCCTCATTATTTTTACTCCTCTCATTAACTTTTATGTTTGACTACGTTATTCTCTCTTTTGGTATGTCATTAAAGTCACCATAAACAGTATTGGTTTAATACTGACTGATCTTTGGGAAACCCCCTTGTACATTTTTTTTCCTTCTGAAGTTGTTTTGGAGATCATTTTTTTTTTTTTCGTCCCATAAGGTACTTATTGATGCAGTTAGCGCATTCCCCGTTATTCCCCCCTGGTCTTCGAAGTTTTTGTTCCTTATTTTGTGAGGTATGTACCAGATGGCTTGCGTTCAGCATATTCAGTCGACAATCCCCCTCTCCTTTTTCTGCAAGTTGCCATAACTTTAGAACGCAAATTTTGGCTCTGTTTCATTTTTCACCCCGTGGGGTACTTTTTATAGGAAGAGGGTGGTATTTTTATTGCCGGGTTTATGTACCCATTGCATATTTATTTGAAGAAAATGGTATTAGTTTTACTTAAAGGTGGTTACCTGGGGTCATACGCCCCCCGCATGCCCGGTATCAGACCAGGACTTGGTCGATTGTATTTTTCCCTTGAATAACTAGAGTATGACTCTTCTGAATGTGTTATTAGACAAAGCCTAATTTACATCAACTATCCATGTATATATTGGCTAGCCTATTGTGGTAATTTAGAGAGATTCGCAAGTGTTTCCCATGGGTACTGTTATCTACTTGTCGGTTCTCTGACATGTACCTACAAAAATCCTTTATGCTTCAGCCATTAATTTGTGTAAGTCTTTCAGAAGAGTACAAAGTCTTAGTTATTATCAACGAAAGGAATGCCTTCATGCAGAGAGGGCCTGGTGTGGGGAGCGACTCGGGGGCGGTGACCCCTGGATTCACCTTAGGGAAACAATACCATTCTTCAATTATATCGTGAGTTAAGCTATCTAAGATCACGTTTATTCAATTTACCAAACAGATTATTTCACTTAAAAGGCTCTCGTGGATCTACGTTACACATATGACCCGCAGATTCAAACTTACGATACGTTTCGGTCCGACACTTGGACCATTATAAACAATCACATTGACCAAGTCGGAACGAGACGTCGTGTATACGTTTCTCTGTGTGCATTTTTATTGGGGACGAAACTGGGAATGTTGGCTTTTCGAGCAGGACTAGAGAATGTCTCTTGTGATTCGGACTTCAAATCTTCTTTTCTGGGTAATGATCTATCATTATAAACTTAACCTTTGTGAATATGTGCTGTTGTTGACGGTTTACATTGTGGATTCTGGGAACACCTTGCCCTCTCAGTAAGCGAACCATATCCGTTAATGTAAGGGGTGTTATCTTTTGATACAGAACAAGAGAACATTCTTGTTCATCCGTGCTTGAAGGTGTTATTGTTAACGAGAACATTGATTTATAGAACTTGTACTTATTAGACGAAAAAATTTATAGGACGTGTGTTTACATTGCAGGAGTGTAAATTTCGTTCTTGACATCACCTGGACCCCTCGCAAAACTTAACGCCAATACTAATGAGACGGTACAACGACTCGTAGTTCGGTGACAGGGGTTGGGTTCACAACCGAAAGACCCGGGTCGAATCCTGCGTTGGTGGAACGTATGGGCAAGAGTCCCTAACTGGTGCCTCTCGTTACCTAGCAGTAGATATATTAGAAGTTAGTCATCTGTTGTGGGGTCGCATCCTAGGTTTTAGCCCTACGGGATTACTAATTTGAATGAAGCGTTGCAGGGGGAAGGAATTGTTTTGCAGGGGAACGGGATATGGAGTTGCAGGGGGAAGGGGAATGGTGTTGCAGGGGGAAGGTTTGGTGTTTTATAGGGGGATCAGGGGAATGGCGTTACGGGGAAAAGAGGTTGATATAGCAGTGGGGAAGGGGTGGAGAGTGAGTTAGCGATGGAAGTTGGGGGCAGGTGGGTGTATATAAAGAGGCTTGGGTTTCATGGATGTGTCGGCGGGGTATGTTATTGTGAGTGGAGAGGGGGCGAACGGGTGGAGGGGATGCAGCGGTATATTGCGGATGATGAGAAATCGGGGGTTATTGTATGGAGTTGGCCAGGGGGAGGAGGGGGAGTGGTGGGGGGGACTCTGTGAGTTCAGTGATCTTGCTGGGTTTCCAAATTTTTCGTCTGGTCTAACTTGTGTTTCAGGAATGGTTCGTCCGTGTGTTCTAGTGTGTGTGGGAGTGTTGTGTTTACTTAGCTCGCAGTTATGTTGTGGTGTTCCCTTCCCTATGTGATAGTTGTATATGATTTGTCGGAAGGTATTCCAATGGTTGCTATACCGGCTACTTCGCTTTTCGTTGTAGAAATGTTGCGTATTTTTTACACAGTTTTCTTACGGAGTTTCAACATTTGTTCTTTGGTTCTTGTTATTAAGGAAATTTGTTTACTTTTTATTTTATCGTTTTGTGTTATATTGGCTGTCTTTATCTGTTGCGGTTCGTCTTTCATTCGGCTGGAAGGACACGTACAATAGAGTCCTCGCGAGAGGTCGTGTATGTGGTCTAGGGAGTTACTCAATCCTTTCCTCATACCTCATCTCTAAATATCACGCGTTTTGTCAGGTATTTTCTTCATCGCTCTAGTATAGTTCTTGTTACTTTTGGTCGGTTTTAGTACTTAGGTATTCTTGCCATCGGTGTAAGTATGTAATCTGCCCCACTTGGTTTCCTGGCCAACCTTACGGTGAGCTGTCGTTGGTTTGCAATTTATTTTTTTTTTTTCTATTATCCCCCGATTTATAAAACAGGATTCTGGCGGTGCTGAGACCTAGGGTTAAGTTCTAAATATCCCAGGCCTGTGTGTTTTCCAGTCGCTCATATGGTTTTAAAGGATTAATTTCTCTGTGTTTTGATTAGCTTCATTTTTATTCCAATGGTGAAGAGAGTAGATGAAAGAGCAAAAAGTGATGAAATTCAGAACATCTGCAAGATTTTTGGTATCTTCACTGCGTTTTCTGACATCGACTGAAGCCTACTGTGTTGGAGGAAACGTTTCGGAAAACCAAGACACCTAACTGTTATTTATGAGTCTACTTACAACGGTTTAAGACTAAGAAGTAGATTAATGAAAGAAGTGAAATCTACTCTTTAAAAATGTTTTCAAAAACACAAAAAATAGGAGGCGTAATCATGTGGCTGGAATGCCTGTCGTTTCAGAAGAGATTGGCTCCACTCGGTCCCTATAGTGCGGCCTGCCTTTCCATCCTCTAATGCCACACTTACATTCCTTGGTTTCCAGGTGTTTACTTGTTTCCCCACCTACATATATATTTATTTTATATTGGGAAAGCGTTTCACTCCATTCAGTGTCTATGCTGATATAGATTTATATATATATATACCTATATATATACTTTATTTATATATATATATTATATTTATATATATTTATATATATTTATAATGTCGTGCCGATATGTAAAACTGGTCAATTAGCATGTAACTCATTTAAAAAATTAAGTCCTTTCTAAATTTTCTATGATACGTTTAAAGATATTTTTTTTCATTATTGTTAATGTATAATAAAATTTTTATTTTGCTCCAAAAGAATCTTAGAAAACTTCCTTACCTTATTTAACATTGTACAATTTATTTTAGGCCTTACCCAACTGAATATATTTTAGGATTGGTTACAATAATGTAATTACAAAACAAACACAGTGAAATATATTTTTTTCGTTAGGTTCGCATGATTTGGCTAAATTTATTGCATACACAAATTTTTCAATTGTTCCTTTATGGCAAGTTGAGCGTTGTTTTATGCCAAGATCGCAAGTTCTGCCTATTCGGACGAAATTTTTATTTATTTATATAGTATATATTATATAATATTATTTATATATATATATATATTTTATATATTTATATTAATTTTTTTACAGGGACGGTGTTACGTCCAGCGTGTCAACGACTTCCTACATTTTTTTTTTTTAATCGTTTGCAATTTTCTGCAGTTTTCTTTTTTATCTCCCATGCGTTATTTTATTTTAGACTTGAATTTTATTACTAAGTCTTTGGTCATCATTGTTTTTGGAATATCTTAGTTCAGTTATTACTGTTGTTGTTGGTGTGTCATTGTGGGAGCTCTGAAGGAGAAAATGCCGGCAGATATGTGGGTATAGAACATAGCAAGCAGACCTTTATTGACAGAGAGAAGTTCATCTGTGAGTCGTTACATATCCAGGTGAAGGATCTGTTTTGTTAAGTGCCTTTGTAGCAACCATTCTGGAAGTGCCTCTACATTCCTCCTGATCCAGCTCTTCCCTCCTGATCCAGCTATTCCTCCTGATCAAGCTGCTTCTCCCTGATCCAGGCTACTTCCCTCGCCTGATCCAGCTGCTTCCCTCTGATCCAGCTGTTCCCTCCTGTTTCCAGCTACTCCCTCTGATCAGTGCTTCCATCACGACCAACTGCTTCCCTCCCGATCACTGATGCTTCCCTCCTTGATCCAGCTACTTCCCTATGATCAGCTGCTTCCTCTCATGTCCAGCTACTTCCCTCCTGATCCAGCTGCTTCCCTCCTGATCCAGCTGCTTCCCTCTGATCCAGCTCTGCTTCAATCCCGATCCAAGACTGCTTCCATCCCCGATCCTGCTGCCTTCCCTCCGAATCCAGCTGCTTCCATCCTGATCCAGCTACTTACCACTGATCCCAGCTGCTTCCTCCTGATCCAGATGCTTCCATCCTGATCCAGCTTCTTCCCTCCTGTTCCTGCTGCTTCCTTCCGGATCCTGCTGCTTCCCTCCCGATCCAGTGATTCCCTCCTGATCCAGCTATTCCCTCTGATCCTGCTGCTTCCCTCCTGTATCCAGCTGCTTCCCTCCTGATCCTGCTACTTACCTCATGATCCAGCTGCTCCTTCCTGATCCAGTGCTTCCCTTCTGATCCAGCGACTTCCCTCCTGATCCAGCTAACTCCCTCCTGATCCAGCTATTCCTCCTGATCCAAGCTGCTTCCTTCCTGATCCTGCTGGCTTCTTCCTGATCCAGTGCTTCCCTCCTGATTCCAGCTTCTTCCCTCCTGATCCAGCTACTTCCCTCCTGATCTGCTGCTTCCTTCTGATCAAGCTGCTTCCACTCTGATCCAGCTACTTCCCGCCTGGTCCAGTGCTTCCTCCCGAGATCCAACTGCTTCCACTCCCGATCCAGATGCTTCCCTCCTGATCCATGCTCATTCACTCCTGATCCAGTGCTTCCCTCATGATCCAGCGCTTCCCTCCTGATCCAGCTTTCTTCCCTCCTGATTCCAGCTGCTTCCTTCCTGATCCAAGCTGCTTCCCTCCTGATCCAGCTACTCCCTCCGGATCAGCTACTTCCCTCTGATCAGCTAACTTCCCTCCTGATCCTGTCCTTACTTTCCTGGATCCAGCTGCTTCCTTCCTGATCCAGCTGCTTCCCTCTGATCCAGCTAATTCCCTCCTGATACTGCTACTTCCCTCCTGATCCGAAGTCGTCTTTAGTTTCTTGCTCTCAGCTATTTTTTATTTATCATGTGTGGGTTGTTATCCACAACTTTGCCAATGTTCTTTAGTATCTTTCCCTCAACTTTCCTGCATTTTTGGGCCTCAAGTTTTCTTATTTTGTCACTTGATTGTCTATCTCTGGGTGTGCACAAATCCTACTTGTCTCTTTCCGGTACCGAGCCGCGGGGTCGTTGACCCTCGGAGCTTCTCCGGGCAACTTCTGAGTGTGGATAACTCACTGTTATTAAGGAAATTTGCTTATTGTTATATATTTTATTTGTTGCGTTTTTTAAACGCGTTTTGGTCATCCAGGGCAGGGATGGAGGTGTTTGCTCTCCAGTGCTCATTGTTCTAGCCATCAAGTGGTGTTATTATTCCAGGCTTGTATGTTAGTAAGTATGCGGTGGACATCAGAGCCAGCAGCAACACCCTGGTTGTCCAGGCTATAACACTGACGAGTCTGCCTTTGGCGGGCTCTGGGAGCAGACAAACCCTAGGAAAAACTCATCAAAGGTATATCAGAGGTATGGCAGTTGTATTAGACGTTTCGACCACCAGGGTTTTCTTCAGATGTGTAAACTGCATTTATGTTGCAGTGAGGTGTTCATTCAGTGGTTCCATCCGAGAATGTTTACATTTCGTTCTTAGTCTCCACCTCTCAGTTGTCTCTTGTCTCTTTCAGTGCTTCCTCGTTCCCTCGCTCGTCTTATTGGCGCTCCTCGTTCTAGCCTTTCGATATCTGTTGTAATTACCTAGTGGTATTTCTTGGTTGAGTTTGCATTTTTTTGTGCGCGTCTCTTGGGCTTGCGTCTTCGTTAATTGCACTCTTCTCTATCTTCAAAGCTAAGTATTGTCCGGCATTCTTTGCTTATTGCTTTCTTCCATTTCTTTGGCACTATATTTTAAAAGTGATGGTATTAGTTTTTAATTTTTTTTCTCTCTCTCTCCGGTTACATTTTAATGTTAAATTATTCTTTTTACCTTCTATTATTCCCAGGGTCTGTGTGTTTTCATGGGTGACAGTACTCGTATAGTTGTGGGGGGGGGGGGGGTTCGAGATCGAGGTTCCTGGCCCAGCCTTTCACCGGAGTTGCTCAACACATTGCTAGCCTCGGGGGCCAGTTGTGTATGTATATTTTGAGCTGAGTTAAGGTCCATCAGGTGTGTCAACACTGTGTGGGGTAACTAGGTTCTCTCTCCCACCCCGTACATGCTCTGTGGATTGTATACGTTAAACACACACCAACACACACAAACACACACAAACACACACACACAAACCACACATCACCACACACACACACACACACCACACCACACTCACACGCAGGTGTGTCATTATTAATTAATTCTTCTATCTCTCGCAACAGGCTAATACAAAATCACCTATCATTCTCTACCTACTTTACAATTCTCTCTCTTCTCTCTCTCTCTCTCTCTCTCTCTCTCTCTCTCTCTCTCTCTCTCTCTCTCTCTCTCTCTGCTCCTTGTTAACCAGGCTTACACAACCACCTCTCATTCTTTACCTACTTTCCCACATTAAAATCTCAGGTCGTAGGTCTCGTTAAAAACTCCGGTGGAGGACACTTCTCTCTTACTTCCATACCACGATTATTACCCTTATATTTAATATCTGTTATTTTACCTTTTATTCTTCATCATCATTATTTTGGCCCTTTGTTTTTCTTTGTATTGTCGAATAAATGAATTTGGGGTTACAAGATTATATAGTAAGTCTGACAGGGCGTATAAATAAATTTAGAAATTACGATAAATTCTCGCAAAAATTATTTAAACAGCGGCAAATTATTAAACAACATATTTATTATTAATAAATCTGCTGCAGCTGTGAAATATGATACCTCGTAGTAAAGTGACTGTTATGTTGTGCTGGAGATGGTTGGTTGTGATGTAAATGGTAAGCAGTGGAAGGAGTGTATGTATATGTGGGTTTGTGTGTGTATGTCAGTGTTATGTAATTAGTTTAATAGCTGGGTTTTTTGGTTGATTCTGGTTCTTTGTGGGATGCGTGCATGTGGCGTGTGCGTGCGTGTATGTTAGGTCGCTCGCGATCGCACTCTCACCTGTTGATAGTTTCAGGGATCAAGTTGTAGCCTGACCAGCTCGTAGCTTACACTCTTAGCGTCGTGGGCCGTGTTCATCCTATCCTTAGCGATTTGTATGAACGTGCCTCGTAACTTCGTCTTCTTAAGTCTTTGAACCTTCTGACAACTCTCAGATGTAGAAATATCTTCTCTGTGTTTTTAGCTTCCCCATTTGTGTCCTCGAACAAGCTACACCTGTCCACCCAAGTCATCTAAGCAGTTTGTATGCCGTTAACATGTCTCCCTTGGTTCTTCTATCCTCTGATGTCAGAATAAATTATTTTCGCATCTTTTAGCTCTGGGTCTAGTCTCTTGGTATTTCTGCACTTCATTATTTTTAACTTTCTTTATCAGGTGAGGGTTCCATGCTGGTGCTTGATACTCCAAGATGGGCCTGACATTGGTCGTGTATAGGGTTGTGAAGGACATTGAAAGTCAGTCTTAGATTTAGTTTCTGTGTTCCTGGGTTGATATTCTCGACACCCCTGGGTCTTCCTCCTGGAGTGAGGCTGGGCAGCCTCTGCCACTCAGGTCTTCAAGATACTCGGTTTTCAATCTTGCCTCTCCTCTAATTTTCATAACTCTTAATTTGCTGAAGTTAAGTACCAGAAGCGATTTATCCGACTCCTCTTGTAGTGTGTTTATGTCCGTTTATAGCTTTGTCCTCATTAATTTTTACTCCTCTCATTAATCGTTTTATTGTTGGCATCATACGTTGATTCTCTTCTCTTATGGTATGTCATTAACGTTCACCATAAACAGTATTGGTTCTAATACTGGACTGGATCCCTTTGGGAACCCCTCTTCGTACATTTTTTTTCCTTTCTTGAAGTTGTTTCGTGGAACGATCATTTTTTTTGTTTTCGTCCCATAAGTACTTATTGATGCAGTGTAGCGCATTCCCTGTTATTCCCGCCTGGTCTTCGAAGTTTTTGTTTCCTTATTTTGTGAGGTATAGTACCAGATGGCTTGCTGTTCAGCATATTCAGTCGACACATCCTCTCTCCTGTCTCTGCAAAGTTTGCCATACAGAATTTTGGATTCTCTAAACCCGTGCTGGTTATTAGTGTCTGATACCGCTTCTCCCCAAGTTACTTTTGTATCTCAATTGAATCATTACCCACCATGGAAAATTTGACTCATTTTAATATTTAGAGGAAAATCGCCACTCAGTTGTTTACAAGAGATTACTAAAATTATGTATGTCTCATTACATGTCTGCTACTTTTCTGATTGTGGTGACTCAGTAAACAAATCTGGTACTCTGCGTGACGTCCTCGCGGTTCAGACAACACGTAGAAAAAATTTTCAACTCATTAAATTTTACAAACGTGTTGATACCAAGATAAACAGGTAGATGCGGGTAGCGTAGACACATGCAAACTCCTAGTAGATTGGTTCTTAACGATCTTAGATTTTGTGAGGACGCTCTGTAAAAAAAATACACGAGGACCAAAAGAGTCTTTTTTTTTTTGTATTGGTTCAAAATAGTTCTGGGGTTCACTGCATATCTTGTGCGTGGGAAACGCCAAGGCTCGAGATGTACGCTGTGCAGACCTTCCTGGAAGAAGGAAAGTCGCTGTGTCATCATTAAAAAATTAAGCACCTGATACAGGTAGCATAACTAGAATTGTACTGCTTCAAAGATATTTACATTTCTTACATGTCTGCAAATTAATTTATTTACATCACACACTCACACACACCACACACACCCACATCACACACACACACAACACCACACCACCACCCACACACACACACACACCACACACACCCACCACACAAACCAACACACACACACACACACACCACACACACACACCCACATCAACACACACCAACACTCTCACACCCACACACCACACAACCCACACCACACACAACACACCACACACACCACACTCACACCACCCACAACCACTCACCCACACCACACACACACACCACACACACACACCACACACACACACCACACACACACAACCACACACACACACACACACACCACACACACACACACTCACACACACACACCACACACACACCACCACACACACCCACACACACACACACACACCACCACAACACACACCCACACACACCACACACCACACACCACACACACACACACACACACACACCACACACACACACACCACACACTACACAACCACCACAAAAAAAACACACACCACACACACACACCACACACACACACACAAACACAACAACACACACACACACACACACACACACACACACACACACACCACACACACACCAACACACTCACCACACCACCACACACACTCACACACACTCACACACCACACAAACACACACCAATTCACACACCACCCACGCTCCACACACACCACCCACCACACCCACCCACACACACCACACACACACACACACACCCAAACACACACACACCAAAACACACCACACCACACACACACCACACACACACACACACACACACTCACACACTCCACACACACACACACACACACACACTCACACACACACACCACACTCACTCACACCAACACACACCTCACCACACACACACACACACACACCCACAACCACACACACCACCACAACAACAACACACACACCACACACAACACACGCCTCCAACACCACACACTACACCACCCACCACCACACACACACCAACACACACACACACACAACACACACCACACCACACACTCACACAACACATCTCACACCACACACACACCAAACCACACACACACCACACACAATCACACACACACACACCACACACACACCTACACAACATCACACAACACACACCCACAACCTCACACACACACACACCTCACACACACCACACACACCACACACACACACACACACACACACAACACACACACACACACACCCTCACACTCACACACACTACGATTAAAGCTCTGGAGCAGGGATAATAGGTGTGGACCTAGTAACGATCAGCAAGGAGGACGGGGACAGGTGCTACGACTCGACCCCAGAGCAAACTCAAATAGGTGAGTACAAAATAAATGAAACACATCAATCAATGTCGTGTTATCGGCATTTACTTTAGACATCCGAGTAACTAACACAGGAAATCTAAACTTGATTTTATACCTCTAGATTCTAGAGGAGTGGATCTCACTTCATGCGCTACACCGTTATACATACAGCATTTTATACTGGTGAGTCTTTGAGATATCTCAGTGTTTTTATAAATCCTCACTGGGTTGTGGTCCTGTATATGTTTTGTTTGCGTCAGGAAGACTTCGTAAATGTACCTCAAACTTCTTTAACCGGCAGATGCTAATGTAGGTGTTTATTTTCTGGGTAGTGTCAGTTGCTCTGTCATCTTGGTCGACTGGTTGCACTAACTACTAATAAGCTTGGTCGACTGGTTGCACTAACTCCTAATAAGCTTGGTCGACTGGTTGCACTAACTACTAATAAGCTAAGTCGACTGGTTGCACTAAGTACTAATAAGCTTGGCAGACTTGGTTGCACTACTAATATGCTTGGTGGACTGGTTGTATTAACTGATGAGCTTGGTCGACTGGTTGAACTGTTCAGCTTGGTAAACTGGTTGCACTAACTACTTTCCATCTTGGTAGACTGGTGACACACAGGTTGAAAATATCTTTCACCTCCAGCCTGTACAGTCACAGCTCTCAGGGCCACATAACTTGCATCTACCCTTACTTTGGCCCGTTGGTTATAATCTGAATTTCAGAAACCTGAGCCGTACTGGAGAAGCAGCCTCACTTTATCCTAGTGCTACCCCTGGTATTAAAGCTAGCTTTAATATCATTTACCGCCTCACATACTGCCACAGGTGCGATGATAAGATAGGGCTTTTCAGATCTCAGACAGACTGGGCAGTATGAATCGGCTTCTGTCAAACATTGGTAATAAAGAAATCGCCTGTACGTCAGGCAGAGTTTGTTCGAAGGATTGAGCAGCTTGCACCACGGAATATACTTATTCTGAATCGATAAAATCCACAAATAACATGAAATTGTTCCCTATCATTAAACAAATAACCAGAAACTGCCCGACGTAACTATATTGTACGATACACGTTCGAATCAAGATGGACACGGTATCTTGTCGCTTGCTAAGATTTACGTGGATACCAGCTTGTAATTATGACTGCCCCCTTTCCCCCCCACCCCCCCTCTCATGGGAACCTCCACAAGGTTAAACATAACTTCAGTTGTCCAGATATGTAGATATCCTCTTCCGAGATAACAGCCTTCATGCTGAGTTATCTTGAGTTATCTTATCTGTTGCAGTGTGTACTAGGTATTAAACTGTTTGCAGTATGTACTAGGTTATTAAAACTGTTGCACAGTATGTAATAGGTATTAATCTGTTGCAGTATGTACTAGGTATTAACCTGGTGTGTGTTGGTCCACACGATGTGTTGGTCAACACGATGTGTTGGTCCACACTGGTTGGTGTTGTCCAAACGATGTGTTGGTACACACGGTTTGTGTTGGTCCACACAGTATGTTGGTCCACACGATGTGTTGAATCACACATTGTGTTGCCCAACGATGTGTTGGCCCACACGATGTGTTGGCCACTCGGTGTGTTCGGTCACACAGTATGTTGGTCCACTTTGATGTGTTTTGGTCCACACGGTGTGTGCGGTCCCAAACGGTGTGTTGGTCACTCGGTGGACAACGGGTCCAAGCTTAGTGGTTGCCCAAAGTTACAAAACAATAGCTACACCCAAGTGGCATGGAATAAAAACTATATCACAGTACCGATCCTCCCGAATATACGTACGTGTACCGTTGCGATAGAACGACCGACCGGTAGGATCTCGAAATGGTCGGGATGTAAGAATTACGTTTACATACCTGTACAGCATTCTTTTAACCTAATAAATTTTTTGTCTTAATTTTCTCTATCTTTTTTTATCAACTTTATTTATAGGTATTCACAGGGTTCAAAAAATGCTGTATGGAAAGTAGCCTAAAGGCTAGGCCTTTCTAATTTCTTGTTTACACAGCATTTCAACATTGTATTTTAACCTTCATAGTTATCTTCTTCATGATTTTAACAGTACTGTTAAATTACGTAATATATATTTTTATTTTTCTAATATTTCTTTGTTCATTTTTTTACGGTCGTATGTGTGGACGGTAGTAAGTCCGATGTCGGGAAGAGGATATGTACACAGTTTATACACTCTCTCCATGTGATATTGTATTTATCACTTATGTCTCTGACATAATTACTGTGAAGATTAGCTTGTGGATGGGTTACTGGTCATGTTAAGGCATTTCATGGTGTTTGCAACTGGTATCACCAACACAGGTTCCTGGTGCTGGTACAGTGCACTAAAATGAACAGGTAACTAGCACTCACAACAGGTACCTTGGTGCTTGTTACTGTACACTAAAACATGAATAACAGGTACTATCACCACACTGGTACTGATGCTTGGTACTGTACACCAGACTTTCAGCAAGTACTGGGCAGTTTTTACAGCTAGTTCAGATGCGAGATTACTTATCATCCTCGGATTACTAAGAAACAACACATTTTTCTCGCATACTTTTTACACTCATCCACCACAACATTGGCATCGCTTATAATATGTTAACTCCCAACACACCAGATAAACATTCATCATCAGTTTATATTGAAAACTGCATGTACACTTCCCATTACTTTCCCCATCGATAACTGTTATTACAAAATTATTGGTGATAGTTATCGGTTATGTGGAACAGGGCCACAATTCCTTTTTCGAGACCAGAACCAGGATTGTTATATGCGGTTTTCTAGGATCAGGTTAGTTACATGAGTTAAGAAATCGTAATGATCGATTGCAAACAAAAGTAATGTTGAAGGCAGTGAAGGGACTTGATTGAGTTCGTCCACGGCCACGCTAGCTGGAGATTCCGTCTGTTAAAAAACTTGCATGTGTGGTCACTGTGGTGCCTGTGTAACCTTCCTATGGTGTAGAAATATATAGTTGGATGAATCTTAGTGTGGCTAGCGGTTCTAGTGGTAACGCGACGGGCTGGGTTTTGAGGACTCTATGACCGCGGGTTCAATCACGGCGGGGGTATGTGGTTTTAGTTACAAGAGCATATTCAAGACCTGGGGGTTTCAAAAAATAAACGTATATTCAAGACCTGGGGATAGTTATACATGTATTACGGAAAACATCATTCCAGTGCAGGGGGGAGGGGGTGACACCCCCTCCAACACGCCCGCAAAACAAAACCAATCGCCTTGTGCAACAACCATAACACCTATTTTAAACCAAAATTCATACTGTATTTCAGCTCACATTGTAAATATTTAGTAAAGACAACAATTCACAGAATCACATTATTTTGTCTCGTAGGTATTTATAACCAGCATGCTATGATGTTAACATAAACCAGAAGGCTAGTTGTATCAAAACCAGCTGCTAGATGTTAACAAAACCAGCTGACTAGTGTTAACAAACCGCTGACTAGATGTTTATAAAAACTAGCAGCTAGATGTTAATAAAGCCAGTTGTTAGTATTAACAATAAAATCAGCTACGATTCTCAGATTTATTTTGTTTTTTTTATAGATGGCTCAATATCCCTTGTGTTTATAATTAAACCCATGTTGCTTACCTGCAGATTCCTTCGTGTTGTTATACGTTATGTTAAATGCTGCTCCAAATGTTACATACATAATACTTATAGTTGATATACACATATAGCGTGTTAATACTGAGTAAGTAGACTAGAGTTCATGTTAGGTAGTTTAATTCGTGTTTGTTTATGTAATGCGAGTGTCGTGCGCGCGGCCGACGCTGCAGAGTTCTTGTATACCCTGAAGTGTAAAGCAACCCTCAAGTGTGTGTGAGCATGCATTCAGTGTGTGTGAGCATGTATCAGTGTGTGTGAGCATGTATCTGTTGTGAGCATGCTTAATTGTGTGTGAGCTTTATCAGTGTGTGGTGAGTTTTCATCAGTGTTGTGTGAGCATGCATCAGTGTGTGTTGTGAGCTTGCACAATGTGTGTAGTTGTGCATGCATCAATGTGTGTGTGAGCATGAATCAATGTGTGTGTGAGCTTGCATTCAGTGGGTGTGTGAGCATGCTTCAATGTGTTGTGTGAGCATGCATCAATGTGTGTGTGTGCATGCATCTGTGTGTGTGTGAGCATGCATCAGGGTGTGTGGGTGTGTGTATCACGTTACGAGAGATGACGTTGCTGAGATAACTAGCGAAATGTGCGAGAGTGGGGGGGAATAACCATACGAGTGTTGTAGAGGGAGAATCCGAGTGTGTATGTGTGCGGGTTGATGGGCAAGTGTTGGTCAGAGCACCCGCCCACCCCCGCCTTCCATGGGCGCAACCAGACAGTGACAGACGGAGGTTCAAACCTGATCGATATTTCCTTTTCATTATAATTCGTAAAAGCTTTTTTTTTTTCTTAACTATAGGGTAGACGGACTGACAGACAAATAAAAAAACAGTAGACGGGTGAGCGGACAGAGTGCATGTGAATGTATTTTTTTCCATAATGCTTAAAAAATTAAACCAATAAATTTCAAGGGTCACTTATAAATCCCATAAAAAATTACTACCCAAAAAATATCAAGTACCACGAATGAGGTTTAAAACTTTACTTTATAGACTGTATTTACAGTAAAAGAAATCGCTGACAGACGTAGCAAAATGACGAAGTTAAAGCTGGACTATGTTATACGTTGTATAATTAAGCAGTGAGACCTGGTTAATGTTATACCAAATAACCAGCACATAAAATGACATGACTACGTTTCGGTCCGATTTGGAACATTAACTAACCATTAACTGGCTAATGTGACATGACATGCATAATCAGCCAGACAAGGATGATTATACATGTGTACTGAACAAGTCCAGCAGAGTTATAGTCGTACGTAGGATCAGGATAGTTATGTGCGTATCTTAGTGTTCAACAAGGCCAGGATGGTTACCCACGTATGCAGGACGAGGATAACTGTGTGTGTACTCGGTAATGTAGGATAGTTATACATGTGTACTCAACACCAAGATAGTTATAAATGTATATTCAAGGCTTGGGTATATACATATACTCACCATAACCTGGATATACACACTCAACATAACCTGGATATACACACATACTCAACATAACCTGCATATACACACACACTCAACCTGGATATACACACATACTCAACATAACCTGCATATACACACATACTCAACCTGGATATACACACATACTCAACATAACCTGCATATACACACACACACTCAACCTGGATATACACACATACTCAACCTGGATATACACACATACTCAACCTGGATATACACACATACTCAACCTGGATATACACACATACTCAACCTGGATATACACACATACTCAACCTGGATATACACACATACTCAACTTGCATAATGCTGTACTCAGTGAATAGCGCGTTTTATTTGATTAATATAGAAACATTTTGCATAAATTGACCTCTGTACAGATCCCCAAAATTACTATCATTGTAGAACTGTGATAGATGTGACGTGTACAATATACATTCGTCAATGAGTTACGTATAACCGTTTATGCAAGATTTTTTTTTTCACTGAATGTTGAATTTGGGACACTGTCACCCGTGTAAGCGGCCGTAACACTGTCACCCGTGTAAGCGGCCGTAACACTGTCACCCGTGTAAGCGGCCGTGACACTGTCACCCGTGTAAGCGGCCGTAACACTGTCACCCGTGTAAGCGGCCGTAACACTGTCACCCGTGTAAGCGGCCGTAACACTGTCACCCGTGTAAGCGGCCGTAACACTGTCACCCGTGTAAGCGGCCGTAACACTGTCACCCGTGTAAGCGGCCGTAACACTGTCACCCGTGTAAGCGGCCGTAACACTGTCACCCGTGTAAGCGGCCGTAACACTGTCACCCGTGTAAGCGGCCGTAACACTGTCACCCGTGTAAGCGGCCGTAACACTGTCACCCGTGTAAGCGGCCGTAACACGAGAGTACGGAAACTCTGGAAGGCAAGTTACAGGTGCGCCCTAACCACTCGTGTAGCCTAACTCCGCTAGGCTGCCACCCTCCAGTGTATAGGGACCGCTCCAGTGCTGCCATCCAGTGTGTAGCGACCGCTCCAGTGCTACCATCCAGTGTGTAGCGACCGCTCCAGTGCTACCATCCAGTGTGTAGCGACCGCTCCAGTGCTGCCATCCAGTGTGTAGCGACCGCTTCAGTGCTGCCATCCAGTGTGTAGCGACCGCTCCAGTGCTACCATCCAGTGTGTAGCGACCGCTCCAGTGCTGCCATCCAGTGTGTAGCGACCGCTCCAGTGCTACCATCCAGTGTGTAGCGACCGCTCCAGTGCTGCCATCCAGTGTGTAGCGACCGCTTCAGTGCTGCCATCCAGTGTGTAGCGACGCTCCAGTGCTGCCATCCAGTGTGTAGCGACCGCTTCAGTGCTGCCATCCAGTGTGTAGCGACCGCTCCAGTGCTACCATCCAGTGTGTAGCGACCGCTTCAGTGCTGCCATCCAGTGTGAAGCGACGCTCCAGTGCTAC
>NC_069420.1:30760980-30778480 GCF_026875155.1 Cherax quadricarinatus
ATGGAGAGGGTCGTGGGTGGGAAGGTGGAGGGGATCGTGGTTGGGGTGGAGAGGATCGTACATGGGGAGATTCAGAGGATCGTGGGTGGGTGGTGGAGAGGATCGTGGGTGGGTTGGGGAGGAGGATCGTGGAAGGAGGTGAAGGTAAGGATCGTGGGTGTGGGCAGTGGTTAGTTTCGGGGATGAAGAGGATCGTGAGTGGCGAGGCGAAAAGGATCGTTGATGGGGGTGGAGAAGATCGTGGGTGGGGTGGTGGAGATCGTGGTGGAGAGGATCGTGGGTGGGGGTGGAGAGGATCGTAGTTGGGGTGGTGGAGAGGATGGGGGATGGTGGAGAGGATCGTAGTTCGGGGGAGTGGAGACGATCGTGGGTGGAGGGTGGTGGAAAGGATCGTGGGTAGGGGGGTGGAGAGGATCTTGGGTAGGGGGTGGAAAGGATCGTGGGTGGGGGATGGTGGAGAGGATCGTGGATGCTAAAAGAGTGACCCTCTACAACCAAAGTTTAAATTCGGTTTTTGTCCGAGTTGGAGCGAGTGTTGGTGTAGGATGTTGTGTGTACCAACACTGGTGTGTGCCACCTGTGTTGTCACTTGTGTGTGTGCCACCTGTGTTGTCACTTGTGTGTGTGCCACCTGTGTTGTATATCACTTGTGCGTGTGTCAACTGTGTTGTGTGTCACTTGTGTCGCCTGTGTTGTGTCACTTGTGTGTGTCGCCTATTTTGTGCTGTGTGTCGTGTTATGTGCTGTCTTTTATCTAGTTGGGTTTATATGTATGAAGTCGTAAGATCAACACCCTGACGTTACATCACCTGATAAACACTGTATCTCGGACTGCGGTGCTCACCATCGAATTAACACTGGTAACATTTATTACCAACACAAACATGCAAATAAACTTCGTACCATTTGAAAAAAAAAAAAAACGTTTTGCTGAAATTCATGAAAATTTGTACGTGCCGAAAACGGAGATGATATTGTTACTTGTCAACTGTTTGTATTGAAAAGCACTGGTTGTGTGGTGGTGGGTTGACTCACAGGACGAGTGCCATTGACCAATAAACTCGCTCTTCAAGGCAATGCAAAAAGATACATGCATCAAGCTAGCGGGCTAGCCTCGTTGAGTTCGTCTGGATTCATTGTATTCTATTTTAAATCCATGATATGCTTATCACTGTTGTGCTCTGCTGCCCCTCGCTCTGTGTTTCCCAACTTCCCCAGGAGCTACCAGTTTTTAACTTCAACTAGTCACCTGGCTATGGTTTCTTCATAATTTGGAGAGTCAAAATTAAGCCGGCATCTTGCCCCGCCTTGGATCATCGAGTCACAGCTGAGTGAGCAAACTGGAGATCAGAATCATGGGGAGCGCTAAACCCATAGGATTATACAGCGCATGTAGGCGGTGGGATGGAAGGTATTCAGCCTCAATTCGGGGAACCGGAGCACAGATCCAATTCCCTAGATCAAGAGCCCCTCATCAGCGTCAAGGAACCTCCCTTGAGGGGGATAGCAAACTGGAGAAAGCCAAAAAACAGGTCAGGTTAACTGGCCTTTTTAAGGTTAAAAGATAGTTTCAGTGTTTGCCTTCTGTATTCCTCAGTGTTGTGATCATGTGACTCCCGGAGAGTCAGTTCTTGTAGTGTCGTGAAGGCTGCATTGTTGTGTGTGCCTTTATAAAACTTGTTCCTTACCTTGGTACCAGATTTACGGCAAATATTTGGACCATATGTTTTGTGTAAATTATCTTAAACGTTTCTTTGTTTACCTTCCTGAGTGTCACTCTTAAATATGCTAGATGTGGTTTATATTTTGATGTTTAGGTGTTTTATTCCTTCAGTGCTCTCGTCACACTTCGCCCATTTGGTACACGTGTGGGCAGTGGTGTGCCCAGTGGTATAGCCAGTGGTGTGCCCAGTGGTGGGAGTGTGTTGCAAGGCAACTCGTCCTCTTAAGTTAAACATAGAGTTGTTACATATTCTTTCAAGGAAATTTCTCGATACACGTTATTTAGGCTACGTTAGGTTAAATTGTCGTCTATAAGTAAATTTAGACCAATATTAGAGCATGTCACCAATAAAACGCGAACGAAAAAACTAAGCAGCACCAACGGCCCGGGGAAGACAGATAATTACATTTTCATTCCAGTGTTGCAGTGACATTTGATGGTCTTAGCCAGGGTGGGTTGTGCTGGGATACTAACGAGGAAAGGCGTTCACTGTGGGCAGGTGGTTGACTGGTCGAAAATGGGTGATTATATGTGGGTGAGTAAGTTGATACGTGGGTAGATAAAAAACAAAACGCATAATACCATGACTGGAACTACCACCACTACTACTGCCTCTACCACTACCACCACTACTACTGCCTCTACCACTACCACCACTACTACTGCCTCTACCACTACCACCACTACTACTGCCTCTACCACCACCACTACTACTGCCTCTACCACCACCACCACTACTACTGCCTCTACCACCACCACCACTACTACTGCCTCTACCACCACCACTACTACTGCCTCTACCACCATCACTACTACTGCCCCTACCACCACGACTACTACTGCCTCTACCACTATACTACTGCCTCTTCCACCACCACTACTACTGCCTCTTCCACCACCACTACTACTGCCTCTACCACCACCACTACTACTGCCTCTACGACCACTACTACTGCCTCTACCACAACCACTACTACTGCCTCTACCACCAACACTGCTACTGCCTCTACCACCACTACTACTGCCTCTACCACCAACACTGCTACTGCCTCTACCACCACTACTACTGCCTCTACCACCAACACTGCTACTGCCTCTACCACCACCACTACTACTGCCTCTACCACCAACACTACTACTGCCTCTACCACCAAC
Source organism: Cherax quadricarinatus (assembly GCF_026875155.1). Classification (NCBI taxonomy): domain Eukaryota; kingdom Metazoa; phylum Arthropoda; class Malacostraca; order Decapoda; family Parastacidae; genus Cherax; species Cherax quadricarinatus. Next base: position 30,763,859 of record NC_069420.1, read on the forward strand.
ACTGCTACTGCCTCTACCACCACTACTACTGCCTCTACCACCAACACTGCTACTGCCTCTACCACAACCACTACTACTGCCTCTACCACCAACACTGCTACTGCCTCTACCACCACCACTACTACTGCCTCTACCACCAACACTACTACTGCCTCTACCACCACTACTACTGCTTCTACCACCACCACTACTACTGCTTCTACCACCACTACTACTGCCTCTACCACCCTTACCACTATTTCTTTTTGTTCCTCTCTTGGTGTCGTCTTTGTAACCTTCGTCTGTATAGTATATACTGGCTCTCTCACTCTTTTGTGTTTGTGTGACTTTGTAAATGGTCCAAGTCGGACCGAAACGTCGTCGTAAGCTTCTCGTAAGCTTATTTGTGTATGTGGGTAGATATATGTAGATAGTGGCGATAGGCTGGGGTACAATTAACAGACTAAAAGGCACTTTTAAAAAAAAGGGTATAAAAGGAGTGTACTGCTACTCTGTACTCCCTGATAGTTGACAGTGAGGAGAAATGTATTTTTTTCCTTGTCATACAGTATTCCAGCACACAGGATGGGTTTCCTACATTAGGTAATGAAATGTGTCAGCCTGAGCTGGTAGACTTTAGTAGCGCCATGAAGATGTCTTCAAACATCCCAGTATGGAGTCATTAGCTACTGGTGCTTGAAAGGTTTCATTCCGGCAGAGCATGAAATGGAATTAGGCATCCCTGAAGGGATACCTTTAAGTGGTTGCTTTATGCTTTTTCCTCTTCCTCCAAGGTTTTCGTTTGTAACTTGAGAATGCCTCATCCGACCGGCTTCAAACTTTCAATACTGGTAAACTGTAACTAGGGGAAACTTTTCAAATATTGACAGGTTTCCTGTGGTCAATTTGGTCTTCCTTTCATTTAACTTTAGAACGCACTTTTGGCTCTGTTTCAAATTTTTCACCCGTGGTGTACTTATTACTAGGAAGAGGGATGGTATTTTTATTGCCGGGTTTATGTACCCATCTGCAAATTATATTTGAAGAATGGTAGTTTTACTTAAAGGTGGTACCAGGGGTCATCGCCCCCACAGCCCGGTCTCAGACCAGACTTGGTCGATTGTATTTTTCCCGTGAAATAACTAGAGTATGACTCTTCTGAATGTGTATTAGACAAAGCCTAATATACATCAACCATCATGTATATTTGGCATAGCCTATTGTGGTAAATTAGATACATGAAGCTTCCACTGCGTGGCGAAACGTTTCCTCAGTAGAGATACGCAAGTGTTGCACATGGGTCTGATTTATCAACTTGTCGGTTCTCTGAACCATTTACCTACAAAATCCTTCTATGCATCAGCCATTAAATATTGAAGTCATTCAGAAGAGTCAAGGTCAAGTTATATCACGGAAAAGAAATGCCATCAAGCAGGAGGCCGGGGGGGGGGCCGGACCTCGGGGGCGGTGACCCCTGGATTCACCTTCGGGTAACAATACCATTCTTCAAATATTATCGTGAGTTTAAGCTATCTAGAAGCAATATTATCAATTTACCAACAGCATATTTTCACTTAAAAAGGCACTGTGACTCTAACGTTACACATATGACCCGCAGATTCAAACTTACGACTACGTTTCGGTCCGACTTGGACCATTAAACAATCACATTGACCAAGTCGGACCGAGACGTCGTAATACGTTTCTCCTGTGTGCATTTTTATTGACGAAACTGGAATGTTGGCTTTCGAGCAGGAACTAGAGAATGTCTCTTGAGATCGGCTTCAAATCTTCATTTCTGGTAATGAATCTCATTATAAACTAACCTTAGAATCTGTGCTGTTGTCCTGGGTACATTGTGGGATTCTGGAACACCTTGCCCTCAGTAAGCGAACCACATCCCGTTAATGAAGGTGTTATCATTGTTACAGAACAAGTAGAACATTCATGTTCATCCCGTTCTTGAAGGTGTTATTGTTAAACGAGAACATTGATATATAGAACTTGTACATATACACGGAAAAAATATATAGACGGGTTTACATGCAGAGTGTAAATTCGTTCTTGCAATCACCTGACCCCTCGCAAAACTTAACGCACATCACTAATGCGACGGTACACCGACTCGTAGTTCGGTGACAGGGCGTTGGGTTCACAACCGAAAGAACCCGGGTCGAATCCTGCGTTGGTGGAACGTATGGGCAAGAGTCCCTAACTGGTGCCTCTGTTACCTAGCAGTAGATATATTTAGAAGTTAGTCATCTGTTGTGGGTCGCATCCTAGGTTATTAGCCCTCCGGGATTACTAATTTGAATGAAGCGTTGCAGGGGGAAGGAATTGTGTTGCAGGGGAACGGGATATGGTGTTGCAGGGGGAAGGGGAATGGTGTTGCAGGGGGAAGGGATTTGGTGTTATAGGGGGAAGGGGAATGGCGTTACGGGGGAAAGAGGTATGATATTGCAGGGGGAAGGGGTGGAGAGAGAGTTAGAGATGGAGATGGGGGCAGGTGGGTGGTATAAAGAGGCTTGGGGTTTCAAGGAAGAGTCGGCGGGTATGTTATCGTGAGTGGAGCGGGGCGAACGGGGGAGGGGAAGCAGCGGTATGCGGATGCTGAGAAATCGGGGGTTATTGTATGGAGTTGGCAGGGGGAGGAGGAGGGGTGGTGGGGGGACCTGTGAGTTCAGTGATCTTGTGGGTTTCCAAATTTTTCGTCTGGTCTAACTTGTGTTTCAGAATGGTTCGTCGTGTGTTCTAGTGTGTGTGGGAGTGTGATTACTTGCTCGCAGTTATGTTTGTGGTGTTCCCTCCCTAAGTGATAGTTGTCATACTGATTTGTGTAAGTTTCCAATGGTTGCAATACCTGCTTCGCTTTTCGTGTAGAAATGTTGCGTATTTTTCTACACAGTTTTTCCTCGTAGTTTGCAACATTTGTCTTTTGTTCTTGTTAATAAGAAATTTGTTTACATTTTATTTTATCGTTTTGTGATATATTGGCAGTCTTTATCTGTTTGCATTGCGGTTCGTCTTTCATCGTCTGGAAGGACACGTACAAATCGAGTCCTCGGGAGAGGTCGTGTATGTGGTCTAGGGAGAATACTCATCCTATCCTCATACCTCATCTCTAAATATCACGCCGTTTTTGTCAGGTATTTTCTTCAATCCGCTCTAGTATAGTTCTTGTTACTTTTGGTCGGTTTAAGTACTTAGGTATTCTTGCAACGGAGAAGTATGTAATCTGCCCACTTGTGTTTCCTGGCAAACTTACGTGAGCCTGTCGTAGGTTTGCAATTTTGCTCTAATATGGATACTAAACAGGAAACTGGCGGAGCTGAACCTATGGTAAGTTCTAAAACTCCCAGGCCAGTGTGTTAACCAGTCGCTCAAATGGTTCTAAAAGGATTAATTTCTCTGTGTTTTGATAGCTTCATTTTATTCCAAAGTGAGAGAGTAGAAAGAGCAAAAAGTTGATAAGTCAGACACATCTGCAAGATTTAGGTATCTTCACTGCGTTTTCTGCACTCGACTGAAGCCTACTGTGTAGGAGGAACGTTTCGGAACCAAGACACCTAACTGTTATATATGAGTCTTACTTAACAACGGTTTAAGACTAAGCAGTAAGATTAAAGAAAGAAGAGAATCTACTCTTGAAAAATGTCAAAACAAAAAAAGAGGCGTTAATCAAGTGGCCTGGAATGCCTGTCGTAGATATTGGTCCACTGTCTAGTGCTGCCTGCCTTTCCATCCTCTAATGCCACACTTACATTCCTTGTTTTCCAGGTGTTTACTTGTTTCCCCACTAATAGCTATTAATTTTATATTGGGGAAAGCGGTTTCCCTCCCTCAGTGTCTATGCTGATATATATATATATATATATATATATATATATATATATATTTATATATATATATATATATATATATATATTATATTTTATTTTATTTTATTATCACACCGGCCGATTCCACCAAGGCAGGGTGGCCCGAAAAAGAAAAACTTTCACCATCATTCACTCCATCACTGTCTTGCCAGAAGGGTGCTTTACATCTACAGTTTTTAAACTTGCAACATTAACACCCCTCCTTCAGAGTGCAGGCCTGTACTTCCCATCTCCAGGACTCAAGTCCGGCCTGCCGGTTTCCCTGAATCCTTCATAAATGTTACTTTGCTCACACTCCAACAGCACGTCAGTATTAAAAACCATTTGTCTCCATTCACTTCCTATCAAACACGCTCAAGCATGCCTGCTGGAAGTCCAAGCCCCTCGCACACAAAACCTCCTTTACCCCCTCCTCCAACCCTTCCTAGGCCGACCCTACCCCGCCTCCTTCCACTACAGACTGATACACTCTTGAAGTCATTCTGTTTCGCTCCATTCTCTCTACATGTCCGAACCACCTCAACAACCCTTCCTCAGCCTCTGGACAACAGTTTTGGTAATCCCGCACTCCTCCTAACTTCCAAACTACGAATTCTCTGCATTATATTCACACACACATTGCCCTCAGACATGACATCTCCACTGCCTCCAGCCTTCTCCTCGCTGCAACATTCATCACCCACGCTTCACACCCATATAAGAGCGTTGGTAAAACTATACTCTCATACATTCCCCTCTTTGCCTCCAAGGACAAAGTTCTTTGTCTCCACAGACTCCTAAGTGCACCACTCACTCTTTTCCCATCATCAATTCTATGATTCACCTCATCTTTCATAGACCCATCCGCTGACACGTCCACTCCCAAATATCTGAATACGTTCACCTCCTCCATACTCCTCTCCTCCAATCTGATATTCAATCTTTCATCACCTAATCTTTTTGTTATCTCATAACCTTACTCTTTCCTGTATTCACCTTTAATTTTCTTCTTTTGCACACCCTACCAAATTCATCCACCAATCTCTGCAACTTCTCTTCAGAATCTCCAAGAGCACAGTGTCATCAGCAAAGAGCAGCTGTGACAACTCCACTTTGTGTGTGATTCTTTATCTTTTAACTCACACGCCTCTTGCCAAAGACCTCGCATTTACTTCTCTTACAACCCCATCTATAAATATATTAAACAACCACGGTGACATCACACATCCTTGTCTAAGGCCTACTTTTACTGGGAAAAAATTTCCCTCTTTCCTACATACTCTAACTTGAGCCTCACTATCCTCGTAAAAACTCTTCACTGCTTTCAGTAACCTACCTCCTACACCATACACTTGCAACATTCTGCCACATTGCCCCCCTATCCACCTGTCTACGCCTTTTCCAATCCATAAATGCCACAAAGACCTCTTTAGCCTTATCTAAATACTGTTCACTTATATGTTTCACTGTAACACCTGGTCCACACACCCCCTACCTTTCCTAAAGCCTCCTTGTTCATCTGCTATCCTATTCTCCGTCTTACTCTTAATTCTTTCAATTATAACTCTACCATACACTTTACCAGGTACACTCAACAGACTTATCCCCTATAATTTTTGCACTCTCTTTTATCCCCTTTGCCTTTATACAAAGGAAACTATGCATGCTCTCTGCCAATCCCTAGGTACCTTACCCTCTTCCATACATTTATTAAACAATTGCACCAACCACTCCAAAACTATATCCCCACCTGCTTTTAACATTTCTATCTTTATCCCATCAATCCCGGCTGCCTTACCCCCTTTCATTTTACCTACTGCCTCACGAACTTCCCCACACTCACAACTGGCTCTTCCTCACTCTACAAGATGTTATTCCTCCTTGCCCTATACACGAAATCACAGCTTCCCTATCTTCATCAACATTTAACAATTCCTCAAAATTATTCCTTCCATCTTCCCAATACCTCTAAACTCTCCATTTAATAACTCTCCTCTCCTATTTTTAACTGACAAATCCATTTGTTCTCTAGGCTTTCTTAACTTGTTAATCTCACTCCAAAACTTTTTCTTATTTTCAAACAAAATTTGTTGATAACATCTCACCCACTCTCTCATTTGCTCTCTTTTTACATTGCTTCACCACTCTCTTAACCTCTCTCTTTTTCTCCATATACTCTTCCCTCCTTGCATCACTTCTACTTTGTAAAAACTTCTCATATGCTAACTTTTTCTCCCTTACTCTCTCTTTACATCACATTCCACAATCGCTCCTCTTCCCTCCTGCACCCACTTTCCTGTAACCACAAACTTCTGCTGAACACTCTAACACTACATTTTAACCTACCCCATACCTCTTCGACCCATTGCCTATGCTCTCATTAGCCCATCTATCCTCCAATAGCTGTTTATATCTTACCCTAACTGGCTCCTCTTTAGTTTATAAACCTTCACCTCTCTCTTCCCTGATGCTTCTATTCTCTTGTATCCATCTACCTTTTACTCTCAGTGTAGCTACAACTAGAAAGTGATCTGATATATCTGTGGCCCCTCTATAAACATGTACATCCTGAAGTCTACTCAACAGTCTTTTATCTACCAATACATAATCCAACAAACTACTGTCATTTCGCCCTACATCATATCGTGTATACTTATTTATCCTTTTTTCTTAAAATATGTATTACCTATAACTAAACCCCTTTCTATACAAAGTTCAATCAAAGGCTCCCATTATCATTTACACCTGGCACCCCAAACTTACCTACCACACCCTCTCTAAAAGTTTCTCCTACTTTAGCATTCAAGTCCCCTACCACAATTACTCTCTCACTTGGTTCAAAGGCTCCTATACATTCACTTAACATCTCCCAAAATCTCTCTCTCTCCTCTGCATTTCCTCTCTTCTCCAGGTGCATACACGCTTATTATGACCCACTTCTCGCATCCAACCTTTACTTTAATCACATAATTCTTGAATTTACACATTCATATTCTCTTTTCTCCTTCCATAACTGATCATTTAACATTACTGCTACCCTTCCTTTGCTCTAACTCTCTCAGATACTCCAGATTTAATCCCATTTATTTCCCCCACTGAAATCTTCCTACCCCCTTCAGCTTTGTTTCGCTTAGGGCCAGGACATCCAACTTCTTTTCATTCATAACATCAGCAATCATCTGTTTCTTGTCATCCGCACTACATCCACGCACATTTAAGCAACCAGTTTTATAAAGTTTTTCTTCTTCTCTTTTTTAGTAATTGTATACAGGAGAAGGGGTTACTAGCCCATTGCTCCCGGCATTTTAGTCGCCTCATACGACACGCATGGCTTACGGAGGAAAGATTCTTTTCCACTTCCCCATGGACAATAGAAAGAAATAAAAAAGAACAAGAGCTATTTAGAAAAAGGAGAAAAACCTAGATGTATGTATATATATATATGCATGTGCGTGTCTGTGAAGTGTGACCAAAGTGTTAGTAGGAGTAGCAAGATATCCCTGTTATCTTAGCGTGTTTATGAGACAGAAAAAGAAACCAGCAATCCTACCATCATGCAAAACAATTACAGGTTTTTGTTTCACAGTCATCTGGCAGGACGGTAGTACTTCCCTGGGTGGTTGCTGTCTACCAACCTACTACCTTATATATATATATATATATATATATATATATATATATATATATATATATATATATATATATATATATGTCGTGCCGAATATGTAAAACTGGTCAATTAGCAAGAACTCATTTAAAATTAAGTCCTTTCTAAAATTTTCTCTTATACGTTTAAAGATATATTTTTTTCATTAATGTTAATGTAAAAAAAATTTAATTTTGCTCCAAAAGAATCTTAGAAAACTTACCTAACCTTATTATAACAAGAACAATTTATTTTAGCCTAACCCAACTAAATATATTTTAGGATTGTTTACAATAATTTAATACTAAACAAACACAGTGAAATATATTTTTTTCGTTAGGTTCAGAATGATTTTGGCAAAATTATTGCATACACAAATTTTCACTTGTCCTATATGGCAAGATGAGCGTTGCTATTTAAGCCAAGATCGCAAGTTCTGCCTATTCGGCACGACATATATATATATATATATATTTATATATATATATATTATATATATATATATATATATATATATATATATATTATATATATATAATTTTTTTTCAGTGACGGTGTTACGTCCAGCGTTCTCACGACTTCCTACATTTTTTTTTTTAACGTTTGCAATTTCTGCAGTTTTCTTTTTTATCTCCCATGCGTTATTTTCTTTTAGACTTGAATTTTATTACTAAGTCTTTGGTCATCATCTGTTTTTGGAATATCTTCGTCTCAGTTATTACTGTTGTTGTTGTTGTGTCATTGTGGAAGTTCTGAAAGGAAGAAAGATGCCGGCAGATATGTTGGTATAAGAACATAGCAAGCAGACCTTTATTGACAGAGAGAAGTTCATCTGTGAGTCGTACATCATCCAGGTGAAGGATCTGTTGTAAGTGCCTTTGTAGCACCATTCTGGAAGTGCCTCTACTTCCCTCCTGATCCAGCTACTTCCCTCCTGATCCAGCTGCTTCCCTCCCGATCCAGCTACTTCCCTCCTGGAAGTGCCGCTGCTTCCCTCCTGATCCAGCTGCTTCCCTCCCGATCCAGCTGCTTCCCTCCTGATCCAGCTGCTTCGGCCGGGATTGAACCCGCGGGGGTATGGTTTATTTGCAATCGTGTCATTACGATTTCTTAAGCCAGCTGCTTCCCTCCTGATCCAGCTGCTTCCCTCCTGATCCAGCTACTTCCCTCCTGATCCAGCTACTTCCCTCCTGATCCAGCTGCTTCCCTCCCGATCCAGCTGCTTCCCTCCTGATCCAGCTGCTTCGGCCGGGATTGAACCCGCGGGGGTATGGTTTATTTGCAATCGTGTCATTACGATTTCTTAAGCCAGCTGCTTCCCTCCTGATCCAGCTGCTTCCCTCCTGATCCAGCTACTTCCCTCCTGATCCAGCTACTTCCCTCCTGATCCAGCTACTTCCCTCCTGATCCAGCTACTTCCCTCCTGATCCAGCTACTTCCCTCCTGATCCAGCTACTTCCCTCCTGATCCAGCTGCTTCCCTCCTGATCCAGCTACTTCCCTCCTGATCCAGCTACTTCCCTCCTGATCCAAAAGTGTTAGTTTCTTGCTCTCCTGTTATTTTTTATTTACAAGTGTGGGTTGTATCCACAACTTTGCCAATGTTCTTTAGTATCTTTCCCTCAACTTCCCTGCATTTTTGAGGCCTCAAGTTTCTTATTTTTTCACTTGATTGTCTATCTCTGGGTGTGCACAAATCTACTTGTCACTTTCCGGTACCGAGCCGCGGGGTCGTTGACCCTCGGAGCTCTCCGGGCAACCTCTGAGTGAGGAACTCCACTGTTATTAAGGAAATATGCTTATTGTTATATATTTGTAGCGTTAAACGCGTTTGGGTCATCCAGGGCAGGGAGTGGAGGAGGATCTGCTCTCAGAGCTCATTGTTCTAGCATCAGTGGTGTTATATTCCAGCAAGTATGTTAGTAAGTATGCGGTGGACCATCAGCCAGCAGCAACACCCTGGTTGACCAGGCAAACACTAGACGAGTCTGGCCTATGGCCGGGCTCCGGGAGCAGAAAAACTCTAGGAACTCATCAAAGGTATATCAGAGGTATGGCGTTTTATTAAGACGTTTCGACCACCAGGGTTTTCATCAGATGTCGTAAACTGCATTTATGTGCAGTGAGGTGTTCATCTCAGTGTGTTCCATCCGAGAATGTTTACATTTCGTTCTAGTCTCCCCTCACAGTTGTCTCTTGTCTCTTTCAGTGCTTCCTCGTTCCCTCGCTCGCTCTTATTGGCGCTCCTTGTTCTAGCCTTTCGATATCTGTGTAATTACCTAGTGGTAATTTCTTGGTTGAGTTTGCAGTTTTTGAGCTCCGTCTCTTGGGCCTGCGTCTTCGTTATTGCTCTCTCATCTTCAAAGCTAAGAATTGTTCCGGCTTCTTTGCTATTGCTTTCTTCCATCTTTCTTTGGCACTATATTTTAAAAGTGATTGTATTTAGTTTTTATTTTTTTTTCTCTCTCTCTCTCCTGTTACATTTAATGTTAAACATATTCTTTCTTTACCTTCTATTATTCCCAGGTTACTGTGTGTTTTCATGTGTGCCAGTACTCGAATAGTTGTGTGTGGGGGGGGGTTCGAGTCGAGGTTCCTGGCCCCAGCCTCTTCACCCGGAGTTGCTCACACATTGCTAGCCTCGGGGGCCAGTTGTGTATGTATATTTAGAGCTGAGTTAAGGTCCATCAGGTGTGTCAACACTGTGTGGGTAACTAGGTTCTCTCTCCCACCCCGTACATGCTCTGTGGATTGTATACGTTAAACACACGCGCGCACACACACACACACACACACACACACACACACACACACACACACACACACACACACACACACACACACACAGGAACTGAAGGGGACAGGCCAAACTATAAAAGGGGGGACTACACAGGTATGAGAAACTTCCTGCAGGAGGTTCAGTGGGACAGAGAAATGGTAGGAAAATCAGTAAACGAGATGATGGAATATGTGGCAACAAAGTGCAAGGAGGCAGAGGAAAGTTTTGTTCCCAAGGGAAACAGAAATAATAGGAAGACCAAGACGAGTCCTTGGTTTACCCGAAGGTGTAGGGAGGCAAAAGCTAAGTGCAACAGAGAATGGAAAAGGTACAGGAGGCATAGGACCCAGGAAAAACAAGGAGATTAGTAGAAGAGCCAGAAACGAGTATGCGCAGATAAGGAGGGAGGCCCAGAGACAGTATGAAAACGACATAGCATCGAAAGTCAAATCTGACCCGAAACTGCTGTATAGCCACATTAGGAAGAAGACAACAGTCAAGGACCAGGTGATAAGGCTGAGGAAAGAAGGTGGGGAACTCACAAGAAACGATCAAGAGGTATGTGAGGAGCTCAACACGAGATTTAAGGAAGTATTTACAGTAGAGACAGGAAGGACTCTGGGGGGACAGACCAGATGGGGACACCAACAAGGAATACACCAACAAGTGTTGGACGACATACATACAGATGAGGAGGAGGTGAAGAAACTGCTAAGGGACATCGATACCTCAAAGGCAATGGGACCGGACAACATCTCTCCATGGGTCCTTAGAGAGGGAGCAGATATGTTGTGCGTACCACTTACCACAATCTTCAACACATCCCTGGAAACTGGGCAACTACCTGAGGTATGGAAGACAGCAAATGTAGTTCCCATTTTCAAAAAAGGAGACAGAAAAGAGGCACTAAACTATAGACCTGTGTCATTGACGTGTATAGTATGCAAAATTATGGAGAAGATTATCAGGAGGAGAGTGGTGGAGCACCTGGAACGGAACAGGAGTATAAATGCCAACCAGCACGGATTCACGGAAGGCAAATCCTGTGTCACAAACCTTCTGGAGTTTTATGATAAAATAACAGAAGTAAGACAAGAGAGAGAGGGGTGGGTTGATTGCATCTTCTTGGACTGCAAGAAGGCCTTTGACACAGTTCCTCACAAGAGATTAGTGCAGAAGCTAGAGCATCAGGCGCATATAACAGGAAGGGCACTGCAATGGATCAGAGAATACCTGACAGGGAGGCAACAACGAGTCATGGTACGTAATGATGTATCACAGTGGGCACCTGTGACGAGCGGGGTCCCACAGGGGTCGGTCCTAGGACCAGTGCTATTTTTGGTATATGTGAACGACATGACGGAAGGGTTAGACTCAGAAGTGTCCCTGTTTGCAGATGATGTGAAGTTAATGAGGAGAATTAAATCTGATGAGGACCAGGCAGGACTTCAAAGAGACCTGGACAGACTGGACACCTGGTCCAGCAAATGGCTTCTCGAATTTAATCCTGCCAAATGCAAAGTCATGAAGATAGGGGAAGGGCACAGAAGACCACAGACAGAGTATAGGCTAGGTGGCCAAAGACTGCAAACCTCACTCAAGGAGAAAGATCTTGGGGTGAGTATAACACCGAGCATGTCTCCGGAAGCACACATCAATCAGATAACTGCTGCAGCATATGGGCGCCTGGCAAACCTGAGAACAGCATTCCGACACCTTAGTAAGGAATCATTCAAGACACTGTACACCGTGTATGTCAGGCCCATACTGGAGTATGCAGCACCTGTTTGGAACCCGCACTTGATAAAGCACGTCAAGAAACTAGAGAAAGTACAAAGGTTTGCAACAAGGTTAGTTCCAGAGCTAAGGGGAATGTCCTATGAAGAAAGATTAAGGGAAATCGGCCTGACGACACTGGAGGACAGGAGGGTCAGGGGAGACATGATAACGACATATAAAATACTGCGTGGAATAGACAAGGTGGACAAGGACAGGATGTTCCAGGGAGGGGACACAGAACAAGAGGCCACAATTGGAAGTTGAAGACACAAATGAGGCAAGAAAAGTAGGAAGTATTTTTTCGTCATAGAGTTGTAGGCAGTGGAATACCCTGAAATGACGTAGTGGGGGCGGACCATACACGTTTTAAGACGGGTTTGAAAAAGTCAGGGCGGGGGAGAGGGGTCAGTAGAGCCGGTAAAGAGGGGGGGCCAGGAGCTAGGATCGCCCCCTGAAACCAAAAATAGGTGAGTAAATAGGTGGTACCACACACACACACAAACACAAAACCCCAAAAGGGGCCTGGACAGGCTGGCGGTGGCCCGCAAACGGGTTTCTCGAATTCACCCCTCCCAAATGCATCATAAAGATCGGATACGGGAAAGAAGGCAGGACAGAGGTGTAGCTAGGGGGCCCAACGATCAACCCTCGCTAAAGGAGAAAGTTTTGAGTGAGTATAACCCCGAACAGTCTCCGGAAAACATAAACCAGATAACTGCTCCCAGCATATGGGCGCCTGGAAACCTGAGTTAGCACTCGTACCTAAGTAAGGAATCTTTAAAAGCACTGTACACCGTATACGTCAGGCCCATGCTGGAGTATGGCACCAGTCGGGAACCCGCACCGGTAAAGCACTTTAAAGAAATTAGAGAAAATGCAAAGGTTTTGCGAAAAGGTTATTTCCCAGAGAAAGGGGAATGTCCTATGGAAAGGTTTGGGGAAATGGGATGACGACACTGGAGGAAGGAGCGATAGGGGAGACATGAAAACGACATACAAAATACTGCATGGAATAGACAAGGGGGGACAGGACAAGATTTTCCAGAGAGGGCACAAGAAACAAGGATCCCCTTTGGGAAGTTGAAGATGAGAGCCAAAGGTTTTGGAAGCATTTTTTCACAACACACGCACCTACACACACACAGCACCTACCACACACACGCACCTACACCAAAAACACGCCCCTACAACCACGACCTACACACAAGGCACCTACCACCACACACAACACACACACTAAAACACACCACCCCTACACACACATACAACTACCACCTCCCAAAACCACACAACCTACACACACCTACACGCCCCCTACACACAGCCCCTACACACGACATTACACCCCAAAATCTACACACAATCTAACACAACATTACACCACACACGCATGTCAGCGGGCCCAGTGTCTAATGCCATGTGCCTGGGACAAAATGGAAAATAAAACCCCACACCACCAGAGTTGTTTTTAAAATTCATTCATTTCTCCTCTCTCTCTCCCCTCTCTCTCTCTCTCAAAAAGGCTAATACAAAAAAAATTCTATTCTCTACCTACTTTCCACTAAAATTTAGGTCAAAGGTCTCGTTAAAAACTCCGGGGGGGCACTTCTCTTTTTACTTCCCCGTTTATTCCCCCCTTATTTTATATACCCTTTTATTTCCTTTTATTCTTATCCTCATTTTTTTGGCCCCTTTTTTTTTCTTTGTTTGTCGAAAAGAATTTGGGGGAAAAAAAAATTATATAGTAAGTTGAAGGGGTAAAAAAAAATTATAAATTACGATAAATTTTCGCAAATTATTTTAAAAAAACCCGGAAATTATTAAACAAATATTTTTTATTAAAAATCTGCTGCAGCGTTAAATTTTGATATGTGTAAAGTGGTGTTGTGTGGAGATGGTGGTTTGATGTAAAGGTCAGACTGGAAGAGTGTAGTATTATGTTTGTGGGTTTGTGTGTGTTCTCGTGTTTTTGTAAAATTGTTTAAAAAGGGGGGTTTTGGTGTTTAGGTTTTTTGTGTGTATGCGGTGTGCGTGTGCGTGGTGTATGTGGTCGCTGCGAACCCCTCTCACCCGTTGGTAGTTTAGGGATAAGTGTCACCCCGACCCCGCCTCTTAGCTTCACTCTTAGCTTGTGGGCCCCGTCATTCCTATCCTTAACGACTTTGTATGAACGTGCCTCTGTAATTCGTTTAAGTCATTTCACCTTCTGACCCCCCTCAGACAAGAAATACTTCTCTGTGTTTTAGCTTCCATTTGTGTCCCGAACAAACTACACCTGTCCCCCCAAGTCATCTGGCAGTTTGTATGCGTTAACATGTTTCCCCTTTGGGTTTTCTTTTGATGTAAAAAATAAATTATTTTGCATCTTTTAGCTCTGGGTTCTAGTTCTTGGTATTTTGCATTCATTTTTTTTTTCTTTTTTTATCGGGAGGGGTTCATGTGGTGCTTGATCTCCCAAAATGGGCCTGACATTGGGCGTGATAGGGTCGTGAAGGAATTGAAAGTCAGTCTTAGTTTAGTTTCTGTGTTCCGGGTTGTATTCTCGACACTCCTCTGGAGTGAGGTGGGACCTCTGCCAATCAG
>NC_069420.1:30783480-30805980 GCF_026875155.1 Cherax quadricarinatus
ACCGATAACTGTTATCTACAAATATTGGTGATAGTTAACGGTTAAGAGGAACAGGGCAATTCCTTATTCGAGACCAGAACCAGGATAGTTATACGCTTATATTCAAGACCAGGATAGTTACAAGAGTTAAGAAATCGTAATGACACGATTGCAAACAAAAGTCATGTTGACGGCAGTGAAGGGACTTGAGCTAGAGTTCGTCACGGCCACGCTAGCTGGAGATTCGTCTGTAAAAACTTGCATTTGTGGTCACAGAGGTGCCTGTGCTAACCTTCCTATGGTGTAGAAATATACCTAGTTGGATGAATCTTATTGTGGCTAGCTGGTCTAGTGGCTAACGCGACGGGCTGGAGTTTTGAGACTCTATGACCGCGGGTTCAATCCCGGCCGGGGGTATGGTTTATAGTTACAAGAGCATATTCAAGACCTGGGGTTTCAAAAATAAACGTATATTCAAGACCTGGGATAGTTATACATGTATACGGAACATCATCCAGTGCGGGGAGAGGGGGTGACCCCCCCTCCAACACGCCCCAGCAAAACAAAACACAATCGCCTTGTGCACAGACCATAACACCTATTTTAACCAAAATACCTACTGTATTCAGCTCACATTGATAATATTTAGTAAAGACAACAATTCACAGAATCACATTATTTTGTCTCGTAGGTATTAAAACCAGCTGCTAGATGTTAACAAAACCAGCTGCTAGATGTTAACAAAACCCGCTGCTAGATGTTAATAAAACTAGCAGCTAGATGTTAATAAAGCCAGTTGCTAGATATTAACAATAAAATCAGCTACGATTCTCAGATTTATTTTGTTTTTTAAAGCTGGCTCACTATCCCTTGTGTTTATATTAAACCCATGTTGCTTACACTGCAGTTCCTTCGTGTTGAATACGTTATGTAAATGCTGCTCCAAATGTTACATACATAATACAATATAGTTGAAATACCATGTAGCGTTTAATACTGAGTAAGTAGACTAGAGATCATGTTAGTTAGTTTAATACTTGTTTGTTATGTAATAGCGAGTGTGTGCGCGCGCCGCTGCGAGTTTGTATCACTTGAAGTGTAAGCAACCCTCAGTGTGTGTGTGAGCATGTATCAGTGTGTGTGAGCATGTATCAGTGTGTGTGTGAGCATGTATCAGTGTGTGAGCATGTATCAGTGTGTGTGTGAGCATGTATCAGTGTGTATGTATCAGTGTGTGTGAGCATGTATCAGTGTGTGTGAGCATGTATCAGTGTGTGTGAGCATGTATCAGTGTGTGTGTGAGCATGTATCAGTGTGTGTGAGCATGTATCAGTGTGTGTGTGTGTGTGAGCATGTATGTGTATGTGAGCATGCATCAGTGTGCGTACTCACCTAGTTGAGGTTGCGGGGTTCGAGTCCGAGCTCCTGGCCCCGCCTCTTCACTGATCGCTACTAGGTCACTCTCCCTGAGCCGTGAGCTTTATCATACCTCTGCTTAAAGCTATGTATGGATCCTGCCGCCACTACATCGCTTCCCAAACTATTCCACTTACTGACTACTCTGTGGCTGAAGAAATACTTCCTAACATCCCTGTGATTCATCTGTGTCTTCAACTTCCAACTGTGTCCCCTTGTTACTGTGTCCAATCTATGGAACATCCTGTCTTTGTCCACCTTGTCAATTCTTCTCAGTATTTTGTATGTCGTTATCGTGTCCCCCCTATCTCTCCTGTCCTCCAGTGTCGTCAGGTTGATTTCCCTTAACCTCTCCTCGTAGGACATAGCTCTGGGACTAGTCTTGTTGCAAACCTTTGCACTTTCTCTAGTTTCTTTACGTGCTTGGCTAGGTGTGGGTTCCAAACTGGTGCCGCATACTCCAATATGGGCCTAACGTACACGGTGTACAGGGTCCTGAATGATTCCTTATTAAGATGTCGGAATGCTGTTCTGAGGCGCCCATATGCTGCAGCAGTTATTTGGTTGATGTGCGCTTCAGGAGATGTGCATGCATCAGTGTGTGTGAGCATGAATCAGTGTGTGTGTGAGCATGCATCAGTGTGTGTGAGCATGCATCAGTGTGTGTGAGCATGCATCAGTGTGTGTGAGCATGCATCAGTGTGTGTGAGCATGCATCAGTGTATGTGAGCATGCATCAGTGTGTGTGAGCATGTATCAGTGTGTGAGCATGCATCAGTGTGAGTGTAAGCATGTATCAGTGTGTGTGAGCATGTATCAGTGTGTGTGAGCATGTATCAGTGTGTGTGAGCATGCATCAGTGTATGTGAGCATGCATCAGTGGTGTGTGAGCATGTATCAGTGTGTGAGCATGCATCAGTGTGAGTGTAAGCATGTATCAGTGTGTGTGAGCATGTATCAGTGTGTGTGAGCATGTATCAGTGTGTGTGAGCATGTATCAGTGTGTGTGAGCATGCATCAGTGTATGTGAGCATGCATCAGTGTGTGTGAGCATGCATCAGTGTGTGTGTGAGCATGCATCAGTATGTGTGAGCATGCATCAGTGTGTGTGTGTGAGCATGCATCAGTATGTGTGTGTGAGCATGCATCAGTATGTGTGTGAGCATGCATCAGTGTGTGTGAGCATGCATCAGTGTGTGAGCATGCATCAGTGTGTGAGCATGCATCAGTGTGTTTGAGCATGTATCAGTGTGAGCATGTATCAGTGTGTGTGAGCATGTATCTGTGTGAGCATGCATCAGTGTGAGTGTAAGCATGTATCAGTGTGTGTGTGAGCATGCATCAATGTGTGTGTGAGCATGTATCAGTGTGAGCATGTATCAGTGTGTGTGAGCATGTATCAGTGTGAGCATGCATCAGTGTGAGTGTAAGCATGTATCAGTGTGTGTGTGAGCATGCATCAGTGTGTGTGTGAGCATGCATCAATGTGTGTGTGAGCATGCATCAGTGTGTGTGTGAGCATGCATCAGTGTGTGTGTGAGCATGCATCAGTGTGTGTGAGCATGCATCAATGTGTGTGTGAGCATGCATCAGTGTGTGTGTGAGCATGTATCAGTGTGAGCATGTATCAGTGTGTGTGAGCATGTATCTGTGTGAGCATGCATCAGTGTGAGTGTAAGCATGTATCAGTGTGTGTGTGAGCATGCATCAATGTGTGTGTGAGCATGCATCAGTGTGTGTGTGAGCATGCATCAATGTGTGTGTGAGCATGCATCAGTGTGTGTGTGAGCATGCATCAGTGTGTGTGAGCATGCATCAGTGTGTGTGTGAGCATGCATCAATGTGTGTGTGAGCATGCATCAGTGTGTGTGTGAGCATGTATCAGTGTGAGCATGTATCAGTGTGTGTGAGCATGTATCAGTGTGTGTGTGAGCATGCATCAATGTGTGTGTGAGCATGTATCAGTGTGAGCATGTATCAGTGTGTGTGAGCATGTATCAGTGTGAGCATGCATCAGTGTGTGTGTGAGCATGCATCAATGTGTGTGTGAGCATGCATCAGTGTGTGTGTGAGCATGCATCAATGTGTGTGTGAGCATGCATCAATGTGTGTGTGAGCATGCATCAGTGTGTGTGAGCATGCATCAGTGTGTGTGTGAGCATGCATCAGTGTGTGTGTGAGCATGCATCAGTGTGTGTGTGAGCATGCATCAATGTGTGTGTGAGCATGCATCAGTGTGTGTGTGTGAGCATGCATCAGTGTGTGTGTGAGCATGCATCAATGTGTGTGTGAGCATGCATCAGTGTGTGTGGGTGTGTATCAGCGTACGAGAGAATGACGTTTCTGAGATAACTAGCGAAATGTGCGAGAGTGAATAACCCTACGAGTGTGTAAGAGGGAGAAACTGAGTATGTAAGAGTGCGGGTTGATGGGCAAGTGTGTCAGGCACCCCCACCCCCGCCTTCCATGGGCGCAACCAGACAGTGAGAGACGGAGGTTCAAACCTGATCGATATTTCCTGTTCATTATAATTCGTAAAAGCTTTTTTTTTTCTTAACTATAGGGTAGACGGACTGACAGACAAATAAAAAAACAGTAGACGGGTGAGCGGACAAAGTGCATGAGAATGTATTTTTTTCCATAATGCTTAAAAAATTAAACCAATAAATTTCAAGGGTCACTTATAAATCCCATAAAAAATTACTACCCAAAAAATATAAAGTACCACGAATGAGGTTTAAAACTTTACTTTATAGTCTGTATTTACAGTAAAAGAAATCGCTGACAGACGTAGCAAAATGACGGAGTTAAAGCTGGACTATGTTATACGTTGTATAATTAAGCAGTGAGACCTGGTTAATGTTATACCAAATAACCAGCACATAAAATGACATGACTACGTTTCGGTCCGATTTGGAACATTAACTAACCATTAACTGGCTAATGTGACATGACATACATAATCAGCCAGACCAGGATGATTATACATGTGTACTGAACAAGTCCAGGAGAGTTATAGTCGTACGTAGGATCAGGATAGTTATGTGCGTATCTTCGTGTTCAACAAGGCCAGGATGGTTACCCACGTATGCAGGATGAGGATAACTGTGTGTGTACTCGGTAATGTAGGATAGTTATACATGTGTACTCAACACCAAGATACTTATAAATGTATATTCAAGGCTTGGGTATATATATATACTCACCATAACCTGGATATACACACACACTCAACCTGGATATACACACATACTCAACATAACCTGCATATACACACATACTCAACCTGGATATACACACATACTCAACATAACCTGCATATACACACATACTCAACCTGGATATACACACATACTCAACATAACCTGCATATACACACATACTCAACCTGGATATACACACATACTCAACCTGGATATACACACATACTCAACCTGGATATACACACATACTCAACTTGCATAATGCTGTACTCAGTGAATAGCGCGTTTTATTTGATTAATATAGAAACATTTTGCATAAATTGACCTCTGTACAGATCCCCAAAATTACTATCATTGTAGAACTGTGATAGATGTGACGTGTACAATATACATTCGTCAATGAGTTACGTATAACCGTTTATGCAAGATTTTTTTTTTCACTGAATGTTGAATTTGGGACACTGTCACCCGTGTAAGCGGCCGTAACACTGTCACCCGTGTAAGCGGCCGTAACACTGTCACCCGTGTAAGCGGCCGTGACACTGTCACCCGTGTAAGCGGCCGTAACACTGTCACCCGTGTAAGCGGCCGTAACACTGTCACCCGTGTAAGCGGCCGTAACACTGTCACCCGTGTAAGCGCCGTAACACTGTCACCCGTGTAAGCGGCCGTAACACTGTCACCCTGGTAAGCGGCCGTAACACTGTCCACCCGTGTAAGCGGCCGTAACACTGTCACCCGTGTAAGCGGCCGTAACACTGTCACCCGTGTAAGCGGCCGTAACACTGTCACCCGTGTAAGGGCCGTAACACTGTCACCCGTGTAAGGGGCCGTAACACTGTCACCCGTTAAGCGGCCGTAACACTGTCACCCGTGTAAGCGGCCGTAACACTGTCACCCGTGTAAGCGGCCGTGACACTGTCACCCGTGTAAGCGGCCGTAACACTGTCACCCGTGTAAGCGGCCGTAACACTGTCACCCGTGTAAGCGGCCGTAACACTGTCACCCGTGTAAGCGGCCGTAACACTGTCACCCGTGTAAGCGGCCGTAACACTGTCACCCGTGTAAGCGGCCGTGACACTGTCACCCGTGTAAGCGGCCGTAACACTGTCACCCGTGTAAGCGGCCGTAACACTGTCACCCGTGTAAGCGGCCGTAACACTGTCACCCGTGTAAGCGGCCGTAACACTGTCACCCGTGTAAGCGGCCGTAACACGAGAGTACGGAAACTCTGGAAGGCAAGTTACAGGTGCGTCCCTAACCCACTCGTGTAGCCTAACTCCGCTAGGCTGCCACCCTCCAGTGTATAGGGACCGCTCCAGTGCTGCCATCCAGTGTGTAGCGACCGCTCCAGTGCTACCATCCAGTGTGTAGCGACCGCTTCAGTGCTACCATCCAGTGTGTAGCGACCGCTCCAGTGCTACCATCCAGTGTGTAGCGACCGCTCCAGTGCTTCCATCCAGTGTGTAGCGACCGCTTCAGTGCTACCATCCAGTGTGTAGCGACCGCTCCAGTGCTACCATCCAGTGTGTAGCGACCGCTCCAGTGCTTCCATCCAGTGTGTAGCGATCGCTCCAGTGCTACCATCCAGTGTGTAGCGACCGCTTCAGTGCTACCATCCAGTGTGTAGCGACCGCTCCAGTGCTACTATCCAGTGTGTAGCGACCGGTCCAGTGCTACCATCCAGTGTAGCGACCGCTTCAGTGCTACCATCCAGTGTGTAGCGACCGCTTCAGTGCTACCATCCAGTGTAGCGACCGCTTCAGTGCTACCATCCAGTGTAGCGACCGCTTCAGTGCTACCATCCAGTGTGTAGCGACCGCTTCAGTGCTACCATCCAGTGTGTAGCGACCGCTCCAGTGCTGCCATCCAGTGTGTAGCGACCGCTCCAGTGCTACCATCCAGTGTGTAGCGACCGCTCCAGTGCTACCATCCAGTGTGTGTCGACCGCTCCAGTGCTGCCATCCAGTGTGTAGCGACCGCTCCAGTGCTACCATCCAGTGTGTAGCGACCGCTCCAGTGCTACCATCCAGTGTGTAGCGACCGCTCCATTGCTACCATCCAGTGTGTAGCGACCGCTTCAGTGCTACCATCCAGTGTGTAGCGACCGCTCCAGTGCTACCATCCAGTGTGTAGCGACCACTTCAGTGCTACCATCCAGTGTGTAGCGACCGCTCCAGTGCTACCATCCAGTGTGTAGCTACCGCCCCAGTGCTGCCATCCAGTGTGTAGCGACCGCTCCAGTGCTACCATCCAGTGTGTAGCGACCGCTCCAGTGCTGCCATCCAGTGTGTAGCGACCGCTCCAGTGCTAACATCCAGTGTGTAGCAACCGCTCCAGTGCTGCTATCCAGTGTGTAGCGACCGCTCCAGTGCTACCATCCAGTGTATAGCGACCGCTCCAGTGCTACCATCCAGTGTGTAGCTACCGCCCCAGTGCTGCCATCCAGTGTGTAGCGACCGCTCCAGTGCTAACATCCAGTGTGTAGCGACCGCTCCAGTGCTACCATCCAGTGTATAGCGACCGCTCCAGTGCTAACATCCAGTGTGTAGCGACCGCTCCAGTGCTACCATCCAGTGTGTAGCGACCGCTCCAGTGCTACCATCCAGTGTATAGCGACCGCTCCAGTGCTACCATCCAGTGTGTAGCGACCGCTCCAGTGCTACCATCTATTACTCTAGCCCACAGTTGTATTAAATACCTTGTATCTCCTGTTTAACAAATGCGTATTAAAACACGTGCGTAAAACTGTGATTGGACAGTGTCACCCGCTGGTTCACATGCGAGTAATGGAAAAAAAACTGGACACAGGCACGAGGAAGGGGGGGGGGGTGTTTCATCGGTGTTCAGTGGTGGACCAGGCCTGGGCTGTCCCTGGCTGAGAGGTGAGCAGAAATAGGCGTGATGCTGGTCTACAACCGCGACCAGTGAAGTGGCGGGGCCAGGAGCTTAGTCTCGACTCCTGCAACTACATTTAGGGGAGTTTAATTAGGTAAGTATATTCTCTTTTTTTTTCACAGGGTTTATCAAGGTTAAGGATTCCCAACTTTATTAGCAAGCTAAGAGCTGTTACCTACATCAGCTCATTTGAAAGCATTTTTATTGTTATGAGACATACAAGTAGGGAACAGGATGAAATTGGAGCCATCTGTGGGCCAGCATTTTCATTTGATCAACTGACTTCAGCTCGTTGACACCATTATGCTGTACGAATGTGTTCCATACTCGAGTCATCCTGGGGATAAATGATCTCAGATGGAGTGATGTTCTGGAGAAAGTTACAGCCAGAGTGAAGTTGCTGCTTTCTGCCCGTCTTGTGGTATAGAAACTTGTTTCACGCTGTCCTCGAAGTGGATCCAAGTGTGGTACTTTTACAATATTGGCCTTGTACATAACAGTCAGGCCACCCACATCCCTCCTGTGTTGAAGGCTCTGCTGAGATGACAGATCTATCCAGGATTGGTCCAGGCGAGAGATGAGACGTCTTGCTCTGTTCTCTTTGTCAAGCCGTCAGATGATGAGAACGGGGTGGCAGGCAAACCAAGAAAGTGGAGCATACTCAAGGTGTGAGCGTACTTGTGCCTCTCTCTCTCTCTCTCTCTCTCTCTCCTCTCTCTCTCTCTCTCTCTCTCTCGGTTAGGTAAGTTTTCCAAGGTTCTTTTGGTACAAAATTATTAATTTTTACACTAACATAAATGAAAAAAATATATATCTTTGAATGTATAAGAGAAAATTTTAGGACTTCATTTTAAATGAGTTATTGCTAATTGAACAATTTTGCCTATTCGGCACGACATTATATATATATATATATATATATATATATATATATATATATATATATATATATATATATATATATATATATATATATATATATATATATATATAATATATATTATATATATGTAATATATGTATGTATATATATGTAGTATTTTATAAACAAGCGTAAAGTTGCTATATATCGAGAGAAACTTTTTATTAAAAGTATTTCATGGTATCCTTAGACAAAAATGCATGAAAGTTCCACGCTATTATAAAAATATGTGCCGGTTAGTTGTCAACACCAGAAATAATGAATAGACGAAGCTAAAATATATATATATATATATATATATATTATATATATATATATATATATATATAATAATATATATAAAATATATATATATAATATACTAAAATCTCATCCAGCTCTTCAAAGCTGAGGCGTGTGCCCAAAATACAGCAGGCATTACCCCTCTGAACAGCCACACTGAGTCGCTGGAATAGAAAACTAGCTGCCTTGGGATCCCTAGTTACCCTGATGAGTCTTTTGCCTAGCTTCTTAAGCAACTTAGATGCACTCTTTCCTCGTGAGCCAAGGGTCTCCGAGCCTATGGAAGGAAACATATAATGATGGGCAAATTCTCCATATTTTCTAGACTTTTGGGACTCCCTGAAGCTGGCGGCTGCCCCTCCTTCCGCCTTGGTGTATTGGAGATAGGTAGATGCACATGTGTAGTCCCACACCACCTGTCCGGGCTTGAAGTGTGATACCATCTGGACGCTTCTGGCTGCCATCAGATCTGCATAGTTGGGGTGGCTCCCTTACTGCTGGGCATCCGGTTGTTGTGAGGCTCCTCTTGATAATGTTATTAACCTCCTCATGTCTTGCAATCTTTCCCTCGAATTTACTGCACACAAGACCATCGTACCCGAATCGGTCTGCTGCTTCACTGCCACAAATACACCTGTGTTCGGCAAGAATAGGGGCGGCAAGTCGAAGGGCAACACCAATGCGGATGGTCTGTGGGTCGAGGCGTGTGCCAAGGCTGGAGTTGGGAACAGCTAACAGAAAGTCCCCTGCATGAGGAGCTCTCACTGCCAGGAGGCAGTGAGAGCTCACACACACACACACACACACACACACACACACACACACACACACACACACACACACACACACACACACACAAGCACACACAAGCACACACAACACACACAAACACACACAAACACACACACACACACACGCACACACACACACAGTATATATACATATATTCGAATCGAGACGAGAGTGAACAAAAAATGCGTTTGAAAATAATGGCTCGCGCTGCGCCATTATTTCAATCACAATAATAGGGAAAATACCAACAAATACAATTACAGCCTTGCCATGAATACAAATGGAGTGATATAAGGGCGTATGTGCATACACAGCTGTATAGCGTAATTAGCTTGCCAGCGTCGCCTTCAGACGCTCAATATTTCTGTTTCTCTCTGGCATCACAAGCAGGAGTCAACCTTGAATACATTCACTGTTATCAAGATGTTTCTCATCTTACGTTGGTTATTTCTATAAAACGAGGAACATTCTCACTTCTCGATTTCAAAATCTGTTAAAAACTAAATGTGTGTGTCAGCTGGTGTTGTGTTTGTGTGTGTGCTTGTACGTGTGTGTTACTTGTGTTTGTACGTGTGTGATACTTGTGTTTGTACGTGTGTGTTACTTGTGTTTGTACATGTATGCTTGTGTTTGTGTGTGTGCCAGCTTGTGTTTGTGCTGGTGTGTCAGCTGGTGTTTGTTCTTGTGTTCGTGTTAGTACGAGTGTAAGGAGAGTGCATGCATCTGTATGTATGTGCTCACCAAGTTGTCTGTGCGCATAGGCCTGGTCTCGTACCGGGCCGCGGGGGTGTTGGCCCCAAAAACCCTCTCCAGGTAAACTCCAGGTAATAGTTGCAGCTCCTGGTCCCATCTGTTAACACTGCATCTGGTTTCTGGCTTCTTGGATCCCTGTCATTATTTACTCTTGGAACGATGTATAGAATTTACCTTCGTCGTGTGGCTTGTCACTTGCTGCCCTCAGACTGGTCAGGCATTTCCTAACATCCCTGTTAATCATCTCTGATTTTTAAAGTTCTTCCCGGCTCCTCTGATCCCGACGTTTCACTTGGTTATTGTCAGTCCTGGGAACTCGGAGCTTGTAAGTCGTAATCATGTTTTGTCTGGCCCTTATTCTAGGGTCGTCTAGGTCAGTTCCTTCAGTTTCTCATGATAGGTCACTTCTTTCAGCTCCGAGAGTAGTGATGCTGCAAGCCTCTGGACCCTTCTCGAGTTGTGTGCTCCTTTTGGTGCTCCGTATTCTATGACAGGTCTGACGTACGTCGTGTTCAGAATGCTGAAGGATT
Source organism: Cherax quadricarinatus (assembly GCF_026875155.1). NCBI lineage: Eukaryota > Metazoa > Arthropoda > Malacostraca > Decapoda > Parastacidae > Cherax > Cherax quadricarinatus. The sequence goes on from NC_069420.1 coordinate 30,794,256, forward strand.
ATTTAAAAGGCCAGAAGGCAGCGCCGAGATTTGCTAACCTCCGCATACTCTTCCAATGTCAGGCGATTTTTGTGCACCTCTGGTGTTAGTATGTTCCTTAACCTTCTGAGATTTCGTTTTCGGCGGTATTTTGTAGTTTCTCGATTGTCAGACTGTACTCTGTCTCTGGTGTTTTCTCTCCCGTCACAATTTTCATGGCCTTACACTTGCATTGAACTCCAGTAGCTATCTGACCGACGACCCTTGCAGCCTGTCAAGTCTTTCTTTAGTGAAGACACTGAACATATCGATTCCAGGCTGAGGGACTGATTACCTAAAACAACTACTCTTTTTCCACCGTTCTTCTTTGTATTGGGCTGAAGAAGCTGCTGCCTGGCGAAATGTTTCCTCATTAAGATCCCCAAATGTTGCACTAGTGTCTCATTCTTCAATTTGTCTGATGACTGACCCTGTGTAATGACACCTTGTCTAGTGACTGACCCAGTGTTCTGACACTTTGTCCTGATCCTGTGTAAAGAGACCTTGTCTGATGACTACCCTCTGTGCTGACACCCTGTCTGATGGCTGACCCAGTGTTCTGACAACTCTGATGACTGATCTTGTCTGAGTGAGGATTCAACTAGTTTCTGCATGTCATGGGTCTTCACTAAGTTGAGATACCTCCCTCACTATTTTAAATTAGTTTGTTCTTGATGGTGCTTGCTATCACTGTATGAACCTTGTTTTCTGTGCCTAGTTTCGGACGTAAATGCGCTTTGACCGCTTTTTCATGCGCAAGTGTGGTGCATATTGCGCTTAGTCTAACTCTAGAGATGGGGCGAAGGAGTCACCCAACTCGCTTAACACGAGCGCCATTGTACATGAAGAGAGCTTAACGCTTGTAAAACGAGCGCCATTACGTAAAGCGCGCTCCATTGTGCGTGTGAAGCTTGTGCCGCCATGCATAAATAAAGTGGTCACTGCGCGTATAAGAAACTGTACAGCGCGTAGGAAGGATAGCTTGTGGTAAGTCTCACCCCGCGTTAGACAACCCCTTGACGCGAGTCAAGCTGGTCCCACCGCGCGTCAAACAGCCCCACCGCGTATACAAGAATGTACCCTCAATGATGGAACAGAACGAGGTCTCTCCCTCCCTCCCTCCCCCCTTCCCCCACTCTCTCTCTATCTTTTCACCTATATGGGGTTGCTTTGGTTGAGTCTTAGCTCCTGGCTCCGTCTCTGAACTTGCCGCTTGACATATTCCCTCTTAGTTTCGTGGGCCCTCTTGTACCCTCTCATAAAACTGTGTATGGAGTCCGCATCACCACGACTTCTTCGAGGTCTTTCCACTTTCCAACCACCCTAAAACTGAAAAAAATACTTCCTAACATCCCTTTGACTCGTCTGCATTTTTAACTTCCGGTTGTGCCCCCAGGTACGTGTTTTCCACCTTTCAAGCAGCCTGTCCCTGTCTGCCTTATTAATTCCTCTTGAGTATTTTGTATGTTCTTATGTCTTCCCTGGTTCTTCTGCCCTCCAGGGTCTTTATATTCCTTTAGCCTATCTTCGTTGTTCATACCTCTTAGCTCTGGAACTAGTCTTGTTGCGTGCTTCTGCATTTTCTCCAATTTCTTAACATGCTTCCTCAGGTGTGGGTTCCATGTTGGAACCTGACATGTTGTATGAAGTGCTTCGAGTGACTCATTTTTAAGATTCCTGAAGGTCGCTCTCAGATTTGACCGGTGAGCATGGGCTATAGAGGTTATTCTGCTGATGTGATCATCTGGTGATATGCGGGTCATTCTCTTTGAATGAGATCTGCAGCCTCTGGCCCCGAGTCTATACTCCTTAGCTGATCATCTGACACCTTCCCCAGTCTTCATAACCTTGCATTTGCTGCAGATGGATTCAAGCAACAGCTTATCTGATCAACCTTGCAGGTTATTTAGATCTATTTGTAGCCTCTCATCGTCCTCATCTGTTTGTATTTTTGTTAAGCTTTGTTTCAGCGAACAGAGATACATCTGACTTAGTCTCATTTGGTATGTCGTTCACATAAACCAGAACAGTAGTGGCCATGATACCGATCCTTGTGGTACCGCGCTTGCCACTCTTCCCTATTCTGATATCTCTTCCCATACACTCTTTGCTTCCTTTCCCGAAGGTACTCGTCGATCCACCGGAGGACATTCCTTGCTGTTCCTGTCTGCTTCTCAAGTTTTTTTTTGGTCCCAATCTTGTGTGAGTACAGTATCAGATATTTTCTTGCAATCTTAAGAAAAAATGCAGTCCACTTATCCCCTCTCGTCTTGCATCTGTTATTTTGTCATATAATTCCAAAAGATTGGTAAAACTACACCTGTCATCTCTGAATCTTTGCTGGTTCTTGTTTATGAAGCCACTTCTTTCTAAGGGCTCTACCACTCCCCGGACTACCTTCTCCATTACCTTGCATGGTATACATGTCAGTGAAATTGGCCAGTAGTTCAGTGCCTTCTGCCCATCCTCTTAAATATGGGTACTAGGTTTTCTGTCTTCAAGATATCTGGCAACAGTCCAGTGTTCATTAACTTATAGATCATAGCTAGCAGTTCAATGAGGATTTCTGTTCCCTCTCGTAGAATCCATGATGACACCCTGTCATGTCCCACTGTCTTTGATGTATCCAGCTCTGTCATTTTAACTTCTGTTGTGTGTATCGTGTCCAGCACTTGTTGATGCACTCTTTTTCCCTGGGCTTTCTGGCAGTGCCATTGTTTCCATTGAGAAGAACTCTAACTAAATTGATTATTCGGCACTTTACAAACTTCCTTGTCATTTTCTGTGAACTCTCTTTCCTTCTTCAGTTGAATTATGTAGTCTTTTACCATCGTTTTACTTCTGACGTGACTGTGAAGCAGTTTTAGTTCAGACTTGGCCTTAATTGCTATGTTATTCTCGAATCACTCAGCCTCTCTCCTCACACTTGAATATTCATTTCTGGCTAATCTGCTTACTTCTCTATTCTCATCTATTCGTTTCTTCTTAAAGCTTTTATTTCATGATCATATTTTTCTTGACCTCTCCGCATCTTTAGTTGGCTCAAAGGCGCTCTCTTTTGTTTTATATTTCCTCTTCTGTCTGGGTACGAAGTTATTCTCTGCTTCTGGGCACTTCCCAACTACATACTCCATCTCATCCACTGCAATGCGTTTAGGAATTCCCTCATTGTTGCAAAGTTATTTTTTCTAAGTCTGGCTTTTCACACCCTCCACTTACCAATCTTCCCTCTGCGTTTGATTACACGTGTTCAGCACTGTATGGTCGCTGTTACCCGGTGGGGGGGTGGATCTCATATTCTGTTTCTGTGTCGGAAATATTTGTGGTAAACACCGAGTCCAGCCTTGCTGGTGCATCTCCTCCCCCTTCTCTCTCTCTCTCTCTCTCTCTCTCTCTCTCTCTCTCTCTCTCTCTCTCTCTCTCTCTCTCTCTCTCTCTTGTATACTTAACATGCAGACACAATTTTCCTGACTACCTCCATCAGTTTAGACCATGTTTCCGGTCCTCCATGTGGGTCCCAGTTCTGCCAACCTATTTCTTTGTGGGTGAAATTACCCATGATAAGTAACTGCCTTGGCCCTACACTCACTTCTAGCTGCTTCGGCTAAGATGTCAACCACCACCTTGTTGTTGTCTTCATATTCCTGCCACGGTCTCCTGTTGTTAGGTGGCAGGTTGTATATCAGTTCAACTATTATTATGGATTCCCCATTATTAACTGAGCCTACTTTAAAACCATGCACTTCTTAAAAGCTCCAGTGATTTCTGATTAAGAATACCATTCCTCAGACTCTCTTGTTCCCTTTATCTTTCCTTATCACTTAATATCCAGCTGGAAAAATGACATCTGATATGTTGGTCAGCTTTGTCTCTGTGATGTCTACGATGTTTGAAGTTACCCCCATCTGTTCATTTATTCACCTTATCACTCTTTGTTACATAACCCATCTGCATTGGTGTACGACACTTTTAGATTAGTTTCCCTTATCGCATGCAGGTTTGTGTTGTCTACTCCCTTTTCATGTTTCTCACCCTACAAGAGTGTGGGAGGTAGGACTGAGGTTGATGTGTGCGTCACTACTGGGTGTGTTACCAGGGATAGTGTTACAAGCAGGTAAGGGGAAAAGAGAGGGAGTGGGGTGAAGGTAGACGGAAAGAAAGGTTACTGTTAGTGTTATTGAGGAAATTTGGGGGGTGACCCAGAGTTGTTCCAGCTGGCAAAGGGGGTTGAGGTTGCATCTGGAGCTCCATGACTTTGGGTGCTCCATCTTCTTGGCCCCTCATCTGCTGCTCTTCTCTGCTCTCTCTTTTTGATGGGTTTTCACGTACTCCCTCAGTTGTGTCTTTCCGCCTGTCCTGTCCTGATGCAGATAGGAACGATGATTGTATCGTCTTGTATTGCCGTAATATCATGTCCCGATCTATATGGGACCAGAAGGTTCCATTTAGATTGGGAGAAGCTTCCAATCCAATGAAATTTTGCCACCTTTGCAATCTCTTCGTGTCCTCCAGTGCACTGATGGTCGTTATAACCTCACGTTTCTCGCCTTCCCATATCCTTCCTGGGACTCCTTTAGCTTCATGAAGTCCGTAGATCATCAGTGACCTTCCTGTCTCTTCCTGTTGTCTGTTTTTATTATTTCCACTGCAGCCTCTTTTATCCCCTCCCTCGCTTCCCTGTCTGCAGAGAGCATCTTCGCCAGTGACTAGATCTTTGTCCTCTCTAGGCCCCCCTGCCTCCTCTCCTTCCTTCATTGTTACAACCTTTAATATCCTCCCTCTCATTTCCTCTATAGTTTCCTTCAGCCTTCCATTTCCTCTTCTAGTTTTAGAGTCCAACTTTTTGCTATTAATAGCCTCACTAACCTTTTTTGTGGCCTTTACCCTAGGTTTTTTTTTTTTTTTTTTTTTTTTTTTGCATGTCATCAGAGTTTCCTTCTGATGAACAATAAACTGTCCTTCAAGCTCCTTCCTTAGAGTTCCTCCTTCTATTCTCCTTCATCCTTTTAATTTCCTCCTTCATCTTTATGATACTTTGCCATTGTATCTCTATTTTCCTCTTTCAGTGACCTCTTCCCTTACTTTGGTGTATGTTAATTCAGTTCCCCTTGTAAGGAGATTGAGCCTCTCTTCAAACCTCTCCTTCAGTTGGTCTTCAGGTTGCTAATGATCGCTGCTAGCGTGTACTCACCTATTTGTGGTTGCAGGGCTTGAGTAGTAGCTCTTGGACCCGCCTCTTCGTTACCTGGTCGTTACTAGGTCCACTCTCCCTGTTCTAAGAGCTTTACCGTGTGTGTGTGTGTGTGTGTGTGTGTGTGTGTGTGTGTGTGTGTGTTTTCCCTCATTAGCCACGGCTGCGAGAGTAGAATTCGGCGATAAGCGGAAGGAGAATCGAGCCGCCTCCACTCTCCGAAGAACCCAACATTGTTTAGCGAATCCTTTGAATATTAAAATTGTTTACAATGCAACATGTTTGCAACACAGAGCCGCTGCCATGTTGCATCTCATCAACTCCCCCCCCCCATCCTGCATGCAACATCAAAGAACTCTCCATTACCATAACAAAATTAACTCAAGATAAAAAAAGGTAGAAAACAAAGGGGGGGAGATTTTACCCCCTTCAAAGATAAATAACAAGAAATTTATTATAGACGATTTATTTGCTATTTTTATTAGTTGATGTTATTGATATATTAATTATTTTATTATTGTTATTATCCCCATTTTTATTATATTTGATTTTATTGTTATGATTTATTATTATTATTATTACTATTATTATTATTATTATTATGACCGCTGATATTACTATTATTACTATAATTATTGGTTTATATTAATTTCATTTGCTTCCACTGAGACATATATATTTTTTATAATTTCCTGTACTATGTACATAATACATAAGACAGTACCAGGCTCAAGAATTATACCAAGATATATTAAGATAACTGAAGTGGACAAAATTACATAAAACTTGTGCCTAAAACAAGAAAAATATATTTGACCTCGAAAATACATTTAAATAAAAGCCACAGCTTCTCCTAGGCTGTTAACCTCTCCTAGGCTGTTAACCTCTCCTAGGCTGTTAACCTCTCCTAGGCTGTTAACCTCTCTTAGGCTGTTAACCTCTCCTAGGCTGTTAACCTCTCTTAGGCTGTTAACCTCTCCTAGGCTGTTAACCTCTCTTAGGCTGTTAACCTCTCCTAGGCTGTTAACCTCTCTTAGGCTGTTAACCTCTCTTAGGCTGTTAACCTCTCCTAGGCTGTTAACCTCTCCTAGGCTGTTAACCTCTCTTAGGCTGTTAACCTCTCTTAGGATGTTAACCTCTCTTAGGATTTTAACCTCTCCTAGGCTGTTAACCTCTCCTAGGCTGTTGTTTGTTAACCTCTCCTAGGCTGTTAACCTCTCCTAGGCTGTTGTTTGTTAACCTCTCCTAGGCTGTTGTTATAGCCCCCACGATTTTCACTGGAGGTGGACACCATATATAAATAACATTAAACCAATTTGCTAAACCCACCCTTAGTAAACTATTTAATAGGTTTAAAACTTATAAAATTATTGAGATTATGTTGCAAGTTATTATATATATATATATATATATATATATATATATATATATATATATATATATATATATATATATATATATATATATATATATATAAAATGAGCACACACATATTGTTATATATACATACATATTGCATACACATATTACATATATACACGAAGTTGAAGTGAGAATCAGTGAGGAGTGTTAGCATTGTACCGTCAAAGTATATGATGACTGCTGTGAGCAGCTACAGTGGCGGAATAAAAACCTTACTAACAAGCTGGGTAGTAACGTTCACAGGCATCATTAATGCCTTGTATCTCTGACGGGGCGAGAAGGTGGGTGGTTAGCAGGGGGGGGGGGTCCGTTGTCATGGTGACGTGCTCACCTGGGCCAGGTAACTCAGGAGAGGGGGATGAGTCAGACGCATGTTCAACAGACGCATGTTCAACAGATAGTTGTCTTCATTGAACTGAAGAAGTCTACCGTGTAGGCGAAACGTTTCGGAATAAAGATGGCTTACTGTTGCCTATGTTTCTTACTTACCAACCTGTGTGTATTGTATACCATTTTGATATTCAGAAGAGGCTTAGCTCGGGTGCCGTAATCTCGCCAGATCAACCAGGCTGTGATAGCGACCTGAATTGTTGGAAAGGTAGAGGATGTGGGAGGCGGGAAAAACACCACTTGTAGGGGGAACTACCTTGAACGGGGGAAAGGGACTCACTAGTGACCTGCACAACACCAGCCCTATAGTTACCAGCATAATTAAAGGGCTTAGTCATGCCCTCGTCCCTTCCCCCGGGGGCCTTTCATGGAACACAAAACAGACCATTATACAGGGTGGTGTCTGTGATCTGGAAACAGGGAGATAACCTGTAATCCCAGTCGAAGTGTTTTGGCCTTTGCCAAATGTGAGCCATCTTACTACCAGGAATTGCTTATAACCTTTATAAATTCGTTCGGCAACCATGTATCGAGTGAATGATGATGAAAATTTTAATTCATTTTTGGGTAACCATGCCAGGTGGGAGACGACCAATGTTAAGGAAGGAGAAGGAAATGATACGCAGGGAAAGTAGCACTGGTAAACAGTTCCCAGGGAGTGTAGGTCCGAAGAGGAATGAGGGTACCAGTATCCAGGAATTGTAGGACTTTAATTTAAAGAGTTGTCGGTCCATCCCTTCCAGGAGGGTACGGGTAAACCTTGTAAAGTGTGTTTACGGGTAACCTTGTATACCAGTGGAAGTGTGTACGGGTAACCATGTATACCAGGGAAGTGTGTACTGGTAACCATGTATACCAGGGAAGTGTGTACGGGTAACCATGTATACCAGGGAAGTGTGTACGGGTAACCATGTATACCAGGGAAGTGTGTACGGGTAACCATGTATACCAGGGAAGTGTGTACGGGTAACCATGTATACCAGTGAAGTGCCAAAGTATTAATGTCCGTAAATTTTGATGGTATATCGGCGAAAAATATTGTGCCGTCCCATCGGTGCATTGTACGTCGTACATTCACTCACCTGTGTACGTACACAACCATCAGTCCACAGCTGATGGTGTAGTCTGATGGTTGCGTCACCAGGCTAGTGTCAATATTCTTAGGCATATTATGACTACAGTGTAGTATAGCAACACATGTACGTAGCTAAATATACCATGTCGTCCAAATTTCTCTCTCACCTCCTTTCTTTCCTCTGTCTCCTATATATTATTTCTCTTGCTCGAGATAATGAAGATATCTTGATAAATATAGGACTGGCAATCCTGAGAGATGGTAATTCCCAAGTGATAGTAACTCCAGCTCTGCTGGAAGGACACCCTTGTAGCTGTCCTAGCTGATGAACCATTAATGGGATACTGGATGATATCCTCATTGTCATGCTGAAGTCTCTCAGCTCAGGCTGACACTGCTGAAGTCTCCAGTCTCAGGTTGATAGGAAGTCTTACAGAGGAACACACTATGTGTCTTACCAGCTGGGTTGAATTTCAGAACGTCTTCCAGTAGGCTGACACTCATGAAATTCCAGCTCAGGTGACACTACTGAATCTCAGTCAGGCTGACACTGTGAAATCTTAGTCAGTGACACTGCTGGTCTTCCAGTGGTTGACACTAGTGAAGTCTTGAGTCAAGCGACTGCTGAAGTCTCCAGCAAGGCTGAAACTAACTGAAGCTTGCCAGCTCAGGCTACTCTTGAGACGTTCCTCCCCGCTCAGGTGACACTGCTGAAATCTTCCAGCTCAGGTTGACAACTCCTGAAGCTTCAGCTCGAGGCTACACTACCTGAATCTTCCAGTCAGGTTGAGCATGCTGAAGTCTTCCAGCACAAGGCTAAGGAGCCTGGCTTAATGACATTCAGTGTAGCAGCTACGACTGGCATGCTGATAGTCCCCCGGATTGACCAGTAAGAGGTCTTCCACTCAGGCTGCGTTGTTTTTAGTGTCCAGCTAGTGTGACATTGCTGAAGTCTCTCGAATCAAGCTGCCCGTGATTGAAGTCTCTACAGTCATGGGAGACATCTGCTATAGTCCACTCGGCTTCAGTTGACAATGTGAAATGTCTTATAACCATCTGCGCACTGTCGTATCTCGCCAGATCAGGGACACTTATGGTGACCCATGTCAACTGCACGACTACGCATCTACAACTACAGTCTAACCATCTGGCAAAGTCCTCCCACTGGGTACACTCTAAGTGACCCACTTCAGTCTGACACTACTGAAGTTACTTTAGCGTCAGGCTGTACTTCTGCTTAAGAATCAGCTGAGTCTCTCAGCTCAAGGTGCACGATTAACTGTGACTTATCCCTGCTCATGGGATGATGAAATGTACACAGTTATGTCTGAAGTTGTTTGTAAGCAGTGTGCAGAAAGCTGATGATCTCCAGTGGCTGCACATGTGTAAGTTTTAAATTTTCAAGTATGTATCTCCAGTGTGCTGACACTGTGGTCTCCATGATGTCAGCAGTACACGCTGGTCAGTATGCTGTCACACTGTAATATTTGTGCCAATGGTATATACCGACTAAGATATTAACCATGTCTCTCTCTGGTTTCTTATCTGAGACGTTTCGCCATCCATGGCTTTATCAACAAATTCTGGACATACTTAGACAGTGAACTATGTACAAAATGAGGTAACGTCCCTCAACCTAGGAGTAGGTCGAGAGCACCGTAGTCGGAGATCTGAGCAGAACGGGCCTGCCTTATTAGTAACCTCAGGTGTAGCAGACGAAGGCATAGTCACTGCTAGGCGGGATTCCCCATGGAATAGTCCTCCCTGGGTCGTTACTACTCCTTGCGTGTTGAAGGTTATGAACATTTACTAATCAGATTCCGGGTTTCCGTAGTGTTCCGCAAGTTGTGCAAGATGGTTTGTACCGACAACGTTATTAATGACGTACTGTGCAGCTGTTATAGTACTTCTTGCGCAACTTTTTCAGACCTGCAACCCTTCAGGGTCATGTGATTCTGTAGGACATGTTACTAACTTCACGACTACGATAACTATACGTTACTGGACATTTACGTTGGAAGGACTCTTCCATGGATCCCGCCTACCCGGGGAACTTTGCCTTCGTCTGCTACACCTGACGTTATATATATCGCCAGAGCGTTTACTTACAGCTTAAGAATCTCCAAACTACGGTGCTCTTCGCACCTACTGCAGGTGAGGGACTGATTACCTCATCTTCTGTAATATAGTCCTACTGCTCAAGTTATTCCCTGATTTGTATGATAAACCATCTGGATGTCAAAGTCTACAATAAATCCAATTGTTGCACAGTGTCTTTTAAATTTTTAAATTGATAAATGTAGCATAAACTGCTGGCTCCAAATGTTACTGTCGTCTGAAGGAAGAATTACATCTCAAAACCACATTTTCTTTTCCCCTATGCTCCTCCCCCTTTCCCTTTAATCCCCTCCCTCTCCCCTTTCTCATTCCTCCTCTTCCTCCTTCATTCTCCGTCTTCCTCTTCCGTCCTAGTCCTACCACCTCCTACAGCCTCCTCCTCCCTCCTCTTCCTCCTCTTCCTCCTCTCCTCCTCCTCCTCCTCCTCCTCCTCCTCCTGCGGTGAAGATAATTAGGCGGAAACGTTTACTAAGAGTTCCGGGATTTCCGACTTTTACCGCAATGCTTCAAGTTCACAGCTGGTCGTTGGCGCTACCCTACCGTTATGTACGGTGACGTTACTGTTAGTGTATGGTGACGTTTCTGTTAGTGTATGGTGACGTTACCGTTAGGGTATGGTGACGTTACTGTTAGTGTATGGTGACTTTACTGTTAGTGTATGGTGATGTTACTGTTAGTGTATGGTGACGTTACTGTTAGTGTATGGAGACGTTTCTGTTAGTGTACGGTGACATGTCTGATAGTGTATGGTGACGTTTCTGTTAGTGTATGGTGACGTTACTGTAACAAGTTACAGATAAATAGATACCTAACATTGAAAGGTGTTAACCATATACGAAATAGATAATACACTATACAGATACTTGCTAAGACGTAGATAATACAGCATACAGATACTCGCCTAGATTTAGATAAGACACCATACAGATACTTCCCAAGATATAGATAATACTTTGTTTCTTTTCTCTCTCTCTCTCTCTTTTACACAGGGTTTGACAAAGTTAGGTTAAGGATCCCTAGCTTTAGTGACAAGCTATTTACAGGTTAAGGATCAATAGCTTTGACAAGCTAAGAGCTGTTACCTACATCAGCTCATTTGAAAGCATATTTATTGTTATGAAACATACAATTAGAGAATAGGAGAAAGTGGGAGCCATCTGTGGGCCAGCATTTTCATCTGATCAACTGACTTTATCTCGTTGACATCATAATGCTGTACGAATGTGTTCCATACTCGAGTCATCCTGGGGATAAATGATCTCAGATGAAGTGATGTTCTGGAGAAGGGTACAGCCAGAGTGAAGTTGCTGCTTTCTGCCCGTCTTGTGGATTATAGAAACTTGCTTCACGCTGTCCTCGAAGTGGATCCAAGTGTGGTACTTTTACAATATTGGCCTTGTACATAACAGTCAGGCCACCCACATCCCTCCTGTGTTGAAGGCTCTGCTGAAATGACAGATCTATCCAGGATTGGTCCAGGCGAGAGATGAGACGTCTTGCTCTGTTCTCTA
>NC_069420.1:30810980-30868480 GCF_026875155.1 Cherax quadricarinatus
CTGTTACTGCAAGTACCACCGTACTAATAGTACCACTGTTACTACTAGTGCCACTGTTACTGCAAGTACCACCGTACTAATAGTACCACTGTTACTACAAGTACCACTGTTACTACTGGTGCCACTGTTACTACTAGTGCCACTGTTACTACTAGTGCCACTGTTACTGCAAGTACCACCGTACTAATAGTACCACTGTTACTACTATTGCCACTGTTACTACTAGTGCCACTGTTACTGCAAGTACCACCGTACTAATAGTACCACTGTTACTACTAGCGCCACTGTTACTGGTGCCACTGTTACTACTAGTGCCTCTGTTACTGCAAGTACCACCGTACTAATAGTACCACTGTTACTAGTGCCACTGTTACTACTAGTGCCACTGTTACTACTAGTGCCACTGTTACTGCAAGTACCACCGTACTAATAGTACCACTGTTACTACTAGCGCCACTGTTACTGGTGCCACTGTTACTATTAGTGCCACTGTTACTATTGTCACTGTTACTACTAGTGCCACTGTTACTACAAGTACCACTGTTACTAATAGTACTACTGTTACTACTAGTGCCACTGTTACTACTAGTGCCACTTACTAGTGCCACTGTTACTGCAAGTACCACCGTACTAATAATACCACTGTTACTATTAGTGCCACTGTTACTACTATTGTCACTGTTACTAATAGTACCACTGTTACTAAAAGTACCACTGTTACTACTAGTGCCACTGTTACTAGTGTCACTGTTACTACTAGTGCCACTGTTACTACAAGTAACACTGTTACTAATAGTACCACTGTTACTACAAGTACCACTGTTACTATAAGTACCACTGTTACTACTAGTGCCACTGTTGCTGCAAGTACCACTGTTACTATTAATACCGCTGTTACTACTGGTCCTACTGTTACTGCTAGTCATACTGTTACTATTAGTACCACTGGTAATAGTACTACCGTTACTACAAGTACCACAGTTACTACAATACCACTGTTATACTAGTTGCCACTGTTGCTGCAATACCACTGTTACTATTAATACCGCTGTTACTACTGTCCTACTTTTACTGCTATCATACTGACTATTAGTACCACTGAATATACACCGTTATTTACTAGTACTAATGTTACTACTACTGTTGCTATATTACCATTACTATCTACTACTATTATACTACTAATTCCTATTACTATTAAATACTACTACTAAGTACTATTTACTACTACTATTACTATACTACATTACTAGTACTATTACTATTACTATACTATTAATTACTATACTATTACTAATATTACATACTATACTATTACTATACTACTACTATTACTACTAGTACCTATTACTACTACATACAAACCACTATTATTTACTATTACTCTACTTCTACTATACTATTACTACTACTAACTAGTACTATTAATATTATTACTACTATTACTACTACTACTACTATTACTACTACTACTACTATTACTAGTACTATTACTACTACTACTACCGCACTTTCCAGTATTATCTTCTGGCTTTGTTTTTCCTCTCGTCATTTATGACTTTACAATAAGTAGTCGAGGAGGGACCGACACCTTGGCATGACGTTTCAAAATCATTGGTTTTAACGAATATTTTTTGTAAATAGAAAGTGTGGGTAGACGTTGTTGTTGTTGTTGTTGTGGAGGAAGAGGAACAGTGACCGCTGGCTTGCCAGTGTTGGACTGAGTACAGGTGTCCAAGAAAAACATCTTTAGGAAAAAGCCTGTCACGTTTAAAAACGCAAAAAAATACCACCTGTTCTGTGTGTAAGGTTAACATAGTAACTGCTTTTAGGAACTGTAACACGAAGGTGAAATACAGGAGCAGAGATACTCTCCTGAGAGCAAGAGGTGAGACAAGCGACAGCAAGTGCGACAGCACACAAGACAGGAAAGAGATAATGGGGGGAAGAAAGTTGAGTGTCACTGATGATATATAGAGTTGAGGAGACTGGTGGTAGGTTAGGAAGGAGATGAAAGGAGGAAGAACACGAGATTATGTTTATCATTGAGTGTGTAGGTGGACAAGCAATGAAGAGAGAACAGAATACTCACAGAGCATTTGGAAGTACTGCATCAGTAAGTCGTTACAGTTGTAATCATATATAAACATGTAAACACTGTTACTACTAGTAACGACTGTAACTTTCTTAGATATCCAAACTCTGGCTTCTAGTCCCTAAACTCATTATATGTCCTGTTTCCTGACAAACCTTGTCTCACCTGGGTGCTTCATAAACCCTCGACGTATGTTCCGGAAGGTGCAAAATGTTAAACAAAACGGTTTACTAAAAATAGTTAATGACACTAGGGGATATATTTATATAAATACATAAAGTATTTAATGGTATTTATTATTGGTGCACAAAACCCAGTGTTCTCCCCCTCATCTCAGATACTTGGACAGTAATTTGTATTTACAATTTACAGTAAATAAATACTCTTTGCACTCTGTACACTGGGGAACGTTTATGGGATAGACGCAGCACATGAATTTACAAGATTCAAGTAACCCCGACACCTTAAATATTATAGTCAGTGAGTAGTGGCCACTTCTCATTTTTGTAAATAATATGTTAGCAGTGTTTTATGGGCACTGGATGCATGTTTTGTTAAACCAGGGAATACTGTTTCAATGTCATGTATATTTTGTAACATAACGCTTCTCATTTACTGTGTATTGATACGTAAGTTATGTTGTACTAGCTACACACCTGCAGTGTGTGTGTGTGTGTGTGTGTGTGTGTGTGTGTGTGTGTGTGTGTGCAGGTGTGTGTGCGCGCAGGTACTCACCTAGTTGTACTCACCTAGTTGAGGTTGCGGGGGTCGAGTCCGAGCTCCTGGCCCCGCCTCTTCACTGATCTCTACTAGGTCACTCTCCCTGAGCCGTGAGCTTTATCATACCTCTGCTTAAAGCTATGTATGGATCCTGCCTCCACTACATCGCTTCCCAAACTATTCCACTTACTGACTACTCTGTGGCTGAAGAAATACTTCCTAACATCCCTGTGATTCATCTGTGTCTTCAGCTTCCAACTGTGTCCCCTTGTTACTGGGTGTGTGTGTGTGTGTGTGTGCGCGCGCAGGTGTGTGTTATATGGTGATCTGTTGGTCTGTTTACGTAGATCACCAGCCTACTCGCTCGGGTTGTACCTTTGTGGGATTCTTTCTGTTGTGCCACTGTGGGATGTTCTTTGTTGTACCACTGTAGGATACTTTCTGTTGTACCACTGTAGGATGCTTTCTGTTGTACCACTGTAGGATGCTTTCTGTTGTACCACTGTAGGATGCTTTCTGTTGTACCACTGTAGGATGCTTTCTGTTGTACCACTGTAGGATGCTTTCTGTTGTACCACTGTAGGATGCTTTCTGTTGTACCACTATAGGATGCTTTCTGTTGTACCACTGTAGGATGCTTTCTGTTGTACCACTATGGGAGGTTCTCCGTTGTACCACTGTGGGATACTTCCAGTCAAGATGGCCGTGTGGGTCACAGGTGGTTGACTCAGCAGTCTTACAGTCAGTGGCAGGTTTGTAAGGGTTCCATAAAGAAGGTTCCTCACCTCCATTGGTAAGGTTTTTTCACGTGATTTTGCCGGCAGTTCGAAACTACGTAAAACATTTTGGGTGTTACAAACATTTGTTACCGTCGTGTGTGTGTGTGTGTGTGTGTGTGTGTGTGTGTGTGTGTGTGTGTGTGTGTGTACACACTATAATAGCAGTAGCCGCTGCAATCTCACCCCCAGACTATACATTTTTTCCTTCCCCTTTTTTCTGTGTACGCTTCGATTTGATAGCTCTTTCTTATTAAATTCCGACGCGCGGAACATTAATGAAATACAGTTTGGCGAGAGTTTAGTTAATGGAATCAGCATGAAATATGTAGTCAAATGGAATTTGTAATGCTTTCCCTGATCCTGGTAAATGATTGGCCAATATATTCACTAGTACCCGGTGTAAAACTGCCTTCCCTGCTAATGGCTTTGAACAACAGTAAGCCAATTGTTAAATAGTTGATTTCTGTACTTATTTTTGATCTTAACTACTGGGCACTCATTAGCGAATTGAGAAATAATATAGTTGAAATTAGAAAACAATCGTTAGATGCATTTTCATTGCTGTGTGAGTCGAGGTTATCCCTGTGTTACGTAACGCCAGGCCCCTGTACTGTATGTTAGAGCAAGCCAAAGGAAGAGTGCAGAGTGCGGCATAAGCGTCTAATGCAATTATTAGCGTTAAAGGTTTGAAGCTAATGCACTCAGCTCACACATTGAGGTCCCTGGTTCGATCCCGGTACGGGTGGAAACCTTAGGACGTGTTTTCTTAAGAAACCTGTTGTCCCTGTAAGCCTATCAGTAAAATAGGTACCTGGATGTTAGTCGATTGATGTGAGTCACATCCTGTGGACAAAATTGACGTAATTTCCCCGAAATACTCTGCATAACAGGGAGATTTCTGTATAATAGTATGCCATTGATGTCAGCTAGGATTGTATTAATTGTACATGTACTTGTAGAAATAAAGATTATTATTATTATTATTATTATTATTATTATATTATTATTATTATTATTATTATTACATGAAAACTAATTTCTTCACTAAAAATGTCGAATTTGGACATACACAGCCCCAAAATAATTCAAACCTACCACTAAGAAACACCAGGTTGGAAGACAAGCTGAAGAGGCATTCACTAGTTATCTCAGAGAGACCAGCATCCTAAAATACACCAGCACATCAAGTCTGAAGACACCACAATTTGCATTATCAGGTAATCAGCGTTGAAGGGGAAGCCAAACGGATGGATCACGCAGAATTTATCACAGGGAAATCAATATTTCAAATTTTTCCCCATCTTTTTCATTGAAAATGGAAAATTGGGATCTGCAACTTGTTGAAATCAATCCAGAGTTGCTAAGTAAGGTTTAAGTATGTAGGTAAGGCGATATTAAGCGTAATAACCGTTGAAAACGGTAAAAAATGTCGACAAGTTGAAGATTAAGACAGATGTGCAACAGTTAGGTATCTTTAGTGATGAAACGTTTCGCCAATACAGAAGACTTCTTCAGTCAGATACACAGGTAGCAGTAGTAATGAAATAATGATGATGTAATCAATCAGTCAATCTTAGAGAAAAAGTATTTGGGGTGGTCAGTCCCTCGGCGTAGAGAAAAGTTCAGCTGCATGGTTTCCCCTACGAAACGTTTCATCAGTACAGATACCCAACATGCGTCTTAATTTTAAGTGTAATAATGTTGGTAGAATTACCCACAATATGTTAGGTAAAAAAAACACAAGTGAAACGAATGCAACATTTTTATTGTGGCAACGTTTCGCTCTCCAGGAGCTTTGTCACAATAAAATGTCGCATTAGTTGCACTTGCGTCCACTTGCCTAACAATTGATTTTATTGAAATTTTGGGTAAATATTTCTTTATACAATAGTCTTGAGGGCACATAAGTGTGCACATAAGTGTGCATTACATAGCTTTAACCTAGGTGCTAGGATGACCCAGTAAGGTCAAACACTGTGACATATGTTTGACTAGAAGAGACGTTCTTCACTTATTTCATAAAAAAAATATAACTGTCATATTAAAACCTAGTTCTTGCGAGCAGTGAAGGCTCTCTAGCACATTCTCCAGGTCTGGAATTTTGCCTACCTTGAACGGTGGTTGTGGTCAGGTGCAGCAGTGCTCCAGGGGAGTGTGATAAATGGTTTTGAAAACCGACAAGTTGAAGAATTGAGACACTTATGCAACATATAGGAATCAAGAGTGATGGACTGAACATATCAACCCCAGGCTGAGGGACTAATTACCTCGAACTCCTCCTCTCCTTATACCTTCCTGCTTTGTAATGTACTGATGAAGCCACTGTGTAGTGAAACGTTTTTTCAATAAAAATTCCCATATGTTGCAGAAGTGTCTCAATTCTTCGACTCAGTAGTATCAATTCCTAGTAACCAGTTGCCAGTAACCAGTTACCAGTAGTATGACTCACTACCAACCGTCTGTGTGAATCACTTGTTATTCACTGTTCAGCTGACCTAGCATGTTTTGAATGCCGCTACCCTCCGAGGCACTCAGCAAGCCAGTTTAAGTAGAAGCGTTAGACAGGCGGCAGGTCAAGGCTTGGTGCTCCCCCTATATTCCACCCAATATACTAGAACATCCAACTTGAGTGTTATTATCCAATCCACGTTATTGAACCCCCACATGACAGGGGAACAGGTTCCAAGGAGCACTGATAGAGGGACTTCAAACGTTCCCATTAGTCTAGGTGCTTAACTGAATCCGTGCGAGGCTGCTGATGTTACCCAAAACAAAGCGATGCTTCCCTCCAGGTGAACACGTCGGTACTAAAACGTTGAAGCTGACCAGAAGTATTTTTCCACGTATTGCACAGAGAATATTTACATGTACACATTCCAAAAGCTCCAGCTGTGGGTCGTCATACAGACCCGCGTCAGGAAACACATCGAGTTTCCTGACAAATCTTATCTAACCTGACCTGACCTAACATAACCTAACCTGGCCTGACGACCCGACCCGACCTGACCTGACCTGACCTGACCTAACCTGACCTAACCTAACCTAACCTAACCTAACCTAACCTAACGTAACCCAACCCAACCCAACCCTAAACCCCAGAACCGATTCATCCATTTCATTAGATGAGTTAGCCATTAAAGACTGATCCCATACACAAATAACCCGCACATAAAAGAGAGAAGCTTACGACGACGTTTCAGTCCGACTTGGACCATTTACAAAGTCATACAGTGTAACTTTGTAAATAGTCCCAGTCGGACCGAAACGTCGTCGTAAGCTTCTCTCTTTTATGTGCGGGTTATTTGTGTATCATTCCAGTCACGGTATTGTGCCTTTTTTTGTTATTTAAAGACTGATCCCTTTCAGAACCATTTTCTTTTAATAATTGGAAAGCGGTAACCCAGGTTGTCATGAAGTGAAGATTCGATCTGAGGAAAGAAAGGATAGTGCCACTTCCTTGGACCAAGAGCCACTTACTGGCATGAAGACAATAATGTAAAGTATTGCTGCACCATTTCGAGATTAAAAGTTGCCAAATGGCATCTACACTCCATTAACAGTATTAACCTTCTCTTAAGTGGTATATAGTATTAACCTTATAAGTAGGATACAGTATTAAGCCTTTTAAGTGGGACACACCAGTGGTGAAAGTTTGAATCCGATCGGAGCCAGCAGTCCGAAGTTAAGAAAGTAAAGCCTTGTAGGAAGCTACAGTAGAAAACAAAATTATAATGTTAGTGTACTGTAGCAAGTAAAGCCTTGTAGGAAGCTACAGTAGAAAACAAAATTATAATGTTAGTGTACTGTAGCTGAGCAGTGTGCCGGCTCAGGCATCAAGTTGTGTACGGTATTTAAGGGTTCATTCAACTCGTGAAAATTATATATTACAACATGAGTTTTCAATATTTCTCTTTTTCTCTTTTTTTTTCATTATATTTAAAATTCTCTGTAATCCTCTAATATTTTTTTTTTGTTTAAGCAATTTTAATTTATGAACAATCTAGAAAATTGTGCTACAAACCCCAAATTTAATGCAAAAATACTTCGTTAAGATACACTAAAACACTTAAGCGTTTGAATCCGATCTGACGACTCATTCTTTAGTTATGACACTGAAAATACATTCTTCAGTAATTGTTCAGAATGTAACTATTCCATTTTTTCTTTAACAGTTTCATTAAAAGTTCAAATTTGCAGCCATAGAATACATCATCGTAAAAAGTTTAAAGCCGATATAGCGAGGCATTCTTTAGTTAACCAGTGATAATTGATATTACTGTTTAATAAAACTGGAACAATGGGACCTGTTCTTAACCGGTAACAATGTTAACCTTCTGAACACAGCCGGGACGGAGGCTGATAACACAGCCGGGACGGAGGCTGATAACACAGCCGGGACGGAGGGTAACTTGAGGCTGATAACACAGCCGGGACGGAGGCTGATAACACAGCCGGGACGGAGGGTAACTCGAGGCTGATAACACAGCCGGGACGGAGGGTAACTCGAGGCTGATAACACAGCTGGGACGGAGGGTAACTCGAGGCTGATAACACAGCCGGGACGGAGGGTAACTCGAGGCAGATAACACAGCCGGGACGGAGGGTAACTCGAGGCTGATAACACAGCCGGGACGGAGGGTAACTCGAGGCTGATAACACAGCCGGGACGGAGGGTAACTCGAGGCTGATAACACAGCCGGGACGGAGGGTAACTCGAGGCTGATAACACAGCCGGGACGAGGGTAACTCGAGGCTGATAACACAGCCGGGACGGAGGGTAACTCGAGGCTGATAACACAGCCGGGACGGAGGGTAACTCGAGGCTGATAACACAGCCGGGACGGAGGGTAACTCGAGGCTGATAACACAGCCGGGACGGAGACATTATTCATTCCATTGATTCCAAGTTTGATGAAAAAAAATAATTATTGACAAATGTGCCGACACACCACTTGAACTCAGCAGGTAGTATGGTGACCCGGGTAGTATGGTGACCCGGGTAGAATGGTGACCCGGGTAGTATGGTGACCGGGTAGTATGGTGACCCGGGTAGTATGGTGACCCGGGTAGTATGGTGACCCGGGTAGTATGGTGACCCGGGTAGTATGGTGACCCGGGTAGAATGGTGACTCCGAGGAAGGGGGGAGTACATGGACTTAGGGAAGAGTAGACGAGTACATAGACTTAGGGAAAAGTAGACGAGTACATGGACTTAAGAAAGGGTAGATGAGTACATGGACTTAGGGAAGGGTAGATGAGTACATGGACTTAGGGAAGGGTAGATGAGTACATAGACTTAGGGAAAAGTAGACGAGTACATGGACTTAAGAAAGGGTAGATGAGTACATGGACTCGAGGAGGAAGGAAGGGGAAGATGAATGAGTATATGGAAGAGAGAGAGAAGATGGCAGACAGGGAGAATGGGTGGGAGGGAGGACGGTAGGATGGAGGAAGAGGAGGGTGGGAGAAAGAGGTTAGGAGGAAGAGGAGTGTGGGAGGTAGGGTAATTGATGGAGGACAGGTGGAGAAAAGGAAGAGTGGTACAGCAGGTGAAGTTGGGAAGCGAGGTAAAGGAAGGATGGAGGGGGAGGGAGGGAGAGACGGTGAAAGTAACGCGTGTTGGAAATCTAACCTGTGGTGACCCCTCCCTCCCAGCACGTGAGTCGTGACGTCACACTCGCCCGTGAGTCGTGACGTCACGCGTTTCAGTTTTTCACTGGCGCCAGTGTTTGTGTTTCATTACGGAATGTTTGTCATTGATGTTGTTGTTTGTGTTCAGCTTCGTTTATTGTGTTGTTTGAGTTATTTTATTAACATAGTGTTTTTTTTATATTGTCACGTGTGTATGTTGCATGCTGGGTAACATAAAGCAATATGTAACTTACTGAGTGGACGGTAGTGCAGGATAGCATATGGATACACAAAAGGCCTAGGAACTAGGCCACAAGAGGGTTAACAGAAGTACAGCTCACTTCTCTGGTATCTTATTTTCATTTATAAGATATCTTGACATGTCACATAGATTATTATACTGTTTGTGTCTATATTCCTCAGTAAGTGGGCAATTTAAGCACATAATGTTCAAGACAGTGACCGTAGAATGATAAGAATGCGACATAATGTTAACATGTAGTTTTGATATCATGTTGTGTGTCTGCCAAATCTGCCAGAAGTACTAGATCATCATGTGTGTGTGTCTGCCAAACTGCCAGAAGTACTAGATCATCATGTGTGTGTGTCTGCCAAACTGCCAGAAGTACTAGATCATCATGTGTGTGTGTCTGCCAAACTGTCAGAAGTACTTGTGACCAAGACTAAGTCTGGCCACTACAACATCAGTCAGTGTTGACATTGTAAGTTGCTACATAACCATACTTAATCTACGTTCATGTTATATTGGATGACAGATCTACTCAGGCTTCTAGTGGCATACCTTTAACACGCGCAGGAGAATCACCATCTGCCTCTTGTTTGATGTATGAAGCTGTTGGTGACAGCAGCATGCATTTCATCGTAGGTACTACAGCCTGTCTGATGAGGACCCCCACTCAAGTTCCTTTCTTAGTTCCTCTCACCTCACCTCCTCTTCCCCTCTCGTACTCTTATTTTGCTCTTCTGTTTTGCACTTTCCCCTCTCCCCTTCCTCTTCCCTTCCTCTCTTCTTCCTTCTCTTCAACACTCATCAAGAATATCGTTCCTAATTTATTATATTTTCTTTTATTCTTGTACTTCAGTATTTATTTTTTTCTCGTTTCACTATTATTGCTACTTCTCTCTCCCTTGTTTTCCTCCCCTCTTTTCTCATTCTTTTTTCTTCTTCCTTCTCTTCATTCCTTGTCTTCTTGTCTTCTTTCTCATTCCTTATTTCTTCCCTTTGTTTCTCATTTCTTGTTACTTCTTCTATCTCATTCATTGCTTTTTCTTCTCCTTTTCATTCCTTCTTTCTTCCCTCTTTCTCGTTCCCTCTTTCTTCTCACTCTCCTCCTCATTTCTTCCTCTTCTTTATTTTCTTTATTTCCTCGTTGACAGACGTTTTATCCATGTCTTTTTCTCTCATCTTCGTTCCAT
The DNA here is from genome assembly GCF_026875155.1 of Cherax quadricarinatus. Classification (NCBI taxonomy): domain Eukaryota; kingdom Metazoa; phylum Arthropoda; class Malacostraca; order Decapoda; family Parastacidae; genus Cherax; species Cherax quadricarinatus. The sequence continues at coordinate 30,821,643 of NC_069420.1, forward strand.
GGATGTTTCCCCTCCCTTCTCTTCTCTCTCTTCTTTCACTTAAGCATTTATCTCCCTTTTATCATTCCTTTTCTTCCTCATTCTCTTTCTCCCTCACACTGTCTCTCTACCTTTCCCTGCTCTGTTTCTTTTTCATTCCCTCTCCTCCTCCTCCTCCTCCTCCTTCCTTCTTGTACCTGCCTCTACGCTGGATCTTCTGTTTCTTTCTCTTCCTTTATCACTGTTTTCGTCCTCTTCTCCCTTCTCCTCTCTTCCATTTATATTCATCTTTGCTTATTACCCCCCTCCCCTTCCATTCTCTCTCTCTCTCTCTCTCTCTCTCTCTCTCTCTCTCTCTCTCTCTCTCTCTCTCTCCCCCCATATTATCCATCTCTTGCTGCTTTATCCAGTTCATCCTCTCTCCTCCTCTGTTCCCTTTCATTCTTTTCTCGTTGCATTCCCTTTCTGCCTCGTCCTCCTCACTATGTGACATCCTGTCATTCTTCTCCCTCTACCCTCACTCCTCTCCTTTCATCTCCCCTTACTCCTCTCCCTTCATCTCCCCCTCAATCCTCTCCCTTCTTTTCCCTCTCCCCTCAGTCCTCTCCCTTCCTTTCCTTCTCCCCTCCTTTCACCTTCTCCTTTTCTCCGCTGTTCCTGCCTTCTCTCCCTGTTTTGTGTTTCCCCTCTCCTCTCTACTCATTCTTCCTTTGTTTTCCCTCCCTTCGTCGTTCCCTCTTTCCTTCTTCCCTTCCATCCCTCCCTGTCTCTCTTTCCCCTCTCCCTGATTTCCTCTTCCTCCTCCACGCTTTACCATTTTTTCTCTGTCTTTTCACCCTTCCTCCCTCACTCTCCCTCGTTTTTTTATCCCTCCCCCCTTGCCCCTCCCACCACCATGCCCCTCCCTCCCCCATGCCCCTCCCTCCCCCATGCCCCTCCCTCCCCCCTCATCACAATAAGTAATCAGTTCATATCGGTTATTTCCTCAGCTCTTTTAAACTGCTGGAAGAATTATTGATTGCGATTAATCATAATAATTCTGATTTAGATTGTAGGAGCCATTAATGGGGAGGTTGATGGGGGGGGGGAGATTTATGGGGGTTTGGTACACATGGTTTGGGAAGGGGGGGATTTATGGGGGAATGTTGCTAGAGATATTTGTAATGGGTGATTTATGGGGATGTTGATGTAAGTGGGTGGTTTATGGGTAGGTTATTGCTGGAGAGGTTTGTAAGGGGGTGATTTACGGGGGGACTTACGTTGGAGAGGTTTGTGAGGAGGTCAAGATAATTTCTTTGTATTGTTGGCTCTCAGGGAAGGCAACTGATGACCAGCCAGGCTGTGGTTTGTAGGTTGCATTGCCTGCCACCAGCAGTACCAGCCTGGCTGATCAGTCCACCACGAGGCTGGGTCTGGGATCTGACCGCGGGGGGGAGGGGGGTGGCCCCCTTCTTACGATTTCCCCTGCTTTTTCTTACGATCTCCCTCCCCCCCTTTTCTCCCCTACTTTTACGATCTCCCTTTAAATCGCCTCCTCCCCCTTACTCCCTCTTCCGGCCTCATTCCCGACTGTCACCCCTTTCTCCCGGCTTCCCTCTCCCCCCCCCCCTCCTCCATCCCTCTCCCCTCCCTCCCTCCCTCTACCCCTCCCCTCCCCCCCCCCTTTTCCCCTCCCCCTTCCCCCTCCTTTTCCACAGTTTCTAATAAAGAGAAAATTTGGATTTAAAAAATTATTTGAAAAAAACTGTGTACTATATTTTCTGTTATAAAAATTTTAATAAAAAAATTAATAAAATTTTAAATAAGTATTAATTACTACTTTAAACAGTAGCGATGTTAGCAATAAAAAGTAATAGTAATAATAATAATAATGGTAGGTAGTAATTATAGTAGGTGAACACTGAGAGTGTGTAGTCACCTAGGTGTGGTTGCCGGGGTCGATTTACAGCTCCTGGCCCCGCCTCTTCACTGGTCGCTACTAGGTGCACTCTCTCCCTGCTCCAGAAGCTTTATCGTACCTCTTCTTAAGGCTATGTATGGATCCTGCCTCCACTACGTCACACTCCAGGTTGTTCCACTTCCTGACAACTCTGAAAAAAAATACTTCTTAACATCCCTGTGGCTCGTCCGAGTCTTCAACTTCCAGTTGTGTCCTCTTGTTGCTGTGTCCCATCTCTGGAACATTCTGTCTCTCTCCACCTTGTTGATTCCTCTCACTGTTTTATATATCAGAGAGTAGATATACTCTCGAAATTCTTCAAAGGTATATCAATGGTATATCGTTATCATGTCCCTCTTATCCCTTCTGTCCTCCAGTGTCGTCACGTAGATTTCCCTTAACCTCTCCTGGTAGGACATACCTCTTAGCTCTGGGACTAGTCTTGTTGCAAACCTTTGTGTGTGTGTGGGGGAGGGGGAGGGTGTGTGGGGGGGACAGGTGTTCTCTACTTAACAATATAACTAACACAGTGTTTGCTGGTAAATTTCTACATTGTTCTCTCAATTTAAAATACGTTCTTACTGCCCATGTGTTGACACCTGTGATCAGCTGAGCGGCGGTGCCTGTGTTGCTGTGTCACATACCTGTGACCGATTTCCAGGTCTTTTCAGTCTAACAGTCCGTATGTGGCCAAGTTTCCTTGTTCAGCTACACTGTTGCCGTTAGCGGCGCGCTGGGTCGCACATCCATCACTGCCTGGTTGATCAGCCTCGTGGTGGTGGAGACACTGTCTCTTGAAGAATTTTTGTATTTGTTCGGGTAGTATATCTGTTGGTGGTAGGTTGAATAATCTGGGACCACGGATGTTGATACAGCGTTCTCTTATTGTACCTCTGACGCCCCTGTTTTTCACTGGGATCATTTTACCCATGCTTCACTTCGTTGTGGTAGTGTGTTGGTGGTGCAGTGTGTTGCAGGTGACCTTCACAAGTTGATGAATCACCAGTAAAACAACAACGCTGCAAGAAGTTTGATTCGAATTTTTTTCATATGTTAAAAAACATTTTTGAATTTCCCGATTTCCTGAATGACTTTTTATTCCTTTCGTGTCTCTTGTTGTCCGGTTGTGTTGTGATATTTGAGTAATTAAGTGAGAAATATTATATATATATATATATATTATATATATATATATATATATATATATATATATATATATATATATATATATATATGTCGTTCCGAATAAGTAAAACTTGCTATTTTGGTTTAAATAGCAACGCTTTTCTTGCCGAATAAGGCAAGTGAAAATTTGTGTATGCAATAATTTCGCAAAAATCATTCTGATTCTAACGAAAAAATGTATTTCATTGTGTTTTTTATATTATTAAATTATTGCTAAACTTGTATAAAATATATCTAGTTGGATTATGCTAAATTAAATTGCGCTTGTTATAATAAGGTTAGGCAAGTTTTCTAAGGTTCTTTTGGTGCAAAATTATTAATGTTTACATTAAAATAAAAAAATACATCTTTAAAAGTGTAAAAGAAAATTTTAGAAAGGATTTAATTTTAAATTTCTTGACAATTAACCAGTTTACCTATGGAGGCAGGATCCATACATAGCTTTAAGCAGAGGTATGATAAAGCTCACGGCTCAGGGAGAGTGACCTAGTAGCGATCAGTGAAGAGGCGGGGCCAGGAGCTCGGACTCGACCCCTGCAACCTCAGCTAGGTGAGTACACACACACACACACACACACACACACACACACACACACACACACACACACACACACACAACACACACACACATAAACACACACACACACACACACACACACACACACACACCACACACACACACACCTTCACGTTTTCTCTTTCATATTCTTCATCATCTAGTCCCCCCCCCCCCAGTGCCACTTCCTGTTTTTATATCACCCTCTTCTCTCTGTTTCTCTACTTTCCTCTCTGTGTTTCCATCATTTATTCACCTCTCACTGTATGTCATCTCTCTCTCCCATTGCACGCTATTCTCTCCCTGTCTTCCAGTTTTGTTGTATTTCCTTCCCCTTTCTGCCATCCAATTTCACTATCCCTCCCCCTTTTCTTCCTATTTATTTATATTGTCTCCCATTCTCTCCTCTCATTTCAGTATTTTCTCCCTCCAGCCTCCCCCTCACTGTACTTCCTTTCTCCCTCTGTCATCTTCCTCCCTCCCCCAAATCCTTTATCTTCCCTTTCACCCTTCCCCATATATCCCTCCCCACTAGTAACGGTGTGCTAGTACTGATACTTGTGGTATCCCACTAGTAACGGTGTGCTAGTACTGATACTTGTGGTATCCCACTAGTAACGGTGTGCTAGTACTGATACTTGTGGTACCCCACTAGTAACGGTGTGCTAGTACTGATACTTGTGGTACCCCACTAGTAACGGTGTGCTAGTACTGATACTTGTGGTACCCCACTAGTAACGGTGTGCTAGTACTGATACTTGTGGTACCCCACTAGTAACGGTGTGCTAGTACTGATACTTGTGGTACCCCACTAGTAACGGTGTGCTAGTACTGATACTTGTGGTACCCCACTAGTAACAGTGTGCTAGTACTGATACTTGTGGTACCCCACTAGTAACAGTGTGCTAGTACTGATACTTGTGGTACCCCACTAGTAACGGTGTGCTAGTACTGATACTTGTGGTACCCCACTAGTAACGGTGTGCTAGTATTGATACTTGTGGTACCCCACTAGTAACAGTGTGCTAGTACTAATACTTGTGGTACCACACTAGCGACAGTGGGGCTAGTACTGATACTTGTGGCACCCCACTAGTGACAGTGGTGCTAGTACTGATACTTGTGACACCCTACTACTAACAGTGGTGCTAGTACTGATACTTGTGGCACCCCACTAGTAACAGTGTGCTGGGACTGATACTTATGGCACCCCACTAGTAACAGTGGTGCTAGTACTGATACTTATGGCACCCCACTAGTAACAGTGTGCTGGTACTGATACTTGTGGCACCCCACTAGTAACAGTGTGCTGGTACTGATACTTATGGCACTCCACTAGTAACAGTGGTGCTAGTACTGATACTTGTGGCACCCCACTAGTAACAGTGTGCTGGTACTGATACTTGTGGCACCCCACTAGGAACTGTGCTGGTACTGATACTTGTGGCACCCCACTAGCAACAGTGTGCTGGTGCTGATACTTGTGGCACCCCACTAGCAACAGTGTGCTGGTACTGATACTTGTGGCATCCCAGTAGCAACAGTGTGCTGGTACTGATACTTGTGGCATCCCAGTAGCAACAGTGTGCTGGTACTGATACTTGTGGCACCCCACTAGTAACAGTGTGCTGGTACTGATACTTGTGGCACCCCACTAGTAACAGTGTGCTGGTACTGATACTTGTGGCACCCCACTAGTAACAGTGTGCTGGTACTGATACTTGTGGCACCTCACTAGTAACAGTTTGCTGGTACTGATACTTGTGGCACCCCACTAGTAACAGTGTGCTGGTACTGATACTTGTGGCACCCCACTAGTAACAGTGTGCTGGTACTGATACTTGTGGCACCCCACTAGTAACAGTGTGCTGGTACTGATACTTGTGGCACCCCACTAGTAACAGTGTGCTGGTACTGATACTTGTGGCACCCCACTAGTAACAGTGTACTGATACTTGTGGCACCCCACAAGTAACAGTGTGCTGGTACTGATACTTGTGGCACCCCACTAGAAACAGTGTGCTGGTACTGATACTTGTGGCACCCCACTAGTAACAGTGTGCTGGTACTGATACTTGTGGCACCCCACTAGTAACAGTGTGCTGGTACTGATACTTGTGCACCCCACTGTAACAGTGTGCTGGTACTGATACTTGTGGCACCCCACTAGTAACAGTGTGCTGGTACTGATACTTGTGGCACCCCACTAGTAACAGTGTGCTGGTACTGATACTTGTGGCACCCCACTAGTAACAGTGTGCTGGTACTGATACTTGTGGCACCCCACTAGTAACAGTGTGCTGGTACTGATACTTGTGGCACCCCACTAGTAACAGTGTGCTGGTACTGATACTTGTGGCACCCCACTAGTAACAGTGTGCTGGTACTGATACTTGTGGTACCCCACTAGTAACAGTGTGCTGGTACTGATACTTGTGGCACCCCACTAGTAACAGTGTGCTGGTACTGATACTTGTGGCACCCCACTAGTAACAGTTTGCTGGTACTGATACTTGTGGCACCCCACTAGTAACAGTGTGCTGGTACTGATACTTGTGGCACCCCACTAGTAACAGTGTGCTGGTACTGATACTTGTGGCACCCCACTAGTAACAGTGTGCTGGTACTGATACTTGTGGCACCCCACTAGTAACAGTGTGCTGGTACTGATACTTGTGGCACCCCACTAGTAACAGTGTGCTGGTACTGATACTTGTGGCACCCCACTAGTAACAGTGTGCTGGTACTGATACTTATGGCACCCCACTAGTAACAGTGTGCTGGTACTGATACTTGTGGCACCCCACTAGTAACAGTGTGCTGGTACTGATACTTATGGCACCCCACTAGTAACAGTGTGCTGGTACTGATGCTTATGGCACCCCGCTAATAACATTTCTGTTTACACAGATATTTTTCCTTGTCATTTTTGCATCTTTTTTCCAAACACTCTCATGTATTTCAGTAGTGTTGTTGCTCTAGCACATCATTACCTGCGTGTAGTGTCACCAGCAGAAGTATATTGGCGGTGGTCAGTCTTTAGTGATCAGTTCTTCACGTACTCTTGAGGAGTTACCGGTGGCTGTGGCACTTCCTAGTTCCTGCTTGGAGTCCATTAAGTGTGTACTCGCCTATTTGCGGTTGCAGTGGGTCGCGTTTCCCCTTCCGAATACCTGCCTTTCCGCTGGTTATATATATATATATATATTATATATATATATATATATATATTATATATATATATATATATATATATATATATATTATATATTATACGACACGACGCGTGCGCATATGCGCGTGCGTTAGTTACCAGTTGTCAAAGGTACTAGTCAAAAGATGCGTCCTGTTTTGTGTGTATTGGTGTTTGTGTATGAGTTTGGGTATCAGTTACCACATTTCAGAAGGCATTTGTCGATAGACACTTCACCTGGTGTGGGTGGGGTTTTTTCTTTTCTTTTTGAGTGTGCGGTCGGATGTGTGTGTGTGTGTGTGTGTGTGTGTGTGTGTGTGTGTGTGTTATGAAGCTGAGTCTCCGTGGAGTGAAGCGATAATCAATAATAACAACAACAAGTGTCACATCTGCGCTGCGCTCTGCTGCCATCCCTCCACTTCAGCTTTTTCACTTTCTCACTATTGTCGTCAGGACCTACCCAAGCCGGGTGATGGTAACGTGGTTGTGAGGTCTGAGCGGCTTTACTTACGAACCCACCTCATCCCTCACTCCCCTTCTAACCCTTATTAGCTTTTATACAGAGGATTTCCCCCCATTTAGATTTGCTAGATGTCCCACTGTACCTATTAGACAAATTGGCGGACTGTGGCACACCTATATATTGTACTGTTCCAGGTTACCTGAAGTATACCTGGAGGGTGTTCCGGGGGTCAACGCCCCCGCAGCCCAGTCCTTGACTAGGCCTGGAATACAGTTTCCAGCTCTTCCATGTCTCACCTAGGGGCACTGCTTTGCACCTATGTATTCCCTACATTCCCAGCTGAGAGCAGCTGTGGTGAGTTTTGTTTGGACCTCCGCCGTGAGCAAGTGGGTCGCCAGTATCTGTTTCAGATGTGACGTACACCTAGCGACTCTGCTCTTCTGCGCTCTTCGTTGAAGAGAGGAGTGAGGGGAGAAAGAGTGGAGGAGATAAGGGTGAAGAAAGGAAGGCAGGAGGAGGGAAGGGTGGAGAAAGGAAGGCAGGAGTAGGGAAAGGTGAAGAAAGGAAAGCAGTAAGAGAGGTAAAGCGTGAAAAATTGTGACGGGGGGAGGAGGGCAGGTAGAGGGAGGATATAAGTAAGGAGAAGAAACGTGAAGGTTGTAGAGAGGGAGAAAATGAGGGAGGATAACTAGAGGGTGGAAAACGATAGATACTAGCCAAGGGTGGGTTTAGTTAATAACTAAGTTGACTCACAGTTGATAGGAAGTAATCGATGTGTGTGTGTGTGTGTGTGTGTGTGTGTGTGTGTGTGTGTGTGTGTGTGTGCGTGTGTGTGCGTGTGCGCGCGTGTGCGCGCGCGCAGCGTCAGGATTGGATAGCTTATAACTTATCTCAAGTTTACAATTTATACCAAGAATATTGGATATGTCTGGAACCTTATTAAACTTTTGTGTGTATATGTGTGTGTATATGTGTGTGTGTGTATGTATGTGTGTGTGTGTGTGTGTGTGTGTGTGTGTGTGTGTGTGTGTGTGTGTGTGTGTGATAGTGCTATGCAGTACTAACAACTTGATGGATAAGACACACATGCAACATTTGCATAACTTTATTGTGGTAATCAGTCTCCTTTACAACATTCTTCTTCACATTCTCCTGTATTCAACTGAAGAAGCCTGTTGTACAGACGAAACGTTTCCTCAGTTATATCCAAGTGTAGCATATGTGTGTGATTCATCGCCTCCCTGCTTTATCAGTTCCTTTGTGTACCTTGTATTATCACGTTCCTTCTGTATCTACTCTTCTGGTTTCTGGATAATATTGTTCAGGTGAATTTTCATACTGGTGCTCTATACTCTTTTCGAAGATCTGATATTCATTACAAAATTTGTACTTGTTTCATAGCCATGGATACCGCAATTCAGTTGACAATGACAGACATGTGTACAGGTCGTAATATAATTGACAATGAAATTATAATATATATATATATATATATATATATATATATATATATATTATATATATATATATATATATATATATATATATGCGTTAATGTAAAAATTAATAATTTTGTACCAAAAGAACCTTAGAAAACTTACCTAATCTTATTATAACTAGCGCAGTTTAATTTAGCCTAAGCCAACTAAATATATTTTACACAATTTAACAATAAACACAATGAAATATATTCTTTTCGTTAGGTTCAGAATGATTTTTTGCAAAATTATTGCATACACAAATTTTCGCTTGACTTATTCGGCAAGAAGAGCGTTGCTATTTAAGCCAAAATCACAAGTGTGTAAATGATAATGGGAGCCCTTTGATTGAACTTTGTATAGAAAGGGGTTTAGTTATAGGTAATACATATTTTAAGAAAAAGAGGATAAATAAGTATACAAGATATGATGTAGGGCGAAATGACAGTAGTTTGTTGGATTATGTATTGGTAGATAAAAGACTGTTGAGTAGACTTCAGGATGTACATGTTTATAGAGGGGCCACAGATATATCAGATCACTTTCTAGTTGTAGCTACACTGAGAGTAAAAGGTAGATGGGATACAAGGAGAATAGAAGCATCAGGGAAGAGAGAGGTGAAGGTTAATAAACTAAAAGAGGAGGCAGTTAAGGAAAGATATAAACAGCTATTGGAGGATAGATGGGCTAATGAGAGCATAGGCAATGGGGTCGAAGAGGTATGGGGTAGGTTTAAAAATGTAGTGTTAGAGTGTTCAGCAGAAGTTTGTGGTTACAGGAAAGTGGGTGCGGGAGGGAAGAGGAGCGATTGGTGGAATGATGTAAAGAGAGTAGTAAGGGAGAAAAAGTTAGCATATGAGAAGTTTTTACAAAGTAGAAGTGATGCAAGGAGGGAAGAGTATATGGAGAAAAAGAGAGAGGTTAAGAGAGTGGTGAAGCAATGTAAAAAGAGAGCAAATGAGAGAGTTGGTGAGATGTTATCAACAAATTTTGTTGAAAATAAGAAAAAGTGTTGGAGTGAGATTAACAAGTTAAGGAAGCCTAGAGAACAAATGGATTTATCAGTTAAAAATAGGAGAGGAGAGTTATTAAATGGAGAGTTAGAGGTATTGGGAAGATGGAGGGAATATTTTGAGGAATTGTTAAATGTTGATGAAGATAGGGAAGCTGTGATTTCGTGTATAGGGCAAGGAGGAATAACATCTTGTAGGAGTGAGGAAGAGCCAGTTGTGAGTGTGGGGGAAGTTCGTGAGGCAGTACGTAAAATGAAAGGGGTAAGGCAGCCGGGATTGATGGGATAAAGATAGAAATGTTAAAAGCAGGTGGGGATATAGTTTTGGAGTGGTTGGTGCAATTATTTAATAAATGTATGGAAGAGGGTAAGGTACCTAGGGATTGGCAGAGAGCATGCATAGTTCCTTTGTATAAAGGCAAAGGGGACAAAAGAGAGTGCAAAAATTATAGGGGGATAAGTCTGTTGAGTATACCTGGTAAAGTGTGTGGTAGAGTTATTATTGAAAGAATTAAAAGTAAGACTGAGAATAGGATAGCAGATGAACAAGGAGGCTTTAGGAAAGGTAGGGGGTGTGTGGACCAGGTGTTTACAGTGAAACATATAAGTGAACAGTATTTAGATAAGGCTAAAGAGGTCTTTGTGGCATTTATGGATTTGGAAAAGGCGTATGACAGGGTGGATAGGGGGGGCAATGTGGCAGATGTTGCAGGTGTATGGTGTAGGAGGTAGGTTACTGAAAGCAGTGAAGAGTTTTTACGAGGATAGTGAGGCTCAAGTTAGAGTACATAGGAAAGAGGGAAATTATTTCCCAGTAAAAGTAGGCCTTAGACAAGGATGTGTGATGTCACCGTGGTTGTTTAATATATTTATAGATGGGGTTGTAAGAGAAGTAAATGCGAGGGTCTTGAAAAGAGGCGTGGAGTTAAAAGATAAAGAATCACACATAAAGTGGAAGTTGTCACAGTTGCTCTTTGCTGATGACACTGTGCTCTTGGGAGATTCTGAAGAGAAGTTGCAGAGATTGGTGGATGAATTTGGTAGGGTGTGCAAAAGAAGGAAATTAAAAGTGAATACAGGAAAGAGTAAGGTTATGAGGATAACAAAAATATTAGGTGATGAAAGATTGGATATCAGATTGGAGGGAGAGAGTATGGAGGAGGTGAATGTATTCAGATATTTGGGAGTGGACGTGTCAGCGGATGGGTCTATGAAGGATGAGGTGAATCATAGAATTGATGAGGGGAAAAGGGTGAGTGGTGCACTTAGGAGTCTGTGGAGACAAAGAACTTTGTCCTTGGAGGCAAAGAGGGGAATGTATGAGAGTATAGTTTTACCAACACTCTTATATGGGTGTGAAGCATGGGTGATGAATGTTGCAGCGAGAAGGCTGGAGGCAGTGGAGATGTCATGTCTGAGGGCAATGTGTGGTGTGAATATAATGCAGAGAATTCGTAGTTTGGAAGTTAGGAGGAGGTGCGGGATTGCCAAAACTGTTGTCCAGAGGGCTGAGGAAGGGTTGTTGAGGTGGTTCGGACATGTAGAGAGAATGGAGCGAAACAGAATGACTTGAAGAGTGTATCAGTCTGTAGTGGAAGGAAGGCGGGGTAGGGGTCGGCCTAGGAAAGGTTGGAGGGAGGGGTAAAGGAGGTTTTGTGTGCGAGGGGCTTGGACTTCCAGCAGGCGTGCGTGAGCGTGTTTGATAGGAGTGAATGGAGACGAATGGTTTTTAATACTTGACGTGCTGTTGGAGTGTGAGCAAAGTAACATTTATGAAGGGGTTCAGGGAAACCGGCAGGCCGGACTTGAGTCCTGGAGATGGGAAGTACAGTGCCTGCACTCTGAAGGAGGGTGTTAATGTTGCAGTTTTAAAAACTGTAGTGTAAAGCACCCTTCTGGCAAGACAGTGATGGAGTGAATGATGGTGAAAGTTTTTCTTTTTTGGGCCACCCTGCCTTGGTGGGAATCGGCCAGTGTGATAATAAAATAAAATAAATATAATATATATTATATATAATATATATATATAATATATATATATATATATATATATATATATATATATATATTCAGTAGTTGTAGTACGTATATATTTTTAATTTATTTAGTTGGTCTTCCACTCTGTGAAGAAATTTTATTTACATTTTCAGTTTAATTTTTTCCCTCAATTTACGACCGTCGCTTCTTGTTATCCTTGTTGCAGGTGCCAAAATGTCTGCCATTTCTTCTTCTTTTATACCCTTACTGCTTATGTATTTATCATATTTCCTTTTTTTGTCCTGCTATGAGCCAGCATGATCATCTTGAAGTGACAACCGTATTCACAGTAACACATTTCAGCTCTGATAGCCATCTTGTATCTGTTCTCTGGACCTTTACTAACTTATCAACGTGTATTAAACGTGAGCACCACACAGCTGCAGTATATTCTAATTTTCACTTAGGTTGTCTTGTTAAAGATTTTCCCTTTAACATTTCTCCATGAAATACTGAATGCAATTTTAGGGTTTGCCGGTGTGACTTACCAGTTTCTCACAATTTCATTTACGTGATCTTCCGGTGGCAATATTTTTATTAATAATAACTTCTAGCTAGATTCTCCTCTCTCTCTCTCAGGTTATATTTCTTCATGTGGTCTGATTTCGCGTTCTCCCATTTCCATTACGTGACATCTAAATTCCACCTATCACACTGCTCAGTTTAGCCAAGTCATCCTGTAATAATTAACAATCATTCTCATTGTTTATGTTACCTAAGATTTTGTAACGTCATCAGACAAATTTATTAAGTTTTCTGTGCCTTCTGGCAAGTCATTTATTTAAATAAAAATATAAGCGGAGCAAATACAGATCCTTGTGGCACCCCAATGGTGACGTCTCCCCACCAGGACATTTTTACGCTTATAAATGTTAGAATTTGCCGTTTCCAAATTAGTCTTGATGGGGAACTCTACCAGAAGTTTTCTTGAAGTCTTAGATCAATACAGTCAGTCTTTCCATTTCTCTCTTGAACAGTTTCCTTGACTGTCTCAAAAACATGTCAGATTTGATATGCATGAATTTGCAAAACGGAAATTTACTTGTTTTAATAGTAAGTTTTTGTTCTCAAAGTATTTTTTCCATTTTCCTCTTTGTATTTCGAATATTTTTGGAACACTTGTCGGCAAAAGTGGCTTAAAGGGCCTTCCCTCTCTCCTGTCATTCACTCTCTTGTGGGATCATATTCATGTACATTCTTTAAACACCCATTGTGATAACCCATCTTTTAAACACCCATTGTGATAACCCATCTTTTAAACACCCATTGTGATAACCCATCTTTTACACACCCATTGTGATAACCCATCTTTTATACACCCATTGTGATAACCCATCTTTTACACACCCATTGTGATAACTCATCTGGTCCTGTTATTATCCTGAAGGATTTTTTTTCATTTCCTCCTGGGTTATCTTAATATGCAACTTAGCTATCAGGGCTTCACAACATTAACAGTATCTTTCACTGTCAACATACTGTAACTCTGTTGAATGTCTCTCACATTTCCTCATCAACTTCAGATGATTTGTCATTGTTCTGTATTCCTTGTATTATTTCTTTAGCATTTTCTTTATTTTTTTTTCTTGCTATCTTCAATTGAAGGTTTGACTCTACCTTGCTCTTATCCACGATCACGATTCTCTCTCTCTCTCTCTCACATACACACACACACACACACACACATTTGTGCATTCATTTCTAGCCTTAATATCTGGGAAGTTTCTTGATTTGTGTGTTTGTGTGTGTGTGTGTGTGTGTACTCATTTGTGGTTGCAGGGGTCTTGTCACAGCTCCTGTCCCCGCCTCTTCACTGATCGCTACTAGGTCCTCTCTCCCTGCTCCATAAGCTTTATCAAACCTCGTCTTAAAACTACGTATGTATGGTTCCTGCCTCCACTACGTCACTTGCCAGACTATTCCACTTCCTGACAACTCTATGACTAAAGAAATACTTTCTAACATCCCTTTGATTCATCTGGGTCTTCAACTTCCAATTGTGACCCCTTGTTTCTGTGTCCCATCTCTGGAACATCCTGTTTCTGTCCACCTTGTCAATTCCTCTCAATATTTTATATTTCGCTATCATATCTCCCCTGACCCTCCTGTCCTCCGGTGTCGTCAGGCCGATTTCCCTTAACCTTTCTTCGTAGGACAAACTCCTTCAGCTCTGAAACTAGGTTTGTTGCAAACTTTTGCACTTTCTCTATTTTCGTGACGTGCTTCACCAGGTGTGGGTTCCAAACTGGTGCTGCATACTCCAGTATGGGCTTGACGTATACGGTGTACAGTCTTGAACGATTTCCTCCTGAAGCATTGGAATACTGTTCTCAGGTTTGCCAGGCACCCATATGCTGCAGCAGTTATCTGGTTGATGTGTGCTTCAGATGTGCTCGGTATTATACTCACCCCAAGATCCTTTTCCTTGAATAAGGTTTGCAGTCTTTGGCCACCTAACCTCTACTCTGCGGTAGTGTGTGTGTGTGTGTGTGTGTGTGTGTGTGTGTGTGTGTGTGTGTGTGTGTGTGTGAGAGAGAGAGTGTGTGTAGTGTAAGGGCTGCAGGAGCGGTGTTAGCGCACATTGTTCGCCCTCCATACTTTATCGTCTCTTCCATCTTATCAGAAAATGAGCTGGGGTTCCACTGCTTGTTTCCTTCCCTCTGTTATTGCTATTTCTCTCTCTCTCTCTCTCTCTCTCTCTCTCTCTCCTCTCTCTCTCTCTCTCTCTCTCTCTCTCTCCCTTCAATACACCCCAGTATACACTCATCCTCCCCCCCCATACACAGAGCCTCCCATCACATATTCCCCACCAGGAACTCTTCCCCATTCTCCCCACCACAAATCCTCCCCACTCCCACACCCCTCCCCCAAACTCCTCCACCTTCCCCACACCCTTTCTCGGTAGCAGATTGAATTGACCTGATGTCATTGTTAGGGAGGGGGAAGCCAGTTGAACCCCCGGATACTGTCATTGTTATCCCTACCCCTCCCCTTACCCTGAGGTGATAGGGAGTGAGGGGTAGTGGTGGGTAAGTTGTTAATGGGTGAGGGGTAGTAGGGGAAAATATGTTAAGGGTGAGGGGTTAGGAGGGTGCAAGACTTTCTTGGGGGGGGGAAATGTTGGTCCCCTCTCTTCCCTTTAGCTCCTATTCTCCGTCCCCTCTCCTTCCCCTCTTCCACTCTGCTTCCCATCCTATTTTCTCCTCTTCATCCTTTTCCCTCTTCCCTTCTTCCCCACAGAATTGTCCTCCATATTCTCCCTTTTCATCCTCTTCTCCCGCCTCTCCAGTTTCCCCTCCTCCTCCTCCCAGTTTCCCCTGACAGCACCTTCCCCAGCCTCCCCCCCGTACCATTATCTGACGTCAGAGGAAGAAGAAATTCATCAGTAATATTGTCTCGTGTAAATATTAGAGCTTTCCTGAAGGTAAAATGAAGAGACATAAGACTGGGGCTTCCCTCGCCACTACTCTTATCTGAAGTTAACCTGAAGGTGATTCCGGGGAGTCATTGCCCCCGCGGCCCGCTCCCAGGGCAGGCCTGCTCTGTGATGTCCTGAGCAAGGTAAGTGCCACAGGCTGGCTGATCAGGAACTGACTTGAGAAACTTAAGTTCCCTCTTGAAGACAGCCAGGGGTCTGTTCCCTCTTGAAGACAGCCAGGGGTCTGTTCCCTCTTGAAGACAGCCAGGGGTCTGTTCCCTCTTGAAGACAGCCAGGGGTCTGTTGGTATGAAGGGTGTTTAAAGTCTTCTAAGGTCCCTTATGTATGAAAAGAAGGTGTTAGTCTTGTATGGCCCCTTACGAAAGGAAGGTGTGAAAGATGTACCTAAAAGGAATTGGCACTGTGCCAGTGCAAGGACTTCCACGGTCCAGTTCACAGATCTGTATGCAGGTCTTAATATTCATGCCAGCATTTGACTTCCAGTGTAAAGTTTTACCACAACTCTTGTGAACCTAAATCCTTCTGTTATTAAAACACACAAATAATGTCCAGGACGGTGAAATATCAAATATCAACAAGTTAATTAAAATTGGTTTATTGACCAGGGGTGATACGTATCTAAGTGCATTCAGTAAATCAATAGTGTTTTTAGGGGTCCAAAACACACTGCTCTTACTCTCAGATACTTAAACATTTGCGTGTATTTACACGCTACAAATTCACGAGTGAAATAACTTCACAATTTGTACACAGTATGGGTGAAATTTGTACACTGTATGGGGACATGTATATATAGAAATACGTTACACAATACAAGCTTCCACGACATACTAAATAGCTTATCCAAGATAGACATAACGTGAGTAAACATTGAACAACTCCAGGTAGCGACCATCAGATACACTTAAGGTGGAAATACAGATGTCTCAGTACCACAACACACACCCAGTTACAGTGCTAGATAGTGTAGTTACCATGTGCCTAGAATATAAGCTGTGCACAGATAGCCAAAAGCGTCGAAGTTCTAGAGCCAGGCTCTGGATACCAAGTTATCCAGACAAGAATATCCAGCAACAGTTCAACAAGACAAGTGAGTACATGCTAAATAAAATCCTTATAAGATAAACTCACAGGAACACCAATATACACTCTTGATTCGCCACTACAGACGTGTAAAGACATACAAAGACGTAAAGTATAGTCTGAGGCGAAGAGACTGGAAGAACCCGCCGAGGACAGCAGCACCACATCCAGACAGGATACTAGCTATGGCAGAGAGATGGAGGACAGACCTACACTCCTCCAGGTGTTTTTTCAGAAGCTTTTAAGATGTTGGCGTGAGTGAACGATAAACAAGAGAACTGTCCTTACACACACACACACACACACACACACACACACACACACGACAGTTGAAAACCATTATACATGACAGATAATGAAATACAGTAGTGGCACAGGTAAGGAGGTCACGTTCCCTTCTCGATGCCAACCAGTTGGTTGTAACATGGGAAAACGTAGACATTGACATTTGTCGCGTACACACACACACTCTCTCTCTCTCTCTCTCTCTCTCTCTCTCTCTCTCTCTCTCTCTCTCTCTCTCTCTCTCTCACTCTCTTCTCTCTCTCTCTCTCTCTCTCTCTCTCTCTCTCTCTCTGCAGCCAAATAGTAATCAACTCTTAATACATTACTGTTAGTATTCCTGCATAGATTATGTTATGAGAGGTAAATTATATCTCGTGCACAAGATCAACATTACACGTATAGTAAAAGTATTGGTGAGGGAGGATGTCTCTCTCACAGTACTGTGAGGGAGGATGTCTCCCTCATAGGACTGTGAGGGAGGATGTCAGTTCCATTAATGGTTCCAAATTTGGATTTTCTCCGTCTAAAGATGATTATTTTTTTCGAGCTTCATTAGTGTTTGATTCTCATTTGTGCTTGTTAGTAATTTCTAGACATTTATCTATATTTTCGCAATATATAATTTTTCTCCCTGTTTCATAAAATCATTTACATATTTCGCACATTTATGTGTATTTTTATCTTTATATATATTTATTGCCAATGCTGTAGTATATATGTCGTGCCGAATAAGTAAAATTGGTCAGTTAGCAAAAACTCATTTTAAATTAAGTCCTTTTCTAAAATTTTCTTTTATACGTTTAAAAATATATTTTTTCATTAATGATGTTAATGTAAAAATTTATAATTTTCCACCAAAAGAATCTTAGAAAACTTACCTAACCTTATTATAACAAGCGTAATTTATTTTAGCTGAATCCAACTAAATATATTTTAGATACTTTTACAATAATTTAATAATAAGCAAACGCATTGAAATATATTTTTTTCGTTAGGTTCAGAATGATTATTGCAAAATTATTGCATACATAAATTTTCGCTTGTCTTATATGGCAAGATGAGCGTTGCTATTTAAGCCAAGATCGCAAGTTCTGCCTATTCGGCACGACAATATATATATATATATATATATATATATATATATATATATATATATATATATATATATATATATATATGCACATAACAACACACACACACACACACCCTTATACTGGGTTAGTGGTCGGTGCCAACCCCACCCTACCATCATCCCTCCTCTCCCCATATGGGGTAGGAGGGTTTGAGATGTCGAGAATAGAAATACTTCTGAGTACATGAGTAGAACATTCGAGTACCTTAGAGCAGGACATTTAAACGGACAAAGAGCACATTGTATTCCTTTCATTATTTGAAAAGGTCACACAGAATAATAGCTATCCATGTCTACAGTATCTAAGGAGAAACTTATTTTCTCAAACCACAGGACCTGTTATAAACGATTAGAAAAAGCTTAGGGCTGGCTTTTTATATCTTATATTTCATACTTGACATCTCAGAAACCCTCCTACCCCATATAGCTAGTGGGGGGATGATGGTAGGGTGGGGTTGGCACCGACCACTAACCCAGCCTAAGAGTAACTGTGGCCAGTGACACCTACGCTACTCTGAGACCTCTCTCCCTGCTTTGGTTGCTCCCTTGCAACATTGCACAGCTCCTGATGACGCACTGAGAAATGTGAAAGTACTTAAGCTAAGGATTTCCACCCCCCTTCCCCCGTGGCTTGTCCTGCATAGTTAAGATCGCTCGTCTGCGATTGTTTACATATATATATTATATATATATATATATATATATATATATATATATATATATATATATATATATATATATATATATATATATAATATAATATATATATATTGTTCACGAATATGTAAAACTGGTCAATTAGCAAGATATTATTTAAAATATTAAGCCTTTTCTAAATATTTTCTCCTATACGTTTAAAGATATATTTTTGCTTTAATTTAATGTTTAAAAATTTTATAATTTTGTAACAAATATAATCTTAGAAAAATCTTAGAAAACTTACCTAACCTTGTTACAACAAGAACAATTTATTTTAGCCGAACTCAACTAAATATATTTTAGATACGTTTACAATAATTTAATAATAAACAGTCACAATGAAATGTATTTTTTTCGTTAGGTTCAGAATATTTTTTGCGAAATTATTGCATACACAAATTTTCGCTTGTCTTATATGGCAAGATGAGCGTTGCTATTTAAGCCAAGATCGCAAGTTTTACATATTCGGCACGACATATATATATATCATAGGTCAGTTTATATTTAATTAATATTACTTAAAAATCTGTGATATGTATTTTTTCGTTATGCTCAGATTGAATATAGCAGAGTTACAGCATAAATAAATTTTAACTCTGGCTGTTTGACAGAAAACAGCATTGCCGAATAGGTCATTAACTCTATCTCATCATTTCAGGTATGTTGATCCGTCACTGAAGATCACAGTCGTGGACGTTGGCGTAGGTGTACCCACGGTGCTCTTTCGTAAGTGTGGAAAGTACCGTAGTGACGCTAACGGGCGTTCTTGGCGTCTGTGGGAGAGTTGTTGCATGGTATTTGAATTACCAACCTCTCCTGACGTCGCCTGACGCACCTTGGAACCCGTGAGTTTCAGTATTACCAGAGGTGTTACAGTCCTGGAGACCTGTTGGTCCCCAGGTAACGTCTTGCTGAGACTTGTTGGTTCCCAGGTACCGTGTTGCTGGAGACTTGTTGGTTCCCAGGTAGCGTGTTACTGGAGACTTGTTGGTCCCCAGGTAGCGTGTTGCTGGAGACTTGTTGGTCCCCAGGTAGCGTGTTACTGGAGACTTGTTGGTTCCCAGGTAGCGTGTTACTGGAGACTTGTTGGTCCCCAGGTAGCGTGTTACTGGAGACTTGTTGATCCCCAGGTAGCGTGTTACTGGAGACTTGTTGGTCCCCAGGTAGCGTGTTACTGGAGACTTGTTGGTCCCCAGGTAGAGTGTTACTGGAGACTTGTTGGTCCCCAGGTAGCGTGTTACTGGAGACTTGTTGGTCCCAGGTAGCGTGTTACTGGAGACTTGTTGATCCCCAGGTAGCGTGTTACTGGAGACTTGTTGGTCCCCAGGTAGCGTGTTACTGGAGACTTGTTGATCCCCAGGTAGCGTGTTACTGGAGACTTGTTGGTCCCCAGGTAGCGTGTTGCTGGAGACTTGTTGGTCCCCAGGTAGCGTGTTGTTGGAGACTTGTTGGTCCCCAGGTAGCGTGTTGTTGGAGACTTGTTGGTCTCCAGGTAGCGTGTTGTTGGAGACTTGTTGGTCCCCAGGTAGCGTGTTGTTGGAGACTTGTTGGTCTCCAGGTAGCGTGTTGCTGGGGACCTGTTGGTTCCCAGACTGTTGATCCCCAGGTAGCGTGTTGCTGGAGACCTGTTAGTCCCCGGGTACCGTGTGGGAGACCTGTTAGTCCCTCGGTAGCGTGTTGTTGGAGACCTGTTGGTCCCCAGGTAGCGTGTCGGTGCTACAATCCTGGAGACCTGTTGCCTCTCCCCCCTTCCCCTCTACTGGTAGCGTGTCTGGCGTAGTAGGGGTGACCACTTAGCTAAGAGCCCGGCTTAATGCGATTCCGTTGGAGTAATTGACAAGCCGACCTCTCGCCGCGCCAATCACCGCAGTCTTTGAGGTGATTCCCAGCGAGGAAGAAGAAGCTTGTGTTCTTGTGTCGTCCAAGATGTGTGGAGCGCTGGAAGGAGGGCAGCAAGAGGTGGTGGGGTTCGTAGTGGAGGGAATAGTGAGGGGGGGCGCTGTGATAGAGAGGGTGGGGGTTGGTGGAAAGGGTGTGTAGGAGAGGGAGGGATAGGTGGTACTGTCGAGGGTAACCTTTCAGGCAGATGCTAATGAGACATGTCAAGTCATGTCAAGAGCAAGAGGAGGAGGGGGAAGAGCTTGAGGAGGAGGAGGAAGGGAAGAATGGAAGGCAGTAGAATGTCATCATTCCTTCACAATGTTTGCAACAACATTTCTCGTTGTCTGCTGGCAGCGTGTTGAAAAGTCTAGGTCCTCGCATGTTCATCCCTTCAGCCACAAATGATCCCGTTATGTTTGAGTGAAATTTGTTAAGCATCTTCAGTGTTGAACAAGGTATAATAGTCAGCCTTTCCTACTGGAGACCTTCACCAGTTTTCAGACTTGCTTCACAGTCTTTTTATATATATATATATATATATATATATATATATATATATATATATATATATATATATATATTATATATATATATATATATATATATATGTCGTGCCGAATAGGCGCACGCTCATCTTGCCATATAGGACAAGCGAAAATTTGTGTATGCAATAATTTCGCCAAAATCTTCTGAACCTAACGAAAAAAAAATATATTTCACTGTGTTTGTTTAGTATTAAATTATTGTAAACAAATCTAAAATATATTTAGTTGGGTTAGGCTAAAATAAATTGTTCTTGTTATAATAAGGTTAGGTAAGTTTTCTAAGATTCTTTTGGTGCAAATTAAAAATTTTTACATTAACATTAATGAAAAAATATATCTTATAAACGTATAAGAGAAAATTTGAGAAAGGACTTAATTTTAAATGAGTTCTTGCTAATTGACTAGTTTTACATATTCGGCACGACACACATATATATATATATATATATATATATATATATATATATATAATATATATATATATATATATATATATATATCGTGCCGAATAGGTAAAACTTGCGATTTTGGCTTAAATAGCAATGCTCTTCTTGCCGAATAAGGCAAGCGAAAATTTGTGTATCCAATAATTTCACAAAAATCATTCTGAACCTAACGAAAAAAAATATATTTCATTGTGTTTCTTTATTATTAAATTATTGTAAGTTTAGCTAAAATATATTTAGTTGGATTAGGCTAAATTAAATTGCGCTTCTTATAATAAGGTTAGGTAAGTTTTCTAAGGTTCTTTTGGTACAAAATTATTAATTTTTAAATTAACATAAATAAAAATATATCTTTTGACGAATAAGAGAAAATTTTAGAAAGGACTTAATTTTAAACGAGTTCCTGCTAATTGACCAGTTTTATCCATTCGTCACGACATATATATATATATATATATATATACGTATATATTATATATATTAATATATATATTATATATATATATATATAATATATATCATGAGTCGTGTTAGGTAACTAACACGAGACATGGCTACAACGTTTCGCTCTGCAGGAGCTTTGTCAAGCCAATATTAGCTTGAGAATTCTGGAGAGCGAAACATCAACGGAGTAAAATGTGTCATCAGTTGTAGGTGTGTCCTGTGTTACACAACATGTTTTGTAAAGAGTAGTGTTGCTAGCCTCTGCAACATGGTCATCATTCTTGCAGTTGAGCGATAACTGTACAGCACATCTAGGATGATGTCTGAGATCTGCATTATACAGTGTGCAGCTGCATGCAGAGTGTAGGATAGGTGGGGGGAGGATCTGCAGTGTTGGTAGTGGGGAGGAGGAGGACAGGGGAGGAAAACCTGCATGGTGCAGAGGGGTAGGGGAAGAGTAGTGGGTGTTAGTGTAATGTCGTTGGGGAGGAGGGGGTCGCGTTGAAAGAATGGGTGCTGAGAATGGCAGGGCGTAGGTGTAGGGGAAGTAGTGAGAGGGGGTGGTGGAGGAAAGTAGTGAGTGGAGGTGGAAGTGGTGAGGAGAGGGGGAGGTGTGAGTGGAGGGGAAGTTTTGAGAGGGGGAGGTGGAGGGAAATAGTGAGGGAGAGAGAGGTGTAGGTGGAGGGAAAGTAGTGTGAGGGGGAGGCGGAGGGAAGTAGTGAGGGGAGAGGAAGGTATAGTTGGAGGGGAGTAATGAGAGAAGTGGGGAGCGCAGGTAGGGACTATGAAGCACGGGGAGATAAGGACAGTGGGGTGAGGTTAGGAAGGATAAGGTACGTGCAGGGAGACAGTCACCTATGGATCTTCATACAAGTGGAAGGTCAACCAGGTTGTGTAGGTCATTTGTCCGCCAGCACCAACAACCTGGTTGACCAGGCTATTACACAAGGACTGCCAGTGATGTCGGAGGAACACGGAGAGAGAGAGAGAGAGAGAGAGAGAGAGAGAGGAGGAGAGGAGGAGGGATGGAGGGAAGAAGACGAGGTGGAGAAGGGAGGAGAAAAGTTGAGGACATCTGGCAATAAAGGGGGAGAAGGTGGGGTGAGGCTGGGATAATTTGATTTGTAGCTCGTCTCCCCCTCTTCCTTTTTTCCTTTACTGGCTCCGTCATTCACTAATGGTCGTCCACTCCAAAACAACCTTGTTACATCTCCTCATTGCCTGTTGCCTCCTTGCTTTATGGCTTCCTGCTGCTGCTGCTGCTCCAGTCTTCACAAAACCTGACGACAGATTCTTTATTTTACAACCTTCCTTCACATGTGTGTGTGTGTGTGTATATATATATATATTATATATATATATATATATATATATATATATATATATATATATATATATATATTATATATATATATATATATATATATATATATATATTATATATAAAATGTTCCGAATAAGTAAAACTTACGATTTTGGCGAAATAGGACAAGTGAAAATTTGTGTATGCAATAATTTCGCAAAAATCATTCTGATCCTAATGAAAAAATGTATTTCATTGTGTTTGTTTATAATTAAATTATTGTAAAGTTTTATAAAATATATTTAGTTGGATTAGGCTAAATTAAATTGCGCTTGTTATAATAAGGTTAGGTAAGTTTTCTAAGATCTTTTGGTACAAAATTATTAATTTGTATATTAACATAAATGAAAAAAAAATCTTTAAATGTATAAGAGAAAATTTCAGAAAGGACTTAATTTTAAATGAGTTCTTGCTAATTGACCAATTTTATCTATTCGGCACGACATATATATATATATATATATTATATATTATATATTATATATATTATATATATATATATATATATATATATATATATATATATATATAAAGAGAAGGTGTGGAGTTAATAAAAGCATTAGTCAGAGGGCTGAAGAGGGGTTGTTGAGGTGGTTCGGTCATTTAGAGAGAATGGATCAAAGTAGAATGACATGGAGAGCGTATAAATCTGTAGGGGAAGAGAGGGAGGGTAGGGGTCGTCCTCGAAAAGGTTGGAGGGAGGGGGGTAAAGGAGGTGTTGTGGGTGAGGGGTTTGGACTTCCAGCAAGCGTGTGTGAACGTGTTAGATAGGAGTGAATGGAGACGAATGGTATTAGGGACCTGACGAGCTGTTGGAGTGTGAGCAGGGTAATATTTAGTGAAGGGATTCAGGGAAACCGGTTATTTTATATAACCGGACTTGAGTCCTGGAAATGGGAAGTACAATGCCTGCACTTTAAAGGAGGGGTTTGGGATATTGGCAGTTTGGAGGGATATATTGTGTATTTTTATACGTATATACTTCTAAACTGTTTTCTTCTGAGCACCTCTGCTAAAACAGTGATTATGTGTGAGTGAGGTGAAAGTGTTGAATGATGAAAGTATTTTCTTTTTGGGGATTTTCTTTCTTTTTGGGTCACCCTGCCTCGGTGGGAGACGGCCGACTTGTTGAAAAAAGTGTGTGTGTGTGTGTGTGTGTGTGTATATATATTTATATATATATATATATATATATATATATTATATATATATATATATATGGTGTACGAAGGTTGTTAATTTATGTTTTTGTTTGTAATTAGGATTTTTTCTGGTATATACATTTGTGTGGATGCGTGTACTGACTTAGCTGTGTTTACAGGGGTCAAATCATGGCTTTTAGCCCCGCCTGTAGACCCTCATAAAACCAACTTTACTAATTCCTTGCTGCAGGGGGGCCATTTCATACCTACACTTAACACTGTGTATGGAAATTTACACTCACTACCTCTCATCTCCTGCATTTCATTTAAAAACAATCGGGGGGAAAAAACCCGGGGGGGGTGAAAATGGTAAAGGCCCTGTAATTTTGTGGTTTTTTGGTTGTTATGGCGTGGTCCCTTCCAGCCTTCCCATTCATTTGTTACATTCCATGGAACCGGGGGCCAGGCCGCCGGGTGGGGGGGTTGGGGATCCCCGGGAATAAAACCCTCCGGTCCAGGTTCCCGGGGTTCATCTTTATGTCCAAAGGCGTTTTTTATGTTGGGTTTTTTGGGGTTGGTTGGTGTGGCAATTCCTTATTTAAAGGATCGAGCCCAGCCCCTTGGCCCTCTGTTCTTACTATCCCCCTTCCCCCGCTTTTACAAGTTTTTTGTTTTTAAATCTTTGGGGGGGATATTTGTATGAGGGGGGTGTTGGGTCGTGGTGTAGGGGGTCTTTGGGTGATTTTGTTTGGTTTGGGGGTATGTGGTTTTTAAGATTGTGGGAAAATGGGGTGTTGGGGTTTGGTGGGATTGGGGGGTAAGGGTGGGGTGTTTTCCTTGGATTTTTTTACGGGGATGTTGGAATATTTGGTTGGGCGGTATGGTTATATTGGGGTGGTTAATTGGTTGGGTGTGTGGTGGTGGGGGGTGTTTGGTGGGGGTTTGGGGGTGGTGGGGTGTGGTGGGGGTGTGTGTGTGTGGGGGGGTTTATTATTTGTTGTAAGAGTGGGGGTTTGGGGGCCTTTGAGGGGGGTTGTTATGGTTTTTGTGTTTTAATAGTGGCCTTTTGTGGTGATGTAGGGGGTTGGGGGGGGTGGTGTGGGGGGGGTGGTAAAGTGGGGGTGAGGTGAGTGGGGTGTGTGTGGGTGAATGAGTGGGGTGTGTGGGGTGAGTGAGTGGGGTGTGTGGGGTGAGTGAGTGGGGTGTGTGGGGTGAATGAGTGGGGTGATGGGGTGATGAGGGGGGTGAGTGAGTGGGGTGAGTGAGGGATGAATGAGTGGGGTGCAGGGTATGGGGGGAGTAATCACAGTTCAAGTAAATTAGACCATGGTAAACGGGAGTAAAAAAGGAGAGAGAGATGATAAATGCGACGTTATTGGAAAGAAAGAGCTAAGGGTAAGGGGTGAGGAAGGGGACGAGGAGGAAGTGAAGAGTGTGAGGACAGAAAGGGGGGAAAGACAATGGGAAGGAAGGAGAGGGTAGAGAGGGAGGGAGAGAGAGAAAGAGGTTAGTAAAAGAAGGCATTCACATCGACGTATTTTATTTACTTCATCTCTGGGGTCGGTCGGTCTCTCTCTTTCTCTCTCTCTCTCTTCTCTCTCTCTCTCTCTCTCTCTCTCTCTCTCTCTCTCTTTTCTCTCTCTCTCCTCTTCCCCCCATTATTCCATGTTCGAGTGTTCCGTTTGATCCCATCATTCTGTCATTCAACTTCTTGCCATCAACAACAAAAGACCAAACGAAAAGAAAAAAAAATGAAAAAACAAGAGATCCGACTATTCAACATTATATGGAGATGTTCACCTCAAAATATTTATAATAAAAAATGAACGTAAAACAGAACGAACACACACACACCCCCACACACACACACACACACACCCCACACACACACACACACACACACACACACACCACACACACAGCACATCTGAGGTGCACAACAACCAAATAACTGCTGCAACATATGAGCGCTTAGCAAACCTAAGAATAGCGTTCCGATACCTCAGGTCCATACTGGAATATGCCGCACCAGTTTGGAACCCACACCAGGTCAAACCCGTCAAGAAATTAGAGAAAGTACAAAGGTTTGCAATGAAACTAGTCCTGGAGCTAAGGGGTCTGTCCTACGAGGACTGGAGAGATTGAGAGGGCATGATAACGACATATAAAATACTGAGAGTAATTGACAATTTGGACAGAGACAGGATGTTGCAGAGATGGGACACAGCAACAAGGGGTCACAATTGGAAGTTGAAGACTCAGATGAGTCACAGGGATGTTAGGAATTATTTCTTCAGTCATACAGTTGTCAGGAAGTGGAATTGTCTGGAAAGTGATATAGTGGAGGCAGATATCATACATAGCTTTAAGAAGAGGTATGACAGCTCATGGAGCAGGGAGAGAGTGGACCTAGTAGCGACCAGTGAAAAGGAGGGGCCAGGAGCTATGACTCGACCCCTGCAACCACATACACACCACTGTTAAGATTCACTAATGTTACTGGCGACTGTAGTTCTGTGGAGTTTTTTCAAGACTACTGACTCTTCGTTTTCCTGGGGCTTAATAATAATAATAATAATAATAATAATAATAATAATAATATATTAATATCTTTTAGTACAAGTACATGTACAAGGTATACAGTCCTAGCTGACATCAATGACATAGGACTGTATAGAAAGCCACTTGTTATGCTGAGCATTTCGGGCAAATTAGGTCAGTTTTGTCCCAGGATGCGACCCACACCAGTCGACTAACTCCCAGGTAACCATTTTATACTGATGGGTGAACATGGACAGCAGGTGTCTTAAGGAAACACGACCTAATGTTTTCCAGCCGTACCGGGGCTTCGATCTCCAGACCTAAGTCACAGCTCCTGGTGTGTGTGTGTGTGTGTGTGTGTGTGTGTGTGTGTGGTGTGTGTGTGTGTGTGTGTGTGCACTCGCCTAGCTATGCTTGTAGTGGTCGAGTCTTAGCTCCAGATCCATCATATTCAATTTTATGTGCATACCCTCGCGCGCAGGTTACCCACTCAACCAGATTTAAAAAAAAAAAACGAAATTTCCCAAACGATTTCGTAATTCATTGAAGATGTAAATTAACGAAGGTACTTTAGAAATTTTCTTTCTTCAATTTTTGCCCGAGACTTTTTTTTCTGGGTTGAGTGAATTAAGTGTATATATATTCTGAGGTGTCTGAACCTTGGTTCATGACTCACACCTCTTGTGTCTTGGCTCACACCTCGTGTCTTGACTCACCTCTTGTGTCTTGACTCACACCTCGTGTCTTGACTCACCTCGTGTCTTGACTCACACCTCGTGTCTTGACTCACACCTCGTGTCTTGACTCACACCTCGTGTCTTGACTCACACCTCGTGTCTTGACTCACACCTCGTGTCTTGACTCACACCTCGTGTCTTGACTCACCTCTTGTGTCTTGGCTCACACCTCTGTGGGTAGTAGATAGTTCTCCACTCATCACCCTCACACTGTTCCACTCATCATCCTCACACTGTTCCACTCATCATCCTCACACTGTTCCACTCATCACCCTCACACTGTTCCACTCATCATCCTCACACTGTTCCACTCATCATCCTCACACTGTTCCACTCATCACCCTCACACTGTTCCACTCATCACCCTCACACTGTTCCACTCATCATCCTCACACTGTTCCACTCATCATCCTCACACTGTTCCACTCATCACCCTCACACTGTTCCACTCATCATCCTCACACTGTTCCACTCATCATCCGTCCTCACACTGTTCCACTCATCATCCTCACACTGTTCCACTCATCATCCTCACACTGTTCCACTCATCACCCTCACACTGTTCCACTCATCATCCTCACACTTCCACTCATCACCCTCACACTGTTCCACTCATCATCCTCACACTTGTTCCACATCATCATCCTCACACTGTTCCACTCATCACCCTCACACTGTTCCACTCATCACCCTCACACTGTTCCGCTCATCACCCTCACACTGTTCCACTCATCACCCTCACACTGTTCCACTCATCACCCTCACACTGTTGCACTCATCACCCTCACACTGTTCCACTCATCACCCTCACACTGTTCCACTCATCACCCTCACACTGTTCCATCATCACCCTACACTGTTCCACTCATCACCCTCACACTGTTCCATCATCAACCTCACACTGTTCCATTCATCACCCTCACACTTCCACTCATCAACCTCACACTGTTCCATTCATCACCCTCACACTGTTGCACTCATCACCCTCACACTGTTCCACTCATCACCCTCACACTGTTCCATTCATCACCCTCACACTGTTCCATTCATCACGTTCACACTTCCACTCATCACCCTCACACTGTTCCATTCATCACGTTCACACTTCCACTCATCACCCTCACACTGTTCCATTCATCACCCTCACACTTCCACTCATCACCCTCACACTGTTCCATTCATCACCCTCACACTGTTCAACTTATCACCCTCACACTGTTCCACTCATCACTCTCACACTGTTCTACTCATCACCCTCACACTGTTCCACTCATCACTCTCACACTGTTCCATTCATCACCTCACACTGTTCCACTCATCACTCACACTGTTCCATTCATCACCCTCACACTGTTCCACTCATCACTCTCACACTGTTCCACTCATCACCCTCACACTGTTCCACTCATCACTCACACTGTTCCATTCATCACCCTCACACTGTTCCACTCATCACTCTCACACTGTTCCACTCATCACCCTCACACTGTTCCACTCATTACTCACACTGTTCCATTCATCACCCTCACACTGTTCCACTCATCACCCTCACACTGTTCCACTCATCACCCTCACACTGTTCCACTCATCACCCTCACACTGTTCCACTCATCACTCTCACACTGTTCCACTCATCATCCTCACACTTCCACTCATCACCCTCACACTGTTGCACTCATCATCCTCACACTGTTCCACTCATCATCACTCACACTGTTCCACTCATCACCCTCACACTGTTGCACTCATCACCCTCACACTGTTCCACTCATCACCCTCACACTGTTGCACTCATCACCCTCACACTGTTCCACTCATCACCCTCACACTGTTCCACTCATCACCCTCACACTGTTGCAATCATCACCCTCACACTGTTGCACTCATCACCTTCACACTGTTCCACTCATCACCCTCACACTGTTCCACTCATCACCCTCACACTGTTCCACTCATCACCCTCACACTGTTGCACTCATCATCCTCACACTGTTCCACTCATCATCACTCACACTGTTCCACTCATCACCCTCACACTGTTCCACTCATCACCCTCACACTGTTCCACTCATCACCCTCACACTGTTCCACTCATCACCCTCACACTGAAGAATTAAACCATTGGCTTCTTCAGTTCATTACAGAGAATAACGGTGGAAGATGAGGAGAAGAGTGAGGTAATCAGTCCCTCAGCCTGGAGTCGATGTTTTCAGCCCATCAATCTTGTCTCGGTTGGTAGCGCACTCGGCTCACACACTGAGGTCCATAGTTCGATACGCGGTACGGATGGAAACATTGGGAGGGGGGGGGGGTTCCTTAAGACACCTGCTGTCTCTGTTCACCTGGGTGTTTGCCGACTGATATGGGTAGCATCCTGGGGGACTACCACCACCACTACTACCACCACCACCACTACTACTGCCACCACCACCACTACTGCTACCACCACCACCACTACTACCACCAACACTACTACTACCATTACTACACTACTACTACTACTACCACCACTACACTACTACCACCACCACTACTACTACTACCACCCCCACTACTACTACTACCACCACTACTACCACCACCACCACCACTACTGCCACCACCACTGCTACACCACCACCACCACCACTACTGCCACCACCACTGCTACTACCACCACCACCACCACTACTACTACTACTCACTACTACTACCACCACCACCACCACCACCATACTACTACCCCCACTGCTACCACCACCACCACCACCACCACCACCACACTACTACCACCACTGCTACCACCACCACCACCACCACCACCACCACTACCCACACGACCCCTCACCTGACTCCTGCCACAATATACACTCATAGTTCTCAGTATATTAGGACTGAAGCAGCCACTGGTGACGAGAAGTCTCCTCTAATAATTAAATAAGTGTTGTATCCTGTACTTGTAAAAATAAAGATTATCATTATTATTGTTATTATTACTATAAAGATCTTTCATTATTCCTACTATAAAAATATCTGCCAACACCGACGGTGACGCTGGTGTGACACCGACGGTGACACTGGTGTGACACCGACGGTGACGCTGGTGTGACACGCACGGTGTTGTTTCCGTTCTTTTTCGTTTTAACGCTCACAATCTGTCATGTTCATTCATCTGAGTATCGCGAAAGTGCTATTTTTTTTCCTTTGGTTTGCGAGGGTTGAACTCTAGTTCACGGACACAACTCTTGGTAAATGCAGAAAAAAATGGATGCGAATTCAGATCAATGGAGAGGCTTGATTTCGAGTACAAAGGCGAAGGAAATACACAGGTGCAGAAAATGCTTTTATTGGAAAAAAGTTTTACTGTGTGGAGCTTTATCATGGGCTTGATAAAGCTTGACACACGGAACGCCAAGCTTGTTCTGTACCTTTCTCTCTCTCTCCTCCATGACAGACATTCCGTGCCGTCCTGTTTTCTTTTGCATCCATGTACAGAGTTACACTTGTAATTTAGTTCCCTTTTACTGTTACGTTTTAAAGAGTATTTTGCACGTCGTGATCATATCCCCTTTTGTTCTCCATCCGTCCAGTGACTGAAAAGCACAATTTATAGTCTTTATAGTGAATAAAGTGTAATGATCGTTTGTCAATACTCGATAATAACCCTCATGGAGACAGTAGCACAGGAGATTAATTCATCTGTATATTTCGACCCCTTTTTGGGATCTTCAGCAGATCTGCTGAAGAAGATCCCAGCCTTTATACCTGGAGTATACCTGGAGAAGGTTTCGGGGGTCAACGCCCCCGCGGCCCGGTCCGAGACCAGGCCTCGTGGTGGATCAGGGTCTGATCAACCAGGCTGTTAGTCTGAATCATCACAACTATCGCTTTCTCTTTCTCTTTGATGTGTGAGGATTTCACTCTGAAGGGTTTTTGATGCACAGAATCAGAGGTATCCTTGATATACCTTTGATGAGTTCCGGGAGTTTTTCTACTCCCGAAGCCCGGCCATAGGCCGTTCCCCGTGCTTCGTATGATCTGTTTCTCTGAAGTCTGTTTGCCACTTCGATGCTCCTACCACCTGTCCAGGTCTTTACTTGCAGTGCTGTTTGTCTCCCCTTAGTAACTTGTCTCAGGTCATGAGTGGTGTGGGTGAAGGGTAGTCGTGTAATGGTGGTTGTTGGTGGTCGTGTAGGGGTGGTGGTTGTTGGGTGGTGGATGGTGGTCGTGTTGTGGTGGTTGTTGGTGGTCGTGTGGTGGTTGTTGGTTGGTGGTCATGTGGCGGTGGTTGTAAAGAGGTGGATAGTGGTGGTCATTTGGTGGATGTGGTGGATGGTGGTGGTGGATGGTGGTCGTGTGGTGAGGGTGGTAGACACAACAATATTGGCTATAGTTATATATTGTTCTTCCTCATAATATGAAAAAAAAGTCCCATTATAACATGCAGTTGCTACTTGCGACCACCTCGATGAAGCGGGCAATTACCCCTCCCCCCCCTCCACTCTGGAATAGGTAAATTGCGAAGCCTTCCCAGTGGTTTAATATTTAAAAAAAATAGTGGAATAGGGAGGTAAGAATCATGATAATGGGACGTGGGATAGGATTAATAAAAAGGAAAATGAGAAGGAAAGGAAGAGGAAACGGTGTACGATATCTATTTTTCCCAGTGTGGTTGTTGCATCCATCTGAACTATATCCGGTACACAAGGCGCTGAATTGTCTTTTGTTATCCTTGTAAAAGATTGGATCCACGTTGAATATTCTACTAGATGATTGGATCCGCTTTGATTACTGTGACAGAGGATCGGATCCACTTTGAATTCTATTTTTGAGGACTGAATCCACTTTGAATAATGTATTAGATGACTGGATCAACTTTGAATACTCTGTTAGAGGATTGAATCCGCTTTGAATTTTATTTTAGAGGATTCAATCCACTTTGAATAATCTATTAGATGACTGGATCGACTTTGAATACTCTGTTAGAGGATTGAATCCGCTTTGAATTTTATTTTAGAGGATTCAATCCACTTTGAATAATCTATATTTATTCAGGATCGACTTTGAATACTCTGTCAGAGGATTGAATCCGTTTGAAATTTATTTTAGAGGATCAATCCACTTTAATACATCTATTAGATGACTGATCAACTTTGAATACTCTGTTAGGGATTGGAATCCGCTTTGAATTTATTTAGAGATCAATCCACTTGGAATAACTATTAGTGACTGGATCAACTTGAATCTCTGTTGGATTGAACGCTTTGATTTTATTCTTAGCAGATTCAATCCACTTTGAATAATTATAATGATTGATCAACTTTGAATATGCTGTTAGAGATGTAATCGCTTGAATTTTATTTGTAGAGGATTTCAATCCAACTTTGAATAATCAATAGATGACTGGATCAACTATTTGAATACTCTGTTAGAGGGATTGATCCGCTTGTGATTTTAATTTATAGGATTCAATCCACTGAATAATCTTAGATACGATCAACTTTGAATACTACTGTAGAGGATTGAATCCGCTTTGAATTTATTTAGAGGATTCAATCCACTTTGAATAATCTATTTAATGACTGGATCATCTTGAATACTCTATTAAGGATTGATGCTTCTTCAATTTTTGTGAGGCTCCTCTTACATTAATCTATATTTTTATGGTCCTTAGATCAGTTGTTTGCCTGGAGTCGCACATTTGGTAGTGGTTTTGCTGCGTCAAGCATCATCCTAACACACACACCTCCACACTTGAATGCCGGTGAAGCTCTGATTAGAAAATGACTACTCCACTTCCTGATCTGACCTGATTAATCTCCCACTGCCAAATACTAAGTACTTCTTCCCGAGTGGAATATCACAGATTTGTAATGAGGGTAGTGTGTTAGATAAGAGTACATATGTTTTATTGCGACGATGTTTCGCTCACCAGAGCTTTCTCAAGCCAATACAAACAATACAGAGGGTGTGTACTCAGCTATTTGTGGTTTCAGGGGTCAAGTTGTAGCTCATGGCCTCGCCTCTTCGCTAGACGTTACTAGGTCCACTCTCTCCCTGCTCCAAGAGCTTTATCGTACCTGTGTGTGTGTGAGAGAGATTGAGAGAGAGAGAGAGAGAGATTCAAAGACATTTTCGTCTGCTGAAATTTAGATTTTTGTTCATCAGGCGGCGTAATTGAATCTCATCAAAATGGTTGGTAGAGTTCCGTTGTTGTAGACATGGTTGTACAGGTTGTTGTTTCTACATTGATTCACCGACACATACTGTCCCTTGTAACAGCCTGTGCAAGTGATTGTGTACATCACTTCCCTGACTAGTTCAAGGTTCTCCTTTTTAGTCCTGGTTAGGTCTTTGATGGATGTGCTGGTTGAGGTGGTGACTAGCGTCGTGCGAGTACTTTGATGGATGTGCTGGTTGAGGTGGTGACTAGCGTCGTGCGAGTACTTTGATGGATGTGCTGGTTGAGGTGGTGACTAGCGTCGTGCGAGTACTTTGATGGATGTGCTGGTTGAGGTGGTGACTAGCGTGTGCGAGTACTTTGATGGAAGTGCTGGTTTTAGGTGGTGACTAGCGTCGTGGGGAGTTTCTTTGATGGATGTGCTGGTTGAGGTGGTGACTAGCGTCCGTGCGAGTACTTTGATGGATTTTGCTGGTTGAGGTGGTGACAGCGTCGTGCGAGTAATTTGATGGATGTGCTGGGTTTAGGTGGTGACTAGCGTCGTGCGAGTACTTTGATGGATGTGCTGGTTGAGGTGGTGACTAGCGTCGTGCGAGTACTTTGATGGATGTGCTGGTTGAGGTGGTGACTAGCGTCGTGCGAGTACTTTGATGGATGTGCTGGTTGAGGTGGTGACTAGCGTCGTGCGAGTATCTTGATGGATGTGCTGGTTGAGGTGGTGACTAGCGTCGTGCGAGTACTTTGATGGATGTGCTGGTTGAGGTGGTGACTAGCGTCGTGCGAGTACTTCGGAGACTTTCAAGGCTGTTGGGAAGGATTTTTACATTATTCTCTTCCAAACTCTCTACTCATGTGAAATTGTCTGTTCTCTTCCTTCCCTGTATTTCCAGTCTTTCTAATCTCCACAGTTCTCTCCGTTCCTTAGACATTAAACGAACTCTAGTTCGTACTTTGTTTATACTGGTGTTAGTGAGTGGAGAATTGGTGATTTGAAAGACTCGTTATTTACTGTCCCTGATGAAGGAAGGAAAGAAAGCGTAGCTTGAATATCATAATGGTATACAATACCGACAAGTTACTAAACGTTTCGCATGCACAATAGGTTTCTTCAGTGGAATACAGAGGAGCTTGCAGAAGCAGTAGAGATGTAAAGATGTAACCAGTACATCACTCTTGAAGACGTAGTTTTAAGGTAGTCAGTTCCCTACATAATCTGAAACAATGTTCCAGACTCTGTAGCTGAGCTCTTCTCCAGGCTAAGGGACTGACCACCTCAAAACTACGTCTTCAAGAGTGATGGACTGATTACATAATCTTTACTGCTTCTGCAAGCTCCTCTGTGCTCGACTGAAGAAGTCTACTGTGCAAGAGAAACGTTTCGGAATAAAGACACCAACTGTTGCACATGTGTCTTACTCATCAAAATGTAGCTGGGTGAAGATTTGCTGTACGTACGTACACTCCTCCACAAGACACTCTGGGCTGCAAAATCGGTACGCTTTTAGGAAAAAAAATCCGATGTCGAGGTCTCGTTTAATCTTAGTATCTTGGCTGGAATAAATCGTTTTCGTTTGCAGGTTTTTTATCAACTTTTGATGATATTTGTCTACTTTGTGAACGAGGATGTCGAGGAATCGTAACTTGTCATTGGACTATTCTTAAAGTGTGAATTGGATGGCAGCAGGTTCAGCTGCATTGAACCTTCTCTGTGGATTCTGCACCTCAGATCGTTTGGAGGTTATTGTGAGGACGTCGTTCACGCAGCGTTGCCCTTGTGACGTTGGTGGGGATGATAATGGCGGAATGTTCAGTTTCTCTGGATGATAATGGCGGAATGTTCAGTTTCTCTGGATGATAATGGCGGAATGTTCAGTTTCTCTGGATGATAATGGCGGAATGTTCAGTTTCTCTGGATGATAATGGCGGAATGTTCAGTTTCTCTGGATGATAATGGCGGAATGTTCAGTTTCTCTGGTAGGTGCTCCATGTACAAGTTTGCCAAGGCGGTGCAGATGGGAGACCCCATACCCATGGCATGTGTGTATGTGTGTGTGTGTACTCACCTATTTGTGGTTGCAAGGGTCGATACATAGCTCTTGGCCCCGCCTCTTCACTGGTCGCTACTAGATCATCTCTCGCCCTGCCAGACTATTCCACTTCCTGACTACTCTATGACTAAAGAAATACTTCCTAACATTTCTTTGAGTCTTCAACTTCCAATTGTGACCCCTTGTTTCTGTGTCCCGTCTCTGGAACATCCTGTCTCTGTCCACCTTGTCAATTCCTCGCAGTATTTGGTATGTCATTATCATGTCCCCAACTCTGACAGTCTTCAAGCTGGCACTGGACAAGCACCTAAAGTCGGTACCTGACCAGCCGGGCTGTGGCTCGTACGTTGGATTGCGTGCAGCCAGCAGTAACAGCCTGGTTGATCAGGCTCTGATCCACCAGGAGGCCTGGTCACAGACCGGGCCGCGGGGGCGTTGACCCCCGGAACTCTCTCCAGGTAACCCTCCTGTCCTCCAGCGTCGTCAGGCCGATTTCCCTTAACCTTTCTTAGTAGGATATTCCCCCAAACCTGGAACTAGCTGTGCAAACTTTGGGACTTTCTCAAATTCTTGATGTATTTTTAACAGGTTGGGTTCTAAATGATGCTGCATACTCCATAGGGCCTACGTACACGGTGCACAGAGTTTTGAACATTCCTTACTGAGGATGGGAACCTTTTCCGGTTTGCCAGGCCCAATGCTGCAGCAAGGGCGCACTCCCTATTGGGGTTGCAGGGTCGAAACGGCTTTTGGGGCCCGCCTCTTCACGAGTGACTACAGGGCCGGATTCCCGCATGGGCAAACGGGCATTTGCCGGGGGCCCCGCGCTTTTTGGGGCCCCGCGGTCCAAAAGGGGGTTAAAGGGGGCTCACCCAAGACTGCGCAAAAGGTTTTTTCAAGTGAAAAGGGGGGCCCTACCTAAAAAGTTCAAGTTTTTTGGAGAGAAAAAATTGTTTTTTAAAAAATTAATCAAAAAAAAAAAATAAATAATAAAATTAAAAAATAAAATAAAAATAAAAAAACCCTAACCATAGATGGCAACACTCAACACCCTTTGTTTACATCTAAAAGCTGTGTTTTTCCCGCAATGGGGGTAGGGAGATTCCTCTCCAATTTTCTGTAAATTACACGTTACTAGACTTGTCGGGAAAAATTTAAAAGAATGTGTTTTAACATTGTTTTATGGAAAAAAAGTTTGTTTTCCCCTCAAAAAATTTAAGGGGGGGTCCGATGGGGGTTATTGACCATAAAGACGCAGGCCCAGTAAAGAGCTTTTTGAAAAAAAAAACTATAAAGAAAAACCAAAAAACGTAAACTTTACTTCCGTTGTGGGTTTTTAAAAGCTTTTTGTCCTGTCTTTAAGTCTTTTCATTTAAATAACAGATCTCAATTGTTTGAGTTCTACCATTCCGCGAAAAGCTTAGTTTTAAAGTTGCGACGGAATGTGAGAACATAAATTAATTTACTACATATTTCCCCAGAAACACATAACCCACATCAAAAATTGTTGTTGGGGTTTTAAAAAAAAATTGTCCCTCATTTTTTAAAATTCCATTCCTTATCTATGGTGGTAGGCCAATACTTGCAAAACAAAATGATAGTTTTTTTTGAAAAGGGAAAATAAATCCCTTTTGGCATTGTTCGGACTCATTATATTTCTGTTTAAAAAATTTGGAGATAAAGGAGGATGAATTAGAAAAAATACGTACCCAAATCACAAACCCTAATCTATGGTAAAAATTCTGTATATGACCCCCTTTCGGGTCGTTTGAATTTTTTAAAATAAAAAAATTTGTATTTGAAAGATTACAAGAGTGATACTCCCATTAGGCATCTCGGAACTTTTTGGGGGGACTTTCTTATCGAGTGGGTCACAGAAAAAAAAGAAAAAAATTTAAGAAGAAGAACAAAAAAGAAAATGTAGGAAGCACGAAAGATCACAGACATGCCCGAAAACAGTTTCTAGTTACCAAAACGTTAATCTGCAATACTAGATCTACAGGAAGCCCCCCCTCCAGTATTTCTCACCACATTTTCTTTTTGTGTCTCCTCTCAAGGTCTCAACGTTTCATCCACAGGTTTTGTTTAAAAGATCCTCCCTCATGGCCCAAATGAACCCAGTTCTCTACGTAATGCTTTCATTGCAAAAAAAACTTCGTCAAACTCTGAGCATTGACTTTAAGAAATCAGCAAGGATTTTTGATGATGGAAGTCGCGGGTTTTTAAATCATCTATGTTTTATAGGAAGCTTTAAATTCAGAAACTGGAAAAGATCAGGATGGTAACTCTGAAATCAGAAAAAATGTACGTTCGC
The DNA here is from genome assembly GCF_026875155.1 of Cherax quadricarinatus. Lineage (NCBI taxonomy): Eukaryota > Metazoa > Arthropoda > Malacostraca > Decapoda > Parastacidae > Cherax > Cherax quadricarinatus. The sequence goes on from NC_069420.1 coordinate 30,859,744, forward strand.
ATGCAATATTTTACCAAAGAAAATACCTTTACACAGGGGTTCAATGACTGGGAAAAAAAAATTTCCAACGTTTCGAGGAATAAAAACAGCCCATCAAGGAGCTGCATTTTAGCCAGTGTATTTCGTCACAGAAAAAAAAGGCTTATTGGATTCTCATTTGGAAAATCAAATGAAAAAGAGCGCACTTATTGGAGAAAAGTTTTTAAAAAATTGTTGCTGTTTAAAAAACTTAGGGCCCAAGAGACTGCTTTTCCGGGAGAAAATGAGGTTTTTGGGGTCGGAAAACAATGGGAATTTCCAGGATCATAGAACTGTTAGCACAATTCGATCCCCTTCTTACAAATCTGTGTCATGCCTTGGGAATGCAGGAAAGGACGTATCTTACAGCATCTATATTGCAAAGAATTTATTAACGTACTAGAAAGGGCCCAAAAATCATACAGCTGTGAAAACTGCAAAAACTTTTGCAATAATGTAAATTTAACACCAATATTTCACATACAGATAATTGACATTCATTGTTCGCTTTGTCCCACTCCAGTGGGAAAGCCTGTAGAGCACTTTTTTAAAATTCATTCCTCTTTCAGGGGCCCTGAAGGAGAAAAAAAATGATGAAAGTATACTGGAACTCTGCTTGAACATGACTCTCTTTATGGTTCCGTGGCCAGAGCTACGCAAAGGGAATAAAAAGTCGGGTAAATATAAGGATTTTCAAGCCCCTACAAACAATAACCCACTTCTGAAAATTTGCCCCCTCAGCAAAATTTCTTAATCTTGTTGGGTCATTGCTGCGGTGTTGTGTCGCCCCGTTTCCCCTTTTTTGGACTTTTTTCAACAAAACTTTTAAATTTTTTCCGCTTCAAACCCCCGGGGAGATACCAAAATCAACCCTTCATGAGATTCATAAACATTATAACAACAAGGGGTCAGCGAGCTGATCAAAAACCCTCTTTGAAAACGCTTTGCGAAATAGTTCTGCTTTATCCAAAAAAGAAGGATGAAGACCAGACAGCAACTACAAAAACGAAGCAGCCAGCTTAGCTCAAAATTTGGGAAAATTTTGAATTGGCCCTTTTCTTTGCTTTGGGGCGGTTACGGAACGGTTTTAAAAGCCACGAACAAGACCTTTTAAAAATTTAAATTGAAATGGCTACTTGTGCTAACCTTATGCAGGCTTAGTGGAATTTGTAAGTCACTTTTGAATGAGGTTTTGAAATGTTTGAAGAGAAAGCAAACTGTGGGGAAAGACACAGTTACCGGGCGATCACACGGCAAAAAAAAGGGAAACCCAAATTTTTTAAAACCAACAATGAAAATTTGTTGTACCAAGGAAAATAAACAGCTACAACTTCGTCATTTTGGGGTTCACTGATTCGAATTGGTGAAAAGAAAGAAATCTAACAAAACTCAAGACAATTTGGATTTTTTGTTCAAAAATTACACTATGCCAGTGCAGAATTGAGAGAAGCTTTCATTAAAGTTGCAACAACATTCAGCAGATGTTCAGGACAATTTGTTGAAGAAAAGTTCATTTTCTAATCAATTAAAGCTCCCCCGAAAAAAGGCGCCCCCGCTGCTTTGAAAAAATTTAAAAAATTTAGGTATCTCAAACCTTCCCTAAAATTTCATAGGGTTATCGCCTTTTCCTAAATTCCCGCACTAACTTGGGAAAGAAACGTTCATTTTCTGTTTTGAAAAAGGAAAAAACCCGCTCCGTTCAACAAGACCCAAAACAAATTTTGTAACCCACCTTGTTGACCATTGAGTCTGTTAAAAAGAAAAATTGATTTTCAAATTAATGATGATTTTTCCAATATGAAATCCAGAAAAAAAATTTATTTAAGAAATGCCCGTGAATATTTAAAAAAATTTTTTACTTTCTTGATTTATTGATTTGAAGTCTTTTCATGATGCAATGTAACAAAAAATGGGCAATGATTTTAAAGGGAATAATAGTGTGTAGTGGTTTTCTGAATTAGAGGACATATTTTCACTACTTTAATAGCCTAACTAGTAATCCTGGGTCTTGAGTTTATTTCCCTTTAAAATGCAGTTTGACAAAAGTTATAAGGCTGTTGGGAAATGGTTTTGGTTTTTCTTGATTATTTCCCTAATTTTAAATTTTATCTAAAAGAGCCAAATGTATTTAATTAGACCACAAAAAGGGGTCCCCGACCCCCCCCCCTCCCCCCCAACTGGAACGGTCCTTTTGCTTACCCCTAACCAAAGGGGGCCCCGCCCAAACTGAATAGCCAGGGGGCCCCGGGGAAATTTTAACCGGCCCTGGCTCTGGTCCTCCTCCCCCTGCCCCATGAGCTTATCTTTCTTCTTAAAGCTATGTATGGTTCCTGCCTCCATTACCTCACTTGCTAGGCTATTCCACTTCCTGACTGCTCTATGACTGAAGAAATACTTCCTAACATCCTTTTAACTCATCTTGAACTCCTTGTTTCTGTGTCCCCTCTCTGGAACATCCTGTGTGTGTGTGTGTGTGTGTGTGTGTGTGTGTGCAGAGCCTGTTGTTGAAAGAGAAACAGCTAAAGTTAATGCAGAGTTTAACCAGCTCCAATGGAAGACTCTACAAACATACGGCATTGCCATGGGCCCTCCCATCAGCACCGTCCTGACGGAAAAGATTAAACTACCTTTATGTACAACACCGGAACCTCACCAACCATATGATGAGATTCAGTGCAGCCCGCCTAGTGATTTGAAGAACCAGATTTCGGCAGACGAAGATGCCTCGACACTGTTCAGCAGGATACAGGCAGCCTGGTTATCTCTGAGGTATTAACAAGACTTGTCTTTACAACAATAAACTCTGCCATCACATGGCAACTTAAAGGTACCTCTGCTACCATTGCTGCTGCTAATAGTATTACTACTACTACTGCTATTCTTACTATTATTATTACTACTACCACTAATACTACTAGTAGTATTATTACTATTACTAGTACTATTACTATTACTACTGCTATTACTACTATTACTACTACTACTACAACTATTACTACTACTATTATTCCTACAACTACTGCTATTCTTAACATCATTATTACTACTACTACTGCTACTACTATTACTACTACTATTACTACTACTACTATTACTATTACTACTACTACTATTACTACTACTGCTACTATTACTCCTACAACTACTGCTATTCTTAATACCATTATTACTACTACTACTACCACCACTACTGCTACTACAAGTATTACTACTACTATACTACTGCTGCTATTTCTACTACGACAACTATCACTACTACTGCTTCAGCCATATATTCCTTTATCCTGTGTCCATGTATTGTTTGTAGCGGCTTGACAAAACTCTGGTGAGCGAAACGTTGTCGTAGTAAATGTATATAGCTGCACATGTCTTCTTTTGCCCAACACCATTTTTCCCCTCTCTTCATTCATTTTTTTATTTTTTTGCCGTTTTCAGCTCCTACAAGGGCTTACCCTGACTGAGGTAGTTTTGAGCTGCTACAAGAGTTTACCCTGACTGAGGTAGTTTTGAGCTGCTACAAGAGTTTACCCTGACTGAGGTAGTTTTGAGCTGCTACAAGGGCTTACCCTGACTGAGGTAGTTTTGAGCTGCTACAAGAGTTTACCCTGACTGAGGTAGTTTTGAGCTGCTACAAGAGTTTACCCTGACTGAGGTAGTTTTGAGCTGCTACAAGAGTTTACCCTGACTGAGGTAGTTTTGAGCTGCTACAAGGGCTTACCCTGACTGAGGTAGTTTTGAGCTGCTACAAGAGTTTACCCTGACTGAGGTAGTTTTGAACTGCTACAAGAGTTTACCCTGACTGAGGTAGTTTTGAGCTGCTACAAGAGTTTACCCTGACTGAGGTAGTTTTGAGCTGCTACAAGAGTTTACCCTGACTGAGGTAGTTTTGAGCTGCTACAAGAGTTTAACCCTGACTGAGGTAGTTTGAGCTGCTACAAGAGTTTACCCTGACTGAGGTAGTTTTGAGCTGCTACAAGAGTTTACCCTGACTGAGGTAGTTTTGAGCTGCTACAAGGGCTTACCCTGACTGAGGTAGTTTTGAGCTGCTACAAGAGTTTACCCTGACTGAGGTAGTTTTGAGCTGCTACAAGAGTTTACCCTGACTGAGGTAGTTTTGAGCTGCTACAAGAGTTTACCCTGACTGAGGTATAGTTTGAGCTACTACAAGGGCTTACCCTGACTGAGTAGTTTTGAGCGCTACAAGAGTTTAACCCTGACTGAGGTAGTTTTGAACTGCTACAAGAGTTTACCCTGACTGAGGTAGTTTTGAGCTGCTACAAGAGTTTACCCTGACTGAGATAGTTTACTGCGGGATCTTTGGAAGCCAGAAGGAACTGGATGTCTTTCGTGCGTGTTGCCGGAGGGTCGAGTCTACACCGTTGATCTTGTGGAGGATTGACTTCGATTCTGCCAGGGCTTTAGGAAATTGAAACCGGTGGAGTTGAACAGTCGGTGGTGATTGAACGCTGTCCTAATGGCTTCCTCCGATGGATGAGACGTGGATGAAGGTTGGATAGATGAGGGATGGAGGAAGGATGGATGGATGAGGGTTGGATGTATGAAGGTTTTATACATGGATGAAGGTTTGATGGATGAACGTTCGATGAAATGGTGGTGGTGATTCTGGCAGTGATGAGGATTTTAGTGACGATGATGGTAGTAATAATGACAATGATAGTGGTAATGACGATGGTGGTGGTAATGAGGAGAGGGATGATGATAGTGATCGTAATAATGACAGTAATGATGAGGGTGGTAGGAACAGAATGGTTTTGCGGTGCTATTAGAGAGCGAGAGAGAGAAAGAGAGAGAGAGGAATCGCATAAGAAAGAGGAGATAGAGGAATACATGATTGTAGAGTAGCGGAGATTGTGTCTACTAATTAGACTTAGACAAGCATTACAGCACAGAGAGTAAGAAGGAAGAGAAAAGGAAGAATAAGAGACCATGGCAGCGAAATGGAGGTAGAATACCAGGAAGGAGGATGGGGAAAATATAGTTATGTATATAAGAAAGTTGCTGGGAATAATAAAAACGATGAAATCTTATAATTATGAAGTAAATAATAAGTGTAGTAACAATGATGATACTTAAATAATAATAATGTTAATAATGATGATGGTAACTTGTGTCTTAGTCCAACAGTTACTGTTTTTTAATAATTTCTGACCAGATTATTTCTTTCGGGAAGGAGGGAGGAAGGGTAGAACCGGGGGAAGGAGGGAGGGTAGAACCGGGGGAAGGAGGGAGGGTAGAACCGGGGGAAGGAGGGAGGGTTTGAACCGGGGGAAGGAGGGAGGGTAGAACCGGGGGAAGGAGGGAGGGTAGAACCGGGGGAAGGAGGGAGGGTAGAACCGGGGGAAGGAGGGAGGGTAGAACCGGGGGAAGGAGGGAGGGTAGAACCGGGGGAAGGAGGGAGGGAGGGTAGAACCGGGGGAAGGAGGGAGGGAGGGTAGAACGGGGGAAGGAGGGAGGGAGGGTTAGAACCGGGGAAGGAGGGAGGGAGGGTAGAACCGGGGGAAGGAGGGAGGGAGGGTAGAACCGGGGGAAGGAGGGAGGGAGGGTAGAACCGGGGGAAGGAGGGAGGGAGGGTAGAACCGGGGGAAGGAGGGAGGGAGGGTAGATCCGGGAGAAGGAGGGAGGGAGGGTAGAACCGGGGGAAGGAGGGAGGGAGGGTAGAACCGGGGGAAGGAGGGAGGGAGGGTAGTAGAACCGGGGGAAGGAGGGAGGGAGGGTAGATCCGGGAGAAGGAGGGAGGGAGGGTAGAACCGGGGGAAGGAGGGAGGGAGGGTTTGAACCGGGGGGAAGGAGGGAGGTAGGGTAGATCCGGGAGAAGGAGGGAGGGAGGGTAGAACCGGGGGAAGGAGGGGGGGGTTAGAACGGGGGAAGGAGGGAGGGAGGTTAGAACGGGGGAAGGAGGGAGGGAGGGTAGAACCGGGGGAAGGAGGGAGGGGAGGGTAGATCCGGGGGGGGAGGGAGGGAGGGTAGAACCGGGGAAGGAGGGAGGGAGGGTAGAACCGGGGGAAGGAGGGAGGGAGGGTAGAACGGGGGAAGGAGGGAGGGAGGGTAGAACCGGGAAGGAGGGAGGGAGGGTAGATCTGGGAGAAGGAGGGAGGGAGGGTAGAACCGGGGGAAGGAGGGAGGGAGGGTAGAAAACCGGGGGAAGGAGGGAGGGGGGGTAGAACCCGGGGGAAGGGGGAGGGAGGGTAGAACGGGGGAAGGAGGGAGGGAGGGTAGAACCGGGGGAAGGAGGGAGGGAGGGTAGAACGGGGGAAGGAGGGAGGGAGGGTAGAACCGGGGGAAGGAGGGAGGGAGGGTAGAACCGGGGGAAGGAGGGAGGGAGGGTAGAACCGGGGGAAGGAGGGAGGGAGGGTAGAACCGGGGGAAGGAGGGAGGGAGGGTAGATCCGGGAGAAGGAGGGAGGAGGGTTAGAACCGGGGGAAGGAGGGAGGGAGAGTAGAACCGGGGAGGGGGGGGGGAGGGAGGGAGGGTAGAACCGGGGGGAAGGGAGGGAGGGAGGGAGGGTAGAACCGGGGGAAGGGAGGGTAGATCTGGGAGGAGGGAGGGAGGGTAGAACCGGGGGAAGGAGGGAGGGTAGAACCGGGGGAAGGAGGGAGGGAGGGTAGAACGGGGGAAGGAGGGAGGGAGGGTAGAACCGGGGGAAGGAGGGAGGGAGGGTAGAACCGGGGGAAGGAGGGAGGGAGGGTAGAACCGGGGGAAGGAGGGAGGGAGGGTAGATCCGGGAGAAGGAGGGAGGGAGGGTAGAAACCGGGGGAAGGAGGGGAGGGAGGGTAGAACCGGGGGGAAGGAGGGAGGGAGGGTAGAACGGGGGAAGGAGGGAGGGAGGGTAGAACCGGGGGAAGGAGGGAGGGGGTAGAACCGGGGGAAGGAGGGAGGGAGGGTAGATCCGGGGAGAAGGAGGGAGGGAGGGTAGAACCGGGGGAAGGAGGGAGGGAGGGTAGAACCGGGGGAAGGAGGGAGGGAGGGTAGAACCGGGGGAAGGAGGGAGGGAGGGTAGAACGGGGGAAGGAGGGAGGGAGGTAGACCGGGAGAAGGAAGGAGGGAGGGAGGGTTAGATCCGGGGAAGGAAGGAGGGAGGGTAGAACGGGGGAAGGAGGGAGGGAGGGTAGAACGGGGGGGAAGGAGGGAGGTGAGGAGATAGAACCGGGGGAAGGAGGGAGGGAGGGTAGAACCGGGGGAAGGAGGGAGGGAGGGTAGGAAACCGGGGGAAGGAGGGAGGGAGGGTAGAACCGGGGAAGGAGGGAGGGAGGGTAGAACCGGGGGAGGAGGGAGGGAGGGTAGAACCGGGGAAGGAGGGAGGGAGGGTAGAACCGGGGGAAGGAGGGAGGGAGGGTTTGAACCGGGGGAAGGAGGGAGGGAGGGTAGACGGGGAAGGAGGGAGGGAGGGTAGAACCGGGGGAAGGAGGGAGGGAGGGTAGAACCGGGGGAAGGAGGGAGGGAGGGTAGAACCGGGGGAAGGAGGGAGGGAGGGTAGAACCGGGGGAAGGAGGGAGGGAGGGTAGACCGGGAGAAGGAGGGAGGGAGGGTAGAACCGGGGGAAGGAGGGAGGGAGGGTAGAACCGGGGGAAGGAGGGAGGGAGGGTAGAACCGGGGGAAGGAGGGAGGAGGGTAGAACCGGGGGAAGGAGGGAGGGGGGGTAGAACCGGGGGAAGGAGGGAGGGAGGGTAGATCCGGGAGAAGGAGGGAGGGAGGGTAGAACCGGGGGGAAGGAGGGAGGGAGGGTTTGAACCGGGGGAAGGAGGGAGGGAGGGTAGAACCGGGGGAGGAGGGAGGGAGGGTAGAACCGGGGGAAGGAGGGAGGGAGGGTAGAACCGGGGGAAGGAGGGAGGGAGGGTAGAACCGGGGGAAGGAGGGAGGGAGGGTAGAACCGGGGGAAGGAGGGAGGGAGGGTAGAACCCGGGGGAAGGAGGGAGGGAGGGTAGAACCGGGGGGAAGGAGGGAGGGAGGGTAGAACCGGGGAGAAGGAGGGAGGGAGGGTAGAACCGGGGGGAAGGAGGGAGGGAAGGGGTAGACCGGGGGAAGGAGGGAGGGAGGGTAGAACGGGGGAAGGAGGGAGGGAGGGTAGAACCGGGGTAAGGAGGGAGGGAGGGTAGAACCGGGGGAAGGAGGGAGGGAGGGTAGAACCGGGGAAGGAGGGAGGGAGGGAGGGTAGAACCGGGGGGGAGGGAGGGGGGTAGACGGGGAGAGGAGGGAGGGAGGGTAGAACCGGGGGAAGGAGGGAGGGAGGGTAGAACCGGGGAAGGAGGGAGGGAGGAGAACCGGGTAGGAGGGAGGGGGTGAACCGGGGGAAGGAGGGAGGGAGGGTTAGAACCGGGGGAAGGAGGGAGGGAGGGTAGAACCGGGGGAAGGAGGGAGGGAGGTAGAACCGGGGGAAGGAGGGAGGGGGGTAGAACCGGGGGAAGGAGGGAGGGGAGGGTAGAACGGGGAAGGAGGGAGGGAGGGTAGACGGGGGAAGGAGGAGGGTAGGGTAGAACCGGGGGAAGGAGGGAGGGAGGGTAGAACCGGGGGAAGGAGGGAGGGGAGGGTAGAAACCGGGGGAAGGAGGGAGGGAGGGTAGAACCGGGGGAAGGAGGGAGGGAGGGTAGAACCGGGGGAAGGAGGGAGGGAGGGTAGAACCGGGGGAAGGAGGGAGGGAGGGTAGTAGATCCGGGGGAAGGAGGGAGGGAGGGTAGAACGGGGGAAGGAGGGAGGGAGGGTA
>NC_069420.1:30873480-30901975 GCF_026875155.1 Cherax quadricarinatus
ACACACACACGGGGCCAGGAGCAGAGTCTCGACCCCTGCAACCACAATTAGGTGAGTACACACGCACACACACCATCAGAACTCCACAGTCAAACACTATCCCAACACAAACCACAGTCCACACTTAAATCACAATCCACACCTACAGCCCCCACCCCACCCCACAATATGCTGTAGAATCCCACAGCACACTACCAGGGCCCCATTCCCACAGACTCCCCAGAAAGTGTTGGAGAGGAAACTGAAGGTATGTTACGCCAACGCTGTTGGAATATCGAATAAGTGGGAGGAGTGGTTCGAAAGAATCAGAGGCATCACCGGACATCATAGCTCTCACTGAAACCCAAGCTCACAGGAGTGATAACAGATGCCATCTTTCCAACGGGATATCAGATCCTGAGATAAGACAGAGGGAACACATGGGGTGGAGGATTGGCACTGCTCGTCAAAAACTAATGGGATTTTGATGAGCTTGAGTGAGGAGGCAGAGGGGAAGCAAGAGACTACATAATAGGAACACTTCAGTCTGGAGGTCCCATGGTGGTAATTGCAGTGATGTATAACCCACCAAAGAACAGCAGGAGGCCAAAGCAAGAGTATGATGAGAGTAACAGAGCGATGGTTGACACACTGGCTAAAGTGGCCAGAAGGGCTCATGCGAGCAGAGCAGAGCTACTAATTGTGGGCGACTTCAATCACAAAGAAATTGAGTGAGAGAACCTAGAGCCACATGGTGGTCCAGAAACGTGGAGGGCTAAGATGACGGAGGTGGTACTGGAAAACCTCATGTACCAACATGTAAGGGGCACTACCAGAGAGAGAGGAGAGGATGAACCAGCAAGACTGGACCTAGTATTCACCTTGAGTAGTGCAGATATTGAGGATATCACACATGAAAGACCCCTCGGGGCCAGTGACCATGTAGTTCTGAGATTCGAATACATAGTAGAGTTACAAGTGGAGAGGGAGGCAGGAAAGGCAGGACGAATGAAACCAAGCTACAAGAGAGGGGACTACACAGGCATGAAGAATTTCCTGCATGGGGTTCAGTGGGACAGAGAACTGGCAGGGAAGTCAGTAAACGAGATGATGGAATATGTGACAACAATATGAAAGGAAGCTGAGGAGAGGTTTGTACCCAAGGATAACAGAAATAACGAGAAAGCCAGGATGAGCCCTTGGTTCACCCAAAGGTGTAGAGAGGCCCAAACCAAGTGTGCAAGAGAATGAAAGACGTATAGAAGGCATAAGACCCAGGAAAATAAGGAGAGCAGTCGCAGAGCCAGAAATGAATATGCATAGATAAGAAGGGTAGCTCAGTGACAATACGAAAATGACATAGCAGCGAAAGCCAAATCTGACCCGAAGCTGTTGTACAGCCACATCAGGAGGAAAACAACAGTCAAGGACCAGGTAATCAGGCTGAGGAAGGAAGGAGGGAAGATCACAACAAACGACCGCAATGTGAGGAGCTCAACATGAGATTCAAAGAAGTGTTCGCAGAGGACACAGAAGGAACTCAGAAAAACAGAGAGGTGGGGTACACCATTAAGTGTTGGACACAATACATACAACCGAGGAAGAAGTGAAGAGGCTGCTAAGCGAGCTAGATACCTCAAAGGTGGTGGGGCCGGATAACATCTCTCCATGGGTCCTGAGAAAGGGAGCAGAGGCGCTATGTGTACAATCTTCAACACACCTATCGAAACAGGGCGACTACCTGAGGTATGGAAGACGGCAAATGTAGTCCCATTTTTTAAAAAAGGAGACAGACACGAAACATTAAACTACAGGCCAGTGTCACTGACATGTTTAGTATGCAAAGTCATGGAGAAGATTATCAGTGGTGGAGCACCTAGAAAGGAATGAGCTTATCAGCAACAGCCAACACAGTTTCAGGGACGGGAAATCCTGTGTCACAAACCTACTGGAGTTCTATGACAGAGTGACAGCAGTAAGACAAGAGAGGGATGGGTAGATTGCGTTTTCTTGGACTGTAAGAAGGCGTTTGACACAGTTCCACGCAAGAGGTTAGTGCAAAAGCTGGAGGATCAGGCAGGGATAACAGGGAAGGCACTGCAGTGGATCAGGGAATACCTGTCGGGAAGACATGTCATGGTAACAACATACTGGAGTGAGAGAGATAGGAGGTAGTGTAAAATATACCCAGTGAAGAACAGGAGTGCAGTGGGGACAATAAGGGAACATTGTATCAACATCTGGAGTCCCAGACTATTTAACATCTTACCAGAAGATATCAGAAACACGGCTGGAACAAGTGTAGAAGCCTTCAAGAGGAAACTGGACAAATATCTTCACCAGGTGCCAGATCAACCAGGCTGTGATGGATATGTGGGGTAGCGGGCCTCCAGCAGCAACAGCCTGGTTGACCAGGCAAGCACCAGACGAGCCGGGCTCAGAGAGCAGATAAACTCTCGAAACTCTTCAAAAGTATATCAAAGGTATGGTACGTAACGAGGTGTCAAAGTGGGCGAGTGTGACGAGCAGGGTTCCACAAGGGTCAGTCCTAGGACCGGTGCTGTTTCTGGTATTTGTTAACGACATGACGGAAGGAATAGACCCCGAAGTGTCCCTGTTTGCAGATGACATGAAGTTGATGAGAATTCAATCGGACGAGGACCAGGCAGAACTACAAAGGGATCTGGACAGGCTGCAGGCCTGGTCCAGCAATTGGCTCCTGGAGTTCAGCCCCACCAAGTGCAAAGTCATGAAGATTGGGGAAGGGCAAAGAAGACCGCAGACGGAGTACAGTCTAGGGGGCCAGAGACTACAAACCTCATTCAAGGAAACAGATCTTGGGGTGAGTATAGCACCAGGCACATCTGAAGCGCACATCAACCAAATAACTGCTGCAGCATATGGGCGCCTACCAAACCTAAGAACAGCATTCCGCCGTCTTAATAAGGAATCGTTCAGGACCCTGTACACCGTGTACGTTAAGCCCATATTGGAGTATGAGGCACCAGTTTGGAACCCACATCTAGCCAAGCACGTAAAAAAACTAGAGAAAGTGCAAAGGGTTGCAACAAGACTAGTCCCAGAGCTGAGGGGTATGTCCTACGGTGAGAGGTTAAGGGAAATCGACCTGACGACACTGGAGGACATGAGAGATAGGGGGGACATGATAACGACATATAAAATACTGAGAGTAATTAAAAAAGTGGACAGAGAATGTTCCAGAGATGGGACACAGCAACAAGGGGTCACAGATGGAAGTTGAAGACACAGATAAATCACAGGGATGTTAGGAAGTTTTCTTCAGCCACAGAGTAGTCAGGAAGTGGAATAGTTTGGGAAGCGATGTAGTGGAGGCAGGATCCATACATAGCTTTAAGCAGAGGTATGATTAAGCTCAAGCTTCAGGGAGAGTGACCTAGTAGCGACCAGTGAAGAAGCTGGACCAGGAGCTTGGATTCTACCCCTGCAACCTCAACTAGGTGAGTACACACACACACACACACACACACACTTCCGGGTCTCAGTTTCCGGTTTTCTCCAGTGGAGATGTAGATCAGTGTGGGGGAGGGTAGTAATGGCACCTTCCCCCTCCTATCCCCCCAGCTTACCTCCCCTTCACCTCCTCTCCACTCCCACACCATTTCCCCCCTCACCCCACCTCCACCTTACCTCCCATCACCCCTCTTCCCTTCACTCCACCTCCCTTCATTTCTCCCTTCACCCCACCTTCCCCTCCCCCTCTTACAAATGACAGTGATTACCCCTGTGGTTCGTCTTGTTCTCTTTCCGGGTGGAGAGTGTGTGACAAAGGGTCACCCCCCCCTCTTTCTACACACACACACACACACACACACACACTATGTATGTATGTGTGTGTGTGTATATATATATATAATATATATGTAATATATATATATATATATATATATATATATATATAGTTAGTGTGTTTGTGTGTGTGTAGGTAGTAGGTTGGTAGACAGCAACCACCTAGGGAGGTACTACCGTCCTGTCGAGTGTGAAACAGAAACCTGTAACTGTTTTACATGATGGTATGATTGCTGGTGTTCTTTTTTTCTGTCTCAGAAACACGCTGGATAACAAGTATATCTTGCTACTTCTACTTCCACTTAGGTCACATTACACAGGCATGCATCTGCATGTATATACATACACATCCAGATTTTTCATCTTTTTTCTTAATAGTTCTTGTTCTTTATTTTCTCTATTGTCCATGGGGAAGTGGAAAAGAATCTTTCCTCTGTAAGCCATGCGTGTCGTGTGAGGCGACTAAAATACCGGGAGAAATTGGCTTGTAACCCTTTCTGTAGAAAATGCTAAAAAAGTGAAGATAAACTTTATAAAACTGGGATGCTTGAATGTTGGTGGATGTAGTGTGGATGATGAAGAGATGATTGTTAATGTTATGAATGAATAGAAGTTGGATGTCTTAGCTCTAATTGAATCAAAGCTGAAAGGGGTAGGTGTCTTACACAAAACACAGTCTTGCACAAGATAACACCTGACTGGTAATCCTAGACACAGTCTTGTGTAAGATAACACCTGAATGGTAATCCTAGACACAGTCTTGCACAAGATAACACCTGACTGGTAATCCTAGACACAGTCTTGCACAAGATAACACCTGACTGGTAATCCTAGACACAGTCTTGTACAAGATAACACCTGACTGGTAATCCTAGACACAGTCTTGTACAAGATAACACCTGACTGGTAATCCTAGACACAGTCTTGTACAAGATAACACCTGACTGGTAATCCTAGACACAGTCTTGTACAAGATAACACCTGACTGGTAATCCTAGACACAGTCTTGTACAAGATAACACCTGACTGGTAATCCTAGACACAGTCTTGTACAAGATAACACCTGACTGGTAATCCTAGACACAGTCTTGTACAAGATAACACCTGACTGGTAATCCTAGACACAGTCTTGTACAAGATAACACCTGACTGGTAATCCTAGACACAGTCTTGTACAAGATAACACCTGACTGGTAATCCTAGACACAGTCTTGCACAAGATAACACCTGACTGGTAATCCTAGACACAATCTTGCACAAGATAACACCTGACTGGTAATCCTAGACACAGTCTTGTGTAAGATAACACCTCACTGGTTATCCTGACTAAATACCTCCCACTTCGTGGATAGAAAAAATTATCGTAGTTCCCTTAGACTTTCGCTCATGGTTTTCTATCGAGTTTAGCACAGCGTTGACGCTAATTTATGAACGATAGCGAATATGAAAGCGCTGGAGAATTACAGTGTTGGCGGTCTGAATTACCAGGTTAATTATGTTTATGTAATTAAGGGTCATAAATGCTTGTTTGTGGGTAAAATGACTCTTTTTGGTGGTTATTTTTTGGTTTAAAGATTCATTGTTGTTGTTTTGGTTATTGTTGGTTTTTGTTATTGGTGATTATTGATTACTATTATTATTGGTGTTTATTATAATTGTTGTTTTTCTTATTTGGTTTTTATTAATGGTTATTATTAACGTGAAGATGGAATCCACCTGTGACTGGTTTATCTGTGACCCGTTTTAACATTAGTAATAAAGTTCAGGAGATAATAACTTTAAATTTCATAGATTTTTGAGAGAGAGAGAGAGAGAGAGAGAGAGAGAGAGAGAGAGAGAGAGAGAGAGAGAGCCACAACAAATATACAGATAAGTAAAGTTGGCAGTTCGACACCACGAGTGTTGCTGGCCGGGAACGTTATTTTTGAGAGTAACGCAGAGTTATATATATAAACATACTTATATAAATATGTATAAATATGCTTCATGGACCTGGCTATGTATTACGGCTGTACTGTACCGTTGAAATAAGAGGTGGGAGCAGTTGTAGGATGTGTTATGGGTGTGTAAAACAGTGTGTTAGTGGCTGGCATTGACAGCGTCCAGCTGCTGGTGGCACTCAGCCTTCAATATGGCACTGCACCTTGTTTTGTTTTGTTTATTTTGACTTGAGAGCTTTTGGGAAGGGACGCAAGGCTGTTACAAACAGTTTGTTTAATCACCAGGTGTTGGTGGAGAGTAGTGACTAGGTTACCTGTGAGTTACCTGTGGCTTTCCGCAGGTTACCGCCTCCCTCTCGCCGCGGCTAGGTCCCAGACCAAGCCTGCTGGTTTGATCTGTCAGACTATTATTGTACAGTGCGCGGAAGATAAGTATGGATTTGGAGGGGATGTTGGTTGGGGCAGACATTTTTGTTAGTGGGTTTGGGTTTGAGAAGGACTTGCCTAGTATGGGCCAGTAGACCTGCTGCAGTGTTCCTCCTTTCTTAGGTTCTCTTGTATGCGCCCCTCCCCTTTTTCTCACCTGCTGGTTGTGGGTAGTAGTAGTAGTATTGGTGGTGGTGGTAGCTGTAGTAGTCTGTGTGTGTGTGTTGCGTGTGTGTGTTGTGTGTGTGTGTGTGTGTGTGTGTGTGTGTGTGTGTGTGTGTGTGTGTGTGTGTATTGTGTGTGTGTGTTGTGTGTGTGTGTGTGTGTGTGTGTGTTGCGTGTGTGTGTTGTGTGTGTGTGTGTGTGTGTGTACATTCATTACGCAAGAATCTTTCTTAAGTTCACCTGTGTTATAATTTGAACGAAGTACATCTCTTGCTCTACACTTGTTAGTGTGAAAGTTAAGACACATGTGCAACATCTGGATATCTTTATTGTAGACGTTTCGCCATCCAGTGGCTTTATCAATACAGATTCTAGGACATAATAGGAAGACAGTAGAACTATATACAAAAGATGAGGTAATCAGTCCCTCGGCCTTGGAGTTAGTGTTCACAGCATCGTGGTGGAGGAGAGTCTGGAGCAAAAGCAAGAAGACTGGCGTTTTTATAGGCGTCAGTGGATGGGACGGGCAGCAGACGAGGGCAGTCACTGGTAGGCGGGATTCCCCAGTGGAAGTAGGTCCTTCCCAAAGAGATGGGTTAGTCGCAGCAGCCGTGAAGAAGGTCTTGTAGATGTCCTCTGAACCAAGATTCCATGATGTTGCAGTGTCTGACAAGTTGTGCAAGAAAGGTATAAAATACCGACAATATGAAAGTTAAGACACATGTGCCATCCAGTGGCTTTATCAATACAGATTCTAGGACATAATAGGAAGACAGTAGAACTATATACAAAAGATGAGGTAATCAGTCCCTCGGCCTTTTGTATATAGTTCTACTGTCTTCCTATTATGTCCTAGAATCTGTATTGATAAAGCCACTGGATGGCGAAACGTCTACAATAAAGATATCCAGATGTTGCACATGTGTCTTAACTTTCATATTGTCGGTATTTTATACCTTTCTTGCACAACTTGTCAGACACTGCAACATCATGGAATCTTGGTTCAGAGGACATCTACAAGACCTTCTTCACGGCTGCTGCGACTAACCCATCTCTTTGGGAAGGACCTACTTCCACTGGGGAATCCCGCCTACCAGTGACTGCCCTCGTCTGCTGCCCGTCCCATCCACTGACGCCTATAAAAACGCCAGTCTTCTTGCTTTTGCTCCAGACTCTCCTCCACCACGATGCTGTGAACACTAACTCCAAGGCCGAGGGACTGATTACCTCATCTTTTGTATATAGTTCTACTGTCTTCCTATTATGTCCTAGAATCTGTATTGATAAAGCCACTGGATGGCGAAACGTCTACAATAAAGATATCCAGATGTTGCACATGTGTCTTAACTTTCATATTGTCGGTATTTTTATACCTTTCTTGCACAACTTGTCAGACACTGCAACATCATGGAATCTTGGTTCAGAGGACATCTACAAGACCTTCTTCACGGCTGCTGCGACTAACCCATCTCTTTGGGAAGGACCTACTTCCACTGGGGAATCCCGCCTACCAGTGACTGCCCTCGTCTGCTGCCCGTCCCATCCACTGACGCCTATAAAAACGCCAGTCTTCTTGCTTTTGCTCCAGACTCTCCTCCACCACGATGCTGTGAACACTAACTCCAAGGCCGAGGGACTGATTACCTCATCTTTTGTATATAGTTCTACTGTCTTCCTATTATGTCCTAGAATCTGTATTGATAAAGCCACTGGATGGCGAAACGTCTACAATAAAGATATCCAGATGTTGCACATGTGTCTTAACTTTCATATTGTCGGTATTTTATACCTTTCTTGCACACACTTGTTAGTGTTCCGTCCTCCAACCAGCTTCCCCGTCCGTCCGTCCGTCCGTCCGTCCGTCCGTCCGTGAAGTGGAGTGTAGGATGACGGGGGAGATATAATGAGTGGATATAAATTCTATGAAATACCGAGAGAGTGGAAAAGGAGACGTGTTCTTTATAATGCTATAGTCTGTTGACGCTGTTTCGCGCACACGTTGGGCGAAACTTAGTGACTTGATAAAGCTGCGTGAGCGAAACGTCAACAGACTCGCCCTATACTGCATCTGTGTCTCCGTTTTGCACAGACTTAGTGCAAAACACGTGCCTGTTATGCTTTAAGCGAGTGGTACTGAGAGGGGGTTTAAGCGGAGTGGTAATTAACGTTAACCACCTAAGTGGTAATGAGAATGGGTGGTTCACCTCAGTTTGGAGGTGAACCACCTAATTGATATAGTGATTGGTTTGATTAGGGTAATTAAGTCGTTATAACGATCGTTCAGTACAGAGAATCACCAGGGTTATGAGATTATTACTGTTATTGGGTTGAACTACCAGTTGTAGTGGTGGAGGGTTGTGGATTTTATAAGGTTGGTTAGTACAGGTAATCAGTCCCTCAGCCAGGCTGAGGGACTGATTACCTTGAACTCATTTTCCATCGTTCTTCTCTGTACTGGACTGAAGAAGCCACTAGCTGGAGACATGTTACCTCAATAAAAATCCCCAAATGTTGCGTAAGTGTCTCTTCATCAGCAATGATGTCATTTCCCTTTTGTAGACTGTGAGTGTCAGCAGTTCACCGGGCGCGTCATTACGTACCTTTACACGGTGGACAAAGGTAGTGTCATCACGGGTAGCGTCGCCTCACCTTTTTAGCCCACCTGGCTAACACAATCATTTTTACTCGGGTGACAATTAGAGGTGTATCAGGTGGGTGGGTGGAGGGCGTGTTACACACCCTCCACTATTCTTTCTCCTGTATACAACACACTTGTATAAATTTTTGTTGGGCTTATGTAAATTTCCTGATATTTTCGTGTGGGTGTTAGAGAGAGAGAGAAAGACGCGGTAGTTCACGCTGTTTGACGTTCATATTTTTTATGTATTTTTTTAATTTGGTCTTTGGTGTATATTTTTGTTTTTAAATGTACGGTCGAGGTAGGTAGGTAAGGTTTGTCATGAAACAAGACAGGTGTTTCCTGACGCGGGTTTTGATCATGGCCCACAGTTGGAGCTTCTGATCATCTGACCGAGGTCTTCCACTGGCTTATCGGTCCACCTCCCTTTAAAAATCATGGTTATGATTTTAACCATGAGATTATAATCATGGAGTTGTCTGACCATTCAAGGCAGGAGAGACGCAGTTGCAACGAACATACAGATCGCTTACTGTCCTCATCAAGCCGTTGAAGCATTTAAAATATTGGGATCACCTTAAATATACATTACTTTGTTTTTGACAACTTAGTCATGTTGGGTAATGTTGATTTGTTACTTGTTGACATAGCAAACTTAATGATGCACTTGTCTCAGTTGTTGCCAGTTTGTTTAGTCCAGTGGTACTGGCTGCCTGATGTTGCGTTGATGACCGAGTGGACTTTGATGTCTTGGAATTTTGGCGGGCTTCTCACGAGGTGTTCTGAAGGATCGGGGGTTCGATTCCCGGCCAGTGGCAGTATTCTTATGACTTACACACAGAATCATGTCGGAAAAGCTGGCATCATATCATGTGTGTGGAAACACTGTGCTAAGAAGCATGATTGCAAACCATCTGGATTCCCAAAATCTGCACAATCCAGGGCAACATGGGTTCAGGGCAGGTCGCTCCTGCCTCTCACAACTACTGGATCACTATGACATGGCCTTGGATGCACTGGAAGAAAACCAGAATGCAGATGTAATATACACAGACTTTGCAAAAGCGTTTGACAAGTGCGATCATGGCGTAATAGCCCATAAAATACGTGCTAAAGAAATAACTGGCAAAGTGGGGAGATGGATCTTCAACTTCCTAACAAATCGAACACAAAGAGTAGTGGTCAACAAAGTTAAATCGGAGGCTGCCATAGTGAAGAGCTCTGTTCCACAAGGCACAGTACTCGCCCCCCATCCTGTACCTCAACACATATCAGACATAGACAGAGATGTAATCCACAGCACCGTATCATCCTTTGCAGACGATGCTAGGATCTGCATGAGACTGCCATCTATTGCGGACACGGTTAACATTCAAGAAGATATAAACAAAGTTTTCCAGTGGGCAACGGTAAACAATATGATGTTCAATGAGGACAAATTCCAACTACTCCGTTATGGAAAACTGGAGGAGATAATAACTAGAACAGAGTATACTACTGACTCCGGCCATACAATAGAGCGGAAAAATAATGTAAGGGACCTGGGAGTAGTAATGTCTGAGGATCTCACTTTCAAGGATCACAACAGTGCCACGATCACAAGTGCAAAGAAAATGATAGGATGGATAATGAGAACGTTCAAAACAAGAGATGCCAAGCCAGTGATGATCCTTTTCAAATCACTTGTTCTCTCTAGGCTGGAATACTGCTGTACATTAACATCTCCGTTCAAAGCAAGTGAAACTGCAGATGTAGAGAGTGTTCAGAGAACCTTTACTGCACGTATAAGTTCTGTCAAGCACCTTAACTACTGGGAACGCTTGGAAGCACTTGACTTGTACTCGTTGGAACGCAGGAGAGAGAGATATATCATAATTTACACTTGGAAAGTCCTGGAAGGAATGGTCCCGAATCTGCACACAGAAATCACTCCCTACGAAAGTAAAAGACTGGGCAGGCGATGCAAAATACCCCCAATTAAAAGTAGGGGCGCCATTGGTACACTAAGAGAAAACACCATAAGTGTCCGGGGCCCAAGACTGTTCAACAGCCTCCCATCAAGCATTAGGGGAATTACCAATAAACCCCTGGCTGCCTTCAGGAGGAAGCTGGATCAGTCGGGCTGTGGTTCGTAGGTTGGACTGCGTGCGGCTAGCAGTAACAGCCTGGTTGATCAAGCCTGATCCACCGGGAGGCCTGGTCGTGGACCGGGCCGCGGGGTCGTTGATCCCTGGAATACCCTCCTGGTAGACTCCAGGTATGTAGACTCCTCCCAGGACCCTCCTCCCAGAACCCTCCTCCCAGGACCCTCCTCCCAGAACCCTCCTCCCAGGACCCTCCCAGGACCCTCCCAGGGCCCTCCTCCCAGGACCCCGTTCCCAGGAACCTCCTCCCAGGACCCTCCTCCCAGGATCCTCCTCCCAGGACCTCCCTCCCAGGACCCTCCTCCCAGGATCCTCCTCCCAGGACCCTTCTCCCAGAACCGTCCTTCCAGGACCCTCCTCCCAGAACCCTCCTCCCAGGACCCTCTTCCCAGGACCCTCCTCCCAGGACCCTCCTCCCAGAACCCTCCTCCCAAGACCCTCCTCCCAGGACCCTCCTCCCAGGGACCCTCCTCCAAGACCCTCCTCCCAGGACCCCCCTCCCAGGACCCTCCTCCAGAACCCTCCTCCCAGAACCCTCCTCCCAGGACCCTCCTCCCAGGACCCTCCTCCCAGGGACCCTCCTCCCAGGGACCCTCCCCCCAGGACCCGCCTCCCCGGACCCGCCTCCCAGGACCTCCTCCAGGACCCTCCTCCCAGGACCCTCCTCCCCGAGAACCCTCCTCCCAAGACCCTCCTCCCAGGACCCTCCTCCCAGGACCCTCCTCCCAGTAAACCCCCCTCCCAGAACCCTCCTCCCAGAAACCCTCCTCCAAGACCCTCCTCCCAAGACCCTCCTCCCAGGACCCTCCTCCCAGGACCCTCCTCCCAGGACCCTCCTCCCAGGACCCTCCTCCCAGGACCCTCCTCCCAGGACCCTCCTCCCAGGACCCTCCTCCCAGGACTCTCCTCCCAGGACCTCCTCCCAGGGACCCTCCTCCCAGAACCCTCCTCCCAAGACCCTCCTCCCAGGACCCTCCTCCCAGGACCCTCCTCCCAGGACCCTCCTCCCAGAACCCTCCTCCAAGACCTCCTCCCAGGACCCTCCTCCAGGACCCTCCTCCCAGAACCTCCTCCCAGGACCTCCTCCCAGGACCTTCCTCCCAGGACCCTCCCCAGGACCCTCCTCCAGGACCCTCCTCCCAGGACCCTCCTCCCAGAAACCCTCCTCCCAGGACCCCCCTCCCCGGACCCTCCTCCCAGGACCCTCCTCCCAGGACCTCCTCCCAGAACCCTCCTCCCAGGACCCTCTCCCAGGACCCTCCTCCCCGGGACCACCTCCTCCCAGGACCCTCCTCCCAGGACCCTCCTCCCAGGACCCTCCTCCCAGGACCCTCCTCCCAGGACCCTCCTCCCAGGACCCTCCTCCCAGAACCCTCCTCCCAGGACCCTCCTCCCAGGACCCTCCTCCCAGGACCCTCCTCCCAGGACCCTCCTCCCAGGACCCTCCACTGGGGACAATATCGAGGCTGTAATTGCGTTTTTGTCAGGAAAAATAATGAGCTCAAAGATTTTTTCGATCAGCTCTCACATGTGAGAGCTCCCTGAGAGCCTATACAGAGTTCTTACAGGGCCGATCCAGGACCTGTACAGGGCCGATCCAGGACCTGTACAGGGCCGATCCAGGACCTGTACAGGGCCTATACAGTACCTGGAGTGAAAAATAAGGGAGGAAATGTAAAATAAATCCCGTGCGCTGTGGGCACAGTAAGAGACCACTGTATCAATATCCGTGGGCCCAGACTGTTAACATGCTACCAGCGGATAGGGATACTGCCTCGATCACAGCCTTTCATCACGTGCCGGATCAACCGCACTTTGGTAGATATGTGGGCCGCCATTAGCAGCAGCCTGGTTGACCAGCCAGGCACCAGACAAGCCTGGCCAAGGCCCAGGAGACCAGGAAAAGTTTAATTTTTTTTCTAATACATATTATACAATGAAGTTAATGTTATATTTCTTAATTGTTCATTTTTCATACTTTTAACAGTACGAGATGTCCTCGCATGATTGTACGAGATGTCCTCGCAGGATTGTACGAGATGTCCTCGCATAATTGTACGAGATGTCCTCGCAGGATTGTACAAGATGTCCTCGCATCCTGTGCATCTCATGACATCATTATATTTGGGAACAGTTTGGTGTTATCAGAGGTGGCAGTGTTTCTGGAGTTATCGGCCAAGGTTATCGTGCTGGAGGTTATCGCAGGTTTCACTAACGGAGGGGATGTCAGGTATTGCAAGTTCTGTGACCTGGAAACTCACCTAGCACAAGAGAGAGAGAGAGAGAGAGAGAGAGAGAGAGAGAGAAAGAGAGAGAGAGAGAGAGAGAGAGAAAAGTTTGAACCGAATCAGAAGGGGAATTCACGAGTCTTCACAAGGACACTGAAACACCCGAATTTCTTCAATAAGAAAGGCAGAGTAAAATTAAGTCAGACCACTAGTTGAGAAATATAAGAGAGTTGGATTTATTCTTTATGACGAAACGTAGAGAGAGAGAGAGAGAGAAAGAGAGAGAGAGAGAGAGAGAGAGAGAGAGAGAGAGAGGTATGAAGGCAGGCATTAAAATGAATATCTAGTGAGAATATTACAGAATATTACACGTATATCGTGAAGGCAGGTCGCAAGATGTTCTGAAACCTTGACAGGGAATCCTGATTAGTTTGATCAGACGTGTGGTGTGTTGAAGGGAAGAGGGGGAGACTGAGGAGGGAAGGGTAGGGGACTGTTGAAGGAAGGAAGGAAGGGTAGATACCTGCGGAGGGAAGGGTAGGGGTTACATAGATGAAGGGTGTCACACACAGGTAAACATAGACTGACGTTCACTAACTTACCTTAGAACTATATATAGAGGCTTATGTATTGGTGTGACAGGTGATATAGACAGTATTGGTAGGTGTGACAGGTGATATAGACAGTATTGGTAGGTGTGACAGGTGATATAGACAGTATTGGTAGGTGTGACAGGTGATATAGACAGTATTGGTAGGTGTGACAGGTGATATAGACAGTATTGGTAGGTGTGACAGGTGATATAGACAGTATTGGTAGGTGTGACAGGTGATATAGACAGTATTGGTAGGTGTGACAGGTGATATAGACAGTATTGGTAGGTGTGACAGGTGATATAGACAGTATTGGTAGATGTGACAGGTGATATAGACAGTATTGGTAGGTGTGACAGGTGATATAGACAGTATTGGTAGGTGTGACAGGTGATATAGACAGTATTGGTAGGTGTGACAGGTGATACAGTATTGGTAGATGTGACAGGTGATAGACAGTATTGGTAGGTGTGACAGGTGATATAGACAGTATTGGTAGATGTGACAGGTGATAGACAGTATTGGTAGATGTGACAGGTGATATAGACAGTATTGGTAGGTGTGACAGGTGATAGACAGTATTGGTAGGTGTGACAGGTGATAGACAGTATTGGTAGGTGTGACAGGTGATATAGACAGTATTGGTAGGTGTGATAGGTGATAGACAGTATTGGTAGGTGTGACAGGTGATAGACAGTATTGGTAGGTGTGACAGGTGATATAGACAGTATGGGTAGGTGTGACAGGTGATATAGACAGTATTGGTAGGTGTGACAGGTGATATAGGCAGTATTGGTAGGTGTGACAGGTGATATAGACAGTATTGGTAGGTGTGACAGGTGATATAGACAGTATTGGTAGGTGTGACAGGTGATATAGACAGTATTGGTAGGTGTGAGGGGTGATATAGACAGTATTGGTAGGTGTGACAGGTGATATAGACAGTATTGGTAGATGTGAGGGGTGATATAGACAGTATTGGAAGGTGTGACAGGTGATATAGACAGAATTGGAAGGTGTGACAGGTGATATAGACAGTATTGGCAGGTGTGACAGGTGATATAGACAGTGATGACAGCACCTGTGACAAGTGATATAGACAGTGTTGACAGTGACACTTGATAGTGTTGACAACACGTGTGACAGGTGATACAGACAGTGATGACAGGTGTGACAGGTGATGTAGACAGTGATGGCAGCACGTATGACAGGTGATATAGACAGTGATGGCAGCACGTATGACAGGTGATATAGACAGTGATGGCAGCACGTATGACAGGTGATATAGACAGTGATGGCAGCACGTATGACAGGTGATATAGACAGTGATGGCAGCACGTGTAACACCTGGTGTTGAGAACACGTGTGACAGGCGTTGTTTGTGGCAGGTGTACATTGTACACGTACAGTGTGGCAGGAGATGTCTGGATATAACAGGGAAGACGGGGGGCTAGAGGGGGACGGGGTCGTGCCAGTGTGGTAGTAGAGGGGGAGGGAGGGAGGGGAAAGTCGTCCTAGTGTGGTAGGTATTGTGGTTGGTGGTGGTGGTCGTACTCCGCGTGATAAGATCCAATTTTAGATAGGCAAGCCGTTTTAATTACTGGTAGCGTGGTTGGTAGCCTTTCCCCTTCTTACCCCCTCTCCCCCCTCCCCTCTCTCTCTCTCTCCCTCTCTTCCCTGCCCCCACTCCCTCTATCCCTAACACCTAGTAACTTTCCCTCTATCCCACCGCCACCCTCCCTTTCTGTTCCCTTTAATCCTGCTAGTCCATCCATCTTACGCCTTGGTCAACCAAACCCACACTTGTGCAACCATCCCTCTGTTGAGTGCCTTCCTCTCTGTTAAATACCTCAGGTATCTGTTGAATGCTTTTCCTGTTTGTTGAATGCCTCTCCTATCTGTTGGTTGCCTCCCCTGTCTGTTGAATGCCTCTCTTGTCTGTTGAATGCCTTCTCTTGCTGTTGAATGCCTTTCTCTCTGTTGAATGCCTTTCCTCTCTGTTGAATGCCTTTCCTCTCTGTTGAATGCCTCTCTGTTGGTTGCCTCTCTGTTGAATGCCTCTCCTGTCTGTTGAATGCCTCTCCTCTCTGTTGATTGCCTCCCCTGTCTGTTGAATGCCTCCCCTGTCTGTTGAATACCTCCCCTGTCTGTTAAATGCCTCTCCTCTCTGTTGAATGTCTCTCCTGTGTCTTCAGTGCATGTGATATCTGTTTTGTTATTGAGTGTTATTTTGCGACCTCCCCCCGCACACCGGGGGGGTCATACAACGCCCGGGGGGTGTAATGATATCAGGTTTGAACCCTTAAAGGGAAGGTAGGCTCCGATTCCTTGGATCAAGAACATTTTATCAGCGACAAGGCTCCGCCCCTGTAGGGGACATGATTGTGAAGGGTTCCACTTGTAACACACTTGTTGTGTCGTACCTGTTGTAGCACACCTGTTGTAGCACACCTGTTGTAGCACACCTGTTGTACATCTGTTGTAGCATAGCTATTGTACACCTTCAGATCCCGTGGATAACCGCTGCGGCAGCTGTCAGACCTAACCCAGCGTTACTAACACAACAATAGCATTAATAACTTGCAAGTAACACAATAACAGTAACATGCAAATAACAGTAACGGTAATAGCTTGTAACACAAAAATAACGTCAGCAACTTGAAAAATAACATCAATAACTTGCAAATCACACATTAATAACATTCAAATAACAATAGTATGCAAATAACAAAACGTTAATAACTTGCAGATAACAATAACAAATAACACAGCAGTGATATTAACAGGAGCATTATTATACAATAAATAACAATAAGCTACAAATAACACAATAGCAATATTAATAACACAGTAACATTAATAGACTACAAATAACAATCAATTACGAATAATAACATTAATAACTCACTAATAACACAGCGTTAATATACTAATAACAATTTACTAATAGCCCAACTATGACATTATTAACACAATAATAACATTAATAATTTACTAATAACAGTAACGTTTATAATTTACTAATAACAGTAACGTTTATAATTTACTAATAACAGTAACGTTTATAATTTACTAATAACAGTAACGTTTATAATTTACTAATAACAGTAACGTTTATAATTACTATAACAGTAACGTTTATAATTTACTAATAACAGTAACGTTTATAATTTACTAATAACAGTAACGTTTATAATTTACTAATAACAGTAACGTTTATAATTTACTATAACAGTAACGTTTATAATTTACTAATAACAGTAACGTTTATAATTTACTAATAACAGTAACGTTTATAATTTACTAATAACAGTAACGTTTATAATTTACTAATAACAGTAACGTTTATAATTTACTAATAACAGTAACGTTTATAATTTACTAATAACAGTAACGTTTATAATTTACTAATAACAGTAACGTTTATAATTTACTAATAACAGTAACGTTTATAATTTACTAATAACATAACATTAATAATTTACGAATAATGCGATAGCATTAATAACAATAGCAATAATAATAACAATAGCAATAATAATAACAATAGCAATAATAATAACAATAGCAATAATAATAACAATAGCAATAATAATAACAATAGCAATAACACAGTAACACTAATAACAACAGTAACATTAGCACAATAATAACAATAACACAATAATATTAATAATAACAATAATAATAACAGTATTATTAACAACAGTAACGTTATTAACACAACATTAACATTAATAACATCATAACACAACATTAACACTAATAACATCATTAACACAACATTAACATTAATAACACTAATAACATCATTAACATAACAGTAACATTGCTAACACAAGAGTAACATTAACACATTAACATTAATAACACTAATGACATTATTAACACAACAGTAACATTAACACATTAACATTAATAACACTAATAACATCATTAACACAACAGTAACATTATTTACACAACAGTAACATTATTAACACAACAGTAACATTATTAACACAACAGTAACATTATTAACACAACAGTAACATTAACACAGTAACATTATTAACACAACAGTAACATTATTAACACAACAGTAACATTAACACAACAGTAACATTATTAACACAACAGTAACATTAACACAGTAACATTATTAACACAACAGTAACATTATTAACACAACAGTAACATTATTAACACAACAGTAACATTAACACAACAGTAACATTATTAACACAACAGTAACATTAACACAGTAACATTATTAACACAACAGTAACATTAACACAACAGTAACATTATTAACACAACAGTAACATTAACACAACAGTAACATTATTAACACAACAGTAACATTAACACAACAGTAACATTATTAACACAACAGTAACATTATTAACACAATAGTAACATTAACACAACAGTAACATTATTAACACAACAGTAACATTATTAACACAACAGTAACATTAACACAACAGTAACATTATTAACACAACAGTAACATTAACACAACAGTAACATTATTAACACAACAGTAACATTAACACAACAGTAACATTATTAACACAACAGTAACATTATTAACACAACAGTAACATTATTAACACATTAATAACACTAATGATATTAACACAACAGTAACATTAACCTTAATAACATCATTAACACAACAGTAACGTTATTAACACGTTAACATTAACACTATTAACATCATTAACACAACAGCAACATTAATAACACAACAGTAACATTATTAGCACAACAGTAACATTAACACGTTAACATTAATAACACTAACAATAACATTAGCGTAAAATTAATAATAGCACAATAACTAATAATAACATTAATAACAACAATAACAACAACAATATTTAATAAGACAACAATAACAATAAACAAATTCTCCTCTCTTTATTTGTTAGAATTTTTGAACAGTGATTGTGAACACAGTGAACACAGTGGTTCATTATGAACACAGTGAACACAGTGGTTCATTATGAACACAGTGAACACAGTGGTTCATTATGAACACAGTGAACACAGTGGTTCATTATGAACACTGATTGTGAACACGGTGATTCATTTTGAACATTGATTCATTATGAACACTGTGAATACAGTGGTTCATTATGAACACTGTGAACACAGTGGTTCATTATGAACACTGTGAACACTGATTCATTATGAACACAGTAGTTCATTATGAACACTGAACACAGTGGTTCATTATGAACACTGTGAACACTTATTCATTATGAACACAGTGGTTCATTATGAACACTGAACAGTGGTTCATTATGAACACTGATTCATTATGAACACAGTGATTGTGAACACAATTGTTCATTATGAACACAGTGGTTCATTATGAACACAGTGATTGTGAACACAATGGTTCATTATGAACACAGTGGTTGTGAACACAGTGGTTCATTATGAACACAGTGATTGTGAAACACAATGGTTCATTATGAACACAGTGGTTGTGAACACAGTGGTTCTATTATGAACACAGTGATTGTGAACACAATTGTTCATTATGAACACAGTGGTTGTGAACACAGTGGTTCATTATGAACACAGTGATTGTGAACACAATGGTTCATTATGAACACAGTGGTTGTGAACACAGTGGTTCATTATGAACACAATGATTGTGAACACAATTGTTCATTATGAACACAGTGATTGTGAACACAGTGGTTCATTATGAACACAGTGATTGTGAACACAGTGGTTCATTATGAACACAGTGATTCATCATGAACAAAGTGGTTCATTATGAACAGTGATTCATCATGAACAAAGTGACTGGTTTTGAACTAACTTATTAGTTTTGAACAGTGATATATTTTATAGAATGCGATTCATTTTGAACTCTGATTTTGTTCACAAAGTTACTTATTTTGAGCATTAATTTGTGAACAAAATTATTTATTCTGAACAATAATTTGTGAACAAAGTGATTTAGCTGACAAAGATTGAACATAAAAATATACAGACGACTGTTACCGGAAACCTGTTTTTATAGGCCTTTTTCTCAGTTTTTTTTTATTTTCTTTTTGATGAATTACCCGCTTTTGTCTGCCCTAATTGTGTACCATAATGAAATTTTTGTTTGTCATTTATGTTTCAGACATTAATTTTCGGGGCCGTAAGAATGTTGCGAGTTGATTTTTAACATTACGGGCAAGTTTGGCCAGCAGGCATCAGTCTCATTAAGATTGTAATTACTTGTTTTAAATGATATTAATAGCCTGGGGGGTGGTAGGGGGGGGTTTAAATGACTTTTATTTTCTGTGTTGTCCAGTGTGTTTCAGGGGGGGGGGAGGGAGTCACAGCCGAGGCAGGATATTCTTTGGAAAAGAATGGTACGGGACATTTATGTATTGTACTTACCTGGAGGCCATTCCGGGGGTCAGCGCCCCCCCGCGGCCCGGCCCACGGCCAGGCCTCCCGGTGGATCAGGGTCTGATCAACTAGGCTGTTATTGCTGGCCGCATGTAGTCCAGTGTATGGTTTAGGAAGACACGTAAGCAAACACTATAACATATTTATTAGAAAACGTTTCGGTCCTGGGACCTTGATCACTTCTAACATACAGAGGTAGGAAGACATTATATATAGGCGGAGAGTGAGGTGTGACGCACGTGACCTGAGGAATATCATAAGAACATAAGAACATAAAAACGAAGGAACACGCAGAAGGCCTACTGGCCCATGCGAGGCAGGTCCAAGTCTCCTACCGGCTTAAGCCAATGCACCCAACCTAGTCAGGTCAGGTCACATTGACTTAAGGGGGGAACACGGCAACCGACCTGGTAGCACAAGCTATCAGGTCTAACTCACACCCACCCACATCTACTCATGTATTTATCCAACCTATTTTAAAGCTACACAACGTTCTGGCCTTTTATAACGGTACTTGGGAGTTTGTTCCACTCATCCACAACTCTATTACCAAACCAGTACTTTCCTATATCCTTCCTGAATCTGAATTTTTCCAACTTAAAACCATTGCTGCGAGTCCTGTCTAGGCTAGATATTTTCAGCACACTATTTACATCCCCTTTATTTATTCCTGTCTTCCATTTATACACCTCAATCATATCCCCCCTAATTCTACGTCTTTCTAGAGAGTGCAGTTTCAGGGCCCTTAGTCTATCCTCATAGGGAAGGTTTCTGATACACGGGATCAACTTTGTCATCCTCCTTTGTACATTTTCCAGAGAATTTATATCCATTCTGTAATACGGTGACCAAAACTGTGCAGCATAGTCTAAATGAGGCCTAACCAAGGATGTATAGAGTTGAAGAACAACCTGAGGACTCCTATTATTTATGCTTCTTGATATGAAGCCAAGGATTCTATTAGCTTTATTGCGAACACTTACGCACTGTTGTCTTGGTTTCAGATTACTGCTAACCAGAACTCCTAAATCTTTTTTCGCAATCCGTAATAATTAAGATCTATTATTTAGTTATATGTGGCATGGTTATTGTCCTGTCCAACATTTAGAACTTTGCATTTGTCTATATTAAACTGCATCTGCCACTTCTCCGACCACTGCATCAGTCTATTCAAATCTTCCTGGAGTGCTCGAATGTCCTCGTCAGAATGAATTCGACGGCCTATTTTGGTGTCATCGGCAAACTTGCCGATGTCGCTCTTTATGCCCTCATCTATGTCATTTATGTAGATTGTGAACAGGGGGCCCAACACTGACCCCTGTGGAACACCGCTCGTGACACTTCCCCACTCTGATTTCTCCCCATTTATGCAAACTCTCTGCTGCCTATTTGTCAACCATGCTCTATCCAGGAAAAAATTTCTCCTCCTATTCCATGTGCTTTAATTTTCCTCAATAGTCTCTGATGTGGGACCCTGTCAAAAGCCTTACTGAAGTCCATATACACAATATCATATTCATTACCATGATCTACCTCCTCAAATACCTTAGTGAAAAAAGTTAATAAATTCGTAAGGCAGGAACGCCCCTTTGTAAAACCATGCTGAGATTCGTTGATTAATTTATGCTTTTCAAGGTGGCTACGAACTGCCTCGGCAATTATTGATTCCATAAATTTTCCCACTATGGAGGTTAGGCTTATTGGTCTATAGTTCGAAGCTAAGGACCTGTCACCTGTTTTGAAAATAGGTATCACATTTGCCATTTTCCACTTATCTGGCACCATGCCAGTTTGTAGTGATATGTTGAAAAGATTAGCCAAAGGCTAATAAGAATGGAGGAACACTGTAGAAGGCCTACTGGCCCATGCGAGGCAGGTCCTTCTACAGTGTTCCTCCATTCTTATGTTCTTATGCGTCACACCTCACTCTCCGCCTATATATAATGTCTTCCTACCTCTGTATGTTAGAAGTGATCAAGGTCCCAGGACCGAAACGTTTTCTAATAAATATGTTATAGCGTTTGCTTACGTGTCTTTCTAAACCAACTTGTCGGTATTTATTACTAAGGTTTATACCAGTCCAGTGTATGAACCACAGCCTGGCTGATCAGGTACTGACTTTAGGTATCCGTCCAATTCCCTCTTGAAGACAACCAGGGGTCTATACTTGAATGTTAATGTACTCGGTATTCCAGCCTAGAGACAACACGTGATTTGAAATGGATCCTTATTGGCTTGGTGTACCTTGTTGTGTACGGGGACACTCGTGTACACTACAGGACATGTACAGTTCGGGTCATTTATACACAGTAAGGGATATTATCAGGACTGAAGAACTCACTCATGGCGAAACGTTTTATCGGAACGCCTCATATCGCCCTGAAACGTCAATATATATATATATATATATATATATATATATATATATATATATTATATATATATATATTATATATATATATATATATTGTGTGTGTGTTTGTGTGCATGTGTGTGTGTTTTGTTTCCTTTAAGCTCTCATATGTGTGTGTTTGTGTGTTTTATTCAGGGCTAGTTTTGAGAGCTCGGTCCACCTTACACTGTTACAGCCACGGTGACTGCCTCTGGGGTGAAAGGGGGGGAGGAGGGAGGAAGAGAAAGAAGGAACGTGGTAAACGGTGGTGAAAAATATTTTATTGTATGGAAAACAGGAAATTGTTCTTGTGAAGGATTTGAATACCAGGAGGTGAGGATGTTGTTTGTGTGACCACGTGTGTAGCACAACACTCAGACTGTGCTGGTGAGGATGTTGTTTGTGTGACCACGTGTGTAGTACAACACTCAGACCGTGCTGGTGAGGTTGTGTGACCACGTGTGTAGTACAACACTCAGACTGTGCTGGTGAGGATGTTGTTTGTGTGACCACGTGTGTAGTACAACACTCAGACTGTGCTGGTGAGGATGTTGTTTGTGTGACCACGTGTGTAGTACAACACTCAGACTGTGCTGGTGAGGATGTTGTTTGTGTGACCACGTGTGTAGCACAACATTCAGACTGTGCTGGTGAGGATGTTGTTTGTGTGACCACGTGTGTAGTACAACACTCAGACCGTGCTGGTGAGGATGTTGTGTGACCACGTGTGTAGTACAACACTCAGACCGTGTTGGTGAGGATGTTGTTTGTGTGACCACGTGTGTAGTACAACACTCAGACTGTGCTGGTGAGGATGGTGCTTGTGTGACCATGTGTGTAGTACAACACTCAGACTGTGCTGGTGAGGATGGTGCTTGTGTGACCACGTGTGTAGTACACCACTCAGACTGTGCTGGTGAGGATGTTGTTTGTGTGACCACGTGTGTAGTACAACACTCAGACTGTGCTGGTGAGGATGTTGTTTGTGTGACCACGTGTGTAGTACAACACTCAGACTGTGCTGGTGAGGATGTTGTTTGTGACCACGTGTGTAGTACAACACTCAGACTGTGCTGGTGAGGATGTTGTTTGTGTGGCCACGTGTGTAGTACAACACTTAGACCGTGCTGGTGAGGATGTTGTTTGTGTGACCACGTGTGTAGTTCAACACTCAGACCGTGCTGGTGAGGATGTTGTTTGTGTGACCACGTGTGTAGTACAACACTCAGACCGTGCTGGTGAGGATGTTTGTGTGACCACGTGTGTAGTACACCACTCAGACTGCTGGTGAGGATGTTGTTTGTGTGACCACGTGTGTAGTACACCACTCAGACCGTGCTGGTGAGGATGTTTGTGTGACCACGTGTGTAGTACAACACTCAGACCGTGCTGGTGAGGATGTTGTTTATGTGACCACGTGTGTAGTACAACACTCAGACTGTGCTGGTGAGGATGTTGTTTGTGACCACGTGTGTAGCACAACACTCAGACCGTGCTGGTGAGGATGTTTGTGTGACCACGTGTGTAGTACAACACTCAGACCGTGCTGGTGAGGATGTTTGTGTGACCACGTGTGTAGTACAACACTCAGACTGTGCTGGTGAGGATGTTGTTTGTGTGACCACGTGTGTAGTACACCACTCAGACTGTGCTGGTGAGGATGTTTGTGTGACCACGTGTGTAGTACAACACTCAGACTGTGCTGGTGAGGATGTTGTTTGTGTGACCACGTGTGTAGTACACCACTCAGACCGTGCTGGTGAGGATGTTTGTATGACCACGTGTGTAGTACAACAAAGACAAACTTGTTGTGAGGGAACAACGTTGTCGTGAAGGGACCAACGTT
Organism: Cherax quadricarinatus; assembly: GCF_026875155.1. Classification (NCBI taxonomy): domain Eukaryota; kingdom Metazoa; phylum Arthropoda; class Malacostraca; order Decapoda; family Parastacidae; genus Cherax; species Cherax quadricarinatus. The sequence continues at coordinate 30,898,065 of NC_069420.1, forward strand.
TGTATGGAGGAACAACGATAAAGATTGAAACGTGAGCACCTTTGTAACCCACTCGGGGTCTCTGATAACGGATACCTTTGTAACCCACTCGGGGTCTCTGATAACGGATACCTTTGTAACCCACTCGGGGTCTCTGATAACGGATACCTTTGTAACCCACTCGGGGTCTCTGATAACGGATACCTTTGTAACCCACTCGGGGTCTCTGATAACGGATACCTTTGTAACCACTCGGGGTCTCTGATAACGGATACCTTTGTAACCCACTCGGGGTCTCTGATAACGGATACCTTTGTAACCCACTCGGGGTCTCTGATAACGGAACCTTTGTAACCCACTCGGGGTCTCTGATAACGGATACCTTTGTAACCCACTCGGGGTCTCTGATAACGGATACCTTTGTAACCCACTCGGGGTCTCTGATAACGGATTACCTTTGTAACCACTCGGGGTCTCTGATAACGGATACCTTTGTAACCCACTCGGGGTCTCTGATAACGGATACCTTTGTAACCCACTCGGGGTCTCTGATAACGGATACCTTTGTAACCCACTCGGGGTCTCTGATAACGGATACCTTTGTAACCCACTCGGGGTCTCTGATAACGGATACCTTTGTAACCCACTCGGGGTCTCTGATAACGGATACCTTTGTAACCACTCGGGGTCTCTGATAACGGATACCTTTGTAACCCACTCGGGGTCTCTGATAACGGATACCTTTGTAACCCACTCGGGGTCTCTGATAACGGATACCTTTGTAACCCACTCGGGGTCTCTGATAACGGATACCTTTGTAACCCACTCGGGGTCTCTGATAACGGATACCTTTGTAACCCACTCGGGGTCTCTGATAACGGATACCTTTGTAACCCACTCGGGGTCTCTGATAACGGATACCTTTGTAACCCACTCGGGGTCTCTGATAACGGATACCTTTGTAACCCACTCGGGGTCTCTGATAACGGATACCTTTGTAACCCACTCGGGGTCTCTGATAACAGATACCTTTGTAACCCACTCGGGGTCTCTGATAACGGATACCTTTGTAACCCACTCGGGGTCTCTGATAACGGATACCTTTGTAACACACTCGGGGTCTCTGATAACGGATACCTTTGTAACCCACTCGGGGTCTATGATAACGGATACCTATGTAATCCGTAACGCTAGGAACCCCCGGGGTCTGTAGAATCGGGTTCCTTTGTAACCCATAACGCAAGGAATCCCCGGGGTCTGTAGAATCGGGTTCCTTTGTAACCCACAACGCAAGGAACCCCCCGGCCTATGAAATCTAGACCCTCTGGAACCCAGAAAGATTCGTTTAAGCGTTGCGGTGCTTAAATCCATAAGTCTTTAACCCTTGGGTGAATGCTGAGGGACGAGGGAGGGGACGAGAGTATGGGTGAGTGGGGGTGGGGGTGAGGATGAAGGGGGAGGGGGAAAGAAGAAGCGGAAGGGGAAACCTTCCCAAGTTCGTCTCCCAGGTTATAATCCTCTTGCGAAATTCACACCTGTCAGATTCAAGGTAGAGAAAGGGGCGTAGGTGAAGAATGGGGGGGGGGGAGGAAGGGTAGTTGAGAGGGACGAAGATTAGCGGGAAGGGATGTAAAGCACATACGGAAAGGATTATATTTTTCTTCAAATGGTGGTACAAGAGAGTGTAAATAAAAGACAGTATGCGGTTTATTTGTATTTGATTGAGAAGACGTTTCTTCCACCGGGGACGAAACGTCTCGATAAAATGCCATAAGCCTCATCATGCGACTCGCGATGTCTGGATAACACAATTGCAAACAAACCACGGAACTGGTGGGGTTTAACTACTAGCGAGTGAGTAGTAAAAGTGCTTGAGGGAGTATACTTACTACCTTTGCCAGGCCCTGTCAGACGAGGTCCTCACTGCTACAACCAACACAAGACGAGGTCCTCACTGCTACAACCAACACAAGACGAGGTCCTCACTGCTACAACCAACACAAGACGAGGTCCTCACTGCTACAACCAACACAAGACGAGGTCCTCACTGCTACAACCAACACAAGACGAGGTTCTCACTGCTACAACCAACACAAGACGAGGTTCTCACTGCTACAACCAACACAAGACGAGGTCCTCACCGCTACAACCAACACAAGACGAGGTTCTCACTGCTACAACCAACACAAGACGAGGTCCTCACTGCTACAACCAACACAAGACGAGGTCCTCACTGCTACAACCAACACAAGACGAGGTTCTCACTGCTACAACTAACCAGTACTGATGGGATAACATCAATGGGATACTACAAGGATCAGTACTGATGGGATACTACAAGGATCAGTACTGATGGGATAACATCAATGGGATACTACAAGGATCAGTACTGATGGGATAACATCAATGGGATACTACAAGGATCAGTACTGATGGGATAACATCAATGGGATACTACAAGGATCAGTACTGATGGGATAACATCAATGGGATACTACAAGGATCAGTACTGATGGGATAACATCAATGGGATACTACAAGGATCAGTACTGATGGGATAACATCAATGGGATACTACAAGGATCAGTACTGATGGGATAACATCAATGGGATACTACAAGGATCAGTACTGATGGGATACTACAAGGATCAGTACTGATGGGATAACATCAATGGGATACTACAAGGATCAGTACTGATGGGATAACATCACTAGTAGTATCCCTCCTTAAAGAATAAACAAATCACCTTAAAGAATAAACGACTTGAAGAATAATAATTATTTACGTGAACATTATTTACAGATGATGCAAAATATGTAGCGAATCAAGTAAAACAAGCGAGGCGACAGAAAACAATGAAATTAAATCAAAGTGACACGACAACATTGCGAGTAACGAAGGAAGCGATAAACAGGTGAAAGTGTTAGAGAGATTTGGAAGTAACAAGTGAGAAGAAAGTTATCGCGGGTTCATTAGACACACACATGCAGCGGTGGCTGACTTCTGAACCCTCGTGTATACCATGGTGAAGTGCTGATAAAGAAGTCAGATGTTAGACTAGAAGATACTGTTGTGTTGTAGTGTCCACACTGAACACTGTTGTAGTGTCCACACTGAACACTGTTGTAGTGTCCACACTAAACAGTGTTGTAGTGTCCACACTGAACAGTGTTGTAGTGTCCACACTGAACAGTGTTGTAGTGTCCACACTGAACACTGTTGTAGTGTCCACACTGAACACTGTTGTAGTGTCCACACTGAACAGTGTTGTAGTGTCCACACTGAACAGTGTTGTAGTGTCCACACTGAACACTGTTGTAGTGTCCACACTAAACACTGTTGTAGTGTCCACACTGAACACTGTTGTAGTGTCCACACTGAACACTGTTGTAGTGTCCACACTGAACACTGTTGTAGTGTCCACACTGAACACTGTTGTAGTGTCCACACTGAACACTGTTGTAGTGTCCACACTGAACACTGTTGTAGTGTCCACACTGAACACTGTTGTAGTGTCCACACTGAACACTGTTGTAGTGTCCACACTGAACACTGTTGTAGTGTCCACACTGAACACTGTTGTAGTGTCCCCACTGAACACTGTTGCAGTGTCACACATGAACACTGTTGTAGTGTCCACACTGAACACTGTTGTAGTGTCCACACTGAACGCTGCTGTAGTGTCCACACTGAACACTGTTGTAGTGTCCACACTGAACAGTGTTGTAGTGTCCACACTGAACAGTGTTGTAGTGTCCACACTGAACAGTGTTGTAGTGTCCACACTGAACAGTTGTTGTAGTGTCCACACTGAAACAGTGTTGTAGTGTCCACACTGAACAGTGTTGTAGTGTCCAATGAACACTGTTGTAGTGTCCACACATGAACACTGTTGTAGTGTCCACACTGAACAGTATTGTAGTGTCCAAC
>NC_069420.1:30902475-30933684 GCF_026875155.1 Cherax quadricarinatus
AGAAAAACTACTGCATTTTCCCCACCCTGAGAACAACTACTGCACTCCCACCCTGAAACAACTGCATCTACCCACCCTGAGAACAACTACTGCATCAACCCCCCCTTTTAGAAATACTAAACATCACCCACCCTGAGAAAAACTACTGCACTCCCCACCCTGAGAAAAACTACGCATCACCCACCCTGAACAACTACTGCACTACCCACCCGAGAAAAACTACTGCATCTACCCACCCTGAGAAGACGCCAGGGTCTGTTGGTAATCCCCCTTATGTATGCTGGGAGGCAGTTGAACAGTCTCGGGCCCCTGACATTTATTGTATGGTCTCTTAACGTGCTAGTGACACCCCGCTTTTCATTGGGGGGATGTTGCATCGTCTGCCAAGTCTTTTGCTTTCGTAGTGAGTGATTTCCGGTGCAAGTTCGGTACAGTCCCTCTAGGATTTTCCAGGTGTAAATAATCATGTATCTCTCCCGCCTGCGTTCCAGGGAATACATTTTTTAGGAACCTCAAAAGCGCTCCCAGTAATTGAGGTGTTTTATCTCCGTTATGCGCACCGTGAAGGTTCTCTGTACATTTTCTAGGTCAGCAATTTCACCTGCCTTGATATTTTGCTGTTAGTGTCAGCAATATTAAACCCTAGATAGAACAAGTGACCTGAAGAGCGTCATAAATGGGCTTGGCATCCCTAGTTTTTGAAGGTTCCATTATCCATCCTGTCATTTTTCTAGCAGATGCGATTGAATGCAATGTTATGGTCCTTGAAGGTGAGATCCTCCAAACATGATCATTTCCCAGGACTTTGACGTTGTGTTTCGCTCTATTTTGTGGCCAGAATTTGTTTTGTACTCTGATGAAGATTTAATTTCCTCGTTTTACCATATCTGAGTAATTGAAAAATTTTTCATCGTTGAATTCATATTGTTTTTCTGCAGCCCACTGAAAGATTCGGTTGATGTCCGCCTGGAGCCTTGCAGTGTCTGCAAATGGAAGACACTGTCATGCAGATTCGGGTGTCATCTGCAAAGGAAGATACGGTGCTCTGGCTGACATCCTTGTCTATGTCGGATATGAGGATGAGGAACAAGATGGGAGCGAGTACTGTGCCTTGTGGAACAGAGCTTTTCACCGTAGCTGCCTCAGACTTTACTCTGTTGACACTACTCTCTGTGTTTTTGTTAGTGAGGAAATTATAGATCCATCGACCGACTTTTCCTGTTATTCCTTTAGCACGCATTTTGTACGCTATTACGCCATGGTCGCACTTGTCGAAGGGTTTTGCAAAGTCTGTATATATTTCATCTGCATTCTTTTTATCTTCTAGTGCATTTAGGAAACCCTTTTCGTAGTGATCCAAAAGTTGAGACAGACAGGAGCGACCTGTTCTAAACCCATGTTGCCCTGGGTTGTGTAACTGTGGTTTTCTAATGGGGGGTGATCTTGCTTCTTGGGCCCCTTTCAAAAGATTTTTATGAGGGGGATTTTATGCTATCGGTCGTATTTCTTGCTGTTGCCTTACGCTCCCTTTTGGGGAGTGGGGCTAGCTGTTGTTTTTAGTAACGGGGGAGACCCCTGTCCATGCCCCCCTCTCCATAGGAGGGAAAAGGCTCGTGATAGGGGCTTTTTCATTCTTGAGAACACGGATTTCCATAAATTGGCCCTGGGGCTGAGTGCATGGCTTCCATTTACGCCTTTCAAAGCATTTGGCTCAGGAAAAACATGGGGATAGGTTTTGGTGTTAACCAAATTCTGTGGTTTTCCCCTCTAAAAAATTCTTTTTGTTTTCGACTCTCAGTCTGGTTAGGGGTTTTTGAAAAAAACCGATAAATTTTGGGGACTTGATAGTACTCATTTCCTTGCTGCATCTGGTAGACCCATTTTGTTTAAGTGGGGGCCCAATACGGGACGTTGTTCTCGACTTTGATTTGGCATAGAAAAAAAATACTTTGGGTTTTTTTTCGATTTCATTTAGGGCTTTTATTTTTCCCCGCGATTCCTGACTCCTATAAGTTTCCTTAGTTTAAGTTGATGCTTGCTTTTCTCTGACCAGTGCCCCCCCTACGCATTTCAGATATATTGACCTTTTTTGGGCAGCCTTTATTCTTTTCTGTGCCTTAAAGGGGAAACGCCGTCTCTTTTATTTTACATCTACTCCTCCTTTTTTTAAAGGGGAATAAGCCTTGTGCATACTCGAGTCCACAATTTAAAACTGTTCTGGGCATAATTTTGGGGTCTGTGTTGTTTAGATATCCCCCAGCTTATACTTTTAGGACTTGGGTTATTTGGGGCCCACTTTTTTTTTTTTTTGGTTATTGAATTTAAATTTGGTGAATCCCCCTCGGACAGTCTCATTAGTCGGCCGGGGGCCCCACGCATACATGTCTAAACCCTCAATTATTTGTGATCTGAGTAATTTTTTTTTGATATGGTGACTTTTCTTACAGATCATCATTGTTAGGAAGATAATCTAGTGTATTCCGCCCTAGTAGGCTCTTTATTTGGGGGTTTAAATTAAATTTTGTGCAGAGTTTTTAAAAGCTCTGTGAGTGGAGTTTTCATCAACTCCTCCGGGTGTTATTACTGCAACAATTTTATTTGCTATATTCCCCCATTTTAGGGCCTTAAGTTGAAATCCCCCGGAGCAAGATTTGGGTGCGGGACTGGAATTTTTTCCCAGACAGTGGAAAATTTTTTAACAGCTGTTCCGGGAATTGCGGATGTTAAACCGGGAGGGTTTGTAGACACCACAATACTAGGTTTTGGTTCCAAACCTTTACGCAAAACTTCCACACATCATTGGGCATTTAGCATTTTGTGCAAACAATGACCTGCAATTTACAGGCCAACCCCCCCCCCTTTTTTCCCGTTCACTCTGTCACTCTGTAAGGTTGAACCTGAATCCAATTTCGTTGTCCAAGTTTCCCTTTTTTGGGGCTCATGAAAGCCACGAAAATTGCCTTTTCCTCTGCAACAGTCCCCCGGATGAAATATTTTTTTTGTTTGTTGCTGGCTTTAGACCCTGTTTTTTTTTGCAAAGAAGAATGCACGGCTGGTGGAAATTTTTGGTACGGGGGGGATTTTTTTTTCCGGCTTTTGTACGTTTCTGTTGGTTTGGAGTGGGGGGCCATCGACTGTGGTTCCACTCCCGGAAGACTGGATTTGGGGGTACGATTTTTGCCATTTTCCTGCCAGTTTTTTCTTCCTGGGATAAAAAACCTCTCCCTCTTGAGTGCTGTGGGGTACCCAGGTTTTCCCCCTGGGCCCGGATGTTTTTATCTTTTTTTTCCCCTTAGAGGTGTGCCTGGCAATTTAAATTATAGCACAGTCTTTCCGACTGAAGAGGTACACATTTTTAGGGTGAAAAAGCTTGCAGGAAGGGAGTTTGCATTTTCCTGTTGTCATAGGGCAGGCATTTTCTAGGGGGGTCATAGTTTCACGTCCCGTCTGTTTTTTCCAAATTTCCCCCTGTCTACAAACCAAAATGCATAGTATTGCACAGGCTTGTTTCCGTTTGCCTTTGGGTTTCTGTGGCTGTATTCCCTGTTGGTGCCTGTCTTATCCTATCCTCCGTAGCACCAACAATGGAGCTCCCACCCGTTGTTTTTGTAATATATCCTCACTGTTGTATGGAGTCCTCTTGTTTTTCTGTTTCCTGTGTATTTCTAGTTTGCAATATTGGTTTTATCTTATCCTTGGGCTACACTTGTTTCCCCACTACGGCTCCGTCCCCATAGGTCATTTATTGTATTTTTTTCCTGCAATAATTCCCGACCCACCTGGGCAAAACTCCACTTCACCATTACTGTCTCCCAGGACAGCACCTCCAGCTTCACCATTTCTGTCTCCCCGGGCAGCCCCCAGCTTCACCATTAACGTCTCCCAGGACAGCACCCCCACTTCAACCCCTTACTGTCTCCCCGGACAGCACCTCCCGCTTCAAACCCCTTTCTGTCTCCCAGGGCAGCACCCCCACTTCCCATTACTGTCTCCCCAACACACTACAGCCCCACATTTATGACTACCCGACATCACCTCAGCCTTACAGTTTTTTTGACTACATGGCCCTATCAAGGCATACCCTTCCCCAGACTTTTATGTTCCCATCTGTTTTTAGAAAGCTCCAGGTTTTCTATGAAAGCAGCTTTTTATGTTATCCTCTTTTTAAAAACCCTTTTTATTTTATCCACAATTTTTCCTCATTTGGGCAACCCAAAAACACTTCCCCTTTTTAATACTGCTTGTACAGTTTTGGATATCGCACAGGGGGGGTGACACCAATTTCCAAAAAAAAGACAATTTATCCTGTGGAACCCGTTGTTTGATTTTACGCACTATACAAGCTTTTATAATGATTTGAAGGGTTATTTTCTTAATTCACACAACCTCTTGAATACTCATAAAAAACCTCCTTAAATAAATTCTAGCTATTTGTTTTTTCTATTTCAAACTGTACTTGAATTTTGGGCATTTACCGTGTACTTCCGTTTTAAATATTTATTGTTTGTTTTTGATAAGGGCGCTACACCCATCCTTCCCATCGCTTTATTGTTAAAACAAAACCCTTTTTAAAACCCAGTCAAGGGTTGGGACCATAAAGGGGGTTTCGACCAGTCGGGGGTTTTTGGGCCCCATGACTATCGATCATGGGTCACTTATTTAAAACATATAGTCGGTGATTTTGGGCTAACCAAAAAGGATCTACTTAAAATTTATCTACCCGAGTAATAGTGTTTTTGATTGATACAAAAGTATAACTTGCTTTTGAAGAGCCGGGATTTCCCCGGGAAAACTCCTACAATGACGAACGGGCGGCCTCAACCCTTGTTTTTTCAAACGCTGTATCAGCTTTTCTAGTTTTTTTCGTCCCCCACAATAATGCTATATTATCACTAAATTACTGGTGGGAAATTTGGGGAAGGACGCTTTTTCTGTATAATAATTCTTCCGTTTTGGGAAATTGCGACCGCTGGTAACACAGGTTTAAAATTCACAGTATACGTCGGTATTTCAAGAAAAAAGAAACTAATAAAGTCACTCCACTCCACAAAATACCCTAAAAAAGGTTAGTTTTCTACTACAACCTGTATTCTGCTATTTACTGGTATCATAGATTATATTGAGAAACAGCAGGCCCGGAAGATTATTAAAACAGCTGACCACGTGGTAAGATTCTGGCGACTTTGCCCTCCTCTATAAGGGTATACTTCATTTTACAAATTCACCTTTTTTTTTTCAAATGACATTTTAAACCCTTTTATAAACTATATCGGGGAGCCCTTATATACACTTAAAACACAATTTAATACACAATTTTTATCAGGGAGACTTTTTTTCCTCGACAAAATTCTATTATTATTATTTTGCACACGGCACCTGGGCCTAAAAATTTCCCCCTGGCAAAAAACTCTGCTGGGTATTTGCACCTAATCTCCTTTTTTTTGACTCAGTTATAAATTTTTTTTCCCGCCCAAGATTGGGTTTCCAGGCGCTAGGGGATGTACGTATAGGATTGATGGCAAAAAATTAAAGTTCTAGCCGAAAGAGCGACCGTGAAAACACGAAAAAACCCGGGACAAAAACGAGGCACGCTGACACCTGTGGCTTGTCTAGAATTTAAAATGTTAGATTATAAGGTATGGGTTTTTTGGGGGGAAACAATCAGGCTGCAGTACGGGGTTAAAAAAAGAAAAATTTTAAACCAGGATACCCGGGGATAGGTTTTCAAAAGGCAATGTTCAAATCATCGCTAGTAAAGGCTAAGCAAATTTTTCAACAGAGATATAGAGGCAACAATGACTTCTCCCCCAAATTTTTCTTAAAAATAACAGGAGCTAAGAAATAAGATAGATGAGTAAGATTTCTTGCTAGTGCAGGAATATAGATATTTTGGTAAACAAGACCGGTTCAACCGAAAGAAGAGAAAAAGCCTTCTAAAAGCAAAAATACAGGGTTTTTAAACTATTCCCAAATGACAGGGGCAACAAGAAGGGGGGGAGCGGCATTGTATGTCAGAGAAACTCAAACTGTTGTCTTAGGCAAGATATAAGATTAGAAAAAATCGGGCACAAAATCGGCTGTCTAAGTTTCTCGAAGTTTAATAGTTTAGTTTTTAAAATTTTTTTAGCCCCAAACCCATCCTGTGGGCGTAGTCAAAGGATGGGGGATGGGTGCATAATAAACATATAAACTAAACATATTTAAAATTCGAGAAACGAGACAGCCCGATTTTTTGTCCGATGTTTCTAAACTATATCTTGCCTAAGACAACAATTTGAGTTACTCTGACATACAATGCCGCCCACCACCCTTCTTTTGACCCTGTCAGGGGGAATAGTTTTTTAACCCTGTAGTTCATTTAGAAGGCATTTCTCTATCTCGAAGGGCGTGTGATTTATTTTGGGCCCCCCAAAACCTGATAGGGGGTGCGGGAGGCTGCTATGGACAAAATTCATAAGGTTCTAAATATGAAATGTTGTGTTAATGGGGGATTTTAACTTTAGACAAATTGATTGGGAACAAAGTGACAGGAAATCTTGAGTCTAGTGACTTGATTTATACAGTTCAGGATTGCTTTTTAAAACAGTCTGTGACAGAAAACCCAAATTGAGGAAACAGCCTGCTTGCTTGGTTCTTGCCAACAAAGAATCAGTATTAATATCTTGAGATTATTGATGAGCTTGGGGGAAAAACAATCACAAATCACTTAGTTTCAGTATATATAAAAAAATTCCCCTGTAAACTGCAATAAAGGGCCCCTTGCCCCGATTTCCATTTGGGCCCTTTTTCATGGGACTGAGAAATTACCTGGGGGGGTTTGAATTGGGATGACTTGACCATGGGTCAATTTGGTGGTGTTAGTTGCCAAATGACTTTTTTTCAGGCATAGTTCAAAAGCTGCCCCAGACAACTTTTTTTCCCAAAAGTGGGAAAAAAAAAAGATCTATTAAAAATAAACCCAAAAAAGGGTTTAAAAAACCAGTTTTAAAAATTTCTCTTTGGGTCAAAAGAGGGCACATATATCCCATTTTAAAAAAGGGGGGGAAGAGCAGTTATGATATCAATACAATAAATTAGAAAAAAATAAAAAAAAGGCTAAGAAAAGCAAAAAGGTTTATTGGGGTTAAAGGGGCCCGAAAGGGGTTTCGAAGCCTAACCCAAAAGGGTTTTTTTGGGGGTATACAATTTTAAGATTAGGGACAAAAATGGGCCCCAAATTTAAAGAGTACTCAGGTCGATTACTGAAAAGGATAAGGATATGTGTAAAATTTTCTAAACCACTTCCTTCCCCCTTCATTTTTAAATCAGGAAGATATAGCAAAAATTCCAAAAATTTAAATTTATGTAAACATTACGGTAAAAAACAAATCCCAACGTTTCAAGTAACTAGTGAAAAGGGGGTCCTCAGACAAATAGGGGGAAATTAAAACTAAAAATCCCCGGGCCCCCTGATGAACTGTTTGAAATTTTTTTTAAAGGGAAAATTTAAAGAGGAACTTAGCATACCTTTGGCTAATCTTTTTAAAATATCAAATACAAACTGGCATAGAGCCAAAACAAGTGGAAAAAAGGGTAATGTAATACCCCTTTTCAAAGGGAGGGGCAGGTCCTTTCTTCAAACTATAGACCCCAAAAAAAGCCTTAAACCCCCCATATTTTTCCCGGAGGTTTTTCCTGGAAAAGGGGTTCGGGGGGCAACGCCCCCCCGGCCCCGGGCTGAGACCCGGCCCCCTTTTTTTTAGAGCCTGGGTCAACCAGGTGTTGCGCTGGTGCACGCAAAACCAACAACGAGCCACAGCCCGGCTGACCGGAATGACTTTAGGGTGCTTGTCCAATTTCCAACTTGAAGACTGCCCGGGGGGTTTTTGGTAATCCCCCTTATGTGTGCTGGGGGGCAGGTGAACATTTTCGGGCCCTGCACTTATTGTATGGTTCTCTTAACGTGCTATGGGCACCCCTTGGGTTTTCATTGGGGGGGGGTGGGCATGGTTGCCAAGTCTTTTTTCTTTTTGTAAATGGGTTTATTTTTTGTGTGGGGAAGTTCGGTAAATATTCCCCCTAGGATTTTCCAGGTTTATAATCATTTATCTCCCCTCCTTCGTTTCCCGGGGTTTCAGGTTTTGGGAAACCCCAGGCGCTCCCAATAATTGAAAGGGGTTTTTTTTCCTTATGCGGGGCCCTTTAAAGTTCTCTGTAATTTTTTAGGTCGGCAATTTCACCTGCCTTGAAAGGGGCTGTTAGGGGGCAGCAATATTCCAGCCTAGATAGAACAAGTGACCTGAAGAGTGTCATCATGGGCTTGGCCTCCCTAGTTTTTGAAGGTTCTCATTATCCATCCTGTCATTTTTCTAGCAGATGCGATTGATACAGTGTTATGGTCCTTGAAAGGTGAGATCCTCCGACATGATCACTCCCAGGTCTTTGACGTTGGTGTTTCGCTCTATTTTGTGGCCAGAATTTGTTTTGTACTCTGATGAAGATTTAATTTCCTCATGTTTACCATATCTGAGTAATTGAAATTTCTCCATCGTTGAACTTCATATTGTTTTCTGCACCCCACTGAAAGATTTGGTTGATGTCTGCCTGGAGCTTTGCAGTGTCTGCAATGGAAGACACTGTCATGCAGATTCGGGTGTCATCTGCAAAGGAAGACACGGTGCTGTGGCTGACATCCTTGTCTATGTCGGATATAAGGATGAGGAACAAGATGGGAGCGAGTACTGTGCCTTGTGGAACAGAGCTTTTCACCGTAGCTGCCTCGGACTTTACTCTGTTGACGACTACTCTCTGTGTTCTGTTAGTGAGGAAATTATAGATCCATCGACCGACTTTTCCTGTTATTCCTTTAGCACGCATTTTGTGCGCTATTACGCCATGGTCACACTTGTCGAAGGCTTTTGCAAAGTCTGTATATATTACAATCTGCATTCTTTTTGTCTTCTAGTGCATTTAGGACCTTGTCGTAGTGGTCCAATAGTTGAGACAGACAGGAGCGGACCTGTTCTAAACCCATGTTGCCCTGGGTTTGTGTAACTGATGGGTTTCTAGATGCGTGGTGATCTTGCTTCTTAGGACCCTTTCAAAGATTTTTATGATATGGGATGTTAGTGCTATTGGTCTGTAGTTCTTTGCTGTTGCTTTACTGCCCCCTTTGTGGAGTGGGGCTATGTCTGTTGTTTTTAGTAACTGTGGGACGACCCCCGTGTCCATGCTCCCTCTCCATAGGATGGAAAAGGCTCGTGATAGGGGCTTCTTGCAGTTCTTGATGAACACAGAGTTCCATGAGTCTGGCCCTGGGGCAGAGTGCATGGGCATGTCATTTATCGCCTGTTCGAAGTCATTTGGCGTGGGGAAATTTATGGAATAAAAAATTGCCGAGGCAATTCATAGCCATCTTGAAAGCCATAAATTGAATAATGAATCTCAGCACAGTTTTACAAAGGAACGTTCCTGTCTTACGAATTTACTAACTTCTTTCACTAAGGTATTTAAGGAGGTAGATCATGGTATTGAATATGATATTGTGTATATGGACTTCAGTAAGGCTTTCGATAGTTCCACATCAGAGGCTATTGAGGAAACTTGAGGCACACAGAATAGGAGGAAAAAAATTTTCCTGGGTAGAGGCATGGTTGACAAATAGGCAGCAGAGAGTTTGCATAAATGGGGAGAACTCAAAATGGGGGCACGTCACAGGAGCCAGTGTTTGGCCCCTTGTTGTTTAAAATTTACATAAACGACATAGATGAGGGAATAAATAGCGATATAAGCAAATTTGCTGATGACACCAAAATAGGCCGTCCAATTTATTCTAATGAGGACATTAGTGCACTCCAGGATGATTTGAATAGACTGATGCAGTGGTCGGAGAAGTGGCAGATGCAGTTTAATATAGACAAATGCAAAGTTCTAGATGTTGGACAGGACAGTAACCATGCCACATATAAATTAAATAATATAGATCTTAATATTACTGATTGCAAAAAGGATTTAGGAGTTCTGATTAGCAGTAATCTGAAACCAAGACAACATTGCATTAGAGTTTGCAATAAAGCTAACAGAATCATTGGCTTCATATCAAGAAGTATAAATAATAGAAGTAGTCAGGTTGTTCTTCAACTCTGTATATCTTCGGTTAGGCCTCGTTTAGATTATGCCGCACAGTTCTGGTCACCGTATTACAGAATAGATATAATTGCATTGGAAAACATTCAAAGGAGGATGACAAAGTTGATCCCATGTATCAGAAATCTTCCCTATGAGGACAGACTGAGGACCCTGAATCTGCACTCTCTAGTAAGGCATAGAATTAAATGGAATATGAATGAGGTGTATAAATGGAAAATAGGCATTAATAAAGGGGATGTAAACAGCGTGCTAAAAATATCTAACCTAGACAGAACATGCAGCAATGGATTTAAGTTGGAAAAATTCAGATTCAAGAAGGAAATAGGAAAGCATTGGTTTGGTAGCAAAGTTGTGGATGAGTGGAACAAAGTCCTGAGTATCGTCATAGCCTGGAGTTTACCTGGAGCGAGTTCCGAGGGTCAACGCCCCTGCGGCCCGGTCTGTGACCAGGCCTCCTGGTGGATCAGAGCCTGATCAACCAGGCTGTTACTGCTGGCTGCACGCAATCCAACGTAAGAGCCACAGCCCGGCTGGTCAGGTACCGACTTTAGGTGCTTGTCCAGTGCCAGCTTGAAGACCGCCAGGGGTCTATTGGTAATCCCCCTCATGTATGCTGGGAGGCAGTTGAACAGTCTCGGGCCCCTGACACTTATTGTATTGTCTCTTAACCCTTAAACTGTCCAAGCAGATCTACGTTCACATGTGTGGCGCTCCAAAAGTAGATCTACATTTTTTTTTACATATTTTCAAATATAACAAAAAAAAACGTTGATCAAAGTTTTTTTTACACGTTTTTAAATGTAAAAAAAAATCTACTTTTTTTACATACTTTCAAATGTTGAAAAAAAGTAGACCTACGTTTGGACAGTACTCACCTCACCTATTTGTACTCACCTATTTGTGGTTGCAGGGGTCGAGTCCTAGCTCCTGGCCCCGCCTCTTCACCGGTTGCTACTGGGTCCTCTCTCTCCCCGCTCCATGAGCTTTATCATACCTTGTCTTAAAACTATGTATGGTTCCTGCCTCCACTACATCACTTTCTAGGCTATTCCACTGCCTGACAACTCTATGATTGAAGAAATACTTCCTAATATCTCTCTGACTCATCTGTGTCTTCAACTTCCAACTGTGGCCTCTTGTTTCTGTGTCCCCTCCCTGGAGCATCCTGTCTTTGTCCACCTTGTCTATTCCGTGCAGTATTTTATATGTCGTTATCATGTCTCCCCTGACCCTCCTGTCCTCTAGTGTCGTCAGGCCGATTTCCCTTAACCTTTCTTCATAAGACATTTCCCTTAGCTCTGGAACTAACCTTGTCGCAAACCTTTGCACTTTCTCTAGTTTCTTGACGTGCTTTATCAAGTGCGGGTTCCAAACAGGTGCTGCATACTCCAGTATGGGCCTGACGTACACGGTGTACAGTGTCTTGCACGATTCCTTATTAAGGTATCGGAATGCTGTTCTCAGGTTTGCCAGGCGCCCATATGCTGCAGCAGTTAACTGGTTGATGTGTGCTTCCGGAGACATGCTCGGTGTTATACTCACTCCAAGATCTTTCTCCTTGAGTGAGGTTTGCAGTCTTTGGCCACCTAGCCTATACTCTGTCTGCGGTCTTCTTTGCCCTTCCCCTATCTTCATGGCTTTGCATTTGGCGGGATTAAATTCGAGAAGCCAGTTGCTGGACCAGGTGTCCAGTCTGTCCAGATCTCTTTGAAGTCCTGCCCGGTCCTCATCTGATTTAATTCTCCTCATTAACTTCACATCGTCTGCGAACAGGGGCACTTCTGAGTCTAACCCTTCCATCATGTCGTTCACATATACCAAAAATAGCACTGATCCTAGGACCGACCCCTGTGGGACCCCGCTCATCACAGGTGCCCCATTGTGATACATCATTACGTACCATGACTCGTTGTTGCCTCCCTGTCAGGTATTCTCTGATCCATTGCAGTGCCCTTCCTGTTATATGATCCTGATCCTCTAGCTTCTGCACTAATCTCTTGTGAGGAACTGTGTCAAAGGCCTTCTTGCAGTCCAAGAAGATGCAATCAACCCACCCCTCTCTCTCGTGTCTTCTGTTACTTTATCATAAAACTCCAGAAGGTTTGTGACACAGGATTTTCCTTCCATGAATCCATGCTGGTTAGCTTTTATACTCTTGTTCCGTTCCAGGTGTTCCACCACTCTCCTCCTGATAATCTCCATAACTCTGCATACTATACACGTCAGTGACACAGGTCTATAGTTTAGTGCCTCTTTTCTGCCTCATTTTTTTAAAAATGGGAACTACATTTGCCGTCTTCCATACCTCAGGTAGTTGCCCAGTTTCCAGGGACGTGTTGAAGATTGTGGTAAGTGGCACACACAACATATCCACTCCCTCTCTAAGGACCCACGGGGAGATGTTGTCCGGTCCCATTGCCTTTGAGGTTAAGGGTTAACGTGCTAGTAACACCCCTGTTATTCATTGGGGGGGATGTTGCATCGTCTGCCGAGTCTTTTGCTTTCGTTGTGAGTGATTTTCGTGTGCAAGTTCGGTACTAGTCCCTCTAGGAATTTCCAGGTGCATATAATCGTGTATCTCTCCGGCCTGCGTTCCAGGGAGTACAGGTTCAGGAATTTCAAGCTCTCTTAGTAATTGAGGTGTTTTATCTCCGTTATGCGCACCGTGAAGATTCTCTGTACATTTTCTAGGTCAGCAATTTCACCTGCCTTGAAAGATGCTGTCAGTGTGCAGCAATATTCCAGCCTAGATAGAACAAGCGACCTGAAGAGCGTCATCATGGGCTTCGCATCCCTAGTTTTGAAGGTTCTCATTATCCATCCTGTCATTTTTCTAGCAGATGCTATTGATACAATGTTATGGTCCTTGAAGGTGAGATCCTCCGACATGATCACTCCCAGGTCTTTGACACTGACAATGGTTTTTCGCTCTACTTTGTGGAAGAAATTTGTGTTGTACTCTGATGAAGTTTTAATTTCCTCATGGTCACCATATCGGAGTAATTGAAATTTCTCATCGTTGAACTTCATATTGTTTTCTGCAGCCCACTGAAAGATTTGGTTGATGTCCGCCTGGAGCCTTGCAGTGTCTGCAATGGAAGACACTGTCATGCAGATTCGGGTGTCATCTGCAAAGGAAGACACGGTGCTGTGGCTGGCATCCTTGTCTATGTCAGATACGAGGATGAGAAGCAAGATGGGAGCGAGTACTGTGCCTTGTGGAACAGAGCTTTTCACCGTAGCTGCCTCGGACTTTACTCTGTTGACTACTACTCTTTGTGTTCTGTTTGTGAGGAAATTATAGATCCATCTACTAACTTTTCCTGTTATTCCTTTAGCATGCATTTTGTGCGCTATTACACCAAATGGTCACACTTGTCGGAGGCTTTTGCAAAGTCTGTATACATTACATCTACATTCTTTTTGTCTTCTAGTGCATCTAGGACCTTGTCGTAGTGATCAAGTAGCGGGAGACAGACAGGAGCGACCTGCTCTAAACCCATGTTGCCCTGGGTTGTGTAATTGATGGGTATCTAGATTTGTGCGATCTTGCTTCTTAGGACTTTTTAAAAGATTTTTATGATATGGGATGTTAGTGCTATCGGTCGGGTAGTTCTTTGCTATTGCTTTAAACTGCCCCCTTTGGGGAGTGGGGCTGTGTCTTTTATTTTTAGTAACTGTGGGACGACCCCCATGTCCATCCCTCCCTCCATAGGATGGTAAAAGCTCGTGATAGGGGCTTCTTGGCATTTTTCTTGTGAACACGGAGTTCCATGAATCTGGCCCGGGGGCAGAGTACAGGGGCATGCATTTATCGCCTGTTCGAAGTCATTTTGGCGTCAGGATAATATCAGATAGGCATGTTTTAAACCCAAAATTCTGTGGCTCTCTCATAAAAAATTCATTTTGATCTTCGACTCTCAGTCGGGTTAGGGGCTTGCAAAAAACTGATCATATTGGGACTTGAGTAGCTCACTCATTTCCTTGCTGTCATCGTGTAGGGCCCATCTTGTTTAAGTAAGGGCCCAATACTGGATGTTGTTCTCGACTTTGATTTGGCATAAGAAAAGAAATACTTTGGGCTTCTTTCGATTTCATTTATGGCTTTTAGTTGTAGATGAATGGTTTTAGAAAAACCGACACTTTTAAAATTTAGAAAACATGGGGAAATTTTTTTGGGGTATCTTTTTGAGGAAACTTTTTCCCACAAGAAAGCTTCATCAGTCCTTAAAAAAGGAAAAATTTTAAAGAACAGGGGGGAAAAAATGAGGTAATCAACCCCAACCTTGATCGATGGGTCATTTCCGTAAATCTTGAAAAAATTACGGCAAAAATAAACGGAAAAGGGAGCTTTTAAACCGTAGGGGGGAGGGGGGTGCACAGTTGGGGTGGTGTCACATTTTTCAATGTGGAATTTAGGCCCGCCCCCAAGGTTTGGGCAACCCGAAGAATTCCCAAGTTTTAAGATCCCAAAAAGGGTTGGGCAGGGGCTGACGGTTTGGGAAGATAAAATGGTTCAGGAACCGACACTTTTCAAAATTTGTCTAATTTATCATCAGGGCTTTTAGTTTTTCCCCCGGGTTTCCCTAAACCCCCTTTTAAATTCCTTTAGTTTTAAGTTCGATGTTTGCAAATTTCCTGACCAGTGACTCCCTACCATTTCAGTTTAAAATTGGCCTCTTTTAGAAGCTCTGTTGTTTTTTTTCCGTCCCTGAAAAAGGGACCCCCTGTCTCTTCTATTTTACATCTACCCCTCCTTTTTTTTAAAAGGGAAATAAGCCTTGAGCATACATCGATCCCCAAAAGGGTTTAATCGGGTTCCTGGGCAAATTTGGGGGGTCTGGTTGCTTATCTATTTTCCGATTTAAATCTTTGGGACTTGATTTACGGGTCCCACTTTATGTTTTTTTTTTTTGAATTTTAAATTTGGGGGAAAACGGGGGGGGGGACCCGGGACCACAAATTTCGCAGCCCAAAACCCATTTTTTTTCCCAACGGGTTTAAGTCACATTAGAACTCCTACTTTTAAGACAGCTTAAAGGTTGTGAGAACTTTTTATGTGGGGCCCTGTGACTAAGGGATATACCTATGAAACTGGAAATATTTTTTCCCTTTTTTTGCAAAGCCCTAAACAGGCCTCGCCCCCCCCTCTGCCTTTCATTTGCCCCCGCGGGGCCTTTCGCCCCTAAAACATAAAAGTGAAGGGCCAAATTTTTGTAGCCCCACAGCTATCGTGCCCTCAAAATGCTCAAAACTCATCGTTTTAACCAACCTGAGGAAAAACGACGAGTGTGCATTTCCTAGGTGATTTTGGAAAACCCATTTTCCAAACCTAAAAATTTCCCTCTTTAAACTCCAAGACACGTGTGCTAAAAATTTCTGCAATTTTTGGGAGAAACAATTTATACGAGTATTGCAGTGTTTGGTAACCCCTTGAGGAGTCTGCCTCAGCCTGTGACATTGACGAGGCACTGCATCCCCCTCCCTGAAAATTTTTCCCGCCCAAAATTAAACTATGTGAAAAAAGGCGAAGGGGCGGCCATTACCCCTGCGTTCCCCTGTATCCCCAACCAGCCTTTAAACCCCGCCGTTCGCCTCAAATCAACGCCGGGGCAGTGTATAGGGGGTTTTTTTCTCCCCCGCGGGTATTTCAATATGTGAGTTCCGCAAGTGCTGCAATTTTGTAACAATTTGCATGAGGGATTATGTTTAAACCTTAGGACATTGTGCCACCATCAGTACCTACGTAGGCTTAAAATGAGTGAAAAAACTGGCCTGCTGGGTGCCCTTTGAAAAGGGCACTATAAGACCCGCATCCCCATTTCCCACCCAAACTGCGGGGGCAGTAAAGGTAAAAGCCCCTTCCCCTCGATTTTCCTATTCCCCGGGAATCCCTTAACCCCGTCGTCTTAAACTACATAGGGGAAAAGGGGGCGATTTCAGTTTGACCCGGGGGGAAAAAAACACCCCGCTCCAACCAGCCAGGGGAAGGGCCCAAAGGGCAACATCTTTTCCCAAAAATCCCAAAAATCCTTTGTAAAACGTTCTACTTGGGTTCCGGCCGACCTTCGCTTCGGTTTGTAGAACTGTTCTTATGAAAAGTAAAAATTTGTCTTCTTTCCCAAAAGAAACGGGGTTTTAAGTTTGTTTAAGGTCTGCGGTTTGGAGTAATTAACAAGAAAGTACAGGGTTGAAACCTCGAGCCCACGGGGGGGGGCCCAGTGAATGCCCTTTAAAAATTTGGCACGAAACCCTTTGCGGGCCCACTACCCCCATTTGCCTGGGGGTTCCTACAGGTGAAATCCCTTCCTTGTCCCTTCCCCCCTCGTTTTGGGAAAACTCGGGCCCTTTCGCCTCTACTTGCTTGGGGTTCAAGAGGGTTTTTTTTCCCAAAACCACATGGATCTTGAGTCCCCCCGTGCCCTCTGTGCCGCACCCCGGGCTCATTTTGCAGTGTCCCGGGTGTGCCTCCCCTCCCCCTGTTTGCAAAAGGTGCCCCGGGAAAGGGTTTGGCACGGGCTTGGCGAGCACAGACAACAAGCTTGGGGGGCAGCACAAAAAGCTAGCCAGAAAAGCTAAGGCACCCCTGCGTTATACCTGCCCCGGGGCCCCCCCATGTCTGTGTTTTCGTTCGAATTTGGCTGGCATACCAGTTTCCGTAGTGGCTTGAAAAATTTAACGAGCATTGCAGGCTGACTTTTTGAGTGGGACATGCCAGGGGTTTCACTTAAAAACAAAGTAATTTTTGGGGTAAATTGGCTTGTACCAGTGAACATTCATTTGTCAAAAACGTGGTGCTAAAATTTGTTAAGTGCTGTTTTCCCCCAAAATTTTTAAATTTGTCATTTGAAACCTGAAATTAAAGACTTTAAAAGGCTCAGGTGGGGGCTTATTTAGTGACTCCTTACATTTGAAAAAAAAATCAGTGAAATACATGCCTCCCCTTTGAAACTAACTTTTAAAATTTTGGGTTTACAAAATTTAAAATTGCTTGCCCAATTTCCCTTTGTTGTGTTTTCAAATACTTTTTTCCTTCAGACAAAAATTTACTCCCAAAATTCCCCAGTAAATTTCAAATTGCAGGGGGGGGTTTAAACGGGGGGGTGAGTGTGTAATTTTGTTTTGTATTTTTAACTGGGAACAAGTTTTACTGCGGGAAAAAATAATTTTTCTTTTTTCATAAATTTCTTTCCTTTTGATAATTGGGGTTTCCCCTTTAAACTGTGTTAAGCAAGAGTCACCTGTTAACTCTAAGTTCCTTGCCATTTTCATCAAGGGGGTTTGGGCGCCTTTTTTAAAATTGTAATAGAAAATTTTGCAATCATTATACTTCTAGTTATACATTGTGAAATTGTTTTAGACTATTTATAAATGGTTGAAGTTTTTTAACTTCTGAAAACACCAATTTAAGACTGCAGCCCTTCGCACGAAAACATAAAAAAACACTTTAAAACGCTGGTAACTCTCCAAAGCGGGGCCTAGTGTGTGACCTTGAGAAGTTGGGTTTTTAAATTACGACCAGCGGTGAAACCACTTTCACCTAAAATTTACATCAACAAAAGGGTGTATTCTAATGATAAAGTTTTACATTTGGGTGAATTTTGGTAACATTTTGCCCTACAAAAAACCCCAAAGTGAAAAGTGAGTTTGGGTTTGGGTACGGTTCATCAATCTACAGTTTGAAAACTTTTTTTTTTGCATACAAAAATTTAACATAGTAATTTTTGAGTTCCCCCGGGATGGCCCAAAGGGAAGTCGCCCCAGGGGTGTTTAAAAACCCTCTTTGTAAATGAAAAAATTAAACCTATTTTTTTTTTTTTTTAAAGTAATACTGTTTAAAAACTAGGGTTGGGGAAAGAGGTTGCCCCTTCAGAAATTAAATTGTGATGTCTGCAAATATTTTTAAATTTCAGTGAGGTACTGTCAGTGGAACCCCTTCCAACTGAAAAAAAGAAAAAAAGGAAAAATAAAAAAAAGAAATAACTTGGGAAAAAAAATGAGAAAATAATTTTTGAAAATTTTTACTTAAAATTTAAATTAGAAAAAAAAAAGGGGCCTTCAGTTCTTTGATTGGGGCGGGGTAGGTATGGCCCTGGATATTTTCCCTGATGTTATTTTTTTAATTTTATCCTGGGCAGATGGAAACCCGATGTTCGGGAAATCCCTACCACGGATGGAGCCCCAAGTAAATAGGTAAGGGCCGGAAAGTAGTAGAAAATGTTAATAAGAAATTTTTAACACACGTTTTTCCCCCTTTTTAACGGGCTTCTATCCTGGAAGACCACCCCAAAGGAAACCAAAAGCGGGTTAATAAGAAAAAAAAAAACCCGGGTTACCCATAGCCCAGAAAATATAACTTTTAAAGAAAAAAAAAAGAATGAAAAAGGGCCAAAATCATTACTGGGAACCACAAACACTAAAAAGAACAAACAGTAAAACTCCGGGGTGGGATAAACCCTCCCTTTTTAGGAAAAAGATGGGGTGAATTTGACTCTCCAATTTTAAACCTCCACACCGGGTAAGGTCAAAAATTCCAGGAGTAGAAACTTAAACAAATCGGCCCACCAGGAACAATTTTGCCCCACCCCCCAGAGGGGGGGGGGGTGTGCGCCCCGCGCAAGTAACTCACTAATGGTTCCGGTTGCCCAAACCCAACCTTAACCCCACTTACACCTATTTTTCCCTCCCCAATACCCCCCCCCAAAAACTTATGGAGGGAGTCAATAAGCCCAACGAACAGGGGGAAAAGAACTAAATAAAACCCCGGGCCCTCGCCAATCTAAAAAGTGGTTTTCAGAGCCAAAAATTTAAAAACCCTTTTTAAAAACTTAAAAGGGCCCTGAAAGCCAGACCCCAAACCCCAAGAGTCTGCTTTTTTAAAACCCTTTTAAAATTTTTCCCCCAAAAGTACATCAGTGGTTTGGGAAACGTTTCCGCAAAAAGGGGTTAACCGTATAGGTAGTAATTTAAAACCTACTTTACCCCAAAACTAAACCCCAAAAACATTCTTTTCCACAGTGGAATATCTTTCTTCTTTTTGGGCCCAAACCCTTTTACTGGCAAAAAAAACGGGGAAAAGGGGTTTCCCTAAAATTTTTATTGAAGTAGTACAGCCCCGATCCAGAATGGGGGAAACTTTTTGGGAGACAAAAAATTTTTTTTAAATATCGGGTAATTTTGGGAAAAGGGGGTTTTTTGAAAATATACTCTTAATTTCTTCGAAGCTTTGGATGGCTTCCCAGAACAACAAAGAGGTTCCTTGACCCCCCTTTTTCAAAAGTCTGTAAGAACAGAATTTAAAGCTATTTAAATTTTGGGAACAAATTTCTAAAGAATTTACAGCCCAAAGGGAAACTTCTTAAAAATTTTTTGGGAAGCAGGAACAAACTTTCAAAAAACAGCTTTGGTTTTATTGGGAAGGGTTGATAATTTTGTTATCAGAGATAATGAACCCAAGGAATTGTACCTTATGATACCAAGAAACCCATTTTTTGGGGTTTTTAACTGAAGGGCCCCATGAGTTTTTTTGTTTTTTTAAAAAACAAGCGCAAAATGTTTTTTAGATGGTCCCTTTCCAAACATTTGTCATGAAAATAAATATTATAAAAAATACACTGATACATTCTTTAGATCAGAAAGAACTTTTCCCTCATACCCCAATTTAAAACGTGGCACCGCGGTAACCAAGCCGAAAGGCATTGGGGCGATTTTGCTTTAAACCCCTTTCAAACGAGTAGGGAAAGGGGTTTTAGGGTTTTAAGTTTTGGGTGTAATGGCCTTGATGGTATGCTTGCGAGATGTCAAATTTCCCCGAGAAGTATTTGCAGCAGGGAAAATTTAATAAAAGTCAAAACAATTACGGGGCATGGGTTCGGGCACCCCTTTTAAATTATATTTTTTTAAATAACGAAAATTTTGGGCAAGCCCGATAAGAATTATCGGGTTTTTTAAACCATAACAACGGGTAAACCCAGAAACTTTTTTCAAAGGTTTCCCTAATGTTTAATTTAAATAGTTTGTTAAACCTCATTATCAAAAGTTTTCCGTGGGAAACGGAACAGGGTAGTTTTTTCCCCTTTAAACGGGTTCAAATCCGAAAAATTCAATTTTGTAAAACAATATTGGGGTAAGTCCTGGTCCCTCTGTGAATCCGTCAGAAATGTTTTAAATTAGCACTTACTTGAGACTTTTGTTTATTTGACAAGTCCTTGTTAATGTTTACATTTTACCTTTTTTGGTGAGGGATCATGCGTTAAGATATCCAGTAGTTTCCTTTGATTCTGTAAAAAAACTCGTCATCTAAAAATACAAACTCTACATTTTAACGAAAACACCACTTTTATCCAAGCCGAAGGAAAAAAAAGGGGATCCTTTGTCAAAGGGAATTTTTCGCAAAAATTAACTTTTCCTTTGATGTAAACCCTTTTAAAAATTGACGTGATACAAACCCCTTTTCAAACCCCTTTACACCAAAATATAACTACCTTTTTTGCAGACCTTCAAATAAAATTTTTACGGTTCCCCCGCCCCGTAATTAGCAATTTGTTTTGGGTTTGTCAGTAGGGAAAATAAAACTTTATCACCCAAAATTTAAAAAGAAAAGCTTAGCTTTTTTGGTCAAAATAGGTTCCCTTTTACTTTTTAAAGACATCCCCTAAGTTTTTAAACCCACCAAAACGCGGTTCTTTTCCCAAACCCTTTCCCTTTGATCTAAAAGAAACTTTTAAAACTGTTTTTGAACCTCAGGTTTGATAACTTTTTGACCAAAATTCAAAAAAAATAGATATGGACCACGAGCTTTCCCCAAAAAGGGGAAATTTAAAAAGGGAATAACCAAGGGAATCACTTGGAACTTTGCGCATTGCGAAAAGAGCACATGGTAAAAATCTATGCCAGTCCCTTGGGGTTTTAAAAATTTCAAGTTTTTTTTTTAAATTTACTTTGGATGGCAATTTTTTCGCCCACTCCCGTTTTCACAACCCGGGTGGTAAAAGGGGTATGAAAAAAAGGTTTTAAAACCCACAAGTTGATAAACGGTTCCCTTAATTCCAAAAAGGAATTGAGCCCCTTTAAACCGACAGAATTTCACGAGGTATACCTACACGTGAAAAAATAGAAAAATTTAAAGGGTTTTTGCGACTTCTATGGACGTAATGGGGGTTTTAAGGGTACCCCCGGGAAGCTTGGGCCATAGTCCAAAAACATAGTTAAAATATATTTTAAGACCTCCTGATGAGCGAGGGGTGGGTAGGACCAACTATACACCCGCCCAACCCCCTTTCAAAAGGGGCTGAAAAATTGGAAAACTTTAAACCCAAAAGGAAATCTCCCAATTCTACCCTTCGCGTGGAAATTGACATACTGACCCTGATTTTGCGTACTTATAGAAATTTAGAAAGGGCATGGGTAGGCCCCCGAAAAATAGGGCCTTGAATTTTTTTATAGGGCTTCCCCATGGAAAAAGGGGCCCAAAACTGGCAAATCCCTGAAAACTTTTAAAAAGGGGTTTAACGGCAAAACCGGGGGAATGACTAACAGGCTTTGACCAACCCTCATTTTGGGTTTTTCCGGGAGACAAATATATCTTTACAAAAAAATTTGGGTTTTTAACCCCAAACTTTTTAAAAAAAAAATTTCTTTCCCTGGGTCCCCCTTTCCATTTAAAAACTAACTTCCGAGATTTCCCCCAAAGGAAGGACAAGTCCTTTGAAGACCCCTAAATCTATAAGACAGCTCGAAAGGGGTTTCCTTTGGGAAAAAACTAATTTGGGGGAAAAGGTTTTTTTCCTTTGACTGAGCTCTGGGAAGGAAAGTTAAACAGTCAGTTGTTGTAAAGATTGTGCCACACTTTGTTTTTCCCCCTGGGGTCTGGGGTTGTCCAGGTCAAGTGACGACAAAAAAAGGTGTTAAACCGGGGTTCGTAACCATCACTCAAAGATTTAGGTTAAACCAACCGAATTTTCATTTTTGGAAATAAAACCCGTAAAAACCCGAGATATTAGTTCCAATCCTTCCTTGGAAACTCCAAATTCCCAAAAGTCCTTCTTCAGATGGGGAAAATACCCCCCTTTTATGTTCCCAACCAAAACAGAACAAAGAGGTTATCGGGGGAACTTCGCATCTAACCCCTCCCGAGAACCCCTTTGCACCAACAAAAAAATCCCCACTGGTTTTGGGGGAAAAATCGCTTCTTCCAAAAAAACAGTTTAAATTAGTGGACTTTTAACGGAAGAATCTAGGTTTGGGAAAAGCTTACCCCGAGATAACAATACAGGGAAAATCCGGTCTCCCAAGAATGGTTGACACATTCATACCATTTACGGAAACCTTACTAAAAGGTCGTTTATCCCGGAGTTTCGGATTTATCTGGAGAGAGTTCCCCGGGGGGCCCAAAGCCCCCGCGGCCCGGCTGGACCAGGGCCCCCTTAGGTCAGTGTCCCAGGGTGCGACCCACACCAGTCACTAACACCCAGGTAAACCCCTTTTTACTGAAAGGGGAAAAATAGACAACAGGTGGAAAAAAAACCCCCCCTTTTCCAAGTTTCTACTCTGGGTGGGAAACGAACCCAAAGGGCCCCAAACCCTTGAAGGGGAGAGCGTTAACCACCAGGCCACCAAGCCCTTGGTTTGATTCATGAAACATTTACCGACATTTTTTACCTTTTTTTTCTAGGACAGTCCGGGGCGTCTATGACCCCACTCATTACAGTTGAAACATTTTACTGTGAAGGCCGTGGAATTCTTAAAGGGACGAGGGTTTTTTGGGTCCCCAATTTCTTAGGGACAAAGGCTTAATCTGCTACGCTCTTTAGGGAGTTTTATGAGCGCACGCATATATATCAGCAGCTTTGTGCCATTTCTGCAGCCGTATGAAAAGTTTCCTTCTTTAAGGGAAAATTCTAATCAATTTTTCAGAAAAAAGGAAAAATTTACTCTTACCCCAGTCCAAAAAGATTCCCAAATCGTGGTTTAACCTCAGCCCCCACAATCCCCGAATCCCAAAAAACTGAAAATTTTTGAAAAAATTCAGTAATTTTGAGAGGAAAATTTATTTTAATGTTCCCAAAATCCGAAATGTAATGATGAAATAGTTTTTTTGAAAGGCCCGTAGTATAGCTTTCTCACGGCCCATAACTAGAAACAACATCCCCCGGGTAGAAATGGGGAAAAGACGTTTTAAAGCTGAAACCCAAAAGTATAACCAAAGCCTAGTAGCCCAAGAATTTACTGGCCGTCACAAGAGTAGCAGTAAAATCTCGAAACTAGAAAAATATTCCGGGAAAAGTCATCCCGTTCTGAGAAAAATTTGGGATTTTTTGGCTTTCCCAATATTAGTTCTTTGGGGAAAGGGGAACCCAGAACCCCTTTTTCTATTTTCTGGGTTTGATAGTTCTATCTTCTTGGGTTCCCAATTCCAACCTTGATTGTTTCCCAACTCAAATTTTCCCTTTTTTTGAAGGCTACCCCTTGCCTGAACTCTATCTCTCTACATCCTTTCCTGTTCGATTTTTTCTTCTCTAGCTATCCTTCCTTTTTCGATTTTTTCCCCCGAGCTAGTTTTTTCCGTTCCTTTTTCCTTCCCGGGGCTAGTCTTTTTTCTCCTCCGACTAGTCTTTCCTGTTCCTTTTTCTCTTCAATAGCCCCTTTTTGGGAGTAAAGTTTAAATATCAAGGCTTTTTTCCATTTAAAACCCATTTTCCTTTCCCCGCTTTCAAACCCAAAAACTAAAAAAATCCATCTTGTAAAAAGAAAAAATTAAGCACCCAACTTCAAATGACAATTAAAAATTTAAAATAACGTCTGTTACAAAAGAGGGACCCAGTCCCCAAAAACTTTTAAAAACCCCCAAAAAAAAAATGAAATAAATATTTTTTCCCTGGATAGAATACACTTGTGGGGTCAATACCTTTACAAAACAAAAAAACACACGGTTTTTACACAAAGGGGGGGTTATCCCTCAAAGTTTTCCCCGGACCCAAAAAAAAGGTAAAACTTTTAAACCGAAACCCTTGAACCAAAAAAACGGTAAATCCCCCCCAACCCACCAGTAAAGAATTGACACCCAAAAACCCCACCCTTTTCTATCTTTAAAAGTTATACTCACAACCAGTTTGAACCATCGGGATGATGTTGCTTCAAGAGTCGAATCCTGGCAAGGGGGGGCCCATTGTCAGGGGGAAAAGCCTTCCCCAAATTTAACAAAAAAATTAATGGAAAAAAAATAAAGAAATAAATTTGGAAAAAATGAAATAATTATTTTTGAGAATTTTACCCTTTAAAAATTAAAAAAAAGTTTAAAAAAAAAGGCCTTTTAGTTCTTTTAGTTGGGCAGGAGTAAGGGATGGGCCCCGGGGTATTTTCCCCGATGTATTTTTGTAGGTTATCCTGGGCAAAAATGGGAAAACCATGTTCTGGAATCTCCTACCACTTGATGGAGCACAAGTAGAAAAAGGGAAGGGGCCCGGGATAGTAGAATAATGTTAAAAAGTATTATTTAAAACAAATCTTGCCCCCTTTTCGGGGGCCCATCCTGGAAGACCCACGCCAGGAAAAAAGAGGGTGGGAATAAAAAAAAAAATAAAAAAGTTACCCCCTTGCATGATAATAAAACAAATTTAAAAAAAAAAAAATGATAAATGCCAAAATCATTACTGGTAACCAGCAACACTTGAAAAGAACAAACAGTAATACTCCCGGAAGTCACCCTACCTGAATTTGGAGAAGAGTGGGTGAAGGAACCCCCCCCAAACTTCAAAACCACAACCCGGTAAGGGCAATAACCAGGAGAAAAAACTTCCCCCCCAAAACGGGCCCCCAGGAAATAGTTTTGCCCCACCCGCCAGAGGGGGGGGGGGGTGCGCACGCCAAAAGTAACTCAAATAATGGTTTTTCCCGGTTGCCCCGAACAACCTTTAAACCCCCCTTACACCTACTTTTCCCTCACAGTAAAAATTAGGTGGCAGTAGCCTGAAATAACTCAAAATGGAAGTTATCATTGAATTTGAACCCCTTGTTTAAAGTGATGTATGTCAAATTTAATTTTAAGCTCAATTTTTACCTAAATTTTTTCTCTCTCTCTCACTCCTCTCTCTTTTTTCTCTTTGTAATTTGTGAAAGGTTAAGACCCTCGCCTGTACCATCCATTAAAATTTATTATATGGGACCATATTATTTTCACACATCAAAAGGGGCCCCCTGAAATGTTTTTTTGGTGGGGTGGGGTGTCTACTGGGGTGGTGGTGGTCTGGGTTGATAAAGGTTTTGGGGGTGTTTATTAACTTGACCTTTTGGGCTTGTGAAAACTATTTTGGGGCTTCTGACTTCGTAGTGAATATTTGCTCTTTCATAGCAATTTAAAGGGGAAAATAAGCGAGGAATTCCTTTTGTTGGGGAAAATCCCTTAAAACCAATAACACACTGGCAAAAAATGGCAACTGTCCTAGAGGAAAAAATTTTTTTGCAGGTGATGGGAAAAGATGATAGCTTTCCAACCCTTTTAAAAGTAAACAAAAGAGAAAAAGTGAGAAAGGGCTAGAGCCCGACGAGTCAACTCCACTTTACTCGTACAAATGTGATACAAAAAAGTCCTTGGTGGGAAAAGAGGCTGCAAGAAGTCCCCTTTCCTTTAAAGGAAGAATGTTTAAGTTTTAAATTCCCTGACAACACCCCGCTGCCCGCTAAGTGTGCATGGCTAATGTAGCTGTAAACAAGCATCCTAACTCAAGGATCCAATTTAGGAAAAACACACACAACTTTGTGTTTGTGGAACAGAATGAAGAACTGATCAATGATCTACTTAGTACACCTTATGGGGGTATTAAGCTGCTCTGACCTCCATCAGACACTCACCACTTTAAAAAATGGGTCAGTATCATAATCTTTGGATACCCTCTCTGCATGGACCCATCCCATCTGACTCTAAGTGAGCATATCATCAAGCCTAAAAGACTTAAAGGAAAATCCCCAATTATTGCCAGTTGGGTGGGTCCTGTGCCCCTCCCCCAGAATATCTGGGTGCATGGTTTACGTTTCCTAAACATCGAAGTGTACCTACCCCCCTAAACGTAGGTGTTACAAATGCCAGCACTATGGCCATGTTGCAGTAGACTGTGGAATACTACATTCTTGGTGTGGTAAGTGTGCTGGGAAACATTCCACTAGAGAATGCACAGTAGGCCCTGACAGCCAAAAATTTAAGTGTAATTAACTGTAAAGAAGTTGGGGTTACAGTTTCCCACAAGGACTGCAGTCAGAACCCAAACAACCTTCGATGTAAACCTGATAACAGTCCTTTAACCCTTTACCGCGTGGTGCCTCAATATTGAGGCACCAAAAGTATGGTTTTTCATGGTGCCATAGACACAAAGCATATGCTCCCAGAGACTTCTTGTCTCAATCCAGCCCAATCACACACCTTCTGGGCGGAGCTTGAAGGTGGCGACACTTTTGTATTGTCCACTGCTATTGGCTGGGAGCTCCTCGATGTTCAGAAACTGCTTGACTTGTTGAAGGAGCACTTTTCCAACCCCCCCTTTTTCCTCCTGATATTTCACCAATTTACACCATTTCCCAGAATGTGGGTAAGCTTCTAAATCTGTTTCCAGTGTATTTTTTAAATGTTTGAACCCATTTTGAATGCAAATGAATTGCCTGGGCTTTGAGAAGTAACAAAAAAAGGGGCACTTAAATTTTTGTTTACCTTTTTGGTATCAATATTGAGGCCCCCCCTAAACAATGGTAGATTACCCACTTACTTTTTTTTGTACCCAATATTGGGCCCCGGCCCTTTAAAAAGGGATAAGAAAAAGTCCCAAGGAAGGTATCAAAATCATGGATTAATAATCATAATTAGACCTTTTTTGTCACGATAGCTAAAAATTTTGAAATGCTAAAATAAAATTCATTAATATATGAGAAATTTTTAAAAACCTTGAAATTTATAAAATTTTTCTCTTTATGGAATGCTCATTTTGTTTTTTCCCGGGTTCTTTTTCATTTAAACACAAAGGGTTTTTTTTAATGGACCCAAGGGCTCAAAGAAAAGGGGATTACATCAGCCCCAGAGAAAACCTGATGACAGTGACCCTAATGGGGAAGGGGGATTCTGGAGATTTTTTATGGGGCCACACAGAAGCTTCTTCTTCAAGTGAAGATGAACAGGGAAGATTTCTAAGAGAAGTGGGCAATTTAATTTTAAAAACGAAGAAATGTACAAAAAAGCATTTAAAAGATAAGGGGTTTGAGGTAGTTGAAACAACGTCAACAACATTTAATCCCACCTGGAGCAAATTTGACATAACAAAACCCAAATTCCCTTGACTACAAACTTTGGGGTTTAACCAACACAAGGAAGAAAAAATCCCCTAAAAGTTCCAAGGTTTTTATTTCCCTTTGCAAAGACTATGGACCACCCCAAAGACCAGTGCAATTTATGCAAAAAACTTTTTTAACCATTTTGCCTCAAAGTGAAAAAACTGCATGCTACTTTTCAATTGCAGGAAACACGGGCCCACGAAAGGGGACAGCAGAATTGGAAAACCACCCCCTTATGTCCGTAAATTTAAAAAGGAAAAAAAAAAGGTAAAAAAAGAGTGCAAAGGGATTCTGTTCTTTGGTTTGGTGCCCCTTGCTGTACTTGGGAAAAGACGGGTAAGGTTTTTACTTTTTACGACTAATAAATATTGGCATCAACCCAGGGCCCAAAGATAAAGAGGTCGGGCAAGGAGCCAAAAAAAAGGGTTTAAATTGACTGCCCTGCAGTGATAAAGAATTAAAAAAGCCCAAAAGGGGGCATAGATAAGAAGAAAAATGTTGGTGCATCTCTAAAAAGCCCTCCACTCAAAGAAAAAAACGCTGGTACATGGGGCTTTTTTTGGATATATCATTGTTTTTTGGTTTGTCAATGGCTTTTTTTGAAACAGGCAACTGTGTTTTTTTAAAAGGAAATCCCAAACCTAAAGGGAAATTTTTGGGTTTTCCATTTTCCCTTTCTGCAAAAATTTAAATTTTAAACCCCCCAAGGAGCCGGGAGTTTCTCCAAGTTTTTTCCAACTTCACGGTCTTCTTCCTTGAGGACATTCCCAATTGGCATGGGAAAAAGGGCCTCATGATACAATTTTTTGATGAAACACAAACACACCCGGGGGTTTCTGCAAAGAGGGGTTTCATGTAAACCTTGCAACACCAAAAAAAGAGGACCTACTCTTCCTTTGGGTTGTTCCTTCTGCAAGGTTTAAAATTTTTGTTTTAAATTCAATGAGGAAATTTTTTTCCGGAATTCCATAAAACAACAACTTTCTTTTTAAAATTTCCCCTGATAATATTTTTTTAACATTTTTTTTCCCAATTTTTTTTTTTAAAAATTCCCAAATTTCTAAAAAATGTGTTAAAATTTTTTTGAAATCAAGTTTCTGTTGGGCCCTTTTTTTTACCCCAAATTGTTTTTTGACTTTAAACCTTAAAAAGTAAAAATTTTTTCCTTTTAAATTTTAGTTATAGAAGCTGTTAAAAAAATTTTTTTAGACAAATGGCCTTTTTTCAGGGTTGCAAACAAATTTGATGCCTGAAACCCGTCACCTACAGTTTAAAACCCTTGTCGGGGAGGCCCTCAAATTTGATACGGCCAAAAAGGGGATCTTATGGGCCCCAAAAAAAAAAAACTCAAAAAATGATCACAAATAAAAAATGTCTTAGAAAATTTCAAAATACTGTCACAATAAGGTTGCAATTGTTGCCAAACTGCCAAATAAGAGGCACGGCCCGGTATAGGGTAATGGTAACCCCGAAAAAATGGGGGCCCTCCAATCTACCACAGCCAATCTGAGACCGAACCTCCTTTCAAAGTTGCAAGAAAACCCCACCCACTGCAAAAGGGTTCTGGTATACCAAATGCCATCACACACAACCCGCTGTGGAGGAGCAAACCAACCCTCTAGCACCCAAAGGGAATACTGGTCCCGCCACTACAGATACCTATGGTTACACCTGAATATGGGGATGAGTTTGGGCTTTCTCCCCAAAAACACACAACTACAAAACATCAACCCAAAACCACACAGGGAACCTCCCTTGAAAATTGGGGATGAGTCAGATGCACAGGGCCTACCCTGCAATGAATGATAAACAGAGAACCCCTAATGTAAACCCTGGTACCTGTTTAAGGTGATAGGTGTTAAAGAAACACTAACCCAAAAGTGCCCAACCCCGGGGAGGCATTTGGGTTCGCCTGACCTTCCCCCATATTTTAACAAATTTCCAAAAAAAAAATTTAGGGATTTGAAAAATCCTGACAAAATTTAAAAAATATAAATTTAACGGAAAAAAGCCTTGAAAAGGTGAAGATTCAAAAGTGCAGGGAATCTTTCCCTTTTAGCTTCCAGCAATTTTGAAAAGGAAACCCTTTAAATCTTGCCTTCAAGACTTTCCTTTTAAAAGGCTGCCAAAATGCCGAAAAAATGCTTAAAAATAAAGGCCTGAAGATAAAGACGTACAAACTATGCTATTTGCTCTTAAGATCTGCACACTTATCAAACAAATTTTAAAAACCTCTTATGAGAAAGAATTGAAATAACTCACTTACAAGGATACATTACAAATCTTTTCGGGAACATTGCTTCCACAGGAAGGGGTTTGCCTGATTACTCAATTATGCCCCAAAAAAATTTTTGATGTCATCTGTTTGCGGAATGTAGATTGAAGAGGAGCACCTCCACCAAATTTTCCCGGAAGCACTTAAACCTAAGGTCAACCAACTGTTGGTATGATGTCAAAAAACTTGCCACATTCACTTTTTCCCTTTTGCAGATCGAGTTAACATGCGTACAGGTGTCAAAGTATTGCAGGCGATTTTTCCATAAACATTTTTAATCTCTGCCCAGCGAACCAGCTCGCCCTGATGATTTCCAGATCGATAAATATAAACCCTACCATCTTTCTTGGAGATTTTAATGCCAGACAAAAAATTTGGTGGTCTATAAAAAACACCAATGGAAAAAAACTAGTGAGTTTGCTAAATGACATGATAATGTTCGAATTGGGGGCACTAGAGCCTACCCCATATATGGTGGCATACTAATTGGTCTTGGATTTATACATCTTACGATGATGCTCTGTCATAGTTGTGATCTTCTATCTGATCACTTCCCAAACTAACAAAATGTCAATCTTTTCACATCTCGCAATCAAAGGGGCTAAATACAAAAGGGGGAGACTTTTCTCAAAACCCGAACACAGAGACAACTTTATTAACCACTTTGGGTCAATGGTATAAGAAATTTCGGCCCCTTGGCACCAAAAATTTAAGAGATTTAATTTTCCACTATTTAATGTTCTCACGATCAAGTGGGCGGAAAAGGAAACAAAACCTCCACTTAAATAACAATAAAACCAAGTAAATACTATAATGACCACACTGCCACAACAATGCACTAAGAGGATTGGTAAAGCATACCGTGAAGTAGACCCCAGACCTGCTCGAACTTAACTGCATAACAATCAAGGAATAGAAAGGAAAACTTTGGAACAGGGGAAGGGGAAAAGTTTTTTTAGTGGATTAAAAAATCCCCCCCATTTTTTTTGGCTTGGGAAAAGGGATAAAAAAAATAACCAGGAGAAAGACTGGCAATGTTTTCTATCCTTTTCCCCTTGAAAAAGCAAATGACCTCATAAAAATGGCCCCAAAAATCCAGCATGAAAGCCTTCCATCCCATATTAGAAAAAATTTTGAGAGTTTTTGAAGAAGTTGAAACGATTAAATTTTATGAGCCAAAATATGTGAAGGATTGCCTCTTTACCGAGTATGATTAATAATACATTAACCAAAGGGCGATCAACTGCCCCGGAGAGGATGTAAACCTATGATTTCTCAGAACTTAAGGCACGTGCCTGATAAACCCTTTTTTGCACTGTTTTATTTATTTATTTTTTTTTTATTTTTAACAATTTGAGAAATACAGGGTACAAAAAAAATCAGTAGACAGCATGCCAAAGCCCCTTTTAAATATGCATACATTACGGGGGGGCCCTTTAAAATTTAACAAGCAATGATAAACAGTGATAATACATTATTGTAAAAAGAAAAAT
>NC_069420.1:30934184-30952304 GCF_026875155.1 Cherax quadricarinatus
TCAGAGTTAAGCTACGGATCCCCGCATTGCCCAGGCGTTAAGTACGGATACCCTGCATTGTCAGGCGTAAGCTACGGCATACCCTGCGCTGCCAGGCGTAAGCTCCAACATACCCTGCATTGTCAGGCGTAAGCTGCGGCTACCCTGCAATTGTCAGGCGTAAGCTGCGGCATACCCTGCTTTTGTCGGCGTAAGCTGCGGCATACCCTGCATTGTCAGGCGTAAGCTACGGCATACCCTGCGCTGCCAGGCGTAAGCTCCAACATACCCTGCATTGTCAGGCGTAAGCTGCGGCATACCCTGCATTGTCAGGCGTAAGCTGCGGCATACCCTGCATTGTCAGGCGTAAGCTACGGCATACCCTGCGCTGCAGGCGTAAGCTACGGCATACCCTGCGCTGCCAGGCGTAAGCTACGGCATACCCTGCGCTGCCAGGCGTAAGCTACGGCATACCCTGCGCTGCCAGGCGTAAGCTACGGCATACCCTGCGCTGCCAGGCGTAAGCTGCGGCATGCCCTGGGCTGTCAGGAGTAAGCTACGGCATACCCTGCGCTGCCAGGCGTAAGCTACGGGCATACCCTGCGCTGCCAGGCGTAAGCTACGGCATACCCTGCGCTGCCAGGCGTAAGCTACGGCATACCCTGCGCTGCCAGGCGTAAGCTACGGCATACCCTGCATTGTCAGGCGTAAGCTACGGCATACCCTGCGCTGCCAGGCGTAAGCTGCGGCATGCCCTGGGCTGTCAGAAGTAAGGCACGCCCTGCACTGCCGTGGATTTATATTTCGTAATTGTCAGTTAACAATAAGTACCTGACGTAGAATGACAACATTTTGAGTGAAACAGAGATCGGGCAGAAATCAACGAAGTGTAACGCGTGCGAAAACG
Source organism: Cherax quadricarinatus (assembly GCF_026875155.1). NCBI lineage: Eukaryota > Metazoa > Arthropoda > Malacostraca > Decapoda > Parastacidae > Cherax > Cherax quadricarinatus. The sequence continues at coordinate 30,935,071 of NC_069420.1, forward strand.
CATTTCGTCCTATTTGTAGGAGAGGTTGTAAGGTGACGTGATGTGTGTGTGGTTGAGCGTTGTGGTGGAGCGGCACCGGTTGAGTGACAGTGAGTGACAGGTTTTGAGGAATAGGCGCAGTAGTACTGCTTGACGTAACTGCTAGGAGCAAGCAGGAACTCCAGTATTTGATTAAGGATTTGGCGGAGCACTTCAGAGTAATAGCAGAGAAAGTACCAAGTAATAGAGGAATAACATGGTCGTTTCTCTGGAATTACCATAGTACATTCCCCACCCTCACCCATTCCCCTCGATCTCTGTATCCACACCCCTTCCCTTCCTCCTACCTTCCCCCACTTCTTCCTCCACTTGTGAATTTTACCTATGACCGCTGCAAGAGTTTTCTACTCTCGTGGTCCGGTCTGGGGCCCGGTTCCCTTGTTTTATAGCCTAGTTAACCAGGCTGCTGCTACTGGCAACCCACCGGCCCACATATTCATCACAGCCTGGTTGATCTGCACTCCGCGGGCTTAGTAGTGCAGTTTGAAAACTTCTACACTCGTTCAGTAATATTTTGATGTCCGCTGGTAGCAGGTTGAACAGCCTGGGCCCACGGATGTTGACATTGTTCTCTTATTGTGCCCGCTTACCTGGCTTACCTTACCTGGAGGGCATTCCGGGATCACTGCTCCCGCGGCCGGCCCACGACAGGTCTCCCAGTGGATCAGGGCCTGATCAACGAGGCTGTTATGCTGACCGCACGTAGTCCAACGTAGGCCCGTTGGTGCCCTGCTTTTCACTAGATTCATTTTACACTTTCACGTCTCTCACCCAGAACGATGCTATGGGATGTGGGTAGGTTGGACACTAGGCTCTCCAAGTATCTCCATGTGTAAATTATTAGGTACATCTCCACGCCTAAGCCGGTAGTCACTGTTGCCGTAGTCCACCACAGTGACACTCAGACCACTGAGACTCAGCCAGTGGTCACTGCTACCGTGGTCCACCACAGTGACACTCAGACCACTGAGACTCAGCCAGTGGTCACTGCTACCGTGGTCCACCACAGTGACACTCAGACCACTCTATCATAACAGGAGGGAAGTGGCAGGTAATTCTTTTAATACACTCCCAGTGACTCCACTGCCACTACCGTCCTGTCTCAAGAATTCCCCTGTACATGCTTTCGGGAATAAACGTCCCCGTGGCCCGGTCCCAGACCAGGCCTCTTAAAGTGCCAAAAGAATATTAAAACAATAAGAACTAGTAAGAAAGAGAACAAAACAGAATAAGGAATTCAGGGTAAATGAAAGTCAAAGATTTCCCTGGCATCATTCTTGTTGACGAAAAGTGTAAGACAGACCAGTGATCCTGTCAGGGTGCAGAATGTTTTATATACTGTCATGGTATGTGAACAGAATTTTGGGTGATGGGGGTATTAGGTGAGGAGCAGTGATAGTGGGGATGGGGAACACAGATGGGGAGGGAAAGGATGGGGGAAACTAGGAGGGAGGTGGAGGACAGGGAAACGACAAGAAAGGGAGGGATGAAGGAGAGGACGAGGAAACAGAGGGAATACTAGAGTGAAGGAAGGAGAGGACGAGGAAACAGAGGGAATACTAGAGTGAAGGAAGAAGAGGGGATATAAAGGGGGAGAATAAGAGAGTACGAGGTGGAGGGGGAATGAGGTAAAAATTGAGAGATGGGGAGAGGATACGAGATGGAGGAGGGGACGATTTAAGGAGGGAGGACGGGAGGATGAAAGGGGAAACAGTGCACTAAAGAAGAGGAAGCTGAGAAAGGGGAAACACTGAGGGAGGGGAGATGGGTAGTGTGCAGGGGAACAACACAACTTTCATGCAAGCTTACAGTACATGTTTTACGATACATTCAAGAGGACTCCAGGAAGAGTGAGTGTTGAGGGGCGCGGCGCTGACAAACTTGTGTTTACAACTGCACGATAATCGCAGATATTTCCAGGAACCGATTCCATGACACCATCAACTTGAATATATAATAATAAAAATTAATGACATAGAAAGGTAAGGTGAGGTGTCCCGTACCTCGATCGCTAGTGCACTCAGCTCTCACACTGAGGTCCGGAGTTCGAATCTCCGGTACGGCTGGAAAACACTGGGGACGTTGCCATAAGACACCTGCTGTCCCTGTTCACCCATCAGTAATAATAGGTACCTGGGTGTTAGTGGACTGGTGTGGGTCGCATCCTGGGACAAACTGGTCTAATTTGCCCGAAATGCTCAGCATAACAAGCGGCTTTCTATATAGTAGTATGTCATTGATGTCAACTAGGACGGTACAAACCCTTTTATATGTACTTGTAGAAACAAAGATATTATTATATATTATTATTATTAACATGCTGTTGGTCACCCATCAAAGTGACGGATAGACCTGCATTTTAGCACAAAAGTCTGCCAAGTTGGCAGTAATTAAGGACGCTTGGACGTTTTGGAGAGGGAGGGGGGGGGTCAATGCTAGTTTGGTTGTTTATAACCAGTCACTGCAGGTGGGTGTATGTAATTTGAATGGCGGTTGTTAAGCGCATGCCTATCAATATATGGAGAATTCTGGTTTGTGTCCCTAAACTCTACCCTTACCTGGAGGTTATTCCGGGGATCAACGCCCCCGCGGCCCGGTCAATGACCAGGCCTCCCGATGGATCAGGGCCTGATCAACTAGGCTGTTACTGCTGGCCGCACGCAGTCCAACGTACGAGCCACAGCCCGGCTGATCCGGCACTGACTTTAGGTATCTGTCCAGCTCTCTCTTGAAGGCAGCCAGGGGTTTATTGGTAATTCCCCTAATGCTTGATGGGAGGCTGTTAAAACAGTCTTGGGCCCGGACACTTATGTGTTTTCCCTTAGTGTACCAATGGCGCCCCTACTTTTTTTTGGCGGGCCCTTCATCATAACCCACACAAAGAAGTGACAGGTCCCCGGTAATCATACTATACACAAATAATGACTAACATAATATTTACCCCAAATACACGGGTAGCAATTAAGAGGAGGACACATTCTCACTCTAATACACTCAACAAACTGATCAATCTTGTACAAGAATCAAGCTAGTACCTCAACACCCGTCTTACACGAACCCCAACTGATTCATTCGCTTTACGTTCTTATAACATATCACAAGACGACAACGAAGAGAGAAACAAGTCACTATTCTCACTCAGACGCGGCAAGATCCCACTGTTGGGCTTCCTTTTACGTCTGATACCCGGAGTCTTGTGACGGGGACGTGATAATTCTCCTCATTTAGATTTAAAAGAATTTATTCATTTTATTTGAAGTGGTAATGTTTTCAGGGACGTGTGGAAAATATTTGAGTTATGAAAGGTATATTAAGTACGATTGTCTCATTATGAGAGACTTTCTCGCCCTCCCCCCCCAGAAATTAGTGCGGGAACCCCCAGAAATTAGTGCGGGAACCCCCAGAAATTAGTGCGGGAACCCCCAGAATTAGTGCGGGAACCCCCAGAAATTAGTGCGGGAACCCCAGAAATTAGTGCGGGAACCCAGAAATTAGTGCGGGAACCCCCAGAAATCAGTGCGGGAACCCCCAGAAATCAGTGCAGGCCCCACTAGAAATCAGTGCGGGCACACCAGAAATCATTTGTAGGCACACCCAGAAATCAGTGCTGGCACCCCCAAAAATCAGTGTGGCACCCCCAGAAATCAGTGTAGGCACCCCCCAGAAATCGTGCTGGCACCCCAAAAAATCAGTACCGTCCCCCAAGAAAAAATTTCATGACCATAATTTTTAAAGGGAGGGGACTGGTAAGCCAACTGAAGGCTTCAGTCATAGGGACCAAAAGCTCCAGCTGCATTTTCATCATATAACTAAAACCCCCCTTTCGGGAAAAAACGCTTGTCCTGTGTCCTGACAAACCTCACATAAACCTACCTCGTCTCCAAGCTGGGAAGTCGAACTTTTCCCTCTGTCGTAATAACTTGGGAAAAGCTGTCACGTGACTTTTGCGAGAGGTCACATGTTGTACTCATGTACATGTTCCAGTACTTATCTCGTTATAATGTGTACATCATCAATGGTTGCTTCCTGGGAGTGTTTAAATTATGTAGGTGTTATCTTAAGTGTCATCAATGTTTTTTATATTACCTATGTGTCATCTGGAGGTGTAAATGAACGTGTTACATTATCTAAGGGTTATTCTGAGAGTATCATGAACGTTGTTACATTACTAAGAGTTATTCTGAGAGTATCATAAACGTTGTTACATTACTAAGATTTATTCTGAGAGTATCATGAACGTTGTTACATTATTAAGAGTTATTTCTGAGAGTATCATGAACGTTTGTTCTTTACTAAGAGTTATTCTGAGAGTATCATGAACGTTGTTACATTACTAAGAGTTATTCTGAGAGTATCATGAACGTTGTTACATTAATCTAAGAGTTATTCTGAGAGTATCATGAACGTTGCTACATTATCTAAAAGTTATTCTGAGAGTATCATGAACTTTTGTTACATTATCTAAGGGTTATTCTGAGAGTATCATGACGTTGTTAAAATTATCTAAGAGTTATTCTGAGAGTATCATGAACGTTGTTACATTATCTAAGAGTTATTCTGAGAGTATCTGAACGTTGTTACATTACTAAGAGTTTTCTGAGGTATCATGAACGTTGTTACATTATCTAAGAGTTTTCTGAGGTATCATGAACGTTGTTACATTATAAGAGTTATTCTGAGAGTATCATGACGTTGTTACATTATCTAAGAGTTATTTGAGAGTATCATAAAAGTTGTTACATTATAAGAGTTATTCTGAGAGTATCATGACGTACATTACTAAGGGTTATTTGAGAGTATCATGAACGTTGTTACATTACTAAGAGTTATTTGAGAGTATCATGAACGTTGTTACATTACTAAGAGTTATTCTGAGAGTATCATGAACGTTGTTACATTACTAAGGTTATTCTGAGAGTATCATAAACGTTGTTAAAATTACTAAGGGTTATTCTGAGAGTATCATGAACGTTGTACATTATCTAAGAGTTATTCTGAGATTTATCATGACGTTGTTACTTTTACTAAGAGTTATTCTGAGAGTATCATGAACGTTGTTAATTTATTAAGAGTTATTCTGAGAGTCATGAACGTTGTACATTACTAAGAGTTATTCTGGGTATCATGAACGTTGTTACATTACAAAGAGTTATTCTGAGAGTATCATGAACGTTGTTACATTACTAAGAGTTATTCTGAGAGTATCATGAACGTTGTTACTTACTAAGAGTTATTCTGAGAGTATCATAAACGTTGTTACATTACAAAAGAGTTATTCTGAGGTATCATGAACGTTGTTACATTACTAAGAGTTATTCGAGAGTATCATAAAACGTTGTTACATTACTAAGAGTTATTCTGAGAGTATCATGAACGTTGTTTACTTACTAAGGGTTATTCTGAGAGTATCATGAACGTTGTTACATTATCTAAGAGTTACTGAGATTTGCCATAAGCATTGTTACATTATCTAAGAGTTAAGTGTCATGAGCGTTGTTACATTATCTAAGAGTTAAGTGTCATGAGCGTTGTTACATTATCTAAGAGTTAAGAGTCATGAGCGTTGTTACATTATCTAAGAGTTAAGTGTGATTATCAAATGATATAAAATTACCGACAGGTTGGTAGATAAGACACATAGGCAACTTTATTCCGAAACGTTTCGCCTACACAGTAGGCTTCTTCGGGTCGAGTACAGAAAGTAGGCAGGAGCAGTAGAGATGTAAAGACGATGTAATCAGTCCATCCCCCTTGAGTCGTAGATTTGAGGTTGTCAGTCCTCAGTCTGGAGATTTTTCTGTTCAAAGTCAGGAACTAACTGAAGATAAAGCGAAGAAACGAACGAAAGTTCAGGTAAGATCCCAAATGGGATGAGCGGGGAAGACGGGACAGACGAAGAATAGTGCTGGAGAGGAGTGTTCTTAGTCGCAGAAATAGAGCCAGGCTTAACGCAGCAGCGAAGGCGATCGTGGAACAGATATTGAGAAGAGAATTCAGGCTCTTCTGTTGGCACTCCGGTGGGGTGAGCGGGGAGGAAGAGCCATGCGACGTTTAGAGCTAGAGGGGAGTGTAGAACTGAGCCATGTCTTAACCAATAGCTAAGGCGAACGGGGGTCGGGGAATGGTACCTGTTCGGGAAAGGTACCCGTCATAGAATCCAAGGTTATTTGTAATAGGGTTAGGAGCAGGATCATGCAGGAGTAGAAAAAGGTTGTGTTGGTTTGGGGGTTTTGCGAATGTCTTCGTCAAGAAGAGAGGCCCAGTAGTCATGTCGTGTCTGTCACTGAGCGTTTTCCCCGTACAGATTCAGCGCAGGGATGTTAATTGGGCATGGAGAGACTCGCTTGTGGCGAAGTCCCCCCTCTGACATCAAGCACCTAGCGCAGCGCCTTGTTCTGGACACGGCAGTTTAAGTTTGTTTTTTTGCTGCAAGAGAGAGGGCTAGAGGAGAGTAAGTTATCAGAGGACGTATTAGGGATTTGTAGAGGTGTAGTTTGGGCGTTGAGAGGCGTTTCAGCTTTTTAGAGGCCGCAAGGGCCCTTTACTAGCTATTGCATGCCTTGAGTGCGTGTGTCCGTGTAAACGAAGAAGGTAGTCAAGTTTAACGCCAAGGACAGTGACAGATTGTGTGATGGGGATGTAAGTGCGGGTGTCAGCTGTTCTGATCTCGACAGGTAATGGAGGATGACGTTTCCTGTAGTTAAAATACGTAATGCTGGGATTTAGCTGCATTGGTTTTGACCCTCCATTTTTGTTCCCAGATGGTTTATCCTGTCGACCTCATTTTGTGTTTTGTGTGTGAGGTGTATCTATATTGGCCCATGAGTGATAAGTTGTGTAATGTCGTTGCATAGGCTAGTGTGATGGAGTTGTGGTATACAGGTGTTGGAATGTCGTTAGTGTATAAAATGTAGAGGGTGGGGGAAAGGACAGATCCCGGGGGTTTACTCCGGCTTTTAGTGTGAAGTAGTCAGAGTAACAGCCTTGAAATTTGATTCTCATGGTACGGCCGTCTAGGAAGTTGCAGAGGAGTTTACGATTTAGTAAAGAGGCAGGTTAAAGTTAGTGCAGAGTTTGTACGGGCCCCTTCGTCCCAGACAGTGTCAAGGCTTTTTCAACGTCTTTTGCAACCAGGGCTGTCCTGTTTCTTTGTTTTGTGTTGATGTGGATGTAGTTGAGAATGATGTTAATGGCATCCTGTGTGGTCTGTGTGTTCTGAAGCCAAACTGGCCATCAGAAAGTTAGAGAATTGTGTTCCAGGTATCTGCAAAAGGCGATGATTGATGAGTTTTTCAAAGAGTTTTCCTAAAGTTTCGAGGAGGCTGATAGGGCGATAGTTTCTAGGGTCAGAGTGGTCTTTATTGGGTTTAGGAAGGAGGATAGCGTAGCAGCTTTGAAGGGGGAAAGGGAAAGTATCCAGAGGCAAGGGAGGCATTGAGGAGGTTTGTGTAGGCAGTATGATAGAGTCCAGGAAGGTGTTTCAGGAAAATTTATGGTTTAGGCCAGACGCACCGGGGGCCTTGGGAGGAAGGTGTCTGAGGAGAGTTTTAACGTCTGTGTTGGTGAAAGGAGTGCAAGTTCTTGGGAGGAGGTAAGAGTGTCCAGAGGGGATGTGGCTGTCTGGTGTTGTTTCGTTTTGTGTGTGTAGTTTTCCCAGTGTTCTATGTTCTGAATGTGTTGGATAGCGTTAGGGTGAGGTGGGGAGGGGGAAGATGTTCTCCCAGATGTGTTTGAAGATGTTAGTAGCGCCTGGGGTTGAGAATGTGTGTGTTGTTGTGGGTGATGTGTTTGAATTTGTTGGTGGGAGTGGTGCCTCTGATTTTTTTTGATAAAGTTCCAGAAGGCTTTGGTGTTTTTGATACGCTGTTTGTCTCTTGTAGTATGAGTTGTGACCAGTGTTGTGTGGTCTTGGTCTAGGATGTGTTGTATGTTGTTTCCGAGGTAAGTGAGATCTAATCGGACTGTTTAAAAAATCTGTGTGTTGTAGAGGAAGCGGTTGTGGTAGCAGATAATTAGTCTTGGTCCTGATTGAGGGTTTGAAGGAATAATGAGTGGTGTGGGTTTTCTTTGGTATTGCGGTGTTGGCTGCTTGTGTAATGGTGTCCTGGATGAGAGCAATTTGAGTGTCAATGTCAGGATGAGTTTGTTTTTGTAGTATAGTATTATCTATGTGTTGTTTGAAGGCTTTCCCAGTCAGCGTTCTTGTAGAAGAAAAAAGGTGTGGCCGGGTGAGGATAGGGTTGGAGGAGATGTGTAAGATGACGGGATTGTGATCAAGCCTGTGATGGGCCAGGTGATACGTAGTGTTGAAAGAGAGAGCTGGCTCGGTTTGCCAGAATGATGTTGGGTTTGCCTTGGCCAGTGTGGTTATAGGAGGTGTTGAAGTTTGTGCCGAGGTGAACAGGTGTTTGTGGTTGTGTGAAGTTAAAGTAATTGCTGCCAAGTTGGTTGTTATGGTGTGATGAAAGGCGGTGTGTTTGGCATTCATATCAGCTAGTAGGTATGTTGGTGTAGTTGAAGACAAAGGAAAAAATCGTGTATGTTGAGAACAGTGTTTGGGCGAGCATAGGTGGTGAAAAAGATGAAGGGGCCAAGGTGGGTGTGTATTCTGACCGCAAGACAGTGTTGGTGAATAAAAGGGATTGGGGAAAATTCATGTTTTTTGTTGGATTTGACAAGGATGGCAACCCCATCGTGGGGATCATAGGGGGCTGTAGTGCAGTATAACCATAATGGCGGATACGCTGAGGGGCTTTGAGGCAGGTACTGTTTAGTAAAACAATATCTGGCCTCTCTGCTTCAAGGAGCTCGGCCAGTAGGTGTCTAATTGTAAAGTAAGAACGTTCATTGAACTGAATCACCTTAAACATGATTTAATGGTTTCGTCCTACCAAAGTTGGTGTCGGGGGAGTTTATATTTAAGCCTGCGATAGTGGTGCCATCGGTGGGTGCGTGTTTGTAGGTGTTACGGACCCCTTTCCTGGAGGGGGAGGAAGAGATGGATCTGTTTTTATGTTCTTTAGTCTGTATATCAGAAGTTGGGGCAGGTTTAGGGTTGAGTGGGGTTTCGTTTGGAGGAGGAGTTGGACCTGGATGAAGTCTTGGATGTGATGGAGGAGGAGTGGGCGATGGTGGATGCAGAGGAAGTGGAAGCTTTGGTAATGGAGGAAGAAGTGGGTAAAGAGGTGGGGGGGTAGTAGTTAAATTAAAAAGGGGTAGGGGAGGAGGGGTGTTGGTAGGAGAGGTAGATGTCAAGGGGGGTAGGGGCCCGAGAGGTGTTGGTGGGGAGTGAAGAGTGGTAGGTTAGGAGGGAGAGCAGGAGGGTGTAGGTAGAGGGGGAGTGGGAGAGGTTGTAGGGGTTTAGAGGAGGGAAACAAGAAGGAGCGATGATTAGAGAGGAAAAATTGTTAGCAGACAAGATTAGGTTAAGGACATGTGAGTAGTCTGATTGGTAAGCTTGAGAGATTTCCATCGTAGAGTGGACAGCAGTAGCGAGTTGACAGTTGTTTTGTAGTCTAGTGTGGGTGTAGGCATGGTAATAAATGGTTTTAATAAAATACCGACACAATGGAATTATAAACACAAATGCAGTATAATGTGATCCTTTATTGACAACGTTTCACCCACACGTGGGCTTTTTCAAGTCACACACGCATCTACCTGGGGTTGGAAGGTTTCGAGAGTATTTATAGTCAGAATGTTGAGGTCAGGTGAAGAATGCTGCATCTGAAAGATCCACGGGTGGGGTTATAGAGTCTTGGGTAGCTTGGCGGGGTATTGGACAAGTTGTAGACCTTCTGCAGTGTTCAAAACCAAAACCAAAAACCAAACGTGGTGTGATTATAGGCTTCTTCCTACGTGCACTCAAAAAATCTGCAGCAATGAGTTCCTTGAGGAAGAATGCACTATAAATTTAACAAGTATTTTCCAAACTCCACTATCCTAGTCACTTATCAGAGACTGCAGACGGGGGCATTAAAAAACTTCAACACACCCAGAGAAGGGCACTGCCGAGAAGAGATACATAGTCCTCCCCAACAACTCCATTGCCAAAATGTTTCCAACATCTTTTCCAAAAACATCATTCCAAGTATCTACCTCCACAACCACGACCATCAAGGACAACCGTAGTAGACAGGACAAAACCTCCATCCTCTGCAGGGGTATACATAATCCCTTGTAATGACTGCAACAAATTATATGTGGGCGAAACATCAAGAGACCTCCAAACACGCATTTCATGAACACCAATATGCAAAGCCCGGACTGACGATACAAGGAATGCCTGTGTACAGCATCGCAATTCACACAACCATTTAATTAACTACAGAAACTCAAGACTTATAGCCACAGAAGACAAACACTCAATACAGAAGAATCCTGGAAACATCGCTTATCTCTATAACCACAATTTCAACCAGAACAATGGCTTCTATAAAAATAGCTGAACCACTTGCCAAAAAACTTCTTCATCGCTATCCCACATAAGAAACATAGAAACACTTTCAGAAGGTCTACAACTTGTCCAATTACCCCTGCCAAGCTACCCAAGACTCTATAACCCCACCCGGTGGATCATCAGATGCAGCATTCTTCACCTGACCTCAACATTCTGACTATAAATACTCTCGTACCTTCCAACCCAGGTAGATCCGTGTGTGACTTGAGAAAGCCCACTTGGTGGGTGAAACGTTGTCAATAAAGGATCACATTATACTGCAAATTTTGTTTATATTTCCAGGTGTAGGCATAGAAAGGGGAGGTGTTTGTAGTCTGTGTGTTGGTGTTTGATGTGTTTTAGAGTAGAAGAGGTAGACCAAATGGTGGGGAGGCCCAGGCATTGGGGGTGGGGGAGGGGCGGTTTGGTAGGGGAGGGAAGTACAGGGATGGGGTTGGGGAGGGAGGGAGGTGGCTAGCTCTGAGGGAGGGGAGAATATCTTTTCTAGAGGGGCGGAATTTGCAACGCAGTGTGTGGACCCCCCCGCAGTTAGAAAAATTTAAGGGGGAGGTTGCAGGTATTCCAGAAGGGCCCGTTGCTGAACATCTGGAGCAGACTTGTGTAGATGTACATGTGTTTTTGTCGTGGCCGAATTTGTAGCATTTAAGACATTGTGTGATTGGGTGGAAGTTCGGAGTGAAGAGAGTGTTTGAAGGAATGCGGATGGTCTTGGCAAAGATTCCTTGACTGAAGAGTGTAGAGGCGTCAGAAAAGGGGTAGAACAGCATATTTTTAGAATGGTAGAGTTTTCGGGTCTGTAAATATCGCAACGAGGGCTTTGTTCTTTGTAAATGATTCTTTTATTAAGTGTCTTTGTCTGTGTCATAGGTGTCAAAGGGGAGAGTAGTCTACGTGTTCAGCAATGACGTGCTTTTGGCGCGGTGCTCAGGAGTCCAAATAATGGTGAAGCCTGCGTTGAGAAAATTTTTGTCTGGTATCGGTTGAGGTGTAAGTTTCGTAGGAATGTTTGTCAAGAAGGAGTTTGAAGCCCGAGTTGGTTTTAAAGGGCTTAAGTTGAGGTGCACCAGTGATCAGATATAATTAAATTTCCAGGACAGATAGTGGCATCAGGATTAGAGAATTTGAGGTTTAGCGAGAGGAATTGGATTTAAAAAGAAGCAGAGGCAGGTGTGGGGGGGTTGGGGGGGGGAGTGGAAGGGGGGGTGGGGGGAAGGCAACGAAGGCACGTCTAATTACGAAAGATGAAATTGGCGGTGACAATCGGCAAAAAGTGAGAGTACTCAGAGGAAGTACGTGTAAGTAGACCCACGTACTTGCCTGGCGAGGACACTGAGGAGGTGAATGTAGCTTGAAGGAGCACTTAAATCTGAGTGGCGGCGGGCGGCTGTATGGGTGCAGTCAACAAAGGCGTAGAAACAAGCAGAAAAAGGGTTTGCCTTGGGTAGGCAACCACCCACGCACCAATCCTGATGGTGAAGAGGAAGAGGAAGTTCCAGCAACACCACTCAAGCGAAGTCTCTCCAACACGGGGTAATTTGAGAGAGGCGGGGATCGTCGTGATCAATTAAGAAGATCAAGCGAACGAACGAACGAAAGTTCAGGTAAGATCCCAAATGGATGGGGCGGGGAAGAAAGTAGGCAGGAGGAGAAGAGATGTGAAGAGATGCAAACATCCATTGGAGAAGTTCTGTTCCAGCTTATTTAAAGAACTTCTCCGGCTGAGGACTGACAACCCCAATCTACGACTTCAAGGGTGGATGATTACAAACACATCTCTACTGCTCCTGCCTAAATTTGTACTCGACTGAAGAAGCCTACTGTGTAGGCGAAACGTTTCGGAAACGTTGGGTAAATGTTGCCTATGTGTTTTATCTACCAAGGAGTTAAGTGTCATGGCGTTGTTACGTTATCTAAGAGTTAAGAGTCATGGCTAGGCTACAATACCTGGATACAAAAGTTGTCGGGTGACAGTTGACTCTCGTCTCAGATCCTTTCCCAAATTCACTACGCAACTTCTTTAAAAGGTTTCCGGAGTTTTCCCTGCCCCCCCCCGCAGCCCGGTCTGGGGTCGGCTTGTCTAGTGCTTCTGGTCAACCAGGCTGTTGCTACTGTCCACATATCCATCACACAGCCTGGTTGATCTGGCATCTGCAAGAGGAGTTCCCACACTCTCTGAATCATGTTTTTCACACTCCCCGGTGTTCTGGCAACTTTTCTAGGGATTTCTGTTCGTTTCCTTCCCTCATCAGCCCTTTTCCATGTGTTTGTGTGTTTTTCCACCGATTTGTCGTATTAGAGTTGCATTATAGCTCCTGTTCCTCTAAGCTACGTTCACCAGCATGTACTCGCTTCTGATCTCTTGGACGGTACAGGTACTCACGAAACTCTTTCATATAGAAACAAAAAGGACAATAACAAGTCACAATGTGACTTGTATTGTGCTTTGTATTGGACCCCTTTACAAGTCACATTGTGACTTGTAAAACGGTTTTCCCAAATCAGACGAAACGTCGTCATAAGCTTTCTCTCTCTCCCCTGTGAGTAGTGAATGCATATAAATTTCATTCACTATTCCACTTTTCAACCAACTCTGAGACTAAATAAGTACTTCCTAACATCCGTAATACTCATCTGTCTTCAGCTTCCCCCTGTATGCCCTCGTCCCTGGTCACCGCCATTACAGTTGTACCCGTAACAGTAGCACCAGGATCAACATCGGCACCAGTAGCAGCAGGAACAATAGCAGGAACAGCAACATTACGACAAACAAGCAACACCCACAGTAGCAGCAACATCAGTAAACAGCAACACCAGGATCAACAGTACAGTAACAGCGACAGGATCAAAGCAACACCACCAACAGTAGCAACACCGCAGGAGCAGCAATACCAACAGTAGCAACAAAAGCAGGAGCAGTAATACCAAAAAGTAGCAACAACAACAGGAGCAAGAACAGTAGGAGCAATAGCACCAACAGTAGCAACAACAGTAGGAGCAGCAATTTCCAACAGTAGCAACAACAGTAGGAGCAGCAATACAACAGTAGCAACAACACAGGATCAGCAACCGTAGCAGCAATACCCCAACAGTAGCAACAACAACAGGAGCAAGAACAGTAGCAGCAATACCACCACCAGTAGCGCACCACCACCAGTAGCAGCACCACCAGAACCAGTTCCCCCCACCAGAGAGTGAAGGTGGTAGCGGTGACACTAAGTGGGCAACACCTCCAGCCCGCACTGCCACTTCGCTTTTAGTAAAATTACTTTGTTTATCAAGAGCCTCGCAGTGACTATTTTTATTATTTCCAATCTTAAGTTGGTACACAGAGACTGCCTAACATCCCACTACTTTCAAACTATAAATACTATAAGGAATATAAATTTAATAACTGGGATACAAGGGTCCCAACGGAAATAACTCACTGACTTTCTTTGGGTTTTTCTAGGTAATTTACATATGTTACATGTATGATAATCTGTGTAACTGTATTTCGTGTAACCTGTACTTAAAAAAAATTACAGTACCGACAAGCTGACAAGTATGACCGTGTGCAACAGTTCGGTTTTCTTTATTACGAAATGTTCCGTCTACACAGTAGGCTTTTTCTGTCAAATACAAGAGTCAGTAGAAGCAGTAGAGATATAAAGACATGTAATCAGTCCATAACCCTCGAAAATGTAGAAATGAGGTGGTCAGTCCTCAGCTTGTTGAAGAGGTCTGCTTCATGGAGCACTGTTCTCAGCCTCCCACCAAGCATAGGGGAATTACCAATAGGCTCCTGACCCTTCCATCAAAAGGAAGTTGGACAGATACTTAAAGTCGGTGCCGGATCAGCGGGCTGTTGTTCGTACGTTGGACTACGTGCGATCAGCAGCCAGCCCGGTTGATGAGGCCTGATGCCCGGGAGGCCGGTCGGGACCAGGGCCGTGGGGGCGTTGATCCCGGGAAATAAACCCCCCAAAGTAAGTTGATGGTGTACTGAAAGGTTGAGTTCCTCCCTCAACTCGCATGTCGTTTTCTGTGAACTCCCCGTCCATTCTTCAAGGGCCTGACTCTCTCTCTGCTGTTTTAGCCCTTGTGGCTTAGCGCTTCTTTTTGGATTATAATAATAATAATAATAATATAATAATCTCTCTCTCTCTCTCTCTCTCTCTTAAACTAAGAGTCTTTTACAAATTAAAGTTCCATTTCCCCCTGTGCATGGATGGGGTATTCCGAGCCCCAGGCAAACTGTTGATCTAAACCAGATGTACTCCTGTTACCCTTTTTAAGGCCTAGTTCCCAGGCCTTCTGTATATCCACATGCTGTTGCACTAAACCTCCACAGGATGTATAATGGGTGCATAATGAACTAGCAACATGGCGTCACAATCTTAACAAAAATCTAATTATACCCTGAGAGATGGTAATTCCCAAGTGGGTAGTAACTCCAGCTCTGCTGGAAGGACACCCCTTTTAGCTGTCTTGGCTGATGAAAACCCTTAATGGGATACTGGATGATATCCTCATTGTCATGCTGAAGTCTCCCAGCTCAGGCTGACACTGCTGAAGTCTCCCAGCTCAGGCTGACACTGCTGAAGTCTCCCCGCTCGGCTGACACTGCTGAAGTCTCCAGCTCAGGCTGACACTACTGAAGTCTCCCAGCTCAGGCTGACACTACTGAAGTCTCCCAGCTCAGGCTGACACTACTGAAGTCTCCCAGCTCAGGCTGACACTGCTGACGTCTCCCAGCTCAGGCTGACAAATTTCAACATCTTGCAAGAAGACCATCCTACCCACTAAAATATGCCAGGGAAACAGTTAGCTTTTGTCGCCACTGTGTAACTATCACAGTGTTGCCACTGTGTAACTATCACAGTGTTGCCACGTATAACTATCACAGTGTTGTCACTGTGTAACTTTTCACAGTGTTGCCACTGTGTAACATCACAGTGTTGTCACTGTGTAACTATCACAGTGTTGTCACTGTGTAACTATCACAGTGTTGCCATGTGTAACTACTCACAGTGTTGCCACTGTATAACTATCACAGTGTTGTCACTGTGTAACTATCACAGTGTTGCCACTGTGTAACTATCACAGTGTTGCCACTGTGTAACTATCACAGTGTTGCCACTGTGTAACTATCACAGTGTTGCCACTGTGTAACTATCACAGTGTTGTCACTGTGTAACTATCACAGTGTTGCCACTGTGTAACTATCACAGTGTTGCCACTGTGTAACTATCACAGTGTGTGCCACTGTGTAACTATCACAGTGTTGCCACTGTGTAACTATCACAGTGTTTGCCACTGTGTAACTATCACAGTGTTGCCACTGTGTAACTATCACAGTGTTGTCACTGTGTAACTATCACAGTGTTGTCACTGTGTAACTATCACAGTGTTGCCACTGTGTAACTATCACAGTGTTGCCACTGTGTAACTATCACAGTGTTGTCACTGTGTAACTATCACAGTGTTGCCACTGTGTAACTATCACAGTGTTGCCACTGTGTAACTATCACAGTGTTGTCACTGTGTAACTATCACAGTGTTGCCACTGTGTAACTATCACAGTGTTGCCACTGTGTAACTATCACAGTGTTGCCACTGTGTAACTATCACAGTGTTGCCACTGTGTAACTATCACAGTGTTGCCACTGTGTAACTATCACAGTGTTGCCACTGTGTAACTATCATAATGTAGCAGCACACTGTGGCATAATTTACGACGCCTTGATGGAAGGGAAGAACTGGAAAGTATAGAAGGGTACGGGAAGCATGGTAAGAAAGTATAAGAGAAGGAAGGAGAGGTGTGGAAAGGAAGGAAAGTGAAGTGTAAGAGAAGCAAGGAGAGGTGTGGAAGGGAAAGAAGAGGAAGTATAAAGGAAAGGGAGTAATGAAAATGAAGGAAGGAGCGGTATGGAAGAAAAGATGATAGATGAAGTGAGAAAAAAAAGGTTTTGAAAAGAGAGAGGGAAAAAAGGAAGGATATGTTAGGAAATTAATGGAATGGAGAAGAAAGGAAGGAAGGAAGTCAAGGGGTCCAGGGGAAAGAAGAATGCAGTCAAGGTAGGGGAAATGAGAGGGACGGAAGAAAAGATGGTGGAAAAGGAGGTAGGAGAGTGGAGAGGGAGGGATGGAGGACGATGGAGGGAGGGAGAGAGAGAGGGGGGGAGGGAGGGGAAGGGGATGATATGCCCTTGTTGTCCGGCGTGGGTCTTCCGGTGGTTGAAGAGGAAGAGTGAATGACCAGTGGACAGTTACAAGAGGTATAAGAGGCCACAAGGCAGCTTCAACAAGCACTTGTAACCATTACTTAGTGTTGCTGACCTTGTTCATGTTCTTGTTGATGATGCTGTTCATCTTCCTTCTTTCTATTGCTGCTGTTCCAACTGCTGCTACTGTTGCTGCTGTTGCTACTGTTTGTGTTGCTGTTGGTCTTCCTTCTTCTTGCTGCTGCTGCTGCTGCTTCCTGATCCTGATGCTGCTGTTGGTGCATCCTGCGTCTGATGTTGTTGTTGCTGCTGCTGCTGCTGCTGCTTGTGTTGCTGTTGGTCTTCTTGCTCCTGCTGTTTGCGGCTGTTGCTACTGCTGCTATCGTCACTAGTAAGCATATTTCTTCGCTAATTGTAGGTTAACTGTGGCCGCTCCCGGAGGTCACCGCCCCCGCAGCCAAGTTCCAGACCAGGTCTCCTGGTTGCCGGTCTGATCCATCTGGCTGTTTGGGCTCACTCTTAAGAACTTTTCT
>NC_069420.1:30952804-30969961 GCF_026875155.1 Cherax quadricarinatus
AAACAGTTTCCAAGTAGTGAAGAGAGCACTTGAGTTGATCGTCGCATAATTACGACCCTCGTCAAGTAATTTTTCCTAGGCAACACTAAATGAATTCCAAAGGGTGAAGAACAGAGTGCAGAGACTTATAAAAGGAGCAAAGGCAAGGCACTGTTGCTCAAAAATCGAAGAATACAAGAATAACCCTGGAAAGCTCTGGCAACAACTAAAACAGTTGGGGTATAGCCATAAACAGATCTAACATAGTACTAAATATCGATAACGAGGTATGCCACGAAATAATTAAAGTGGCAAATTGTTTTAATTCCTACTACACATCTGTCGCATCAACACTAGTAAGTAAACTACCGGCTGCATCAAATACCTTTAACACAGACTGTTAAGTTTAAAACATACTATACCAATAAAGGGGTAACCCCAAACAGTTGTCAACTAGTAAGTGTATCTCAAGACATCGTGCAAAAAGAACTAAGCAGGTTAAACCCAACTAAGAGCACCGGCCCATATAACATCCCGTCTTAAGTTCCTAAAAGATGGTGCCTCTGAATTGCCAATCCCCATTACTCACTTAATAAATTTGTCCATTGCCACTAATACCGTACCAGAGGGGTTCAAGGAGGCCTGAGTTACTTCTACCTTCAAGAAAAATAGTAGGTCTGATGTCAGCAACTATAGGCCTGTTAGTATACTCAGTGTAATATCCAAAATTCTAGAGAGGGCGGTGTACTGTCAAGTAGTTAAGTATCTTAAAGACAACAAAATTCTTCATAGTTACCAATCAGGCTTTAGGAGATCTTATTCAACCGACGCCTCCCTAATTAATCTAATGGATTACATGTGAACTGAAATGTCGATAGGAAACCTCATAGGAATGGTAACCTTAGACTTGTAAAAGACCTTCGATGCTGTCAACCACAATATATTATGTAAGAAACTTCAAGCTGTCAGCTTGCTCAGCTATCAAAACTTTGAGGCCCAGTCCCTGGACCCATTATGTACCTCTAATCTTTTGATTACCGCCCACAGGATGGGTATGGGGTGCATAATAAAGATATCAAACTAACTTAAACTAAGCATAGGTTCCGTAGACTGGTTTAAGTCCTATCTTAGCAACAGGAAACAAATTGTCAAAATCAACAAAACAGAATCAGAACCCCTGCTGATAGTATGTGGAGTTCCCCAAGGTAGTATTTTGGGTCCCTTATTATTCCTATGTTATGTAAACGACATGCCCATTAGTGTCAAGTGCAAATTCCTACTGTATGTGGATGATAGTGCTCTGTTAGTGTCAGGTAAAGACCCACAAGATATAGCTAATGTAATAACACTGGAACTGGAGTCCTGCAGCAAATGGTTAGTAGACAACAAACTATCGTTACACCTCGAGAAAACGAAGCCATACTCTTTGGAACGAAACATAAACCGAGAAGTGCAAATAATTTTAATGTCCGGTGTAACGGGGAACCCATCACTGATAGGGAACAGCGTGGTAAAGTTAACGAATGCCAGACTGAAGTTCCTATACAGACAAGCACACTATCACAGTGTCTACCTACTGAGGCTCACAGTACCCTTTGTCTATCCCTTATACAATGTCATATGGACTACACTTGCTCTTCATGGTACTCTGCCTTGACTAAAAGACTGAAAGATAGACTGCAAATCACCCAGAACATGACGGTAAGATTCATACTGGACCTGGGTCCAAGAAAACATGTAGGCCAGGATGAATTACAATTAGATATGCTAAATATTGAAGAGAGGGTAAAACAACAGAAGATAAATCAAGTTTATAAAACTGCTCATTGTCCAGAATATCTTGCTGCCAATTTTGTCAAGACTGGGAACCAACTTGACTATGTAGTACCCACAGTCAGTGACCAGGCTTCAAACGCCTTTTATTGTACAGCAATAAAGGAATGAAACAGACTGCCTGTACATGCCAGAGCCAGTCATAGCATGAGCCAATTCAAGAAGAAAGCCAAAAAGTGCCTGATGAATGTAGCGACAGAAAGGGAGAATGATTTTTTTATTTTTTTTAGCCAATACACATATAAATATCAATAATTAATTTTACCATATTCATTTATAGTATGAGAATAAGATATTATCTCCTTTACAGTATAATAATAAAATATTATCTCCTTTATAGTATATTAATAAGGTATTAAAGGGACCCCAATGGAAATAAGTCACTCTGACTTTTGTGGATTATCGTAGGTTCTTTACACTTATGCTGCTAAGTATGATAATCTGTGTAACTGTATTTGTGTATACCTGAATAAACTTACTTAAATCAATTAACAATACGGCACTCGCCTGATCCCAGCACCAAGAGCTTACGTCCTCAGTACAACACTGTCACCAGCTACTCACTGACTGACTGACGCATCACGCCTCTGCTGCCGGGGAACGCGGGATTAACTAAATAACAAAGGGCATGATAAGATAGCCTAAATAACATGACACCCATCAACGTCACCTGATAAAACTTGACATTCAGAAAGGTTATGCAAGAAAACATAAACAAGAAACTTTTTTCATAATGTTCATGTGCTTAGAGCCCTGTTATGAACATAACAGTAATTATTAGGTAAGACACATATGCAACAGTTAGACAACTTTATTCCGAAACGTTTCGCCTACACAGTAGGCTTCTTCAGTCGAATACAGAAAGTAGGCAGGAACAGTAGAGATGTGAAGACGATGTAATCAGTCCATCACCCTTAAAGTCGTAGAATTTGAGGTTGTCAGTCCCTCGGCCTGGAGAAGTTCAGTTCCATAGTCAGGAACTATCTGAAGATCAAGCGACAGTGCGGAGACTTAAATACTGTCGGAAGGAGAGGTGCAGCGTAGTAGTAGTAGTAGTAGTAGTAGTAGTAGTAGTGAGAGGCCACTGAGAGGTCATGTCCCTCTCAGATCCAACACTTCTCACTTGAAAAGCTTGTCCAAGGTGTTTTCTGTACCAAGATGCCACGTGTTGCAGTGTCTGTCGGTATTGTATACCATTTTGATGTTCATCTTGTCAGATACTGCAACACGTGGCATCTTGGTACAGAAAACACCTTGGACAAGCTTTTTCAAGTGAGAAGTGTTGGATCTGAGAGGGACATGACCTCTCAGTGGCCTCTCACTACTACTACTACTACTACTACTACTACCCTGCACCTCTCCTTCCGACAGTATTTAAGTCTCCGCACTGTCGCTTGATCTTCAGATAGTTCCTGACTATGGAACTGAACTCTCCAGGCCGAGGGACTGACAACCTCAAATTCTACGACTTTAAGGGTGATGGACTGATTACATCGTCTTCACATCTCTACTGTTCCTGCCTACTTTCTGTATTCGACTGAAGAAGCCTACTGTGTAGGCGAAACGTTTCGGAATAAAGTTGTCTAACTGTTGCATATGTGTCTTACCTAACAACCTGTCGGTATTGTATACCATTTTGATGTTCATAACAGTAATTGTTTACATGCATATGTATGCACGTACGTGTACTCACATAGTCGTGGTTACGAGGGTCGGGTCTCAGTTCCTGGCCCTGTATACACATATGCAAATTGTATTTTGGATACCTGTTAGGGTATTATAGTAAGAATGTACCACTATGTGATACATCATAAGAAAGTAAAAAAAGGAGAAACACTGCAGCAGGCCTACTGGCCCATACTAGGCGGATCCACCTCAAACTCAAACTCACTAACAAAAATATTTGCCCAACCCATTTTTCAGTGCTACCCAAGGAATTAGCTTTGATAATTCTGTTAACTCATGTGCCAGTTCCCCTCAAATCCAACCTCTCACTCACGTAATTTATAAGAACAGTTTTAGTTTAATATCTTTATTATGCACCCCATACCCATCCTTTGGGCGGTAGTCAGAAGATTACAAAGGTACATAATGGGTCCAGGGACTGGACCCCAAAGTTATGATAGCTGAACTAGTTACAAAGGTAATGAAGAATGGAGGAACACTGCGGAATGCCTACTGGCCCATACAAGGCAAGTCCTTATCAAAACCACCCCTTTCTAAAGCTACCCAAAGTTTTAGCTTCAATAACGCTACTAAGTAAACTGTTCCACTCATCGACTACTCTGTTTCCAAACCAGTACTTTCCTTTGTTCCTTGATTGGAGTGTAAAACATAGCTGGGATAGGCCAGAGCATGCTGAACCATTTAAACGGTCATCATGTGATAAGACCTGCGTCCGGAGACACTGCTGTTTCCTGATGAATAAACCAAATGTATCTGTAGGGATCCCGAGATTAGACCCGGACAATTAATTACTGAAGGGTTGCAATTAATTACTGAAGGGTTGCATGGTATCTGTCGTAGCATTGTGAGGCTGCGAGGCTACCACAAAGTTGTGTAGTTAATTAAGGGTTTGTCAGTGAATATGGATAGCCACGACGTCTCATGTAGCTGATTATTTTAATATCCCTGGGAATGCACTAAGCCCAAATGGGCCATACTGCGCCTGGGAATAGCAATCAGGCTTGACTGAGGAGGGGAAGGGTAGCACCAATCTTTGGATATATATATATATATTATATATATATATATATATAAATATATATATAATATATATATATATATATATATATATATATATATATATATATATTGAAAATCCTAAGCCGATCGGATGAGACGTTCTCAAGTCATGGACAAAAACCTTAGAGGAAGAAAAAATCCATAACCATTGTTGGTATTTCTTACGCTAATCAGTATTTCATCGAGAGGGAAGACCTGAGCAAGGGACACTACAGTGATGAGAGGGAAGCTCTCAACGCTGTCACTTTGAAGAGATTAAGGTTGTAACGAGTAAAACATTCCTGACACATTATCTGATAAAATTTGGCCATAGTTGATGTCCGTTTTAATCATGTGATGACTTGTTTATTGGCTCATAAAGACTGTCTTTAAAAGCTGTTGTTAATTTATTCATCAGGGGAAAATACTCTGACGCTGGTATTGATCATATGTTTACCTGCTCGTTTTCTGATACCCTTCAAGGTGTCCCGTGGTTCGGTTAGCAACGCCCCGCCTCACACACTGGGTATCCATAGTTCAGTCCCTGGCATGAGTGGAAACGTTGAACGTTTCCTTATACCTGTCCCTGTTCACCTAGCAGTAAGTAGGTACCTGGGTGTTAGTCGACTGTTGTGAGTCGCATCCTGGGGACTTTTGATCCAAGGACTTAAATATTCTCCACTTCCTTGGGTCGAACCTGATTGTCTCTCATTCCTCAAGCGCTGTATGACCACTAGTTTAGCGCTTGGCTTTTATAATAATAACCACTGTCTCATTAAATACAATCTGACACTCCAGTAGCTACACTAACTGGTATTATGTCAACACTTTCATAACATCACGGTGGGGGGGGGGGGTCTTGCATCAAAATGTCTGAAAGTTAAGACACATGTGCAACATCTGGATATCTTTATTGAAGACGTTTCGCCATCCAGTGGCTTTATCAATACAGATTCTAGGACATAATAGGAAGACAGTAGAACTATATACAAAAGATGAGGTAAGCTGTCCTGATATAAAAGTACAGTTAGAAATAGAAATACAGATAGCTAGAGCTTTACTTAAAGAGGTTATTAATAGAGTATTCAAGAGGTTGCTAGTATAATTACAGTAAATCAACCATTCAAATCATTATGAAGCTGTGTGTAGTCTGCAATAAATCAAACAAACGGGCTTCCACATGGATAAATTGTTATTTTTGTGGAAATTGGTGTCACGCCCCTTGTGCAGATATCCAAGAACTAGCTGCAAGCAGTATTAAAACAGGGAAGTGTTTTTGGGTATGCCCAAATGAGATAAATCTGTGGACTAAAATCACAAGGGTATTAAAAGAGGATAACATCAAAGCTGCTTTCATAGACAACCTGGAAGCTTTCTACAACAGATGGGAACATAAAAAGCCTGGGCTGAATGGTACTGCCCTTGATACTGGCCATGTAGTCAGAAACTGTAAGGCTGGAGGTGATGTCCTGGTAGTCAGTAAATGTGGGGCTGATAGTGCTGTCCTGGGAGACAGTAATGGTGAAGCTGGAGGTGCTGTCCTGGGAGACAGTAATGGTGAAGCTGGAGGTGCTGTCCTGGGAGACAGTAATGGTGAAGCTGGAGGTGCTGTCCTGGGAGACAGTAATGTGAAGCTGGAGGTGCTGTCCTGGGAGACAGTAATGGTGAAGCTGGAGGTGCTGTCCTGGGAGACAGTAATGGTGAAGCTGGAGGTGCTGTCCTGGGAGACAGTAATGGTGAAGCTGGAGGTGCTGTCCTGGGAGACAGTAATGTGAAGCTGGAGGTGCTGTCCTGGGAGACAGAAATGGTGAAACTGGAGGTGCTGTCCTGGGAGACAGTAATGGTGAAGCTGGAGATGCTGTCCTGGAGACAGTAATGGTGAAGTTGGAGATGCTGTCCTGGGAGACAGTAATGGTGAAGCTGGAGGTGCTGTCCTGGGAGACAGTAATGGTGAAGCTGGAGATTTTGTCCAGGTAGTCGGGAATTATACGCAGGAAGGAATGCATATAAATGACCTCATAGGGGACAGGAGCCGTAGTGGGGAAACAAGTGTAGTCAAAGATAAGATAAAACCAATATTGCAAACAAGAAATACAACAGGAAATAGCAAACAAGAGGACTCCACAAAGCAATAGTGAGGATATATTACCAAAAACAACTGGTGGGAGCTCCATTGTTGGTGCTAGGAAGATAGGAATAAGACAGGTAAACATGCACCAACAGGGAATACAGTCACAGAAACCCAAGGCAAACGGAAACCAAGCCTGTGGAAATCTGGAAAAACAGATGGGACGTGCAACTATGACCACCCTAGAAAATGCCGTGCCCATATGACAACAGGAAAATGCAAACTCCCTTCCTGTAAGCTTTTTCACCCTGAAATGTGTACCTCTTCAGTACAGGAAAGACTGTGCTATAACTTAAATTGCCAGGCACACCATCTAAAGGGGACAAAAAGATACAAAACATCCAGGCCATGAGAAAACCTGGGTAGCCACAGCCACTCAAGAGGGAGAGGTTTTTTAGTGCCAGGAAGGAAAAAAAACTGGCAGGAAATGGCAGAAATTGTACACCAAATCCAGTCATTCCTGGAGTGGAACCACAGTCGATGGCCTCCACTCCAAACCAACAGATACAGATACTAATGCCGGAAAAAAAATCCCCCCCCCAGTACCAACAATACCACCAGTCCGATGACATTCTTCTTTGCAAATATACAGGGTCTAAAGCCAGCAACAAACAACAAAATACCTTTCATCCGTGGACTGCTTGCAGAGGCAAAGGCAATGTTCGCGGCTTTCACTGAGACCCACATAAAGGATCACTTAGACAACGAAATATGGATCCCAGGTTACAACCTATACAGATGTGACAGAGTGAACAGACAAAAGGGGGGGGGGTTGGCCTGTACATTGCAGAGTCACTTGTTTGCACAGAACTGCTTAATGCCTCAAATGATGTAGTGGAAGTTTTAGCAGTAAAGGTCGAGAACCAAAACCTAGTCATTGTGGTAGTCTACAAGCCTCCGGATGCAACATCCCAGCAATTCCAGGAACAGCTGTTAAAAATTGACCACTGTCTGGAAAATCTTCCAGCTCCCTGCACCCAACATCTGCTCCTGGGGATTTCAACTTAAGGCACCTAAAATGGAGGAATAAGCAAATAATATTGTTGCAGTAATAACACCAGGAGGCAGCTCTGATGAAAACTCACACTCACACGAGCTTTTAAATCTCTGCACAAATTCAATTTAAACCAAAAATAATAGAGCCTACTAGAATGGAGAATACACTAGACCTCATCTTCACTAACAATGATGATCTGATAAGAAATGTCACCATATCAAAAACAATATACTCAGATCACAACATGATTGAGGTTCAGACATGTATGCGCAGAGCCCCAGACCGACAAAATGAGATTAGTCACGAGGAGCATTCACCAAATTCAACTTCAATAACAAAAACATAAAGTGGGACCAAGTAAACCAAGTCCTAACCGATATAAGCTGGGAAGATATACTAAGCAACACAGACCCCAACTTATGCCTAGAACAGATTAACTTGGTGGCACTCGATGTATGCACAAGACTTATTCCTCTAAGAAAAAGGAGGACGTAGATGTAAAATAGAAAGAGACAGGCGCTCTCTTAACAGGCGACGGAAAAGAATAACAGAGCGGCTAAAAGAGGTCAATCTATCTGAAATGCATAGGGAGACACTGGTCAGAGAAATAGCAAACATCGAACTTAAGCTAAAGGAATCTTATAGGAGTCAGGAATCGCGGGAAGAACTAAAAGCCATAAATGAAATCGAAAGAAACCCAAAGTATTTCTTCTCCTATGCCAAATCAAAGTCGAGAACAACGTCCAGTATTGGGCCCTTACTTAAACAAGATGGGTCCTACACAGATGACAGCAAGGAAATGAGTGAGCTACTCAAGTCCCAATATGACTCAGTTTCTAGCAAGCCACTGAGAGTCGAAGATCAAACTGAATTTTTATGAGAGAGCCACAGAATTTGGTTAACACAAGCTTATCTGATGTTATCCTGACGCCAAATGACTTCGAACAGGCGATAAATGACATGCCCATGCACTCTGCCCCAGGGCCAGACTCATGGAACTCCGTGTTCATCAAGAACTACCATCCTATGGAGAGGGAGCATGGACACGGGGGTCGTCCCACAGTTACTAAAAACAACAGACATAGCCCCATTCCACAAAGGGGGCAGTAAAGCAACAGCAAAGAACTACAGACCGATAGCACTAACATCCCATATCATAAAAATCTTTGAAAGAGTCCTAAGAAGCAAGATCACCACCCATCTAGAAACCCATCAGTTACACAACCCAGGGCAACATGGGTTTTAGAACAGGTCGCTCCTGTCTGTCTCAACTATTGGATCACTACGACAAGGTCCTAGATGCACTAGAAGACAAAAAGAATGCAGATGTAATATATACAGACTTTGCAAAAGCCTTCGACAAGTGTGACCATGGCGTAATAGCGCACAAAATGCGTGCTAAAGGAATAACAGGAAAAGTCGGTCGATGGATCTATAATTTCCTCACTAACAGAACACAGAGAGTAGTCGTCAACAGAGTAAAGTCCGAGGCAGGCACGGTGAAAAGCTCTGTTCCACAAGGCACAGTACTCGCTCCCATCTTGTTCCTCATCCTCATATCTGACATAGACAAGGATGTCAGCCACAGCACCGTGTCTTCCTTTGCAGATGACACCCCGAATCTGCATGACAGTGTCCTTCCATTGCAGACACTGCAAGGCTCCAGGCGGACATCAACCAAATCTTTCAGTGGGCTGCAGAAAACAATATGAAGTTCAACGATGAGAAATTTCAATTACTCAGATATGGTAAACACGAGGAAATTAAATCTTCATCAGAGTACAAAACAAATTCTGGCCACAAAATAGAGCGAAACACCAACGTCAAAGACCTGGGAGTGATCATGTCGGAGGATCTCACCTTCAAGGACCATAACATTGTATCGATCGCATCTGCTAGAAAAATGACAGGATGGATAATGAGAACCTTCAAAACGAGGGATGCCAACCCATGATGACACTCTTCAGGTCACTTGTTCTATCTAGGCTGGAATATTGCTGCACACTAACAGCATCTTTAAAGGGCAGGTGAAATTGCTGACCTAGAAAATGTACAGAGAACCTTCACGGCGCGCATTAACGGAGATAAAACACCTCAATTACTGGGAGCGCTTGAGGTTCCTGAACCTGTATTCCCTGGAACGCAGGGGGGAGAGATACATGATTATATACACCTGGAAAATCCAAGAGGGACTAGTACCGAACTTGCTCACGAAAATCACTCACTACGAAAGCAAAAGACTTGGCAGACGATGCAACATCCCCCCAATGAAAAGCAGGGGTGTCACTAGCACGTTAAGAGACCATACAATAAGTGTCAGGGGCCCGAGACTGTTCAACTGCCTCCCAGCATACATAAGGGGGATTACCAACAGACCCCTGGCAGTCTTCAAGCTGGCACTGGACAAGCACCTAAAGTCGGTTCCTGATCAGCCGGGCTGTGGCTCGTACGTTGGTTTGCGTGCAGCCAGCAGTAACAGCCTGGTTGATCAGGCTCTGATCCACCAGGAGGCCTGGTCACAGACCGGGCCGCGGGGGCATTGACCCCCGGAACTCTCTCCAGGTAATCAGTCCCTCAGCCTTGGAGTTAGTGTTCACAGCATCGTGGTGGAGGAGAATCTGGAGCAAAGGCAAGAAGACTGGCGATTATATAGGCGTCAGTGGATAGGGACGGGCAGCAGACGAGGGCATATTCACTGGTAGGCGGGATTCCCCAAGTGGAAGTAGGTCCTTCCCAAAGAGATGGGTTAGTTGCAGCAACCGTGAAGAAGGTCTTGTAGATGTCCTCTGAACCAAGATTCCATGATGTTGCAGTGTCTGACAAGTTGTGCAAGAAAGGTATAAAATACCGACAATAACTCCAAGGCTGAGGGACTGATTACCTCATCTTTTGTATATAGTTCTACTGTCTTCCTATTATGTCCTAGAATCTGTATTGATAACGCTACTGGATGGCGAAACGTCTACAATAAAGATATCCAGATGTTGCACATGTCTTAACTTTCATATTGTCGGTATTTTATACCTTTCTTGCACAACTTGTCAGACACTGCAACATTGTGATGTAGTCCAGCTGGGCTTGTGAGGTCTCTGGGGAGACCTAATTTAACCAATTATATGGTCACACCTTGCCTTGACAAACGTCTGTAGCCACGCCCACGTCTGAGGTCTTTTGTTCTTGACGCCTCAGACCTAGGCGTCAGGTCGTACACGTGGTACATACACCATTGGGGAGGGGGTACTTTGACTACGATATAAGCCCAGGGAAGAGCGGGGCAAGGAGGTTGTTGGTGACAGGTCCGTCGAGCGAGAGCTCTGGACAGCCGCGTGTGTGGTGGACCACGCATTGGGAATCTCGGGTCAGCTGGTCGGTGAATTAAGAGTGAGTACTAGTCCGTGTTACTGATAACATCTACCCTTCCCCCTGGTAATAAGTCTCATAGCCAATTGTTATATTGTGTAAATTTCCATCAGGATATGTTGTATTCTAGCCCTTTTATGTTATTAAGTAAACTATAGCCATAGTTCCCATTTTTATTTGTACCTTCATATGCTATTCCCTATTTTGTTAAGCACTGGGATATACAGGAGACGTGCTCACTCGCTGGGATACCTCCGGTAGAGTGGGTAGAGGTCTCACAACATCATGGAATCTTGGTTCAGAGGACATCTATAAGACCTTCTTCACGGCTGCTGCAACTAACCCATCTCTTTGGGAAGGACCTACTTCCACTGGGAATCCCGCCTACCAGTGACTATGCCCTCGTCTGCTGCCCGTCCCTATCCACTGACGCCTATATAATCGCCAGTCTTCTTGCCTTTGCTCCAGATTCTCCTCCACCACGATGCTGTGAACACTAACTCCAAGGCTGAGGGACTGATTACCTCATCTTTTGTATAGTTCTACTGTCTTCCTATTATGTCCTAGAATCTGTATTGATAAAGCCACTGGATGGCGAAACGTCTACAATAAAGATATCCAGATGTTGCACATGTGTCTTAACTTTCATATTGTCGGTATTTTATACCTTTCTTGCACATCAAAATGTCTATAACAGCACTAGCAGGTCTTGTGTCAACACTTTCATAACGGCACTAGTACGTCTTGTGTTAACACTTTCATAACGGCACTAGCAGGTCTTGGCAGCATTTCTATAACAGCAAGAGCAGGTCTTGTTAACACTTCTACAGTAGGTTAGCAGGTTTTGTCAACCCTTCTACAGCAGCATTAGCATGACTTCGGTCAACACTTTCATAGCATCATTAGCAGGTTTTGTCAACACTTCCATAGTATTATTATATAATCATGGGGAAGGTATTCAGGCTCAATTCAGGGAACCGGAGCACAGATCCAATTCCCTTGATCAAGAGCCCCTCACCAGCGTCAAAGAACCTCCCTTGAGGGGACTGCCATAGTAGCTGCAGTAGGTCTTATATTAACACTTCCACAGTAGCATCAGCAGATCTTGTGTCTACACTTTTATAGTGTTAGAAAGTCTTGTCATCACTTCCACAGTAGCATTAACAGGTCTTGTGTCAACACTTCCAGAGCAGCATTGGCAGGTCTTGTGTCAACACTTCCATAGCAGCACTAGCAGGTTGTGTGTCAAGCAGGTTTTGCATCAATGTACAGTTAAAAGGTGAGCCAGGAGTTAAGAATCGTCCCTTACAGTGGAAATTATCATGGTTCGACTTTATTGGTTATCCTAGGTTATTTTCCACGGTGCCTGTGGGCTAGTGGCTAAAGGGGGCTGTAGGGGAATTTTCCGCGCGCTCTCAAAAAAAAAAATCGAAAAATTATGGAAATTGAGTTATTTATACCGAAAAATAGCTTAACTCTTTGGCAACACAATGGTACAAGAATCAATGTTCTACAACGTTTCTACAAGAAATTATAATCATTTATATCAGGTATGGTGACGGCGATGTGGGTAGCGAGTCTGCTCACAGCCCATATATTTTTTGGAATTTTTTCCTTGTTTTTTATCGCTTTTTCTTGCATTATTCTTTCTAATATAATAACTGACTATTTGGCATCATAAAAAAGTAGGCGGAGCTTATCCGTAGACTTAGAGCCAACCAGGAACCATCTGGGAACGCTCGGCAGTATTCCCGCTCCAGAGAGAGCCAGCAGAAATTACTTTATTATTACGCTTATATCAGCTTATATATCAACTCTACGGCTTATTTATCTATCATAATTGATCTAATATGATATAATAAACACTATAAATAACATACAAACATGTTATATACTCTAGACTGAATAAAATAAGCCATAATATGGTAAGAGACCATCGGGAATATTTTGATATAAATGAGTGAATCCTCTCAAATCGTATTCTTTGGTCTCTGAGTAAGAGAAAACGGTGTTTTGAAGAGGTTAACTACACTAGGACATCAGTTTACTAAGAAATACACCCAAACAAGCGATTTTCGCTATTTTTTTTTTTTTTTTGAGACGGTGGGCCGGCCGGCGCTCCAGGCCAATATCTCGGAATTAACTTATTCACTTATGTAATCGTTCTGCCTTGATTACTAATTAAATTAATAATATCACAGAAATTGTAGAATAATGATTTCTCTAATTTGGCCCTTAATTCATTTTTTTGAATATTCCAAATACTTTTGGGAGTTATGGGGAGCAAAGGGCAGATTTTTTCAACATTCCAAGAACTAACAAACTTTATTTTTTGTGAAATAAAGATAAGTTTATTTAGAGGAAAGGTACTAATTACAATATTCGTAATAAGCATTGTTCTCTGGCACCAAGTGTCCAAACAACCGTGTACGTAGACCCATATAGGAAGAAATCGCCCCCCGAGGGCATTTTCCCGGAAATCAGTGTCCTTTTTCATTCTTTTTCTCATTGTTGTTTGAGGTATATTTCTTAAAAATGGCCGAGTCAGCAGACCAGGTCAGGAGTCAACAACACGACCACAACCCCCAATAATGGAACTGAGGGGGATTTGGAAGGATAAAACCATTGATTAAACTTTCTGTTCTCCAGAAATGAAAGGAAGTTAGAAGTTAATAGGTGAAGCCCGGACTTGTGAAGTGAGGTGTTAAAGGGAAGAGTGTAATAATGGAGGTTAACTGAAAGTGTTTGTATGTTAAGGGAAAAGTGAGCAGTGGAAGAGGGTTTTGAAGAAGAAAATTTGCCTAGAAATTCAAGTAGGATTGCTAACGCAATACTAAGTGTACTAGTGACTGTAAAAGAAGAAGAAATAAAAATTATTGTATATGAGTAAAAGAGTCGAAGAGTGAAAATGGCAGACATTAGGGGGGTACAGGCTGCCCTAAAATTATTTTTTTATCTTTCTTCTTCAATACCTGAGGAAATAAATCAGTCATGGGGGCTGAAAAGGTGAATGGAGTAACAGCGCCCTGGATATAAAAGCCCAACAGTTTGCCATCCTACCAGAAAAGTAAATCGTCACTATCGCTTAAGGATGGCATCACCGCATACCCAAACAAAAACAGTGGCGCTCTTAAGTGGTGATATCCAAATTAATCCATGACCTCAACTATTGTGCAGAGGCAAAACAGAACAGATAAATGACGGTCAAGTAGCAAGGAATGAAAACCTTAACTCCGTTTTTATATGTAATCATACAAGGTCAATGTGAGACAATACAGCCATTTATTATCTCAAACACTACCAACAGGTGCATACACTGTAACAAAAGTACCATGAAAAACAGAAAAGGGCACCTTATGTCAAATTTGTAAGGGTGGGTGAATGATGGATGTAGTTACAATATTGCAATGGAGCAGCATTCATTTTGTGTGTAACAAATGCACTTATGGCCAACAGTTACCATTAGCAATGATGACATGATTTACCAAATTTTAATACGCAATGACCCATTGCCATATATTGATGAGTCATAATTGTTTTAATGAAAACAGGCCTTCACTTTATTCGATGTCAAGTCGCAAGCTCACTTCTTCCTATATTGGGCCAGAGATTAAGATTCTAGCAAACAAAATAGGGCGGCAGTTATAACCATCTCTGAATCCTGGATGGGATGATCGGTGACTGACGACCGGTCAAAATAGAAGGTTACAATATAAAATGCTTAGATAGGAACAGAAAGGGTGGTGGAGTATGTGCCTACATTAGAAATGACTTAGCTTACAACCCAAGACCTGATTTAAATAACAATAAACTGGAGATTCTATGGTTTGAAGTGCTGCTTCCTAAGACCAAACCCATCTTAGTAGGAACTAGTTACCGCCCTCCTACCCAGGACCAGTTCTTAGAAGACTTTTCCAGAGTCTTGTCCGGAGTTGAAAACAATTGCGAGACAATAATACTGGGCGACTTCAATATCTGTTTTCAGCAGCAAAATAACGGGCTATGCAAAAGGTATAAGCAAATTCTAGGATTAAATAGTTACACTCAACTAATTAATACTCCAACCCGGATCACACAGTTCTCAGCCACCCTAATTGACCACATACTTTGTAACCGCTCTGAGAACATTAGTCAGTCAGGCGTCATTACCACAGGTCTTAGTGATCATTTCATCATTTACTGCACCAGGAAAATCACTAGGGATAGGATAGGCCTACACAGGACAATAAAAATGAGGTCAACTAGAAACTACAGTAAAGAAACACTGGTAAATAGGCTACACAATTGTGACTGGACAGAGATAACAAGTTGCACGGACGTAAACGATGCCTGGGAAAAATTCAAAACAATGTTCACTACCATCCTTGATAATATTGCACCAGTTAAAGAGGTTAGGATTAAACGAAGAACTGAACCCTGGATGAATACTGAGATATTAGATAATATGAAATTCAGAGACCAGCTGCTAAAAAGATTTAAAGCAAACAGACAGGATATTGCAGCACTAAATGAATTCCAAAGGGTGAGGAACAGAGTACAGAGACTTATAAAAGGAGCAAAGGCAAAGCACTACTGCTCAAAAATTGAAGAGTATAAGCATAACCCCAGAAAGCTCTGGCAACAACTAAAACAGTTGGGGTATAGCCATAAGCCAGTAGATAGGTCTAACATAGTACTCACTATCGATAATGAGGTATGCCACGAAACATCTAAGGTGGCAAATTGCTTTAATTCCTACTACACATCTGTTGCATCAACACTAGTAAGTAAACTACCAGCTGCATCAAATACCTTTAACACAGACTCTGATAAGTTTCAAACATACTATACCAATAAAGGGGTAACCCCAAACAGTTGTCAACTAGTAAGTGTATCTCATGACTTTATTCAAAAAGAACTAAGCAGGTTAAACCCAACTAAGAGCACAGGCCCTGATAACATCCCGTCTAAGTTCCTAAAAGATGGTGCTTCTGAACTGTCAATCCCTATTGCTCACATAATAAATCTATCAATCACCACTAATACCGTACCGGAGGGGTTCAAGGAGGCCAGAGTTACTCCTATCTTCAAGAAAAATAGTAGGTCTGATGTAAGCAACTATAGGCCTGTTAGTATACTCAGTATAATATCTAAAATTCTAGAGAGGGCGGTGTATTCTCAAGTAGTTAAGTACCTTAATGACAACAACATTCTCCATAGCTATCAATCGGGCTTTAGAAGATCCTACTCAACCGACACCTCCCTTATTAATCTGATGGATTACCTGAGAACTGAAATGTCAAAGGGAACCTCATAGGTATGGTAACCTTAGACCTGCAAAAGGCCTTCGATACTGTCAACCACAATATATTATGTAATAAACTTCAAGCTATCGGTATAGGTTCTGTAGACTGGTTTAAGTCCTACCTTAGCAACAGGAGACAAATAGTCAAAATCAACAAAACAGAATCAGAACCCCTGCCGATAACATGTGGAGTTCCCCAAGGTAGTATTCTGGGTCCCTTATTATTCTTATGTTATGTCAATGATATGCCTATCAGTGTCAAGTGCAAACTCCTACTGTATGCAGATGACAGTGCTCTGTTAGTGTCAGGTAAAGACCCACAAGATATTGCTAATGTTTTAACACTGGAACTGGAGTCCTGCAGCAAATGGTTAGTAGACAACAAACTATCATTACACCTAGGGAAAACTGAAGCCATTCTCTTTGGCACGAAACATAAACTGAGAAGGGTAAATAATTTTAATGTTCAATGTAATGGGGAGCCCATCACTTTGGTTTCATCAGTAAAATATTTGGGAATCCCCTTTGACCCATGCATGTCAGGAGAATTGATAGGGAACAGTGTAGTAAAGAAAGCGAATGCCAGACTGAAGTTCCTGTATAGACAAGCACAGTGTCTACCTACTGAGGCTCGCAGGACCCTATGTCTAGCCCTTATACAATGCCATATGGATTACGCTTGCTCTTCTTGGTACTCTGCCTTGACAAAAAAACTGAAAGATAGACTGCAAATCACCCAGAACAAAATCGTAAGATTCATCCTGGGGCTGGGACCAAGAGAACATGTAGGCCAGGATGAATTACAGCAGTTGGATATGCTGAATGTTGAAGACAGAGTAAAACAACTGAAGC
>NC_069420.1:30970461-30985469 GCF_026875155.1 Cherax quadricarinatus
AATTAATATTGTATTTATAACTCATTACAATTGTGACCAGGTGTGGACGTATCAGTGGTTCATTACTTTGTAATTTGCTCATGACTGTAACCATGTATAGGAGTGAAGCTGATTCATTACCTCCGTAACTTGCCATGATTGTGACCAGATGTACCTGGAGTTCATTACCTTTGTAACTAGTTCAGCTATCATAACTTTGGGGTCCAGTCACTGGACCCATTATGTACCTTTGTAATCTTTTGACTACCGCCCACAGGATGGGTATGGGGTGCATAATAAAGATATTAAACTAAACTGTGTGTGTGTGTTAGTTACCATTTGGTCCTAGGCACATGTCGATTAGACACTAGGCCTGTTGTATGTGTGTGTATGCGTGTGCGTGTGTGTGTGAGTGTGTGTGTGTGAGTGTGTGTGTGTGTGTGTGTGTGTATGTATGTGTGTGTGTGTGTGTGTGTGTGTGATGTGTGTGTGTATGTGTGTGTGTATGTTTTGTGTGTATGTGTGTGTATGTGTGTATGTGTGTGTTGTGTGTGTGTGTGTGTGTGTGTGTGTGTGTGTGTGTGTGTGTGGTGTGTGTGTGTGTGTGTGTGTTGTGTGTGTGTTAGTTACCATTTTGTCCTAGGCACATGTCGATTAGACACTAGGCCTGTTGTATATGCGTGCTCCTGTGCGTGTGCGCGTGTGTGTGTGTGTGTGTGTGTGTGTATACTCACCTATTTGTGATTGCAGGGGTCGATTCATAGCTCCTGGCCCCGCATCTTCACTGTTTCCTACTAGGTCCTCTCTTTCTCTACTCCATGAGCTTTATCAACCCTCGTCTTAAAACTATGTATGGTTCCTGCCTCCACTACATCACTTGCCAGACTATTCCACTTCCTGACAACTCTATGACTGAAGAAACACCTCCTAACACCCCCTTGACTCATCTGAGTCTTCAACTTTCAATTGTGACCCCTTGTCTCTGTGTCCCATCTCTGGAACATCCCGTCTCTGTCCACCATGTCAATTCCTACCAGTATCCTATGTCGTTACCATGTCTCCCCTGACCCCATGTCCTCCAGTGTCGTCAGGCCGATTTCCTTCAACCCCCCTTCACAGACCAATCCCCTTAGCTCTGGGATTAGGCTTGTTACGAACCCTTGCACCCTCTCCAATTTCCTGACGTGCTTGACCAGGCGTGGAGTGCAAACTGGTGCTGCACACTCCAATATGGGCCCGACGCACACGGCGTACAGAGTCTTGAACGATTCCCTAGTGAGGCACCAGAACACCATTGTTAGGCCCGCCAGACGCCCGCATGCTGCAGCAGTTATCCGACCAATGTGCGCCTCAGGAGATGTGATCGGTATTATACTCACCCCAAGATCTCTTTCCATGAGCGAGGTCTGCAGCCTCTGGCCACCCAGACTATACTCTGTCTTCGGTCATCTTTACCCTTTCCCGATCTTCATGACTTTGCATTTGCCAGGGCCAAACTCAAGGAGCCAGCTGCTGAGCCTGGCTTGTAGCCTGTCCAGGTCTCTTTGCAATCGTGCCTGATCCTCGACCGAAGTAATTCCTCTCATTAACCTCACAACATCTGCAAACAGAGACACTTCCGAGTCCATCCCTTCCGACATGTCACCCACATATACCAAAAACAGCACAGGTTCCAGGACTGACCCCTGTGGAACCCCGCTCGTCACAGGCGCCCACTTTGACACCTCGTCACGTACCATGACTCGTTGTTGCCTCCCTGTCAGATATTCTCTGATCCACGTGCATTGCCTTTCCTGTTATGTGTGTGGGTGTGTGTGTGTGTGTCTGCAGATTTTACCTTCCGGATTGTCTCAGCATATTTTGCTTTCATCTTCGGAATACCCCCCACCCTGTCTCTTTTTATCCCTTGAGTCTTTGGTGTTGTTGTTGTGTGACATGCAGGAGGAAGGTCACAAAAGTGTGTCAACACAACGTTCACTGACCTCGCCAGTGAACGTACATGTTCCCACGTTTTTCGTTCAAAAATGTTAGAACATTTTTTTTGAAAATTTTGAGCCATTTTTATTTTAGTGTGGCGAGAATTCTTTGACACACTTAATTGCTTTACGACGAAGTCACAAAACTCCAATACTAGAACAATTCCCAATTAACCCACAGACTGGAAATGAAAATTTTTTCCTGCTTGCTCCTACTTTTTATTCTCATTAGTTTTACATCTGAAAATAGGGAAATACACGATTTTATATCCTGTGGAATTTCAGTTTCTCATATTAGGAGCAGTATTGACTCCATGACTGGCTCTAGGAGTGCCTCCCTCGTCACCTCTGCCCATCCTGACACTTTCTGCCTTGTTATCACTATCTATCTCTTCTTAAATATTCTAAAATCCGTTATAGTACCTCTTGCATTATCTTCACCTGTTCTTATAGTATCTGGATCAATAAAATGTGCATTACACGCGCCTTTCTAAGAGGTTCCAGTTCTGTCACCCGTTGTTATAACCTTAGTAGGTCAGTAATACAGGACTTTCACTCTATATTCCCATAGTTGGTTGGTATTTACAAACTGCCTGTACTTCAAGGACTCAATGGTCCACTACCTTCGATAAAATGCATGCTAACGATACAGTGAGGTGTATGTGTACTCACCTAGGTGTACTGACCTAGTTGTGGTTGCAGGAGTCGATTCACAGCTCCTGGCCCCGCCTATTCACTGGTCGCTACTAGGTCACTCTTCCTGGTCCATGAGCTTTATCATACCTCTTAAAGCTATGTATGGATCCTGCCTCCACTACATCACTTCCCAGACTATTCCACTTCCTGACAACTCTGTGACTGAAGAAATACTTCCTAACATCCCTGTGATTCAACTGATTCTTCAACTTTCAACTGTGACCGGTTGTTGCTATGTCCCATCTATGTGTGTGTGTGTGTGTGTGTGTGTGTGTGTGTGTGTGTGTGTGTGTGTGTGTGTGTGTGTGTGTGTGTGTGTGTGTGTGTGTGTGTGTGTGTGTGTTTGTGTGTGTCTGTGTGTGTACTCACCTATTTGTGGTTGCGTGTGTGTGTGTGTGTGTGTGTGTGTGTGTGTGTGTGTGTGTGTGTGTGTGTGTGTGTGTGTGTGTGTGTGTGTGTGTGTGTGTGTGTGTGTGTGTATGTGACTCAACAATCAATATTTGCACCAATAACTCACTACAGTTGTGACCGGGTGTGGAAGTGTGAATTGCTCATTACACTATAATTTGTTCATGATTGTAGCCATGTATAAACGTAAGTAACCATTCTTACAGAATTCATTACCTTTGTAACTTGTGAGCTCATTACCTTTGTACCTAGTTCAGCTTTCAAAACTTTGGGGCCCAGTCCCTGGACCCATTACGTACCTCTGTAAGATAAGATAAGATAAGATAAGATTTCGTTCGGATTTTTAACCCCGGAGGGTTAGCCACCCAGGATAACCCAAGAAAGTCAGTGCGTCATCGAGGACTGTCTAACTTATTTCCATTGGGGTCCTTAATCTTGTCCCCCAGGATGCGACCCACACCAGTCGACTAACACCCAGGTACCTATTTGCTGCTAGGTGAACAGGACAATAGGTGTAAGGAAACGTGTCGGAATTTCCACCCGCCGGGAATCGAACCCGGGCCCTCCGTGTGTGAAGCTGGAGCTTTAGCCACCATACCTTTGTAACTTGTCATGATTGTAACCAGACATACCTGGAGTTCATTACCTTTGTAAATTGTGAGTTCATTACCTTTGTAAATTGTGAGTTCATTACCTTTGTAAATTGTGAGTTCATTACTTCTGTAACTTGCTCAGCTATCAAAACTTTGGAGTCCAGTCCCTGGACCAATTATGTACCTCTGTAATCTTTTGACTACCCCCACAGGATGGGTAATCACAATTTTACTACATGTAAACCACACAATAACCAAATTTCTGTAAACTCAGCATTGTAATCCTTATAGAGAATAAACAATGAATTTGAATTTGAACTAACTCTCCTTTCAGTTTCAAGCAATTTGTAAGAAAGAAGCCCATGACTCTTGGCTTCAAAGGTTACCTGGAACTGGTTGCCAAGATGCCGAGAAATGCTTAAAGAAAAAGATTCTGAAGATAAACACGTACAAACTATGCCATTTGCTCTTAAGTGTATGCACACTGTAGCCAAAGCATAATAGTCTTACCATCTTATGAGCAAGAGATTGTAATAACTCACTGCAATGGATACATTACAAATCTTTTCATGGAACATTGCTTCCATCAGGGAGCGGTTGCCTGACTTACATCATATTAGTGCAATCAAGAATATTGATGTCATCTGTTTGCAGGAATGTAGACTGAAAGATGGAGCACCTCCACCAACGTTGCTTGGATATGCAGCTTATAACTTAAGGTCAACCAACTGTTGTGTGATGTATGTCAGAAAGAGCTTGCCACATTCACTCCTTGCCCTGCAGTGTCGAGTAAACATGCAGTATCATGGTGTCAAAGTATATGCAGGCGATTTTTCCATAAACATTTTTAATCTTTATTCTCCAGCGAACCAGCTTCGACCTGATGCTTTACCAGATCGCATCAACAGTGAACCTACCCGCATTCTTGGAGACTTTAATGCCAGACATAAGAGTATTGGTGGAACTAAGCTAGTGAAATTGCTAAATAAGCATAATAATATTCGAATTGTGGGCACTACTGAGCCTACTCACATTTATGGTGGCATAATAGATCTGTGCCTTGGGTTTAATACATCATATACGATGCAAGACTCTGTCATAGTTGATGATCTTATATCTGATCACTTCCCAAGACTCACAACTGCCAATTTTGATCATATCTCCAGCAGTCAAGAAGCTAAATACAGAAGGAGGAAACTTATTCTCAACCCAGAACACAGAGATAACTTTACTAACCACTTGGATCAATGGTATAAGAATTACGAACCCATTGGCACACAAAAATTCAGTGATGATTTAGTTGCCACTATTGAGACTGTCCTCACAGATCAAGTGGGCAGAAAAAGATAACATAGGCCTTCCACTATAAATGACAATAAAAATCAATGTAAATACTATAATGATCCAGAGCTACGCAATCTAACACATGCAGCAGCTAGGAGGATTGGTAAAGCACACCGTGAATGTAGAACCCCAGACCTGCTCAGAACGTTCCAAGCTGCACTAACAAATGCAAGGAATAGAAAGGAAGAACTTAGGCAACAGGAATTAAAACAATTTGTCAGTAGATTAAATAGGTCCACCCCTTTAAGTTTGGCTTGGAAAGGTATAAATAAAATAACCAGGAAAAAGACTGGCAATGTTGCTCATCCCTTTCCTCTTGTAAAAGCAAATGACCTCATAAATGACTGGTCCAAAACATCCAGGCATGAAAACCTTCCATCTCATATTAGAAAAAATTAAGAGTGTTTCTGAAGAAATGTTAAAACTTTTATGAGCCAAAATATTGATAAGAGCGTGAATTAGATAATGCATTAACTAAAGGTCGATCAACTGCTCCTGGAAAGGATGGTATAACCTATGATGTTCTCAGAACTCTAAGGCACGTACCTGATAACCTTTTGTTAGCACTGTATAATACCAGTTACACTGAGGGAGTTCTTCCTACTTCCTGGACAAATAGCCTCATCGTGCCTATCCCTAAGCCCCAACAGCCTGATACTAGTTATCTTTGTAAAACTTTTGAAAGATGATACTTAACAGACTGTACTACAGAATCAGACACCAACTTTCCCCCTACCTCTATGGGTTCATGAAAGGTAAAAGTGTGCAGAACTGTATTTCCACCTTTCTCACTGCACACACCTCTACTAGTTTTACCACTTTTCTTGATCTAAAAACTGCATTTGATATTGCGAACAGAACCGTTATACTACATGAACTAGCCAAAATGAATATTGGTGGTAGCTTACTTTGCTGGATAATAGGATACCTGTCAAATAGAGTATCCTCGGTTCTCTACCAAGGTTTTAGAAGTGAATCTACAGAAATGTCCCACCGCAGGGAGGAGTTCTCAGTCCCATGCTATTTACTATTCTGATTAATTCTCTCCTAAATGCTCTACCTGCCTCACCTAAACATATAGCTAGAAGCTATGCTGATGACATCTTGATCCACACAACAGGGCATAAAAAGATAAATACCATTCTTAATGAAGTTCAAGCAATTTGTAATCGACTAGGCCTCATAATATCTTCCTCTAAAACAAAGATATTAACAAGCAAACGACATCCCCCACCCATCTAATTGCAGGGTGAAATCATTAGCTACGTTAAAACTTACAGATATCTTGGTGTAGATGTACCCTTTAACAAATCCACTATACCACAACTAAACAAGAAATGCAAAGATAGGCTAAATGCTCTCAAAGCTGTTGCTGGCTACAACCCCAACTATTTATTTATTTATTTATTTATTTATTTATTTATTTATTTATTTATTTATTTATTATTAATTTGGACATGATACATA
The DNA here is from genome assembly GCF_026875155.1 of Cherax quadricarinatus. Lineage (NCBI taxonomy): Eukaryota > Metazoa > Arthropoda > Malacostraca > Decapoda > Parastacidae > Cherax > Cherax quadricarinatus. The sequence continues at coordinate 30,976,925 of NC_069420.1, forward strand.
GTTGTACAAAGAAATGCAGTGGTTAAGTGTAACATGCCAAAAAACCCTTGTATGCAGAGCATTATGGGCAGGCTTAAAATTAACTTAAGATTAACTAAGCAATGATATATTCAGTTCTAAAAATTATAGTAAACAAATAACAATTAAGCACAAATGAGTATTTCAAAGTCAGGTCATATGGTCATTTGCTGAGTTGCTGCGCATTCAATAGAATGGAGTATTCTATTAGGTAATGTAATTAAAAAAAAAAAAAGTTTGATAGGGTCACAGGTTATACATTTATGAGATAAAGTTATTCAGTATTTATTTAGTTGAGGTTGAGTAAGTGGTTTTTAAGAAGAGACTTGAATTTATAAACAGTGTTTTTTTTTATATTCACAGGTAATGAATTCCAGATTTCTGGGTCTTTTATGTGCATTGAGTTTTTGCATAGTGTGAGATGGACACGAGGAACATCAAAGAGTGATCTGTGCCTTGTGTTATGGTCATGTGTTCTGTTGAGGTTGGTAAGGAGACGTTTGAGGGGAGGGTTTATATGGTGCTAATGTGAGAATCGTGAGAATGATGCACATAGCCTATGTTAGGTCCTTAATTGATTATGCTGCTCCCATGTTGATATTAGCTAGACAAAGTTCTCTCCGACCCTTGGAGTTAATGCAAAATGAAGCTCTCAGAATTATTTTTGGTTGTCCCAAATCTACAAAGGTTCTTAACATGAGGAAGGAGCATGGTATTTCTAGTATCAGTGATAAGATTGTTGAGATTAACACTGTACTCGGTATTAGAATGTTAAGAAATGAACCAGACACTGTCACAATGAACCTTACTAAGTGTCTAGAAGTAAATACACACAGATCTAAATGGATTGTGAAAACGTGCAATTGCATTAAGTTTTATAACCTACATGAACTGTATCACTGTAGACAGCAAGATCATTTCACCCCTCCATGGAAGATGTGTTCATTTAATATAACATACCTGCAAGTCCCTCCCAAGAAGCTCATTGCTAGGAATCCCTTCCTTAAATCACTTGTTTTAAAACAACTGCTCAAGAAAAAATTTTTCGCCTAGTGGTAGTAATAAGTTATCACAAGTTTATACACTGATGGATCTAAACAGGAGTTTTTCTGGCAGGGCTGCATCTGCTCTTGTTGCCACCTCCCTAGTTAAGAACGATATAAACTTGTTGAGCCAAGCTTAAGAATTAACCTGGGGCTACATTGCAAACTGAATTGTTTTCAATTAATGGCGTTAAAATGACTTATGACAGAGCTTGACTTTATCATCATTTCTGATTCTATGTCATCACAGAATTGCTCTTAAACTTATAAAATGACTCTACAACATGCTCATATGGGAGAAGCCAGGTATAGATACATGAAAAATCCGGGGCAAAGGAATTAATGTACGATTGCTATGGATCCCATCCACACATTGGATTACTCCTTCATGATAAAGTTGATAAGTTAGCCAAGAAGAGTACGCCAGAAGGAGAAAGTAGAATATAACTTTGGTATAAACTGTTCTAGCATTAGAAAAATATTAGGAGAGAAGTAAATACAGAAAATGTTGATTATAGAAAGCAGTTAAAGCCTATTAGATCTATAACCCATGGTGGCTTAAAGCGCACGCATCACACACGGAGGGCCCGGTTCGTTTCCCGCGTGGAAACCTTTCGACACTTTTCCTTATCACCTTTTGTCCTGTTCCACCTAGCACAAATAGTTACCTACTGGGGTGTTAGTCGACTGGTGATGTCGCATCCAGGGGGACTAAGATTAAGGACCCCAAGGAAAATAAGTTAAACAGTCCTCGATGGACGCACTGACTTTCCTTGGGTAATCCTGGGTGGCTAACCCCCTCCGGGGTTAAAAAAATTCCGAACGAAATCTTATCTTATCTTATCTTAAAAGTATGTTAACGGATGCAACCTTACAATGTGAACAGACGGACAGATGTTGTAGTGGCCATGCTTAGGCTTGGTTACAAGTACTATCTGGCAGTTTGGGAGAACACAGCAGAGATATCAACACTAAATTGTAAATTATTGATCAGGCATATGGTCACTCTCGTTGAACATTAATTGCTATAATTTGTCCACTCATGAGGAATACAGAGACAGACAGTATACTTAACCTAATGGGACAAGTGTCAGATATCTTAATAATGAAAAATAAGATACCAGATATACTAAAAAAAATCCTAAATTTGCTCGTAACAGAAAAGTGAACGGAGAAATGGAAATATAAACCCAAATGTACACCTTTAACCATATTAGGCCTAGTTTTCCTAGCCTTTTGGATATCCATATGCTATTGCGCTTACCGTTTACAGTGTGGAAGTAAGTTAGTGTTAAATGTTTTTATTATGCACCCCATACCCATCCTGTGGGCGGTAGACAAAAGATTACAGATGTGTACATAATTGGTCCAGTGGACTGTGACTGTCCAAAGTTTAGATAGCTGAGGCAGTGTAAGAGGTATGAACTCACAATTTAACAAAGTAAAGACCACAACAATTACAAAGGAAATGAACTCACAATTTACAATGGTAAATGAACTCCAGGTAGTTGGATCACAATCATGACACTTACAAAGGAAATTTACATATTACAGAGGTACGTAATGGCCCAGGACTGGGCCCCCAAAGATTTGATAGCTGAACTAGTACAAAGGTAAGAGCTCACAAGTTACAAAAAGGAAATGCATTCTGTCGAATGGTTACTTACGTTTTTATACATGGCTACAATCATTAACAAATTCTAGAGTATGAGCAATTCACACTTCCACACCCAGTCACACTGTAGTGAGTTATTGGTGCAAATATTGATTGTTGAGTCACACACCACCACACAACACACACACACACACATACACACACAACAACACACACACACACACACACACACACACACACCACACACACACACACACACACACACAAACACACACACTTTAGTTAAATATCTTTTTGCAACCCATAACCCATCCTGAGGCGGTATCAAAAGATTACAAAAGGTACATATGGTCCCGTGACTGACCCCAAATTATGAAAGCTGAACTAGTTACGAAGGGTAATGAACTTCAGGTAGATCTGTCACAATCAGGCAAGTTACGAGTAATAATCAGCTTCACTCCTATACATGGTTACAGTCATGACAAATTACAATAGTATTAACCACTGATACGATCCCACACCTGGGTCACAAAATTGTAATGAGATATAAATACAAATGATTAAGTGGATCATACAACCCACACTAGCCGCGCGCGCACATACACACACGTAGGGCGCACGCACGGACTGTGCACACGAGCGTTACAATATTTCATACACACAAGACGCATCACCCACACACTCATAAATGAACTGGTCCAAAAACATCGGCAAAAAGGCCTTCCTCTCATCTTAGAAAAAATTTAAGAGTAACTTCCTGAAGAAATGTTGAAACTGATTAATTTTATGCGCCAAAATTAATTGAAGAGAGTGATTGGGGGGGGGGGGGGGGGTTGCTCTTTGACCGAGTATGATATTAAGATAATGCATTAACCAAAGTCTATCACTGCTCCTGGAGAGGATGGTATAACCTATGATTCTTCTCAAACTCAAAGGCACGTGCCTGATTAACCCTTTGTTGGCACTTTAAAATTCTACAGTTACATTGAGGGCTTTACTACCATACTTCCTGGCCCAATAGTCTCATTGTGCCTATCCTAAAGCCCCAACAGCCTGATACATTTAGGCCGATCTCCTAACTATTTGTCTTTGTAAAACTTTTGAAAGAATGACACTTAACAGACAGATAAACTACAGAATCAACATCAACTTTCCCCCTACCACTATGGGTTCATGAAAGGTAAAGAGTGCAGAACTGTATTTCCACCCTTTTGCTCTCTGCACACACACCTCGACTAGTTTTACCCACCACTTTTCTTGATCTAAAATCTGCATTTGATATTGGCGAACAGAACCGTTATACTGACATGAACTAGCCAAAATGAAATTGGTGTAGCTTACTCTGCTTGGATAATAGGAAACCTGTCAAATAGAGTATCCCTGTCCTCTACCAAGGCTTCAGAAGTGCATCTAAAGAAATGTCATTAGGTACAAACACCGCAGGGAGGAGTTTTCTTAGTCCCATGATATTTAAAAATTCAGATTAATGCTCTCCATAATTGCTCTGACCTGCCTCACCTAAACATAATATCTATAAGCTAAGCTGATGATATCAATGAACCATACAACAGGCATAAGAAGATTAATACCATTCTTAATGAGTTCAAGCAATTTGTAATCGAGCACTAGGCTCTCATAATATCTTCCACTAAAACTAAGATATTAACAAGCAAACGACATCCCCCCCACCCATCTAGTTTGCAGAGGTAAATCATTACTGACGTAAAACATACAGATATCTTGGTGTAGATGTACCCTTTAACAAATCCACAATAACCACAACTAAACAAGAAAAGTAAAGCTAGGCTAAATGCTCTCAAAGCAGTTTAGCTGGCTACAATCCCAACTATGGTGCAAATGTGAGAATCGTAGAAATGATGAACATAGCCTATGTTAGGTCCTTTAATTGATTATGCAGCTCCCCCTCCATGTTGATATTAGCTAGAGAAAATTCCTCCGTCCGACCATTGGATTAATGCAAATGAAAGCTCTCAGGATATTCTTGGCTGATCCCAATCTAACAAAGTGCTTAACAAGCGGAAGGAGCTTGTTATTTCTAGTAACAGTGATAGGGATAGTTGAAATTACCACATGTACATACCCTGGTATCTCGGTATTAGAATGATGATAACGAACCATCCCTGTCACAGTGGAATCTACCACGTGACTGGAGGTAAATACACACAGATCTACATGCTTGTGAAACAACGTGCAATTGCATTAAGTTTTATTTAAAACCTTTGCATAAACTGTATCACTTGTTAGGGCAACCAAGAGCAATTCAACACCACCTCCTAGAATTATGATGTTTTAAATATCACATACCTACAAGTCTTCCTCCCAAGAAGCACATTGCCTATTAATCCCTTACTAAATTCTCTTGTATTAGAGCAACTAGCTGCAAGAAGAAATTTCTCACCTATTCAGTAGAAACAATTATCACAAGTAAAATACACTTGATGGATCTAAACAGGAGTCTTCTGGCCTGCAGGCACAGTTCTTGTTGCCGCCCTCCCTATGTTTAAGAACGATAATTCAATTTTGTTGAGTTAGGCCTAATGAATTAACAACTGGGCGTCTACACTGCAAACAGAATTGGTTGGCAATCCTAATGGCGCTAAAGGCTAACCTATGACACTGAGCTTACACTATCAACAATACTGATTCATTAAGTCATCATTGAAGGCTCAATTCTCATATAATGACTCCAACAACGATGGCTCATTGGGGAAGCCAGGTATAGATTACTCAAAAAATATAGGGAAACCGGAATTAATGTCCAATTGCTATGGAGTCCCAGAGGGGGTGGGGGGGTATCATTGATTACTCCTACATGATAAAGTTTATATGTTAGCCAAGAAGAGTAATCGAGAAGGATAAGTGTAGAATAAACTTTGGGTAATAACCTGTGTCAGCATTAGGAATAATAATTAGGAGAGAAGTAAATAAAGAAAAGATAGTTATAGGAATGCATTCGAAGCTGAGAAGATCTATAACCCACTATGATAACATGAACGTAGATAAGCCTGTTATGGAGCAACTTGCAATGTGAACAGACAGACTGATGTTGTAGTTAGCCAGCTTAGGCTTGGTTACAAGTACTTCTGGCAGTTTTTGGGAGACACCAATGAAGACAAACTAAATGTAAATTTTATGATTGATCATGCATGAGAAGTACATAGCCTTGAACACTATGGCGTAATTATCCACTTATTGAGGATAAAAGAGACCAGACAGTATAATAAACCAATGAGCATGTCCAAGAAATCTTATTAATGAAAATAAGATACCAGATATTACTAACAAAATTTCCTAAATTTGCTTGTAACAGATAAGTAACTATAGAATGTAGATAAAATCCATATCGGTTCCTGTTGAACCCTTGTGGGGCCTATTTCCTAGGCCTTTTAGTGTATCCATATGCTCTCGCTCTACCGGTCCACACGATGGATATGGGAGTGCACAATAAACTAGCCACTTCGGTTGCAAAAACTAATCGTAAAATCTCCACACACAAACACACACACCCACACCCACACACACTACACCCTCACACACACCCACACACACACACCCCATCACCAACGCACACAACACACCCACACACGCACAAACAAACCACACACCCGACAACAACGCACACACACCCACACACAACACACACACACACACACACACACACAGCACACACACCCTCCACACACACCCGCACACACACCCTCCCACACACCCCACACAGTGCCGCACACACACACACACAGCACACACACACACCACAACCCACACACACACACACACACACACACTCACACACACACACACACACACACACACACACACACCCACACACACACGGTGATAGATAGCTTTATTTACAGCTAGCAAAGTCAGGTAGATCTCCAGAATGGTCTGAAAATACCACTGTGGATAAAATACTTGCCATTTCTTGAACACTCTTAGTGTAGTTGTTACTAAATCATTAATTTTGATCACACTCCAATACATAATGACTCCAATGTGTTACAATAACCATCTGGCAAAAAGTTTTACATTTTTCGTTTGTCTACAATCTGGTGGTGGTGATTTAACCTGCCAAAGATACTTGTACCCAGCCGAGCCGGGCAGTAGTGACATCCAAGAGTCTGCTTATCTTGTTGGAGCACATAGACATGTGGCTCCTCCTGCAATATTGAATGATGATAGATGGACTGACTTGTGTCAATCTCCTAAGACTTAAAAGTTCAATAAAGTTCATTGAAGTTCTTTTCGTAATTAATTGTTCCTCAAACTGCTAATGACTACCCAAGATTGTAATCTACCCCCTCTTAGAATGCATACAGCTTAGCCAATTTAATCAGTTCTATCCATGCATCTGAAGACCAATGTGAGATGGAATCCACAGCATGTGCACTCTGACTCCACTGTCCACAATCTTACCATATCCTATGTCTGGCTTCTGACACAAGCATGCCACAATTTATACTTAATGAGTTGAGAGCATTTATGGATGACAGAGAATCAGTTACAATTAAAGTGTCAACCTTAGATACATGGACACATTTGAGTGCAAGGAGTATGGCAAACAGTTCTGTTTGAAGGGTAGAGGCCCAGTTATTGATGCGTGCTCCAATTTCTTTATGAGAGCCATCACTTGTGTGACAACAGCAGCACTACCAGCTGCACCAGTGGACTGGTGAACAGAACCATCGACGTAAATAATTTGTGAAAGTGTGTTCTGTGTGACTAAGTTATCAATACAGCTTAAGGCATCATGTTTGGCTTCAAGACGAAGCTTTGGTTGTGATTTAAGAAGAGTTTTGGGGGGAAATGGAGGAATGGTAGTTTGGAATGGGGTAATATCCCATGGAGCAGGGAAATGTCTCTGTTGTCTAACTTGATATAGATCATGTAGCTGGTTCATGCGGAGGTCGGTTCCAGTTTTTTCGATCCATCTGGAAGGATGTTCACCAGTGCTGAGGAAAGTTTGGAGGGCTTCTGTGCAGGGGTTTGAATGGGCTAGCCTAAGCATATTGACCCCAATAAGGATATTTCTTCAGTAACACGATCTCTAATGCTTGGAATATTAAGTTCTTTCCGCATATTTAAAATTTTGGCAGTACGAGGGCATCCTAGGATGATCCTCATTGCTTCGTTTTGCAGTTTTTCCAGCCCTCCAAGCTTCCAGTCAGACACGAGTGCAAGTAGTGGCGCGCATAATCAACCAATGATCTAATATAAGCAAGATACATCATTTTCACAATTTTAACATTAGCACCATACCTGGGATGAAAACCTGCCACAACTCTAAGTGCTCTCAGCCTTTCTTTGTATTGGCGACAAAGTCTCGTTACAACAGGTCCAAGTAGTGGAACCTCAAAGCCTAGATACCTGTATCTGCTTACATATTCCAGAAGAGACCCATCATGCAACTGGATCTGACGAACTGTGCCTCTCTGCCGAGGAGGACGCCTGTTGAGTATCTTTGTTTTATCCCCTGAGATTATTAACCCCAGGTCCTGACACGAGGCTAGTACATGATTAAGAATGTTTTGGGTGTTGGAGAATCCGGTGTGTGAATCATTATGTCATCAGCAAAACTAACCAATAATGATGGGGCTGGCTAGGCATGGCATTAAGTAAGGCATTAATCAAAATGTTGAAAAGGGTGGGACTAAGCACACCTCCCTGTGGGGTTCCTAATTCAAAATCTTTAGTTACATAATGTCCCTGAACATAAAATCACAGACATCTGACAGAACCTTAATCCAGCGGAGAGCCATCAAACCATCTACTGCAAGTTCCACTATAGATTACATGGTACGTTGCTACTGAGCATTTCAGTAGTACTATTTATCAACTGTCTACCCTT
>NC_069420.1:30985969-31020969 GCF_026875155.1 Cherax quadricarinatus
AACAATTAATTTTTTAATTATTAATAAAAATAATAAATATTTTATTTATTTATATATATATATATATATATATATATATATATATATATATATATATATATATATATATATTACTGGTGCTTACACAGTACAACTGAACCGAGCCACTGTGTTGTCTGGGGCCCTGGGTGTCTAGGAGTGGTTATCAGAGGACCCTCAGGGTACCTACAGCCAGACTGAGGGTAAGCACCTGTTGGAATGACAGGTGTGCTAAGAGGCAAGTGGGTTGACAGCTGTGACGATTACATGACAAATCTAACAATAGTTCCAACACCACTAACAGAGAATAGCTTCTCCTAACTACGAACAAATGTATAAGCTTCAAGAGGGATCTGGAACACTATTTCCTTTAAGTATCTGATCAGCCAGGCTATGATGGCTATTTTGACCTACTGACCGCTAGCACCAACAACCTGCTTGACCAACCACAAAACTAAGTAACAAGTAACATACAGGAAATCACACACCAGGAGCTGAGACTCTTTCCCTCTGTTGTTATGGAAGACACACATGCAACAGTTAGGTATCTTCATTCCGAAACGTTTCGCCTATACAGTAGGCTTCTTCAGTCGAGTACAGAAAAGTTGGTAGAAGCAGTAGAGATGTGAAAACGATATAACCAGTCCATCACCCTTGAAGACGTAGTTTTGAGGTGGTCAGTCCCTCAGCCTGGGGAAGAGTATTTATTCCATAGTCTGAAACAATGTGGAGTAGAAGTGACAGTCTGGAGCCTTATATACTGTCAGGAGGTGAGATGTAGACCACTAGTAGAAGTAAGAATGTGATGATTGAGAGGTCACGTCCCTCTCATATCCAACCATCCTCACTTGTGGAAGTTGTCCAAGGTGTTTTCTGTTCTGTACCAATAATACCGTTGTGTTGCAGTGTCTGACAGAGTCAATATTAAAATGGTATAAAATACCGACAGCTTGGTAAGACACATGCGCAACAGTTAGGTTGCATATGTGTTTTACCTAACATCCTGTCCGTATTTTATACCATTTTAATATTCAGTCTCCCTCTCCTCGTTCCTCACACATTCCCCACTCCTAACATGAGTGAGGAATCTTGAAGCTTGCAGATACAAAGAATTGAGTGGTAAGTACAAATAGGAGGGTGTACATGTACTCACAAAAGTAATCACACACACACACGCCACGACAAACGAGAAAAAAAAAGAGAGGAGGTAAGAATCAAATCAACAGTATGAGCATTTCATCCGCGGTAATCACAGTCCAAAACCCGGCCCAAGACCCGGTCCACGGCACGATCCACGACCCGGTCCAAGACCCGGTAACGACCAAAAAACACGTCCTACCTCCGATAATTCTCCACAATCCGCAAAATTATTAACACCGCCTCACATGTTTGCCGATAATTGGCTGGGATCAACGCGAGGATAATCCCAGTACTGCCCAAAATTGGGGAATTCCACTGGATTTCAGTGGGAACACGCGAATGGCTGAAGTCCGGCTGGAATGTGGGAACACCGTTACCGTATTTAAATACCCAAGATATCACCGTAAATAAGGAAAAAATAATTACACTGGAATGGTAGGGAATCCCACTGGGTAAATAAAGATACCTGGTGATCCTTATTAGATGATTCATCAAAGTCAGTGGATTTATTATTTAGTGAGCAATAATACAGGAAGACAGTGAAAGATGAGGTAATCACTCCCTCAGCCTAGAAGAACTACACACACAAGACAGGTGAGGGTGAGGCTATCAGTCCCCCAGAACTCTACACATAAACCCGTCTGGAATACTTCAATACGCAACTCTATTCTGATAAACCTCTGTTGGGTTTCGAGAGTTTTCCTTTCACTCCCGGCCCTGGGCCAGGCATGTCGGCTGCTGACCTGGTCAACCACGCTGTTGTTGCTGGCGGACCGCTGACCCACAGAAGGAAGGGGACGGGTACATCAAAGTTTACTGCACTTACAAATGCGGTAAAGTGGTTAGCTTACTGGACTGATCACCTGGATCGCGGTTCGAATCCACTGTGTTTAAAATATTGGTCAGACGTCCTGCGGGTGTTGCCTTTTAAAGACCAGCCCGTCACGTGATGGGTAGGATGCACTCAGCCACAGAACAGCTCCTGAGACACGACACTGAATCTATTCTTCACTTCTTTGGATCAAGATTGATTGACCTATCGTTCCCCAATCACTATGACCCCAATGGATTTAGCGCTTTCCCATTAGTAGTAGTAGTAATAACATAATACAATATAATAAATATAAATATTATAATTAAAATAATGCAAACAGCTGAATGCTTCACCTATATCGACCCAAAGTTTTCACTGGACAAGGTGAACGGAAGTTGTGGTTGTGATCCGAGGAAGTAGACTCAACCACACCCACCACAACCTCACAGTTTTCCATACTGTAGATGAGGATCGTGTTGTTTCCAACGAATCAGATGAAACATTAGAAGTGGACAAGAGTCTAATTCTCTCTCTCTATTCATGTCAGAGATTTTAACCATCCACTTAATTTTCCAAAGACCGATAAAGTTACATCAAGCTGGTCTATGGTTGGTAGAAAAATTATCAAATTTCGTAAAAAAAAAGTTCAGAAATTAATACAAATATTGCTTTTGGATTATACAAATTGGATTCATTTATAATTAATAAAATTTGGGAAGAATTTAAATTACAGTAGACGAGTTAAAATCTTAAAGCTTTGTTTGATAGGTTCTTAACTACCTAACCTACATCATCATAAAAATAGTCAGGTGTTGTAAGTTGACCGCGAGGTGTAATCTCGTCCTTACATGCCTTTCTGTTTATCCTATTATTTTACAGTTCCTTGATAATCTGAGAAATCATGAAAGCATTTGGAGTTCCACTATTTTTCACAGTGGTTGTTCTCCATATTGTGATATCACTTGTTTACTGTGATCTTATTGCACACACACAAAATATATATAATATATATATATATTTATATATATATATATATATATTATAATATAATATATATATATAATATTATATATATATATATATGCAATAAGATCACAGTAAACAGGTGATTTTAAATTTTGCAAAACAACCACTGTGAAAGAGTAGTGAAATTCCAAGCGCTTTCGTGACTACTCACATCGTAGTTCTCGGCAATCGTAAATTTCGCCAATCATAGGGGTATTTTCATATAAACATGGACTCGCTTTTCATAGGTTGACTCGCAAATAGTAGTTCGTCCGGGACGCGTACGCACGGTGTGAGCCGGGGAGGCCTCCCTACCCAGCCAGTCTGGCATTATTTACCAGTGAGTGAAGGTCCCCTCAAGTGCTCCTACGAAATATTTCATAATATTCCACTCATTTTAGTGCTTCCAATTACTAAATAAGCTACCATGGCTCCAAAGAAATCTCCTAGTGCCAAGCCTGTGGTAAAGGTGAGAAATATGTACAGTGACAAAGTCTTGGGCCATTTTCGGGAAGTGTTAAAGAGACGCCAGAAACAGAGCTCTCTCCACAGTTACTTTGCGAGACAGGACTAGAGTGACTCTCAAGGTGGTCCTAGTGGCATTAAGAAACAGAGAAGAGAAGCAACCCCAGAGAAGCAATTGGTACCTGAGGTGTTGCTGGAAGGGAATTCCCCTTCCAAACTGTAACAATCCAATTCTCTCCTCCTCAGTCTCCATACACTAAGAAGAATCTCCAATAAAGGTAAGTGTTATGCTGTTAATGTTTCATTCATCATTTCCATGTATTGTTTATGTACTATATGTATATTTCAGGAAAATTTTTTTTTGTTTAATACTTCTGGGTGTCAGGAAGGATTAATTGTATTTTCATTATTTCTTAAGGGGAAAATTGATTCGCAAATCGTAATTTCGTTTATAGCAACGGCTCAGGAACGGATTAATTACGAAAAACGAGGGACCTGCATATTATATTATATATATTAATATATATATATATATATATATATATATATATATATATATATTTATATATATATATATATATATTATGTCGTGCCGAATATGTAAAACTGGTCATTAGCAAGAATCCTTTAAAAATAGTCCTTTCTAAAATTTTCTCTTACGTTTAAAGATATATTTTTTTTCATTAATGTTAATGTAAAAAAATTAATTTTGCTCCAAAAGAATCTTAGAAAACTTACCTAACCTTATTATAACAAGAACAATTTATTTTAGCCTAACCCAACTAAATATATTTTAGATTTGTTTACAATAATTTAATACTAAACAAACACAGTGAAATATATTTTTTTCGTTAGGTTCAGAATGATTTTGGCGAAATTATTGCATACACAAATTTTCACTTGTCCTATATGGCAAGATGAGCGTTGCTATTTAAGCCAAGATCGCAAATTCTGCCTATTCGGCACGACATATATATATACACACACACATAGTACCGAATAGATAAAACTTGCAATTTTGGCTTAAATAGCAACGTTCTCCTTGCCAAATAAGGCAAGCGAAAATTTGTGTATGTAATAACTTCGCAAAAATCATTCTGAACCTAACGAAAAAAATATATTTCATTGTGTTTGTTTATTATTAAATTATTGTAAACTTATCTAAAATATATTTAGTTGGATTAGGCTAAATTGAATTGCGCTTGTTATAATAAGGTTAGGTAAGTTTTCTAAGATTCTTTTGGTACAAAATTATTAATTTTTATATTAACATAAATTAAAAAAAATATATCTTTAAACGTATAAGAGAAAATCTTAGAAAAGATTTTAATTTTAAATGAGTTCTAGCTAATTGACCAGTTTTATCTATTCGGCACGACATTATATATATATATATATATATATATATATATATATATATATATATATATATATATATATATATATATATCTTAGAGACACCCCCACACAATGCTACTATCAAAATGTGATAACTTTCCGTGTTATCATACAACCACAAGCACGCGCCGATAACACGGCCTTCTGGCGCCGATTACGAGTGTTACCTGCCGATAACGCCACAAAAGATCCACTTCACTGTGGTTACACGCTGGAAAACCCGATAAAATACACCGATATAAACCCCCCCCCATCTCTCACTCTCCCTCCCTCCTCCCTCATTCTCCCTCCCTTCCCATCTCCCTCTCTCCTCCCTCACTCTCCCCCCCCTCCCTCACTCTCCCTCCCCTCCCCTCAATCTCCCTCCCTCCCATCTCCCTCTCTCCTCCCTCACTCTCCCTCTCTCCTCCCTCACTCTCCCTCCTCCCTCTCATCTTCCTCTCTCCTCCCTCCCTCCTTCCTTCTCCATAATTCCCTCTCTCTTACAATGTATCTTATTCTCGCAGTTTGTTTCCCTCTTAATTTATTCTGATTATAACCTTCTATATAATATTACTTACATCACTTGAGTAATATTTTTATTATTTACCTTCCTTGGTAACATTCTTTATTCCTTTATTCTATTCTCATTATTTGCACCCATCTTTATTATATAACTGTCTTTCTCTACATCATTTATCTGTTATTATTAACGTTTCAACTAAAATTATTTAACCTCCCTCTTTATTATTTAAACTACTTTTATTTACTTCATTATTTTAACCTCCATCCTTTTATTATTTAACCTTCTATTCATTATTTAACCTCCTTATCTTATTTAACCTCCCTATTCATTTTAACCTCCATCTTCATTATTTAACCTCCATCTTCATTATTTAACCTTCCTATTCATTATTTAACCTCCCTATTCATTATTTAACCTCCATCTTCATTATTTAACCTCCCTATTCATTATTTAACCTTCCTATTCATTATTTAACCTCCCTATTCTTTATTTAACATCCCTATTCATTATTTAACCTCCATCTTCATTATTTAACCTCCCTATTCATTATTTAACCTCCCTATTCATTATTTAACCTCCTTATTCATTATTTAACCTCCTTATTCATTATTTAACCTCCCTATTCATTATTTAACCTCCCTTTTTCATTATTTAACCTCCTTATTCATTATTTAACCTCCTTATTCATTATTTAACCTCCTTATTCATTATTTAACCTCCCTTTTTCATTATTTAAACCCCCTTATTCATTATTTAACCTCCCTATTCATTATTTAACCCCCTATTCATTATTTAACCTCCTTATTCATTATTTAACCTCCTTATTCATTATTTAACCTCCTTATTCATTATTTAACCTCCTTATTCATTATTTAACCTCCTTATTCATTATTTAACCTCCTTATTCATTATTTAACCTCCTTATTCATTATTTAACCTCCCCTTTTTCATTATTTAACCTCCTTATTCATTTATTTTAAACCCTCCTTATTCATTATTTAACCTCCTTATTCATTATTTAACCTCCTTATTCATTATTTAACCTCCTTATTCATTATTTAACTCCTTATTCATTATTTAACCTCCTTATTCATTATTTAAACCTCCTTATTCATTATTTAACCTCCTTATTCATTATTTAACCTCCTTATTCATTATTTAACCTCCCTATTCATTATTTAACCTCCTTATTCATTATTTAACCTCCTTATTCATTATTTAACCTCCCTATTCATTATTTAACCTCCATCTTCATTATTTAACCTCTCTCTATTAAACCTCCCTCTTTATTTACCTCCTGATTTACTAATCTCCGTTATTTACCTATTATTTAGCTCCCTCCCTTCTTTATTACTGCCCCTCCCTCTTATTTCCCCTCTTTATTACACTTCCCCTCACACATGTGACCGGCGTGTAAATTCCTGCCAAGTAAAAGACAAAATCTTATTACCAGGGGAAATAAAGAAAGAATGGCTCCTCATTCTTCTTTTTTTCCCTCTCCTCTTCCTCCTCTTTTCCTGCCTTAATTTTCCCCCCCGGACTTTTATTCCATTTTTCCCTTCGCTCGTCTTTCACTAACGGCGGAGGACAACGCAATCGCTAATGAAATCGGACTCCATTTTTTTTGTCATTTTTTTTCGTTATCCAATGATAAAAAGAGAGAAACTCAGGCTTGAGAAAATGTTGTGTATTAAAAAATGTTTGTGGGGGGGGGAGCTTAGGGAGGGAGGTAGGGAACTTAGGGAGGGAGAGGGAAGGAGGGAGGGAAAGAGGTAGCTTAGGGAGGGAAAGAGGGAGATTAGATAGGTAAGGAAGGGGAGGTGAGGTTAGGGAGAGAGGTAAGTTAGAAAGAGAAGTTAGGGAAGGAAGGAGATTGGGTAGGTAGGGGAAGGGAGGGGAGGGGAGGGGAGGGGAGTGGGGAGGGGACGGAGGCAGGCAGGTAGGTAAGATACGTAGGCTAGGGAAGAAGTAGGGAGAGGAGAAATAGGGAAGGAGGGGAAAAAAATGGGAGGGAAGTGGAGGAGAGGATTGGGGACGGGAGCGAGGGAGAGAGGTAGGTTAGAGAGAGTGAGATTATAGAGATGGATGGATGGAGGTTGAGTAGAGGGGGGAAGGAGGTTAGATAGGTAGGGAGGGAGATTAGGTAGTGAGGGAGGGAGGTGAAGAGAGGGAAATGAAGGAGGGGAAAATTGAAATAATGGAATAAAAGAAGAGGGCAAGATAATGGATAGAGATGAGGGAGAGAGGGAATAACGGTGATGAAGAAAGGTAAGAAGGGAGGGAGAAAGATAAGGAAGGAGGGGAGGGATGGAGAAGGGAAAGGAGTGAGTAGTGAGGAAGGAAGATGTAGAGAAGAAAGGTGGAAATAAAGGAGGTCGCGTTCAAGTCGAGTCAAAACACAGGAGCATCAATACATGTGTAAACCTGCCCAGCTTGATTATATTCTCCCTTCCTCTCCCTCCCTTTATTCCCTCCTCTCTCTCCCTTTATCCCCTCCTCTCTCTCCCTTTATCCCCTCCTCTCCCTCCCTTTATCCCCTCCTCTCTCTCCCTTCATTTCTTCCTCTCCCTCCTCTATCCGCTTTCTCTTCCTTAATTCTCCATCCCTTAATTTACAACACCAGTATCAGGAGACAATAAGATTGGCGACCACAACACAGTGGCAACCGCCAGTACTCGTTCTGGCGTTACTTGTAACAACCGCCAGTACTCGTTCTGGCGTTACTTGTAACAACCGCCAGTACTCGTTCTGGCGTTACTTGTAACAACCGCCAGTACTCGTTCTGGCGTTACTTGTAACAACCGCCAGTACTCGTTCTGGCGTTACTTGTAACAACCGCCAGTACTCGTTCTGGCGTTACTTGTAACAACCGCCAGTACTCGTTCTGGCGTTACTTGTAACAATCGCCAGTACTCGTTCTGGCGTTACTTGTAACAACCGCCAGTACTCGTTCTGGCGTTACTTGTAACAACCGCCAGTACTCGTTCTGGCGTTACTTGTAACAACCGCCAGTACTCGTTCTGGCGTTACTTGTAACAACCGCCAGTACTCGTTCTGGCGTTACTTGTAACAACCGCCAGTACTCGTTCTGGCGTTACTTGTAACAACCGCCAGTACTCGTTCTGGCGTTACTTGTAACAACCGCCAGTACTCGTTCTGGCGTTACTTGTAACAACCGCCAGTACTCGTTCTGGCGTTACTTGTAAACAACCGCCAGTACTCGTTCTGGCGTTACTTGTAACAACCGCCAGTACTCGTTCTGGCGTTACTTGTAACAACCGCCAGTACTCGTTCTGGCGTTACTTGTAACAACCGCCAGTACTCGTTCTGGCGTTACTTGTAACAACCGCCAGTACTCGTTCTGGCGTTACTTGTAACAACCGCCAGTACTCGTTCTGGCGTTACTTGTAACAACCGCCAGTACTCGTTCTGGCGTTACTTGTAACAACCGCCAGTACTCGTTCTGGCGTTACTTGTAACAACCGCCAGTACTCGTTCTGGCGTTACTTGTAACAACCGCCAGTACTCGTTCTGGCGTTACTTGTAACAACCGCCAGTACTCGTTCTGGCGTTACTTGTAACAACCGCCAGTACTCGTTCTGGCGTTACTTGTAACAACCGCCAGTACTCGTTCTGGCGTTACTTGTAACAACCGCCAGTACTCGTTCTGGCGTTACTTGTAACAACCGCCAGTACTCGTTCTGGCGTTACTTGTAACAACCGCCAGTACTCGTTCTGGCGTTACTTGTAACAACCGCCAGTACTCGTTCTGGCGTTACTTGTAACAACCGCCAGTACTCGTTCTGGCGTTACTTGTAACAACCGCCAGTACTCGTTCTGGCGTTACTTGTAACAACCGCCAGTACTCGTTCTGGCGTTACTTGTAACAACCGCCAGTACTCGTTCTGGCGTTACTTGTAACAACCGCCAGTACTCGTTCTGGCGTTACTTGTAACAACCGCCAGTACTCGTTCTGGCGTTACTTGTAACCGCCAGTACTCGTTCTGGCGTTACTTGTAACAACCGCCAGTACTCGTTCTGGCGTTACTTGTAACAACCCCCAGTACTCGTTCTGGCGTTACTTGTAACAACCGCCAGTACTCGTTCTGGCGTTACTTGTAACAACCGCCAGTACTCGTTCTGGCGTTACTTGCAACAACCGCCAGTACTCGTTCTGGCGTTACTTGCAACAATCGCCTGTACTCGTTCTGGCGTTACTTGTAACAACCGCCAGTACTCGTTCTGGCGTTACTTGTAACAACCGCCAGTACTCGTTCTGGCGTTACTTGCAACAATCGCCTGTACTCGTTCTGGCGTTACCTCCCTTGTGGTGATCGCCTGCACTCGTTCTGAAATTACTTGTGGCGATCGCCTGTACTCGTTCTGGCGTTACTTGTGACGATCCCCTGTACTCGCTCTTTCGTTACTGCCCTTGTGAAGATATCCTGTACTCGTTCAGGCGTTACTTCCCTTGTGGCAATCGCCTGTACTCGTTGTGACGTTACTTCCCTTGTGGCGATCGCCTGTACTCGTTCTGGTGTTACTTGAGGCGATCGACGGTACTCCTGGCGTTGCTATCCCTGTAGCGATAACCTGTACTCCCTTTGACGATACTTCGCTTATGGCGATCGTCTGTCTGTACTTGCTCTGGCGTTACTAACCTTGTGGTGGTTGGCCATCCGTGCGTCTGTTCATGATCGCTTTGCGATATTTTTCCTGTCGGAACTGCGTTGCGATTGATGTCAACTTTCGTTATACATGCGCTAAACTTTATTAATATATATATATATATAATATATATATATATATATAATATTATATATATATATATATATTATATATATATATATATATATTTTATTTATTATCACACCGGCCGATTCCACCAAGGCAGGGTGGCCCGAAAAAGAAAACTTTCACCATCATTCACTCCATCACTGTCTTGCCAGAAGGGTGCTTTACACTACAGTTTTTAAACTGCAACATTAACACCCTCCTTCAGAGTGCAGGCACTGTACTTCCCATCTCCAGGACTCAAGTCCCGGCTGCCGGTTTCCCTGAATCCCTTCATAAATGTTACTTTGCTCACACTCCAACAGCACGTCAAGTATTAAAAACCATTTGTCTCCATTCACTCCTATCAAACACGCTCACGCATGCCTGCTGGAAGTCCAAGCCCCTCGCACACAAAACCTCCTTTACCCCCTCCCTCCAACCCTTCCTAGGCCGACCCCTACCCCGCCTTCCTTCCACTACAGACTGATACACTCTTGAAGTCATTCTGTTTCGCTCCATTCTCTCTACATGTCCGAACCACCTCAACAACCCTTCCTCAGCCCTCTGGACAACAGTTTTGGTAATCCCGCACCTCCTCCTAACTTCCAAACTACGAATTCTCTGCATTATATTCACACCACACATTGCCCTCAGACATGACATCTCCACTGCCTCCAGCCTTCTCCTCGCTGCAACATTCATCACCCACGCTTCACACCCATATAAGAGCGTTGGTAAAACTATACTCTCATACATTCCCCTCTTTGCCTCCAAGGACAAAGTTCTTTGTCTCCACAGACTCCTAAGTGCACCACTCACTCTTTTTCCCTCATCAATTCTATGATTCACCTCATCTTTCACAGACCCATCCGCTGACACGTCACACTCCAAATATCTGAATACGTTCACCTCCTCCATACTCTCTCCCTCCAATCTGATAATTCAATCTTTCATCACCTAATCTTTTTGTTATCCTCATAACCTTACTCTTTCCTGTATTCACCTTTACTTTTCTTCTTTTGCACACCCTACCAAATTCATCCACCAATCTCTGCAACTTCTCTTCAGAATCTCCCAAGAGCACAGTGTCATCAGCAAAGAGCAGCTGTGACAACTCCCACTTTGTGTGTGATTCTTTATCTTTTAACTCCACGCCTCTTGCCAAGACCCTCGCATTTACTTCTCTTACAACCCCATCTATAAATATATTAAACAACCACGGTGACATCACACATCCTTGTCTAAGGCCTACTTTTACTGGGAAAAAATTTCCTTCTTTCCTACATACTCTAACTTGAGCCTCACTATCCTCGTAAAAACTCTTCACTGCTTTCAGTAACCTACCTCCTACACCATACACTTGCAACATCTGCCACATTGCCCCCCTATCCACCCTGTCATACGCCTTTTCCAAATCCATAAATGCCACAAAGACCTCTTTAGCCTTATCTAAATACTGTTCACTTATATGTTTCACTGTAAACACCTGGTCCACACACCCCTACCTTTCCTAAAGCCTCCTTGTTCATCTGCTATCTATTCTCCGTCTTACTCTTAATTCTTTCAATTATAACTCTAACCATACACTTTACCAGGTACACTCAACAGACTTATCCCCTATAATTTTTGCACTCTCTTTTATCCCCTTTGCCTTTATACAAAGGAACTATGCATGCTCTCTGCCAATCCCTAGGTACCTTACCCTCTTCCATACATTTATTAAATAATTGCACCAACCACTCCAAAACTATATCCCCACCTGCTTTTAACATTTCTATCTTTATCCCATCAATCCCGGCTGCCTTACCCCCTTTCATTTTACCTACTGCCTCACGAACTTCCCCCACACTCACAACTGGCTCTTCCTCACTCCTACAAGATGTTATTCCTCCTTGCCCTATACACGAAATCACAGCTTCCCTATCTTCATCAACATTTAACAATTCCTCAAAATATTCCTTCCATCTTCCCAATACCTCTAACTCTCCCATTTAATAACTCTCCTCTCCTATTTTTAACTGACAAATCCATTTGTTCTCTAGGCTTTCTTAACTTGTTAATCTCACTCCAAAACTTTTTCTTATTTTCAACAAAATTTGTTGATAACATCTCACCCACTCTCTCATTTGCCTCTTTTTACATTGCTTCACACACTCTCTTAACTTCTCTCTTTTTCTCCATATACTCTTCCCTCCTTGCATCACTTCTACTTGTAAAAACTTCTCATATGCTAACTTTTTCTCCCTTACTACTCTCTTTACATCATCATTCCACCAATCGCTCCTCTTCCCCCCTGCACCCACTTTCCTGTAACCACAAACTTCTGCTGAACACTCTAACACTACATTTTTTAAACCTACCCCATACCTCTTCGACCCCATTGCCTATGCTCTCATTAGCCCATCTATCCTCCAATAGCTGTTTATATCTTACCCTAACTGCCTCCTCTTTTAGTTTATAAACCTTCACCTCTCTCTTCCCTGATGCTTCTATTCTCCTTGTATCCCATCTACCTTTTACTCTCAGTGTAGCTACAACTAGAAAGTGATCTGATATATCTGTGGCCCCTCTATAAACATGTACATCCTGAAGTCTACTCAACAGTCTTTTATCTACCAATACATAATCCAACAAACTACTGTCATTTCGCCCTACATCATATCGTGTATACTTATTTATCCTCTTTTTCTTAAAATATGTATTACCTATAACTAAACCCCTTTCTATACAAAGTTCAATCAAAGGGCTCCCATTATCATTTACACCTGGCACCCCAAACTTACCTACCACACCCTCTCTAAAAGTTTCTCCTACTTTAGCATTCAAGTCCCCTACCACAATTACTCTCTCACTTGGTTCAAAGGCTCCTATACATTCACTTAACATCTCCCAAAATCTCTCTCTCTCCTCTGCATTCCTCTCTTCTCCAGGTGCATACACGCTTATTATGACCCACTTCTCGCATCCAACCTTTACTTTAATCCACATAATTCTTGAATTTACACATTCATATTCTCTTTTCTCCTTCCATAACTGATCATTTAACATTACTGCTACCCCTTCCTTTGCTCTAACTCTCTCAGATACTCCAGATTTAATCCCATTTATTTCCCCCACTGAAACTCTCCTACCCCCTTCAGCTTTGTTTCGCTTAGGGCCAGGACATCCAACTTCTTTTCATTCATAACATCAGCAATCATCTGTTTCTTGTCATCCGCACTACATCCACGCACATTTAAGCAACCCAGTTTTATAAAGTTTTTTCTTCTTCTCTTTTTTAGTAATTGTATACAGGAGAAGGGGTTACTAGCCCATTGCTCCCGGCATTTTAGTCGCCTCATACGACACGCATGGCTTACGGAGGAAAGATTCTTTTCCACTTCCCCATGGACAATAGAAGAAATAAAAAAGACAAGAGCTATTTAGAAAAAGGAGAAAAACCTAGATGTATGTATATATATATATGCATGTGCGTGTCTGTGAAGTGTGACCAAAGTGTAAGTAGGAGTAGCAAGATATCCCTGTTATCTTAGCGTGTTTATGAGACAGAAAAAGAAACCAGCAATCCTACCATCATGCAAAACAGTTACAGGTTTTTGTTTCACAGTCATCTGGCAGGAGGGTTTAGTACTTCCTGGGTGGTTGCTGTCTACCAACCTACTACCTACATATATATATTAATTTATATATATATATATATATTATATATATATATATATATATAATATATATATATATATATATATATATATATGCGCGCTGGCAGTATACTTCTTGTATACACTGGCGCTACACGATGTATACTTTGCATCCCAATTAGCGATATACACAACGTTCCGTTCGCTATATCTGTATGACGTTACCGCTAACCTTGTGACACTGCTGCCGATGTTATTTGAGAGAAGTGAGAGTGAAAGCGAGCGAGGAAGGAGAGAGGTGAGAGGGAAAGTAGGAGAGGGAGGGAGGGAGGGAGGACCTCCCCACCTGAGGAAGAACCGGTCTGACCACAAAACACCGAAAGTAGGTTCACACTTGCTCTTCTTTGCTTGTATTTCAATTCGTCCTCCTATCCACAATATCTTTTATATTTTATATATCTATATCCCCATACCCTCGGGCCCGGGGGTATGGGGAAACATCGCTTAGCTTCGGCTAAGCGCCCATACTTTTCGCGGGTCTAGCTCCGTGGTACAGTACTGTGGACTCTGATACAGAGTAACAGGTTCGAGTCCTGCTGTGGACGTAGGGACAATATATAATATATATATATATTATATATATATATATATAATATATATATATATATATATATATATATATATATATATATATTACACACACACACACAACATATCTCTCCGTTGGTTCTACAGGAGGGAGCAGAGGCACTGTGTGAACCACTAGCCACTATCTTCAACAAGTCAGCTGAAAGAGAGTTAGCTGCCAGATGTCTGGAAAACTGTGAATGTACTCTCAATATTTAAGAGGAGACAGGTCAGTGTCACTGACAGTATGTAAGGTTACAGGGATTATCAGACGTTGTGGAGCACCTGGACAGGAGTTGATTCATAAACAACTACCAACACTGTTTTCGAGGTGGTAAATCCTGCCTTACAAATTTGTTCAACTTCTATGAGAAGGTAATAAAAGTTATGCAGGAGGGATGGGTGGGGTGCATATTTTTGGACTGTAAGAAGGCGTCTGATAAAGTTTCTTACAAAAATACTGAGATAAAAACTACATATCAGCAGAAATAACGGGACGTTAGAAAGTCATTAAGGCAGTACTTAACAGGGAGAAACTGTTGTCGAGGGAATGTCGAAATGGTATTGTTGATGAATGGGGTTCCACAGGGTCAGTGCTTGACCAGTGCATTTTACAAAAGGTCATAAGTGTCCTGTTCAAATCTGACAAACTAAATCTAATGAGGGGAATACAAACAGTAGACCATGTAAGGCCATAAATGGATATGTACAAGCTGTGGGACTGGTCTGACAAGAGGGTTGATTTAATCCAAATTAATGCACAATTTATGAAAAACGGAGAAAAGGCCAAACTAGACCGGAACGAGTACGGGACGGTGGTTAGCCAAAAGCATGCAGACTTTCCTTAAAAGAAGACCACACACCAGACACCCACTACCCTCCCGCACCACTAACATTCACTCACACCTGCCGCAGCCACAACATTCCACCCCTCCCCCGCACCACCAAAAATTCCATCCCCCCCCGCACCACCAACATTCCACTCCCCTCCCCCGCACCACCAACATTCCACTCCCCTCCCCGCACCACCAACATTCCACTCCCCTCCCCCGCACCACCAACATTCCACTCCCCTCCCCGCACCACCAACATTCCACTCCCCTCCCCCGCACCACCAACTTTCCACTCCCTCCCCGCACCACCAACACTCCTCCACACCCAACCCCCCACAAAACCAACACTCCTCCCCACACCACCTACACCTGCCACACCCCCCCAGCACCCACCACCCCCCCCGTTCTCAAACTTTCAGCCACCAAACTTGTTCATTTAGCTTCAATTATATGTTTAGCAAGAACACTAATTATCCTTCAATAATTATTTACATGCACCATTTTTCTACTGTTTATGACCACTATAATTACCCTCTATAATAATTATAATTATCGCTGCTAAAATTATTCATTATTTTACATGCAGTATTTCTATCACTGCGTTACTTTTAATTACTGTAATTATCGATTAATTTTCAATTTTAAATTATTAAATAATTATAATTATCCCTGGGTCAACATGACTAGGGTCATCGCCCCCGCGACCCGGTCTCAGACCAGGCCTCCTACACCTTAAAGGAAATAATACAAGACTAAGACACGTAAATTTGGAAGGAAAGACACTGGCTTGTTTGTATAGGGACAACTTTTCGCTCTGCGGGGAACGTTTCTCTCCGTGTAGAGCTGTATTAAGACACGGGGAACGTTTCTCTCTGTGTAGAGCTGTATCAAGACATGGGAACGTTTCTCTGTGTAGAGCTGTATCAAGACATGGGAACGTTTCTCTCCGTGTAGAGCTGTATCAAGACATGGGAACGTTTCTCTCCGTGTAGAGCTGCATGAAGACATGGGAACATTTCTCTCTGTGTAGAGCTGTATCAAGACATGGGAACGTTTCTCCGTGTACATCTCTATCCAGCCATGGCTTGATAAAAGCTCTACCGAGAGTGAAACGCGGCCAGAAAGCTCGTTCAGCAATCTCAGTTTTACTGCCAAATCAAAGCACATAGTAAGCCTTTTATATAAGCAGCATTTCGCCCTCAATAGAGACCTGTCAACGTCCCTGACAAAAGCCCCCAAGCGTGCGAAACATCAAATAAAGGACATTATCTGTTTATGCCAAGGTTTAGCTACCTATCTGCTGCTGCTTTCTTTAGTATTGTTGGCGAAACGTCGTTTATATCCACCTAATTACTTTTAACTGAGTTTGCTTTTATATTCACCCCTAAGTCACTGTACCTGTCTACTGATAACTGATGTTCCTTGAAGGATAACTAATGTTCCTTGCAGGATAACTAGTATTCCATGCAGAATAACTAATGTTCCTTTGCTCCTTGCAGGGTAACATATGCTCCAGGAAGGATACCTCATGCTCCTTGTAGGATGACTGAGATCGTTTACTGCAAGCTTGGAGCATTTGAACTACTGGGAACGTCTGAAAACACTATGTACTTCAGGAAGAGAGAGAGAGAGAGAGAGAGATAGAGAGAGAGAGAGAGAGAGAGAGAGAGAGAGAGAGAGAGAGAGAGAGAGAGAGAGAGGATAGAGGAGAGAGAGAGAGGAGAGAGAGAGAGAGAGAAGAGGAGAGAGAGGAGAGAGAGAGAGAAGAGAGAGAGAGAGAGAGAGAGAGAGAGAGAGAGAGAGAGTGCTTTCAAATGAGCTGATGTAGGTAACAGCTCTTAGCTTGTCAATAAAGTTAGGAATCCTTAACTTGTAAATAGCTTGTCAATAAAGCTAGGGATCCTTAACCTAATCTTGTCAAACCCTGTGTAAAAAAAGAGTGAGGGAGGGAGGAGGGAGAGAGAGGGAGGGAGAGAGAGGGGGGAGAGGGAGAGAGAGGGAGGGAAGGAGAAGAGGGAGGGAGGGAGATGGAGAGAGAGAGAGAGAGGAGAGAGAGAGAGAGAGAGAGAGAGAGAGAGAGAGAGAGAGAGAGAGAGAGAGAGAGAGAGAGAGATACCTGAGGGACTATTCCCAAATCTACCCACTAACATAACGTAGAGTAAAAGATACAAAGTGTAAAATAAACTCGAGAGACCAGCAGGGGGCGCCGTGGGCACAATAAGAGAACACTGCATCAATATCCGTGGAGCTAGCCAGGTGTCCCCAACCTGCGGCCCGAGGACAGCATGTGGCCGTTCTAGGAAATGGATGCGGCCCTCACACGAAATTATGAATTCGCATTTATGTAGGTTCCACACTGCAGTGTCAACAATTACAATATATTATTCATAAATATATAAAATAGGGCCCTCCTTTAAATTTGGCCCTTTAATACCAAAAGGATGGGGACTACTTGTCTGGTGCCCATGGGCACCAGACGAGCCTTGCCCATGGCCGGGCTCCGGAAGTACACTGTCGAACCTCATCAAAGGTATATCTAAGATATAACACACTACCACCAGATATAACACTGCAGGAATAAATGTAGAAGTCTTTAAGAGAAAACTGGATCACGACCTCCAAGTACCAGAGCAACGAGGCTGTGACGGATATACTACGGCACAGTCGGCCACCACCAACAGTCTGGTCTATCAGGTAAGTACCAAAGAAACCTGTCACCAGGCCGGGCTACTGCAGTAGCAGTAGTATTATTATTGGTATATAGGAATACTGTTCGTATATTATAGGAATATTGTTGGTATATTATAGATATAGTGTTGGTATATTATAGGAATATTGTTGGTATAATATAGGAATATTGTTGGTATAATATAGGAATATTGTTGGTATATTATAGGAATATTGGTATATTACTTTCCCTGCAGG
This sequence comes from Cherax quadricarinatus, assembly GCF_026875155.1. Lineage (NCBI taxonomy): Eukaryota > Metazoa > Arthropoda > Malacostraca > Decapoda > Parastacidae > Cherax > Cherax quadricarinatus. Next base: position 31,004,114 of record NC_069420.1, read on the forward strand.
ATAACAGACATTCCCTGCAGGATCGTCCCTGCCGGCTCAGTCCTGCCTTAGTGAAAGAAAACAAAATACCAGGTATCGTTGCATTGACTTGGCGAACCTCCCTTGCACGAGGCAACAACAGGGAAAGATAATTGACCAATTACACCAGTATAAATTCTACACCTTTCTGACCCATCAGAGGCTGCAAATATTGGTTCTACTGCGAAGAGTTCGATTCAACGTATTCCTTGGAAAACCACAGAAAGGTGAGTATAGCAAAAGCTTTTGCTTCCTATTTTGCCTTGTGCAGCCGTGAAAAATCAGACACATGTGCAACATTTGGGTATCTTTATTTGTAGACGTTTCGCCATCCAGTGGCTTAATCAGTATAAATTTAAGGACATGATGGGAAGACTGTAGAAGTATATACAGAAGACGAGGTAATCAGTCCCTCTGTCTTGGAGTTGGTGAAGAATATCGTAGATTCAAGACTACGATATTCTTCAACTCCGAGGGACTGATTATCTCGTCTTTTGTATCTAGTTCTACATTCTTTCCATTATGTCCTGGAATTTGTCCTGATAAAGCCACTAGATGGCGAAACGTCTACAATAAAGATACCCAGATATTGCACATGTGTCTAATTCTTCATCTTGTCGGTATTGAATAACATTAATGTACAACTTGTGTAGGCACCCACAACAGTCTACTAACAGGTACATATATTCTGGTCCCAGACCAGTCCTAAATTGTTTAGAAATATTACAGAAATAACCAAGATTGACATATACAAAAAAAAAAAAAAATGAAAAAAATGGTGTATACTAAAGCTAGATAGAAGCTTACAACTGTTGGGTGTCGGAAAATACAACTGTGTACCACTTACTGTCTTCAGAATAAATTACATGGGGATGGAAATCCTTAGCTAAAGAATTTTTACCCTCCCGTGCATCATCAGCAGCTATGTAGTGTTGCAAGACCAGCAACAGATAGTAACTTCCCCCTACTGATCTGTTGCTGGCCTTGCAACGTGGCATAGCTCCTGACGAAGCACGAGAGTGCGAAAGATCGTGAACAAAAAATTTCCACCCCCATGTGGCTTGTTCTGCATTAAGATCACCTGTGTGTGTGTGTTTGTGATGGTTGTTGGTGTGTGTGTGTGTGTGTCTGTGTGATGTGTGTGTGTGATGTGATGTGTGCCAATAGTAAAACTTGCGATTTTGGCTATAAATTGCAAGTTCTCTGCCAAATAAGGCTAGCGAAATTTGTGTAGTGATATTCTCACAAAAACCATTCTGAACCTAAACGAAAAAAAATTTTCATTGTGGTTTATTAAATTATTGTAAACTAATCTAAAATATTTAGTTGGATTAGGCTAGTTATACTGCGCTTGTTTAATAAGGTTAGGTAAGTTTTCTAGGTTCTTTTGGTACAAAATTATTTACTTCTACATTAACATAATGAAAAAAAACATATCTTTAAACGTATAAGAAAAGTTTTAAAAATTTAGCAAGGAGAGCGTTGATTTAAGCCAAAATCTCAAGTTTACCTATTGGGCACGAATAATATATATATTATATTATATATTATATATAATTATTTATATAATATATATATATATATATATATATATATTATATATATATGCACCTTTTATAAAATATAGTATCTCTTAAATCTTCTGTGCATAATTATGTAATAAAATATTCCTATTGGTAAAAAAATGTTAAAAATGGGTGGTATGGAAGTGGAATATTCAAATGCTTCAGGAAGAAATCCAAATATTCTTCATTGAAGCCTTTTATCCATTTCCGAGATGGGTCCACAATTTAACCAAGGTGGACCCATAATATAACATATATATAATATATATATATATATATATATATATATATATATATATATATATATATATATATATATATATATATAAACAACACATTCTATGACAAGTTTCCTGTTTAAGAGAACATACGTCAATCATACACTCACGTTCCATCAATTTATTCTTAAGACGAACGTCAGTAATGTGTACCAAGTGTGTATGACTCGACATTCGTAGTGTATACAAGTGTATTATTCAGCGAGTGACATTCATACATTTTTTAACAGATAGCATCAAGCTTCAAGACCCGAACATACGTACACGGATGTAAACACAGTGAGCCACGATACATGTAAGAACTTAACACAACACCAACACGCACACACATGCACGCACACGCACACACACACAGATGTACGCACAATGACCCACAAGACATACACACTACACCAACACGACACAATAGTACACACAGCGAACTACACTACATATAAGAACAAGACACGTACACAAATGTACACACCACGGACCACACCAAATAAGGCCGATAATCTGCATCATAAATCAGCCATACAAGCACATACGGACATAAAACGAGGCAATTACGCCCAGATTTACTCTCAACGATCGCGCAAGACCATCAAATTTATTAATAATGTTGCTGCGAGCTTTGTAATAAAGAGGACCGTGTTGCGTGTGTTGCGGCCGTAGTTGATGGGGAATCCTGGCCTCCCCCCACCCGCAACAACCCCTTCCCTCCCACCCACAACTAGTGGGCGGCGCTGGCAAATCCACCACCCAAGGTTTAGATGTTATCTGGATTTTCACTAACCCGGGATTTATTTTTCCCAGTGACTGTTAAGGAAGGGGAGAATGACTGGTATTTCCAGGCGGTGGGTGGATAGATAGGTGAATGGGTGGATAGATGGGCGGGTGGATGGTGTCCTCACCGATCTGTATGCGCGGGGGGTTCGAGGCCCTGGTCTTTAATTACTGGCTTCGTGATTCCTTTAATGCTTTGAACCCTGATGAATTAGGCACCTGTGAAACACTTGGGTATCTTTGTGGAAACGTTTCTCCAGTCAGTGGCTTCTTCAGTCCAGTGTAGAGAAAGGTGGCAGATGAGGAGAAGTTTGAGGTAATCAGTCCCTCAGCCTGGAGTCGATGTGATCAGTGCATCAATATTTTCAAGACTGAGGGCTGATCACATCATCTCCAAGCTGAGGGACTAATTACCTCAAACTGCTCCTCATATTCCACCGCTTCTCTGCACTGGACTGATGAAGCCACTGTGGGGCGAAATGTTTCCACAATAAAGATACCCCAAGTGTTGCACAAGTGTCTAATTCATCATCCTGTCGGTTCTGTGAACCATTTATCCACCTTTCTGCCACAGTGAAACTGAAAAAGTATTTCCTAACAGTTTTGTGACTCATCTCTCTGCCTCCCCCCCCCCTGCCTCCAGTTCCTGGCATTTTTATAAGTCTCGAGTATGTGATATGTCGTAATCATATCTCCCCTGTGTATTAGTTTGGAAAATACCGACTTCAAGTCGAAGTCTGTGTCGTAAAAGATCCGTGCGTGACGGTACAAATATCAGTTTCACACACACACACACACACACACACACACACACACAACACACACCACACACACACACACATACCTCAATCAGTCAAATGTGAAGGGCGAGCTCAGGAGATATAGCTTAACCTCTGAGTGAATAAATGTTGGAAATATATCCTAATGTGGTATAAACCTTGGTAATAAATACCGACAAGTTGGTTTAGAAAGACACGTAAGCAAACACTATAACATATTTATTAGAAAACGTTTCGGTCCTGGAACCTTGATCACTTCTAACATCAACTGTTATAGTGTTTGCTTACGTGTCTTTCTAAACCATATCCCAATGTATCAAGAGAGCATGTGTAAATGGTCCAAGTCGGACCGAAACGTCGTCGTAGCTCGTCTCTCTTATGTGCTGGTTATTTGTGTACTGTTTCAAGAACAGGTATGATGTGGCTCACGAGGAAATGAATTTAGTGTGACTTCCCCAGCAATTGTAGTCTGGGGCAGGAACACAGGCTACGACTCTCACAACCAGCAACTGTAGTCTGGGGCAGGAACACAGGCTACGACTCTCACAACCAGCAACTGTAGTCTGGGGCAGGAACACAGGCTACGACTCTCACAACCAGCAACTGTAGTCTGGGGCAGGAGCACAGGCTACGACTCTCACAATCAGCAACTGTAGTCTGGGGCAGGAACACAGGCTACGACTCTCACAACCAGCAACTGTAGTCTGGGGCAGGAACACAGGCTACGACTCTCACAACCAGCAACTGTAGTCTGGGGCAGGAGCACAGGCTACGACTCTCACAATCAGCAACTGTAGTCTGGGGAAGGAACACAGGCTACGACTCTCACAACCAGCAACTGTAGTCTGGGGCAGAAGCACAGGCTACGACTCTCACAAGCAGCAACTGTAGTCTGGGGAAGGAACACAGGCTACGACTCTCACAACCAGCAACTGTAGTCTGGGGAAGGAACACAGGCTACGACTCTCACAACCAGCAACTGTAGTCTAGGACAGGAACACAGGCTACGACTCTCCCAACCAGCAACTGTAGTCTGGGGCAGAAACACAGGCTACGACTCTCACAACCAGCAACTGTAGTCTGGGGCAGGAACACAGGCTACGACTCTAGCAACCAGCAACTGTAGTCTGGGACAGGAACACAGGCTACGACTCTCCCAACCAGCAACTGTAGTCTGGGGCAGGAACACAGGCTACGACTCTCACAACCAGCAACTGTAGTCTGGGACAGGAACACAGGCTACGACTCTCACAACCAGCAACTGTAGTCTGGGACAGGAACACAGGCTACGACTCTCACAACCAGCAACTGTAGTCTGGGGCAGAAACACAGGCTACGACTCTCACAACCAGCAACTGTAGTCTGGGGCAGAAACACAGGCTACGACTCTCACAATCAGCAACTGTAGTCTGGGGCAGGAAACACAGGCTACGACTCTCACAACCAGCAACTGTAGTCTGGGGCAGGAACACAGGCTACGACTCTCACAATCAGCAACTGTAGTCTGGGGCAGGAACACAGGCTACGACTCTCACAATCAGCAACTGTAGTCTGGGGCAGAAACAGGCTACGACTCTCACAACCAGCAACTGTAGTCTGGGGCAGGAACACAGGCTACGACTCTCACAACCAGCAACTGTAGTCTGGGACAGGAACACAGGCTACGACTCTCCCAACCAGCAACTGTAGTCTGGGGCAGGAACACAGGCTACGACTCTCCCAACCAGCAACTGTAGTCTGGGGCAGGAACACAGGCTACGACTCTCACAACCAGCAACTGTAGTCTGGGGCAGAAACAGGCTACGACTCTCACAACCAGCAACTGTAGTCTGGGGCAGGAACACAGGCTACGACTCTCACAACCAGCAACTGTAGTCTGGGACAGGAACACAGGCTACGACTCTCACAACCAGCAACTGTAGTCTGGGACAGGAACACAGGCTACGACTCTCACAACCAGCAACTGTAGTCTGGGGCAGAAACACAGGCTACGACTCTCACAACCAGCAACTGTAGTCTGGGGCAGAAACACAGGCTACGACTCTCACAATCAGCAACTGTAGTCTGGGGCAGGAACACAGGCTACGACTCTCACAACCAGCAACTGTAGTCTGGGGCAGGAACACAGGCTACGACTCTCACAATCAGCAACTGTAGTCTGGGGCAGGAACACAGGCTACGACTCTCACAATCAGCAACTGTAGTCTGGGGCAGAAACAGGCTACGACTCTCACAACCAGCAACTGTAGTCTGGGGCAGGAACACAGGCTACGACTCTCACAACCAGCAACTGTAGTCTGGGACAGGAACACAGGCTACGACTCTCCCAACCAGCAACTGTAGTCTGGGGCAGGAACACAGGCTACGACTCTCCCAACCAGCAACTGTAGTCTGGGGCAGGAACACAGGCTACGACTCTCACAACCAGCAACTGTAGTCTGGGGCAGGAACACAGGCTACGACTCTCACAACCAGCAACTGTAGTCTGGGGCAGAAACACAGGCTACGACTCTCACAACCAGCAACTGTAGTCTGGGGCAGGAACACAGGCTACGACTCTCACAACCAGCAACTGTAGTCTGGGGCAGGAACACAGGCTACGACTCTCCCAACCAGCAACTGTAGTCTGGGGCAGGAACACAGGCTAAATTCTCACAATTACGCCGAGTTCACACAAGGATGAGTACATCCTCTCATATACATCAGAAACATGTATCTATACATCAGAAACTGTTTGTATATATTAAAAACTGTTTGTATACATTAAACAACTATTTCGATACATTGACAAACGTGTTTCTACCCTTGCAGAGGACTCAAAAATATCAAAACATAAAATAAAAGTGAGTAGAGTTTGGAGGAAGTGTTGGTTGGAGGGAAGATGGAGTGAAAACAGTGCTGAATGGATTTCAATGTGCAAAAATGTCATGTAATGGAGATGGTGAAAGTAACAACAGTCACCAGGAACATTTTACTGTGTGATGAAACTTGGAGAACATTTGATGTAGAGAAAGTTTTTGTCGTCATCTACACAAATATTACAACCCTGGAGACCAGATCAATCAAACTGTCATGGCATGACCGATGTTACTTCAAGACATGACCAACGTTACTTACATTGAAGACATGACCAACGTTACTTCCCTTCAACACATGACCAACGTTACTGCCCTTCAACACATGACCAACGTTACTGCCCTTCAACACATGACCAACGTTACTTCCCTTCAACACATGACCAACGTTACTGCCCTTCAACACATGACCAACGTTACTTCCCTTCAACACATGACCAACGTTACTTCCCTTCAACACATGACCAACGTTACTTTCCCTTCAACACATGACCAACGTTACTGCCCTTCACACACATGACCAACGTTACTTCCCTTCAACACATGACCAACGTTACTGCCCTTCAACACATGACCAACGTTACTGCCCTTCAACACATGACCAACGTTACTTCCCTTCACAACATGACCAACGTTACTTCCCTTCAACACATGACCAACGTTACTGCCCTTCAACACATGACCAACGTTACTGCCCTTCAACACATGACCAACGTTACTGCCCTTCAACACATGACCAACGTTACTTCCCTTCAACCATGACCAACGTTACTTCCCTTCAAACACATGACCAACGTTACTGCCCTTCAACACATGACCAACGTTACTGCCCTTCAACACATGACCAACGTTACTGCCCTTCAACACATGACCAACGTTACTGCCCTTCAACACATGACCAACGTTACTTCCCTTCAACACATGACCAACGTTACTTCCCTTCAACACATGACCAACGTTACTGCCCTTCAACACATGACCAACGTTACTTCCCTTCAAGACAAGTCTTGAACAATGGAATGATAATATGGTAGAAAAGCAAACAACCCGCACATGGGAAAATGAATCTAATGACGACCCTTGGGTCCGACGTGAAGCATTAACTAGTCATGCTGAAGCGCGAAGGGAAGGGAGCCAGTACATACAATGTTTACATGTAGTTGTGTAGGTGATGTATGTAGCTCCAGCTTAAATATTATTAAAATATCTAAAAAGTTGAGACATACGATACAGTGGAGTCTACAATTACGAATTATATACAATTATATTTGTTTATATTTGTTTAAATCGTGTAGGACGATACCCATCATGTAGGAGGCTACCTATCGTGTAGGACGATACCCATCATGTAGGAGGCTACCTATCGTGTAGGACGATACCCATCGTGTAGAACGCTACCCATCGTATAGGCTACCCATCGTGTAGGACGCTACCCATCGTGTAGGACGATATCCATCGTGTAGGACGCTACCTATCGTGTAGGACGCTACCCATCGTGTAGGACGATATCCATCGTGTAGGACGCTACCCATCGTGTAGGACGGTATCCATCGTATAGGACGCTACCTATCGTGTAGGACGCTACCCATCGTGTAGGACGATATCCATCGTGTAGGACGCTACCATCGTGTAAGTGAACAACCACAATGGCGGTACAACATCTTTGGCGAGATCAAATTAATCCTCAAATATTTCACATACCAGGCATCCACTAACTAAACAATTATCATCTGCTTACAACGAATTCTGAATTATTTTTGTCTCTACCATTCTCTCTCTCTCTCTCTCTCCAGATTTCTTAGCGCGGAAGATTAGCTGTGAGAGCAGATTTTGTCTGGCTGATAGCTGACGGAGGATCAAGCCTCCACCTGTCTTTCAGCCGAATGACCAGCAAGAGCCTTGTGATTCACTAAATATAAATAAATTCATCTTCTTTACCGTAAACCAAAGTGCCAGTTAACGCAACTCAATTGTAAACCTTTACAGGTTTATTGCTTCTGATTGTCTCTCTCTCACTCAATTTCAATGCATTTAAAAATTAGTATCTTCACAAGATCTGATACGTTTCTCAACACAACTGTAATTCGTGTCTTGTCGTGCTCACATTCCTGTCATTTCACTTTCTCTCTCTCTCTCTCTCTCTTTCTTATCCCTTTCATGTTAAACTCAAAACGAGAATCTCTGACATGTTTTAGCAGAAATTTTTCATTTGTTGGGGAAAAAATCCATCTGTTGGGAAAAAAAATCCATCTGTTGGTAAAAAAAATCCATCTGTTGGGAAAAAAATTCCATCTGTTGGGAAAATTTTCCATCTGTTGGGGAAAATTTTTTAATCTGTTGAGAAAAATTTTCCATCTGTTGGGAAAGTTTTCCATCTGTTGGGAAAATTCTCCATCTGTTGGGAAAATGTTGGTGAGACACTAACCACCTCTGAGGCTATAAGAGACAGCGAAGGAAAAAAATGATAATAGGAAATACATAGACATTTGTAACGGGGAGAAAAAGGGGGAAAAAAAATCTTCAAGTCGCGCAACAGACGCGAAAAATATTGCAGAAACTATATATTGAAATGAAAATAATTGTAAAAAGTTTATAATAACATACGGATAACTGGAACTTAAGTTTGAATCTGTCCTAAATATGCGGTGAAGAACTTACACCTGTATTTCTAATGACGCACTTACACCTGCATCTCCAATGATGCATTACTACCTGCTCCAATGGATGCACTTACACCTGCATCTCCAATGATGCACTTACACCTGCATCTCCAATGATGCACTTACACCTGCATCTCCAATGATGCACTTACACCTGCATCTCCAAACAATGAAGCGCTTAAACTTGCATCTCCAAACAATGACGCACTTACACTTGCATCTCCAATGATGCACTTAAATCTGCATACACCTGCATCTCCAAACAATGACGCACTTACACCTGCATCTCCAAACAATGACGCACTTACACTTGCATCTCCAATGATGCACTTAAATCTGCATACACCTGCATCTCCAAACAATGATGCACTTACACCTGCAATATCCAAACAATGACGCACTATACACTTGCATCTCCAATGATGCACTTAAATCTGCATACACCTGCATCTCCAAACAATGACGCACTTCACCTGCATCTCCAAACTATGACGCACTTACACGCATCTCCAACAATGACGCACTTACACCTGCATCTCCAAACAATGACGCACTTACACCTGCATCTCCAAACAATGACGCACTTACACCTGCATCTCCAAACAATGACGCACTTACACGCATCTTGCAAACATGACGCATTACCCTGATCTCCAAACAATGACGAAATTACACCTGCATCTCAAACAATGACGCACTTAAAACCTGCATCTCCAAACAATGACGCACTTACCTTGTCATCCCCATTTGATGCACTTAATTTGCATACACCTGCATCTCCAACAATGACGCACTTAACCTGCATCTCCAAACAATACCACTTACACCTGCATCTGCAATGACGCACTTACCCTGCATCTCCAAAAATGACGCACTTAAACCTGCATCTGGAAAAAATGATCGCACTTACACCTGGAATTCCAAAAATGACGCTTACAACCTGTCCATCTGCAATGAGCACTTTACACTGATTGCAAACAAGAGCATTACACCTGCATCCAAAACAAGAGCACTTACACCTGCATCTGCAAAAATGACGCACGTTAAACCTGCATCTGCAAACAAGTGAGCACTTACACCTCACTTCACAAAACAAATGACGGCACTTACACCTGCATCTGCGAAACAATGGGACAACATTACACCTGCATCCCAAACAATGACGCAACTTACTACTGCATCTCAAACAAGTAACACACCTGCATCTCCAACAATTGAGCACTTACACCTGCATCTGCAATGAAGACACTTACACCTGCATCTGCAAACAATGAAGCACTTACACCTGCATCTCCAAACAATGACGCACTTACACCTGCATCTCCAAAATGACGCACTTACAACCTGCATCTCCAAACAATGACGCACTTACACCTGCATCTCCAAACAATGATGCACTTACACCTGCATCTCCAAACAATGATGCACTTACACCTGCATCTCCAAACAATGACGCACTTACACCTGCATCTCCAAACAATGACGCACTTACACCTGCATCTCCAAACAATGATGCACTTACACCTGCATCTCCAAACAATGACGCACTTACACCTGCATCTGCAAACAATGACGCACTTACACCTGCATCTGCAAACAATGACGCACTTACACCTGCATCTCCAAACAATGACGCACTTACACCTGCATCTCCAAACAATGACGCACTTACACCTGCATCTCCAAACAATGACGCACTTACACCTGCATCTCCAAACAATGACGCACTTACACCTGCATCTCAAACAATGACGACTTACACCTGCATCTCCAAACAATGACGCACTTACACCTGCATCTCCAAACAATGACGCACTTACACCTGCATCTCCAAACAATGACGCACTTACACCTGCATCTCCAAACAATGACGCACTTACACCTGCATCTCCAAACAATGACGCACTTACACCTGCATCTCCAAACAATGACGCACTTACACCTGCATCTCCAAGCAAGTAATGACGCACTTACAATATTGCATCTCCATAACAATGCCACTTACACCTGCATCTGCAAAACAATAGCACTTACATCTGCATCTCCAAACAATGACGCACTTACACCTGCATCTCCAAGCAAGTAATGACGCACTTACGAGATATATTGTCATCGTCGTGTCTCCAGTGCCAGCTAGTGGGAACTCAACTTTGCCTGGAAAAAAAAATAGTGATATACATTTCTGAACACTGAAGGATGGGTGGGGATGCTGCAGTCCTGGTGGAGGGAAGTACAGTGCCTGCACTCTGAAGGATGGGTGGGGATGCTGCAGTCCTGGTGGAGGGAAGTACAGTGCCTGCACTCTGAAGGGTGGGTGGGGATGCTGCAGTCCTGGTGGAGGGAAGTACAGTGCCTGCACTCTGAAGGGTGGGTGGGGATGCAGCAGTCCTGGTGGAGGGAAGTACAGTGCCTGCACTCTGAAGGGTGGGTGGGGATGCTGCAGTCCTGGTGGAGGGAAGTACAGTGCCTGCACTCTTGAAGGGTGGGTGGGGATGCAGCAGTCCTGGTGGAGGGAAGTACAGTGCCTGCACTCTGAAGGGTGGGTGGGGATGCAGCAGTCCTGGTGTTGGGAAGTAGTGCCTGCACTCTGAAGGATGGATCGGGATGTGGCAGTTGAGAATGTCTTCTCAACTACTATGTCAGCACGCTTCTAACAAGACGGTGATTGAACGAGTGATGGTGAAAGTGTTTTCATTTTTTCTTCAGGTCACCCTTACCTCGGTGGGAGACCACCGACGTATTTTTTTTTAATTATTCTATTTATAATAAACTTTTCTTGATCATCACTGCATGCAAATTATAGATTTTGCATAATTAACTTAGCATCGTGACTTACCAATAATGAACTTGACGCAGTATAAGTTAGTCCTACACAAGTAACCTAAGTTAGGCCTAAATGTAGTGAACTTGTTTAAAATTAACGAAATGTAATAATTTCGGCATTTTACAGACTGAGAGTACCTAGAATTGTAACAATTAAAAAAATTCGTAGTGTGAGAACACGATGGTTGATTAATAAGCCAAGTTGGCAAATTATGGCCATTAAGCGCAGCAACCAGCACCGCTGTGCTGACCACCACACCTCTGTACAACCAGCACCACTGTGCTGACCACCACACCTCTGTACACCGCACACGTGTACACCACACCTTGTACAACAGCACCGCTGTGCTGACCACCACACCTCTGTACAACCAGCACCACTGTGCTGACCACCACACCTCTGTACAACCAGCACCACTGTGCTGACCACCACACCTCTGTACAACCAGCACCGCTGTGCTGACCACCACACCTCTGTACAACCAGCACCACTGTGCTGACCACCACACCTCTGTACAACCAGCACCGCTGTGCTGACCACCACAACACACCTCTGTACAACCAGCACCGCTGTGCTGACCACCACACCTCTGTACAACCAGCACCGCTGTGCTGACCACCACGCCTCTGTACAACCAGCACTTCTGTGCTGACCACCTGCTCTCTGTACAACCAGCACCGCTGTGCTGACCACCAGCTCTCTGTACAACCAGCACCTCTGTGCTGACCACCACATCTCTGTACAACCAGCACCTCTGTGCTGACCACCACACCTCTGTACAACCAGCACCGCTGTGCTGACCACCACACCTCTGTACAACCAGCACCGCTGTGCTGACCACCACACCTCTGTACAACCAGCACCGCTGTGCTGACCACCACACCTCTGCACAACCAGGACCTCTGTGCTGACCACCTGCTCTCTGTACAACCAGCACTGCTGTGACCACCACACCTCTGTACAACCAGCACCGCTGTGCTGACCACCACACCTCTGTACAACCAGCACCACTGTGCTGACCACCACACCTCTGTACAACCAGCACCACTGTGCTGACCACCACACCTCTGTACAACCAGCACCACTGTGCTGACCACCTCACTCTGTACAACCAGCACCCGTGTGACACCCACCTGTACAAACCAGCACCACTGTGCTGACCACCACACTCTGTACAACAGCACACCGCTGTCTGACACACGCTCTGTACAAACCAGCACCACTGTGTAACCCACCTCAGTACAAACAGCACCACTGTGTTAACCACCTCAGTACAAACAGCACCACTGTGTTAACCACCTCAGTACAAACAGCACCACTGTGTTAACCACCTCAGTGAGTTACAAAATAATTCTGACCAACATCATCTGTAAAACCAACTGTCTGATCACCAATCGTCTGAATACAGCATCCTGTGCTGACCACACAAATCTGAAGTCAGCACCAGATTAGCCGTCTGTGTGATCACCTCCTGGACTACGATGCTGGAAGCAGCCACACCTCTGACCAGCACCACTGATCGACCAGGAGGACCTGTACAACTGCACACTGGGCTGCCACACCCCTGAAACCCTCCACAGTGGACCCCAGACTTGTACAACACACGTGTCAACCGTACAAATTACACTGTGCTAACACGTAGCAAAATTCCACGTTGAAACTCAGTACAAACACAATTTCCAGCTGCAAGTAAAACAGAATTTTCCCGACTGCAGTACAAATGCATGTGTTCAAACCTAGTACAAACGCATCCTGTGTATCTGCAAATCAGATTCCTGTGGTTCAACAACTCAAAAAAATCCAGGCAAAACTTTTAACCACCAAGTCAGACAAACCTGTGGTTCAAACCACACGTCGTTTGACAACAGCAAGTATTACACTAGCAAAGCATCCACCTGTTAACCACCTCACAAACAGCACCCTCCCTTAACCCCTCAGTACAAACCAGCAAACGGTTGCTAGTAACAGCACACTTCGTTTCATACAAACAGAATGTTCACTCAGTACAAACACTGTGAAACACTAGTGAGACCGGAAGATGAATTACAAAGCAGTAGGGAAAAAGTGAAGGAGAGGGGAGGCGTGGGGAGGAGAAGATACTTCGCTGAAAAGAATGGAAGGAGGAAGTAGGGGTGATGGTTGGGATAGGGGAGAAAAGTGGTGATCAGGCCGATGGGAGGGGATGAGACGGAGGGGAGAGTGGACGGGAGAACGAGAGATGGGATCAGGGAGGTTGGGAGAGGAGAGATGTTAGGGGAGTGTGGGAGGAGGAGAGAAGGGATAGTAGGGGTGAGGTAGAGAGAATGATAAGGACTGCGGCGACAGATTATAAGGGACTGTCGTTGAAGAAGAGGAGGGGCTGATGGAATGAACTTGTCCAGGCCGAGGGACTGACAACCTCAAATTCTACGACTACAAGGGTGATGGACTGATTACATCGTCTTCACATCTCTACTGTTCCTGCCTATTTTCTGTATTCGACTGAAGAAGCCTACTGTGTAGGCGAAACGTTTCGGAATAAAGTTGTCTAACTGTTGCATATGTGTCTTACCTAATATCCAGGTAATTTGTTGCACAGTTCAACGTTAATTACATAGTGCCAACACGTGCAAATTCCTACGTTGAAAGTACCTAAACAAATTTCTAGGTTGCAAGTAAACAAATTTCCCGATTGCAGGTACGCAAATTTGCAGTTTGCAAATATACAAATTCCTTGATTGCAAATAAATTCCTTGGTTGCAAGCAAACAAAAAAATTCCTCGAGTGCAAGAAACTAAACAAGTGCAGACAAACCTTGGTTGCAAAAGCACTCGGGTTTGCAAGAGCAAGTATCACTAGAGAGCTTCCTCCCCTCCCACCCCCACCCCTCCCCTCCCCCCCCTCCCAGCAAACAGGTTGCTTTAACACTCACTCGTTGCAACAGTACAATTACACTGCAAACAATAGCCGGAAGAGAATAACAAAGAGGATAGGGAAAGTAGGGGGAGGGGGGGGGCGGTGGGGAGGACGAAGGTACTCCAAAACATGGGAAGAGGGGTGGGGAGAGGGGAAAGAGATGGGGGATGGGGAAAGATGGGAAGAGAGGGAGATGGGATAGAGGGGAGTGGGGAGAGGGAAGAGATGGATAGAGGGGTGGGGAAGAGAGGGAGAGATGGGATAGCGGAGGTTGGGAGAGGGAGAGATGGGATAGAGGGAGGAGTGGGGAGAGGGGAGAGATGGGATAGAGGGGGGTGGGGAGAGGGAGAGATGGGATAGAGGGGGTGGGGAGAGGGAGAGATGGGATAGAGGGAGGTGGGAAGAGAGGGGAGGAGAGGTAGGGGGAGAGAGAGAGGAGGGAGTGGGGAGAGAGAGAGAGGAGAGAGAGAGAGGATGGGAGAGAGAGAGAGAGAGAGAGGAGAGAGAGAGAGAGAGAAAGGTAGACGACCTGACAACAGTAGTTAACAACGGTACTGTTACAACAGTGATGTACGGAGGAGCTAGCTTCTTAAGGGGTGCGGTCCCACGCTCTTATTGTCACTCCCTTCCCACACTATCATTACTGCTATCATCATTACTATTATCGACATTATTACCATCATTACTGCGCTACCATAAAAATTGGACATTACTACCGTTCCTCCAATTGTTGACGGTTTTATTATCCTATTTCACTTTATTTCATTATTACCAACATATCACCTAATACAAATAATTTTAACAATATATTTCCGCCTTATTGATATATTATTAAGCCTTATTGATATATTATTAAGTCTTATTACCGGCCGTAAATGGTAGAAACGTGCAGAAGGTATTTTTATTGCCGCTAGGTTTCGCACGTACAAAACTTCTTTAGTGGAGACATTAGAAGCGTTGTGTTTACCTGTATTCGACTGAAGAAACCCGCTGTGTGGGCGAAACGTTCCCTGTGGTAGCATTACGCACTTGTTATACTTTTTCTCGTCGGTCTGAGTAGCTGTAAGTCAGTGCGAGTAACCGGGTAGTCGGTTTCCGTAACCGGTAGTCGGTCTCGGTAACCGGATAGTCAGTCTTGGTAACCGGTAGTCGGTCTCGGTAACGAGTCAGTCTTGGTAACCGGTAGTCGGTCTCGGTAACCGGATAGTCAGTCTTGGTAACCGGTAGTCGGTCTCGGTAACCGGATAGTCAGTCTTGGTAACCGGTAGTCGGTCTCGGTAACCGCATAGCCAGTCTTGGTAACCGGTAGTCGGTCTCGGTAACCGGATAGTCAGTCTTGGTAACCGGTAGTCGGTCTCGGCAACCGGATAGTCATTCTTGGTAACTGGTAGTCGGTCTCGGCAACCGGATAGTCAGTCTTGGTAACTGGTAGTCGGTCTGACTCGCGCGCGGACCTTCGGTATATGTTAAACTGCTCGTTTCTCCTCTTAGGGTTTAAAATTCCCCAGAGCACATGTACACTCAAACGAACCCACAACTCTCACTCACTCTTCCTCAAATTTGAGTCTTGCCCTTGTGGGAATTATGTATGTAAGAATTTTGGCTCGTTAAGCGTTCTGAAACCTCTGGCGAGCCAGAGGTTTCAAAAATTTTGGGGTTATCCTAGGTAAATATACACACATGTTACTATCAAACATTATCTCTCAGTCCACAGCAGGACTCGATCGAACTTGTACACACTGTATCAAAGTACATAGTACTCTCGCTACTCAGCCAGAAAGTACTGTGTACTTTGATAGTGTGTAGGTTCGAATCCTGCTGTGGACTGAGATATATGTCTGCTAAAAGTTCGCCTGTTTGCGAATTAAGCATATGTTATTATGTATAACAATTTATGTAACTGTATGGTACACCTGTACCTAAATAAACTTGTTTCACACAAACCTGGTGCTCCTAGGTACGGGAAACAACTAGTGTGTACTGGGCTGGGCGCCCAGTACACACTAGGTAAAGAGAGCACAAATAATTATTTAAACAAGAAGCATGTTATGGGTGACAGGGTAAAGACATTACACTCCTGGAGTTTCTTTCCGTCAATAGAAAGGTTGTTTTCTAACAATGGACTTGGTTAACTGTTAACCAGTTAACTACCGAAGTAACAGCATAACAGTATGCACTACCGGCAAATAAAAGAGTAAGACACCTGTGCAACAGGTG
>NC_069420.1:31025969-31138469 GCF_026875155.1 Cherax quadricarinatus
ACGGTACACACCTGACGTGGTACACACCTGACGTGGTACACACCTGACACGGTACACACCTGACGTGGTACACACCTGACGTGGTACACACCTGACACGGTACACACCTGACGTGGTACACACCTGACGTGGTACACACCTGACGTGGTACACACCTGACGTGGTACACACCTGACACGGTACACACCTGACGTGGTACACACCTGACGTGGTACACACCTGACGTGGTACACACCTGACGGGGTTTACACACTGAGTGGTACACACCTGACATGATACACACCTGACATGGTACACACCTGACATGATACACACTGACAGGGTTTACACACTGACAGGGTTTACACACCTGACATGATACACACCTGACATGGTACACACCTGACATGGTACACACCTGACATGATACACACCTGACATCGTACACACCTGACATGGTACACACCTGACATGGTACACACCTGACATGGTACACACCTGACATGATACACACCTGGCATGATACACACCTGACATGATACCACCTGACATGGTAACACACCTGACATGTTTACACACCTGACATGATACACACCTGACATGGTACACACTGGACATGATACACCCTGACATGATACACACCTGACATGATCACACCTGACATGATACAACCTGAATGGTACACACCTGACATGGTACACACCTGATATGGTACAACCTGACATGATACAAATCTGACACGATACACACCTGACATGATACACACCTGATATAATACACACCTGACATGGTACACACCTGACATGATATAAGTGACTTGATACACACCTAAACTGGTACACACCTGACATGATACACATCTGACATGGTACACACCTGACATGATACACACCTGACATGATACAAACTGACACGATAACACACTGACATGATACACACCTGACATGATACACACCTGACATGATACACACCTGACATGGTACACACCTGACATGGTACACACCTGACATGGTACACACACCTGACATGGTACACACCTGACATGGTACACACCTGACATGATACACACCTGACATGGTACACACCTGACATGGTACACACCTGACATGATACACACCTGACATGGTACACACCTGACATGGTACACACCTGACATGGTACACACCTGACATGATACACACCTGACATGGTAAACACCTGACATGATACACACCTGACATGATACACACCTGACATGATACACACCTGACATGATACACACCTGACATGATACACACCTGACATGGTACACACCTGACATGGTACACACCTGACATGATACACACCTGACATGATACACACCTGACATGGTACACACCTGACATGGTACACACCTGACATGGTACACACCTGACATGGTACACACCTGACATGATACAAATCTGACACGATACACACCTGACATGATACACACCTGATATGATACACACCTGACATGGTACACACCTGACATGATATAAGTGACTTGATACACACCTGACATGGTACACACCTGACATGATACACATCTGACATGGTACACACCTGACATGATACACACCTGACATGATACAAACCTGACACGATACACACCTGACATGATACACACCTGACATGATACACACCTGACATGATACACACCTGACATGGTACACACCTGACATGGTACACATCTGACATGGTACACACCTGACATGGTACACACCTGACATGATACACACCTGACATGGTACACACCTGACATGGTACACACCTGACATGATACACACCTGACATGGTACACACCTGACATGGTACACACCTGACATGGTACACACCTGACATGATACAAATCTGACACGATACACACCTGACATGATACACACCTGATATGATACACACCTGACATGGTACACACCTGACATGATATAAGTGACTTGATACACACCTGACATGGTACACACCTGACATGATACACACCTGACTGGTACACACCTGACATGATACACACCTGACATGATACAAACCTGACACGATACACACCTGACACGATACACATCTGACATGATACACACCTAACATGATACATACCTGACATGGTACACACCTGACATGGTACACACCTGACATGTTACACACCTGACATGGTACACACCTGACATGATACACACCTGACAAGGTACACACCTGACATGATACACACCTGACAATACACACCTGACATGATACACACCTGACATGGTACAAACCTGACATGATACACACCTGACATGATATACACCTGACATGAAACACACCTGACATGGTACACACCTGACATTATACACGCCTGACATGGTACACACCTGACATGATACACGCCTGACATGATACACGCCTGACATGGTACACGCCTGACATGGTACACACCTGACATGATACACACCTGACATGGTACACACCTGACATGGTACACACCTGACATGATACACACCTGACATGGTACACACCCGACATGATACACACCTGACGATACACACCTGACATGATACACACCTGACATGGTACACACCTGACATGGTACACACCTGACATGATACACACCTGACATGGTACACACCTGACATGGTACACACCTGACATGATATACATTTGACATGGTACACACCTGACATGGTACACACCTGACATGATATACACCTGACATGATATACACCTGACATGGTACACACCTGACATGGTACACACCTGACATGGTACACACCTGACATGATACACACCTGACATGGTACGCACCTGACATGGTATGCACCTGACATGATACACACCTGACAAGGTACACGCCTGACAAGGTACACACCTAACATGGTACACACCTGACAAGGTACACACCTGACATGATACACACCTGACATGATACACACCTGACAAGGTACACACCTGACATGGTACACACCTGACATGATACACACCTGACATGATACACACCTGACATGGTACACACCTGACATGATACACACCTGACATGATACACACCTGACATGATATACACCTGACATGATACACACCTGACATGATACACACCTGACATGGTACACACCTGACATGATATACACCTGACATGATACACACCTGACAAGGTACACCTGACAAGGTACACACCTGACATGATACACACCTGACATGATACACACCTGACATGATACACACCTGACATGATACACACCTGACATGATACACACCTGACATGATACACACCTGACATGATACACACACATATCTGAGCACAATATACATAAGAATAATTTGTAACTATAAATTCACTGTTACTGGGGAATGTGGTCGCAAGGGATTCACAAAAAAAGATGTTGGAATTTATCAGTGTGAGGGACGAGCCTGACCCAGGACCAGGCTCCCGAAGTAGGAAAATTCTTGGAACTTAACAAAGGTACATCAAAGGGGAAGATGTAAGTAGCGAGGAAGAAGAGAGGAAAGACAGTGGGGGGAAATAAAGAAAACAAGGGGAAAGGGCCATGGGAGGCAGGGAAGAGAACGATGGAGGCAGGGAAGAGAGCGACTGAACTAAGGGAAGAGACAGTACCTAAAGAGGAGGGTGATAGAAGGGAAGATGGAACAGGAAGAGAGAACGAGAAGTACAAAGGGGATACAAACTATACATGATTGTATACAATGATGCATAGTTTGTATCACCTGTCTACACACTCCATTTTATAGAAAATGCGAAATAAACTGTCACTTGGCGCAAGCACACACACACACACACACACACACGCACATGCACACACTCAAGATTATTTCTACGCCTTACGAACAACAATTTTGCGTCAAACAAATCACGGAAAATAATTTCTCCACTTGTCAAGAAATTGTGGTTGTTGCCAACACATGGTCCTTGATGATGCCACTCACAACACTGATTGTTGCTACCATCACAACCACACTACGCATCCCCGCTTCGACCACCTTACGCACCTTCACTACAATCATCACACGCACCTCTAATACTACCACCACCATACGAACAACTATCAACGCCCCAACAATTTCTACTAATCACAATTGAATAGTACTCTGAAATTTGCTCGACTACTAACCACGCTAGTAATGCATCATACCACCAGTACCGGAAGCTACCAGCACCGGCAGCACCAGCAGCTACCAGCACCGGCAGCTACCAGCACCGGCAGCACCAACAGCTACCAGCAGTTGGTCATCAAGTGGTCAAGATGAGCGTCAGAAAGCATTAGTCCTCTTTCCTAACGAAGCTCACCTAACATAAACAGCACCTAACCTGACATTAGCACCAGCTCACTTAACATAAACATTGAGCGGGATGATATTAACGCTCACCAAGGGTCTGACCACTTCTGTCAGGCGTAAACTACTAGTCTGTCTCGACTCACGAAGTCGTAATAACACGATTGTAAACAAACCAGGGTACGGGTGGGGTTAGAACCAATGACGAGTGAGTCGTAAAGCTCCTGGCCAGCGCTAAAACCAGTGGACCAGCTGGCTACAATAAGATTCATCCAACTAGGTATATTTATACACCATAGGTCAGGTTAGCATGGGTCCAACTGTGACCACTGTGTCAGGCAGGTCTTGTACAGTGTCAAGCAGGTCTTGTACAGTGTCAAGCAGGTCTTGTACAGTGTCAAGCAGGTCTTGTACAGTGTCATGCAGGTCTTGTACAGTGTCATGCAGGTCTTGTACAGTGTCATGCAGGTCTTGTACTGTGTCAAGCAGGTCTTGCACAGTGTCAAGCAGGTCTTGTACTGTGTCAAGCAGGTCTTGTACAGTGTCAAGCAGGTCTTGTACAGTGTCATGCAGGTCTTGTACAGTGTCATGCAGGTCTTGTACAGTGTCAAGCAGGTCTTGTACAGTGTCAAGCAGGTCTTGTACAGTGTCAAGCAGGTCTTGTACAGTGTCAAGCAGGTCTTGTACAGTGTCAAGCAGATCTTGTACAGTGTCATTCAGGTCCTGTACAGTGTCATGCAGGTCTTGTACAGTGTCAGGCAGGTCTTATACAGTGTCAGGCAGGTCCTGTACAGTGTCATGCAGGTCCTGCAGGTCTTGTACAGTGTCAGGCAGGTCCTGTACAGTGTCAGGCAGGTCCTGCAGGTCTTGTACAGTGTCATGCAGGTCTTGTACAGTCATGCAGGTCTTGTACACTTATTTTCATGGTGCACGTCTAAAACTTATAATGGCGAGTAATAAGATAAACCTTTGGATGGTGACAGGCTTGTAATATACACATCTGACGGGTGACACGTTTGTAATATACACATCTGACGGGTGACACGTTTGTAATATACACATCTGACGGGTGACAGGTGTGTAATATACAGGTCTGACAGGTGTGTAATATACACATCTGGTGGGTGACAGGTCTATAATATACAGGTCTGATAGGTGTGTAATATACACATCTGAGGGGTGACAGGTGTGTAATATATAGGTCTGACAGGTGTGTAATATACACATTTGGTGGGTGACATGCTTGTAATATACACATCTGACGGGTGACACGTTTTTAATATACACATCTGACGGGTGACAGGTGTGTAATATACAGGTCTGACAGGTGTGTAATATACACATCTGGTGGGTGACAGGTCTATAATATACAGGTCTGATAGGTGTGTAATATACACATCTGAGGGGTGACATGCTTGTAATATACACACCTGACGTGTGACAGGTGTTTAATATAAACATCTGACGGGTGACACGTTTTTAATATACACATCTGACGGGTTACAGGTGTGTAATATTGACCCTTGGTCTAGGTGTTCAAGATCTTGTGACATCTCAATACTCCGTCCACTGATCACGAGACAGACAATACCAAAACTGTACTCGCGGCAAATTCAGGTAATTCAAGAGGCTGGTTGATCATGCCCCTCTCGAGGAGCGGGTCGCGGAGGCCATGACTGCCGGAACCATCACTAGGAATTATTCTAACAACACTGCTGGAGGAGGAGGAGGGGTCTGAAGAGTTCCGAGAGTTTTTCTACCCGTGGACCCGGCCATGGGACAGACTCTATCAGCGGCGTGCTGGCGGGCCAGCAACAGCCTGGCTGTCCAGGCAATTAACGGACATACATAGTTAAATGAATTGTTAATCTTACTGGCCAACCCATGAAGAAAATCTTGTAAATCCAATAGTGATAATAATAATAATAATAATAATAATAATAATAATAATAAATAATATTATTATTATTATTATTATTATTATTATTATTATTATTATGGTAAGCTCTGGGTAGGTTATGGGACAGAGTGCTTGGGATGGGAGGTAATGATGAGTGATCCGAGAGAGAGGCTGGTATCTCCAATTACTTGGAACAAGAGCCCTTCATGAGCATAAAGCACTTCCCTCCCCTCTCCAAGGGAGGCGAAGGGGGGAATGTAGGGGGAAAAGGTATGGGGCGAAAAAGGGAAGAGACAGTGAGGTTAAGAGTTAAAGAGGGAGATGTAGAGGGTAGAAATGGAAAGGGAGAATTTAGGGAAGGGAGAAGGAAAAGAGAGGCAGAAGGTAGGGAGGAAGAGAGAATGTAGATGGGAAAGGCAGAAGGTAGAGAAGGGGGGATAGAGAGAGAGAGAAAGAGAGAGAGAGAGGGAGGGGGGTAGAAGCCGAAAGGGGGAATGCAGAAGGTAAAGTAGGAGAACGTAAGTAAACAATATAAGAAACTGAACTGGACCTAGGGGAGGGGAGGGGGGGGGGTGATCCCAGGAAGCGTCCTGAATTCAAGCATCCCCCCCACACACACGTATACATACATACACATATACAAACACACAGACACATAATGCACACACACAACTCCCCCACCTAACTAGTGTCCCAACAGACCTGCAAGTCTCCCCACAGTAATCACAGAAGCTGTCGGCTTGCAGCATCACGCAGGAGCAATGCCATAATAACACTCACCACACATCATTACCAAAAAAATATATATATATTATTGGTAACGCTACAGTAATATGTCCATAAATTATATTAATTCCGGTGATAAATAATTATTATACAATGAAAATGATATTACCCAAAAGTTATGACAAATATGATTTATCTCTACGCCCTCTGGTAAATAAATATCTAGTTAAATCCACCATCTATGTAAACATTTGCCAGATGTTTCTAACTAGTGATGGACTGTTTTTTTCCCTCCTGTACCAGTATAATAAAAAATTAGTCGATACCTTAGCTACTGGGAGCGCTTGGGAAAATCCTAGAAGGAATGGTCCCTAATCTGCACACAGAAATCACTCCCTACGAGAGCAAAAGACTTGGCAGGCGGTGCAAAATACCCCCAGTGAAATATAAGGGCGCCATTGGTACATTAAGAGAAAACACATTAAATATCCGGGGCCCAAGACTGTTCAACAGCCTTCAAGAGGGAGCTGTACAGATACCTAAAGTCAGTACCCGATCACCCGGGCTGTGGTTCATACGTTGAATTAAGTGCGGCCAGCAGTAACATCCTGGTTGATCAGACCCTGATCCACCAGGCGGCCTGGTCGTGGACCGGGCCGCGAGGGAGTTGATCCCCGGAATACCCTCCATGTAGGTTCCAGGCAGGTAGGTACCCAGTGATACCATTCAAAATTAGCCGATACCCAGTGATACCATACAAAATTAGCCGATACCCAGTAATACCATACAAAATTAGCCAATACCCAATGATACCGTACAAAATTAGCCGATACCCAGTGATACCATACAAAATTAGCCGATACCCAGTAATACCATACAAAATTAGCCAATACCCAATGATGCCGTACAAAATTAGCCAATACCCAATGATGCCGTACAAAATTAGCCGACTCCCAGTGATACCATACAAAATTAGCCGATACCCGGTGATACCATCAATATTAACCAATACCCAGTGATACCATCAATATTAACCTATACCCAGTGATACCATCAATATTAACCAATACCCAGTGATACCATCAATATTAACCTATACCCAGTGATACCATCAATATTAACCTATACCCAGTGATACCATCAATATTAACCAATACCCAGTGATACCATCAATATTAACCAATACCCAGTGATACCATCAATATTAACCAATACCCAGTGATACCATCAATATTAACAATACCCAGTGATACCATCAATTATTAACCAATACCAGTGATACCATCAATATTAACCATATACCCAGTGATACCATCAATATTAACCAATACCAGTGATACATCAATATTAACCAAACCCAGTGATACCATCAATATTAACCAATACCCAGTGATTACCATCAATATTAACCAATACACAGTGATTACCATCAATATTAACCAATACCAGTGATACCTCAATATTAACCAATACCCAGTGATACCATCAATATTAACCAATACCCAGCGATACCATCAATATTAACCTATACCCAGTGATACCATCAATATTAACCAATACCCAGTGATACCATCAATATTAACCAATACCCAGTGATACCATCAATATTAACCAATACCCAGTGATATCCATCAATATTAACCAATACCCAGTGATACCATCAATATTAACCAATACCCAGTGATACCATCAATATTAACAATACCCAGTGATACCATCAATAATTAACCTATACCCAGTGATACCATCAATATTAACCATACCCAGTGATACCATCAATATTAACCAATACCCAGTGATACCATCAATATTAACCAATACCCAGTGATACCATCAATATTAACCATACCCAGTGATACCATCAATATTAACCAATACCCAGTGATACCATCAATATTAACCAATACCCAGTGATACCATCAATATTAACGTATACCCAGTGATACCATCAATACTAACCTATACCCGTGATACCATCAATATTAACCAATACCTAGTGATACCATCAATATTAACCAATACCCAGTGATACCATCAATATTAACCAATACCCAGTGATACCATCAATATTAACCAATACCCAGTGATACCATCAATATTAACCATACCCGTGATACCATCAATATTAACCAATACCCAGTGATACCATCAATATTAACCTATACCCAGTGATACCATCAATATTAACCTATACCCAGTGATACCATCAATATTAACCAATACCCAGTGATACCATCAATATTAACCAATACCCAGTGATACCATCAATATTAACCAATACCCAGTGATACCATCAATATTAACCTATACCCAGTGATACCATCAATATTAACCAATACCCAGTGATACCATCAATATTAACCAATACCCAGTGATACCATCAATATTAAACCAATACCCAGTGATACCATCAATATTAACCTATACCAGTGATACCATCAATATTAACCTATACCAGTGATACCATCAATATTAACCTATACCCAGTGATACCATCAATATTAACCTATACCCAGTGATACCATCAATATTAACCAATACCCAGTGATACCATCAATATTAACCAATACCCAGTGATACCATGAATATTAACCAATACCCAGTGATACCATCAATATTAACCAATACCCAGTGATACCATCAATATTAACCAATACCCAGTGATACCATCAATATTAACCAATACCCAGTGATACCATCAATATTAACCTATACCCAGTGATACCATCAATATTAACCAATACCCAGTGATACCATCAATATTAACCTATACCCAGTGATACCATCAATATTAACCTATACCCAGTGATACCATCAATATTAACCTATACCCATGATACCATCAATATTAACCAATACCCAGTGATACCATCAATATTAACCTATACCAGTGATACCATCAATATTAACCAATACCCAGTGATACCATCAATATTAACCTATACCCAGTGATACCATCAATATTAACCAATACCCAGTGATACCATCAATATTAAACCAATACCCAGTGATACCATCAATATTAACCAATACCCAGTGATACCATCAATATTAACCAATACCCAGTGATACCATCAATATTATCCTATACCCAGTGATACCATCAATATTAACCTATACCCAGTGATACCATCAATATTTAACCAATACCCAGTGATACCATCAATATTAACCAATACCAGTGATACCATCAATATTAACCTATACCCAGTGATACCATCAATATTAACCAATACCCAGTGATACCATCAATATTAACCTATACCCAGTGATACCATCAATATTAACCAATACCCAGTGATACCATCAATATTAACTATACCCAGTGATACCATCAATATTAACCAATACCCAGTGATACCATCAATATTAACCAATACCCAGTGATACCATCAATATTAACCTATACCCAGTGATACCATCAATATTAACAATACCCAGTGATACCATCAATATTAACCTATACCCAGTGATACCATCAATATTAACCAATACCCAGTGATACCATCAATATTAACCTATACCCAGTGATACCATCAATAGTAACCAATACCCAGTGATACCATCAATATTAACCTATACCCAGTGATACCATCAATACTAACCTATACCCAGTGATACCATCAATATTAACCAATACCCAGTGATACCATCAATATTAACCAATACCCAGTGATACCATCAATATTAACCAATACCCAGTGATACCATCAATATTAACCAATACCCAGTGATACCATCAATATTAACCAATACCCAGTGATACCATCAATATTACAAATACCAGTGATACCATCAAATATTAACCAATACCCAGTGATACCATCAATATTAACCTATACCCAGTGACCTCAATATTAACCAATACACAGTGATACCATCAATATTAACCTATACTAAGTGATACCATCAATATTAACCTATACCCAGTGATACCATCAATATTAACCAATACCCAGTGATACCATAAACATTTCGCACATCATTTCATTCACTGCAAAAAAAAAAAAAAAAAAAAAAACCTTACAGTAACATCACCAAGACAACCCGACATTTCCAAAATAAAGTAACAACAGTTAACGCAAGAGTACTAAGATAACGCAAGAGTACTAAGATAACGCAAGAGTACTAAGATAACGCAAGAGTACTAAGATAACGCAGAGTACTAAGATAACGCAAGAGTACTAAGATAACGCAAGAGTACTAAGATAACGTCAAGAGATACTAAGATTAACGCAAGATACTAAGATAACGCAACAGTACTAAGATAACGCAAGAGTACTAAGATAACGCAACAGTACTAAGATAACGCAAGAGTACTAAGATAACGCAACAGTACTAAGATAAACGCAAGAGTACTAAGATAACGCAAGAGTACTAAGATAACGCAAGAGTACTAAGATAACGCAAGAGTACTAAGATAACGCAACAGTACTAAGATAACGCAAGAGTACTAAGATAACGCAAGAGTACTAAGATAACGCAAAGAGTACTAAGATAACGCAAAGTACTAAGATAACGCAAGAGTACTAAGATAACGCAACGAGTACTAAGATAACGCAAGAGTACTAAGATAACGCAAGAGTACTAAGATAACGCAAGAGTACTAAGATAACGCAAGAGTACTAAGATAACGCAAGAGTACTAAGATAACGCAACAGTACTAAGATAACGCAAGATACTAAGATAACGCAAGAGTACTAAGATAACGCAAGAGTACTAAGATAACGCAAGAGTACTAAGATAACGCAAGAGTACTAAGATAACGCAAGAGTACTAAGATAAACGCAAGAGTACTAAGATAACGCAACAGTACTAAGATAACGCAACAGTACTAAGATAACGCAACAGTACTAAGATAACGCAAGAGTTACTAAGATAACGCAAGAGTACTAAGATAACGCAAGAGTACTAAGATAACGCAACAGTACTAAGATAAACGCAAGAGTACTAAGATAACGCAAGAGTACTAAGATAACGCAACAGTACTAAGATAACGCAAGAGTACTAAGATAACGCAAGAGTACTAAGATAACGCAAGAGTACTAAGATAACGCAAGAGTACTAAGATAACGCAGAGAGATACTAAGATAACGCAACAGTACTAAGATAACGCAAGAGTACTAAGATAACGCAACAGTACTAAGATAACGCAAGAGTACTAAGATAACGCAAGAGTACTAAGATAACGCAAGAGTACTAAGATAACGCAACAGTACTAAGATAACGCAAGAGTACTAAGATAACGCAAGAGTACTAAGATAACGCAACAGTACTAAGATAACGCAAGAGTACTAAGATAAACGCAAGAGTACTAAGATAACGCAACAGTTAGATAAGAGAGTTAACGCAACAGTAATAAGATAACGCAAGAGTACTAAGATAACGCAACAGTACTAAGATAACGCAAGAGTACTAAGATAACGCAAGAGTACTAAGATAACGCAAGAGTACTAAGATAACGCAAGAGTACTAAGATAACGCAAGAGTACTAAGATAACGCAACAGTACTAAGATAACGCAACAGTACTAAGATAACGCAAGAGTACTAAGATAACGCACGAGTACTAAGATAATGCAACAGTACTAAGATAACGCAAGAGTACTAAGATAACGCAAGAGTACTAAGATAACGCAAGAGTACTAAGATAACGCAAGAGTACTAAGTTAAACGCAACAGTACTAAGATAACGCAAGAGTACTAAGATAACGCAAGAGTACTAAGATAACGCAAGAGTACTAAGATAACGCAAGAGTACTAAGATAACGCAAGAGTACTAAGATAACGCAAGAGTACTAAGATAACGCAAGCGTACTAAGATAACGCAAGAGTACTAAGATAACGCAAGAGTACTAAGATAACGCAAGAGTACTAAGATAACGCAAGAGTACTAAGATAACGCAAGAGTACTAAGATAATGCAAGAGTACTAAGATAACGCAAGAGTACTAAGATAACGCAAGAGTACTAAGATAAACGCAAGAGTACTAAGATAACGCAAGAGTACTAAGATAACGCAAGAGTACTAAGATAACGCAACAGTACTAAGATAACGCAAGAGTACTAAGATAACGCAACAGTACTAAGATAACGCAAGAGTACTAAGATAACGCAAGAGTACTAAGATAACGCAAGGATAAGAGTACTAAGATAACGCAAGAGTACTAAGATAACGCAACAGTACTAAGATAACGCAAGAGTACTAAGATAACGCAAGAGTACTAAGATAACGCAAGAGTACTAAGATAACGCAACAGTACTAAGATAACGCAAGAGTACTAAGATAACGCAACAGTTACTAAGATAACGCAACAGTACTAAGATAACGCAAGAGTACTAAGATAACGCAAGAGTACTAAGATAACGCAACAGTACTAAGATAACGCAAGAGTACTAAGATAACGCAACAGTACTAAGATAACGCAAGAGTACTAAGATAACGCAAGAGTACTAAGATAACGCAAGAGTACTAAGATAACGCAAGAGTACTAAGATAACGCAAGAGTACTAAGATAACGCAAGAGTACTAAGATAACGCAAGAGTACTAAGATAACGCAACAGTACTAAGATAACGCAACAGTACTAAGATAACGCAAGGACAAAAAGAGATACTAAGATAACGCAAGAGTACTAAGATAACGCAAGAGTACTAAGATAACGCAAGAGTACTAAGATAACGCAACAGTACTAAGATAACGCAACAGCACTAAGATAACGCAAGAGTACTAAGATAACGCAAGAGTACTAAGATAACGCAACAGTACTAAGATAAACGCAAGAGTACTAAGATAACGCAAAGAGTACTAAAGATAACGCAAGAGTACTAAGATAACGCAAGAGTCTGACGCGTAAGATAACGCAACAGTACTAAGATAACGCAAGAGTACTAAGATAACGCAAGAGTACTAAGATAACGCAAGAGTACTAAGATAACGCAAGAGTACTAAGATAACGCAAGAGTACTAAGATAACGCAAGAGTACTAAGATAACGCAAGAGTACTAAGATAACGCAAAGTACTAAGATAACGCAAGAGTACTAAGAAAACGCAAGAGTACTAAGATAACGCAAGAGTACTAAGATAACGCAAGAGTA
This sequence comes from Cherax quadricarinatus, assembly GCF_026875155.1. Taxonomy (NCBI): domain Eukaryota; kingdom Metazoa; phylum Arthropoda; class Malacostraca; order Decapoda; family Parastacidae; genus Cherax; species Cherax quadricarinatus. Next base: position 31,039,924 of record NC_069420.1, read on the forward strand.
CTAAGATAAACGCAAGAGTACTAAGATAACGCAAAGAGTACTAAGATAAACGCAAGAGTACTAAGATAACGCAAGAGAACTAAGATAACGCAAGAGTACTAAGATAACGCAAGAGTACTAAGATAACGCAAGAGTACTAAGATAACGCAAGCGTACTAAGATAACGCAAGAGTACTAAGATAACGCAACAGTACTAAGATAACGCAACAGTACTAAGATAACGCAAGAGTACTAAGATAACGCAAGAGTACTAAGATAAACGCAAGAGTACTAGAGATAAATGCAAGGTACTAAGATAAACGCAAGAGTACTAAGATAACGCAAGAGTACTAAGATAACGCAAGAGTACTAAGATAACGCAAGCGTACTAAGATAACGCAACAGTACTAAGATAACGCAAGAGTACTAAGATAACGCAAGAGTACTAAGATAACGCAAGAGTACTAAGATAACGCAACAGTACTAAGATAACGCAACAGTACTAAGATAACGCAACAGTACTAAGATAACGCAACAGTACTAAGATATCGCAATATTACTAAGATAACGCAAGAGTACTAAGATAACGCAAGAGTACTAAGATAACGCAACAGTACTAAGATAACGCAACAGTACTAAGATAACGCAAGAGTACTAAGATAACGCAACAGTACTAAGATACCGCAAGAGTACTAAGATAACGCAACAGTACTAAGATAACGCAACAGTACTAAGATAACGCAACAGTACTAAGATAACGCAAGAGTACTAAGATAACGCAACAGTACTAAGATAACGCAACAGTACTAAGATAACGCAACAGTACTAAGATAACGCAAGAGTACTAAGATAACGCAAGAGTACTAAGATAACGCAAGAGTACTAAGATACGCAACAGTAACTAAGATAACGCAACAGTACTAAGATAACGCAAGAGTACTAAGATAAGGCAAGAGTACTAAGATAAGGCAAGAGTACTAAGATAACGCAACAGTACTAAGATAACGCAACAGTACTAAGATAACGCAACAGTACTAAGATAACGCAACAGTACTAAGATAACGCAACTGTAATAAGATAACGCAACAGTACTAAGATAACGCAACAGTAATAAGATAACGCAACAGTAATAAGATAACGCAACAGTAATAAGATAACGCAACAGTACTAAGATAACGCAACTACTAAGATAACGCAACAGTACTAAGATAACGCAACAGTAATAAGATAACGCAACAGTACTAAGATAACGCAACAGTAACAAGATAACGCAACATTACTAAGATAACGCAACAGTAACAAGATAACGCAACAGTACTAAGATAACACAACAGTACTAAGATAACACAACAGTACTAAGATAACGCAACAGTAACAACACAACAGTACTAAGATAACACAACAGTAATATGATAACGCAACAGTAACAAGATAACACAACAGTACTAAGATACAACAGTAACAAGATAACGCAACAGTACAAGATAACACAACAGTAATAAGATAACGCAACAGTAACAAGATAACACAACAGTAATAAGATAACGCAACAGTAACAAGATAACACAACAGTAATAAGATAACACAACAGTAATAAGATAACGCAACAGTAACAAGATAACACAACAGTACTAAGATAACACAACAGTAATAAGATAACGCAACAGTAACAAGATAACACAACAGTACTAAGATAACACAACAGTACTAAGATAACACAACAGTAAAAGATAACCACAAAAGTACGTACTAAAGATAACACAACAGTACTAAGATAACACAACATATAAGATAACACAACAGTACTAAGATAACACAACAGTAAAAAGATAAGCAAACAGTACTAAGATAACACAACAGTACTAAGATAACACAACAGTAATAAGATAACGCAACAGTAACAAGATAACGCAACAGTACTAAGATAACACAACAGTACTAAGATAACGCAACAGTAACAAGATAACACAACAGTAATAAGATAACGCAACAGTAAAAAGAAAACAATAAAAAGAAAAAAAAAAAAAAAAAATAAAATAAAAAAAAAAAAAAAACAAAGATAAAAAAAAAAAAAATAAAATAAAATAAAAATAAAAAAAAAAAAAAAAAAAAAGAAAAAAAAATAAAAAAAAAAAAAAAAAGAAAAAAAAAAAAAAAGAAAAAAAAAAGAAAAAAAAAGAAAAAACAATAAGAACCAACAGTACTAAGATAACACAACAGTACTAAGATAACGCAACAGTAATAAGATAACGCAACAGTAATAAGATAACACAACAGTACTAAGATAACACAACAGTACTAAGATAACGCAACAGTAACAAGATACATTTTCTTTTAATATTTGATATGATCTTCAGAAAGCCAAGCAGATTTAGTACTGTTTTTATATTTATCAAAAACGCTAAACGATCAGAGGTTCATACAACACTTATTGTTACGTCTCTTCACAGTGTGTGTTGGTCAAACATACACACTGCGCAAAGTGAAGGAACTAGAGCAGCTCAAGTGGTGTGTTGCAGTGGTATTAGTGGTGTAGAGGATGTATCGTATTAACAGTGTAGAGGGTGTGTTGCAGTGGTAGTAGTGGTAGTGTAAGAGGGTGTGTTGCAGTGGTAGTGTAAGAGGGTGTGTTGCAGTGGTAGTGTAAGAGGGTGTGTTGCAGTGGTAGTGTAAGAGGGTGTGTTGCAGTGGTAGTGTAAGAGGGTGTGTTGCAGTGGTATTAGTGGTAGTGTAAGAGGGTGTGTTGCAGTGGTATTAGTGGTAGTGTAAGAGGGTGTGTCACAGTGGTAGTGTCACAGTGGTAGTGTCACAGTGGTAGTATCACAGTGGTAGTGTCACAGTGGTAGTATCACAGTGGTAGTGTCACAGTGGTAGTGTTACAGTGGTAGTGTGTCACAGTGGTAGTGTCACAGTGGTAGTGTGTCACAGTGGTAGTGTCACAGTGGTAGTGTTACAGTGGTAGTGTTACAGTGGTAGTGTGTTACAGTGGTAGTGTGTCACAGTGGTAGTGTCACAGTGGTAGTGTGTCACAGTGGTAGTGTGTTACAGTGGTAGTGTGTTACAGTGGTAGTGTGCTACAGTGGTAGTGTGTCACAGTGGAAGTGTCACAGTGATAGTGTGTGATAGTGGTAGTGTGTTACAGTGGTAGTGTGCTACAGTGGTAGTGTCACAGTGGTAGTGTCACAGTGGAAGTGTCATAGTGGTAGTGTGTTACAGTGGTAGTGTGCTACAGTGGTAGTGTCACAGTGGTAGTGTCACAGTGGAAGTGTCATAGTGGTAGTGTGTTACAGTGGTAGTGTTACAGTGGTAGTGTTACAGGGGTAGTGTGTTACAGTGGTAGTGTGTCTTGTTTACAGTGGTAGTGTGCTACAGTTGGTAGTGTGCTACAGTGGTTAGTGTGTTACAGTGGTAGTGTTACAGTGGTAGTGTGTCATAGTGGTAGTGTGTTACAGTGGTAGTGTGCTACAGTGGTAGTGTGCTACAGTGGTAGTGTGTCACAGTGGTAGTGTGCTACAGTGGTAGTGTGCTACAGTGGTAGTGTGCTACAGTGGTAGTGTGCTACAGTGGTAGTGTGCTACAGTGGTAGTGTGTCACAGTGGCAGTGTGCTACAGTGGTAGTGTGCTACAGTGGTAGTGTGTTACAGTGGTAGTGTGCTACAGTGGTAGTGTGCTACAGTGGTAGTGTGTTACAGTGGTAGTGTGCTACAGTGGTAGTGTGCTACAGTGGTAGTGTGCTACAGTGGTAGTGTGTCACAGTGGTAGTGTGCTACAGTGGTAGTGTCACAGTGGTAGTGTCACAGTGGAAGTGTCACAGTGGTAGTGTTACAGTGGTAGTGTGTGACAGTGGTAGTGTCACAGTGGTAGTGTCACAGTGGTAGTGTCACAGTGGTAGTGTCACAGTGGTAGTGTCACAGTGGAAGTGTCACAGTGGTAGTGTCACAGTGGTAGTATGCCACAGTGGTAGTGTGTTACAGTGGTAGTGTCACAGTGGTAGTGTCACAGTGGTAGTGTCACAGTGGTAGTGTCACAGTGGAAGTGTCACAGTGGTAGTGTCACAGTGGTAGTATGCCACAGTGGTAGTGTGTTACAGTGGTAGTGTCACAGTGGAAGTGTCACAGTGGTAGTGTCACAGTGGTAGTGTGTTACAGTGGTAGTGTGCTACAGTGGTAGTGTGTTACAGTGGTAGTGTCACAGTGGTAGTGTCACAGTGGTAGTGTCACAGTGATAGTGTGTCATAGTGGTAGTGTGTTACAGTGGTAGTGTGCTACAGTGGTAGTGTTACAGTGGTAGTGTGCTACAGTGGTAGTGTGTTACAGTGGTAGTGTCACAGTGGTAGTGTCACAGTGGTAGTGTTACAGTGGTAGTGTGTTACAGTGGTAGTGTGTCACAGTGGTAGTGTGTTACAGTGGTAGTGTTACAGTGGTAGTGTCACAGTGGTAGTGTTACAGTGGTAGTGTCACAGTGGTAGTGTCACAGTGGTAGTGTCACAGTGGTAGTGTGTTACAGTGGTAGTGTGTTACAGTGGTAGTGTCACAGTGGTAGTGTCACAGTGGTAGTGTGTCACAGTGGTAGTGTCACAGTGGTAGTGTGTCACAGTGGTAGTGTCACAGTGGTAGTGTGTTACAGTGGTAGTGTGTTACAGTGGTAGTGTCACAGTGGTAGTGTCACAGTGGTAGTGTGTCACAGTGGTAGTGTGCTACAGTGGTAGTGTCACAGTGGTAGTGTCACAGTGGTAGTGTCACAGTGGTAGTGTTACAGTGGTAGTGTGTCACAGTGGTAGTGTGCTACAGTGGTAGTGTCACAGTGGTAGTGTGGAACCTTAGTGTTCTGGTCACGGCTCGCTGATACAAACTACCAAACTCACTCTCATTCTTTTTTCTCTCTTTTACGCCAAATTTATTTCCTAAGAGCCGTTATTCTATCTCAAACACCCGATTTACTCTCTCTCTTTCTCTCTCTATTACGCCGAATTTATTTTATCTAGAGTTATTATCTCACCTCGACTCATTCACAAGCCTGATGTGCTGCATTCCTTAAACGTAGCTGCATAACCCTTACGGATTTAGCGCTTTCCCAACTCACCAAAGTGGTCAAACACGTATGAGGTAGCCTGGTACTGTTAGGTGAATACTGGCAGCGGGTGTCCGCAGGTACCTTGACACTGCTAGGTGAACACTGGCAGCGGGTGTCCTCAGGTACCTTGGTACTGCTAGGTGAAAACTGGCAGCGGGTGTCCGCAGGTACCCTGGTACTGATAGGTGAACAGTGACAGTGGGTGTCCGCAAGTACCTTGACACTGATAGGTGAACACTGGCAGCGGGTGTCCTCAGGTACCTTGGTACTGCTAGGTGAAAACTGGCAGCGGGTGTCCGCAGGTACCTTGACACTGCTAGGTGAACACTGGCAACGGGTTTCCGCAGGTACCTTGACACTGCTAGGTGAACACTGGCAGCAAGTGTCCGCAGGTACCCTGACACTGCTAGGTGAACACTGGCAGCGGGTGTCCGCAGGTACCTTGACACTGCTAGGTGAACACTAGCAGCGAGTGTCCGCAGATACACTGGTACTGATATGTGAGCACTGGCAGCGTGTGTCCGCAGGTACCGTGGTACTGATAGGTGAACAGTGGCAGTGGGTGTCAGCAGGTACCTTGACACTGCTTGGTGAACACTGGCAGCGGGTGTCCGTAGGTACCTTGGTACTGCTAGGTGAAAACTGGCAGCGGGTGTCCGCAGGTACCTTGGTACTGCTAGGTGAAAACTGGCAGCGGGTGTCCGCAGGTACCTTGACACTGCTAGGTGAACACTGGCAGTGGGTGTCCGCAGGTACATTGACACTGCAAGGTGAACACTGACAGCGGGTGTCCGCAGGTGCCTTGACACTGCTAGGTGAACACTGGCAGCAAGTGTCCGCAGGTACCTTGACACTGCTAGGTGAACACTGGCAGCAAGTGTCCGCAGGTACCCTGACACTGCTAGGTGAACACTGGCAGCGGGTGTCCGCAGGTACCTTGACACTGCTCGGTGAACACTGGCAGTGTGTGTCCGCAGGTACCCTGATACTATTAGGTGAACACTGGCAGTGAGTGTCCGCAGATACCCTGGTACTGCTAGGTAAACGCTCGCAGCGGGTGCCTACAGGTACACTGTACTACTAGGTGAACCCTGGTAGCGGATTTCCGCAGGTACCCTGATACTGCTAGGCGAACACTAGCAGCGGGTGTCTCCAGATACCCTGGTACTGCTAGGTGAAAACTGGCAGCGGGTGTCCGCAATCACCCTGGTACTGCGAGGTGAACACTGGCAGCGGGTGTCCACAGGTACTGCTAGGTGAACACTGGCAGTGGGTGTCCTCAGGTACATTGGTACTGCTAGGTGAACACTGGCAGTGGGTGTCCGCAGGTACACTGGTACTGCTAGGTGAACACTGGCAGCGGGTGTCCGCAGGTACCCTGGTACTGTTAGGTGAACACTGGCAGCGGGTGTACGCAGGTACACTGATACTCCTAGGTAAACACAGACAGTGGGTTTCCTCAGGTACACTGGTACGGCTACGTGAACACTGGCAGTGGGTGTCCGCAGACTTGTCAACATCTGCACTAACCTGGGGTCCACATCTGCACGAACCTGGGATAAACATCTTCTGCATTACCCTGGGGTCAACATCTCCTGCACTACCCTGGGGTCAACATCTGCACTACCCTGGGGTCAACATCTGCACCACCCTGGGGTCAACATCTCCTGCACCACCCTGGGGTCAACATCTGCACTACCCTGGGGCCAACATCACCTGCACTACCCTGGGGTCAACATCTCCTGCACCACCCAGGAGTCAACATTACCTACACTACCCTGGAGTCAACATCTCCTGCACCACCCTGGAGTCAGCATCACCTGCACCACCCTGGGGTCAACATCACCTGCACCACCCTGGGGTCAACATCACCTGCACCACTTTGGGGTCAACATCACCTGCACCACACTGGGGTCAACATCACCTGCATCCCTGGCAACATTACCTGCACACCTGGGTCAACATCCCTGCAACACCCTGGGGTCAATCCCCTGCAACCCTGGGGGTCAAATACCTGCCCCACCCGGGGGGTCAATCACTGCATGCCCTGGGGTAAACATCACTGCATCCCGGGGTAAATCCATGCCCCCACCGGATTTCAACTCATGCACACCTGGGTCAACCCTGCAACACCCGGGGGTTTAAACATCACCTGACTCCCCTGGGTCAACATTACCTCATACCCTGGGGTCAACACCCACTACCTGGGGTTAAATTGCCATGGGGTCAATGCGCACATTGGGTAAACATACCCTGGTACACTTGCCGGGGTAACATCACCTGCACCACCTGGGGTCAATATCACTCCCCTGGAGTCACACACATGCATTTACCTGGGTGTCAAATCACCTGCATACCCTGGGGTAACATCACCTACTACTGGGTCAACCATAAACCTGCACACCTGGGTCAATCACTGCCCCACCCTGGAGTCAACATACCTGCCCCACCCTGGGTCAACATCACCTACACTACCCTGGGGGTCAACATCACCTGCACCACCCTGGGGTCAACATCACCTAAATTACCTGGTCAACATCACCTCACTACCCTGGGGTCAACATCACCTGCACACCCTGGGGTCAACATCCCCTGCACTCCCCTGGGTCAACATCACCTGCACCACCTGGGTCAATCTGCACCTGCCAACCACCCTGGGGTCAACATTCACCTGCACCACCTGGGGTCAACATCCCTTTGCACCACCCTGGGGTCAACATAAAACCGGGGCAACCACCCTGGGGTCAACATCCCCTACACTCCCCTGGGGTCAACATCCCTGCCCCACCTGGGCGTCAAATTCCCCTAAAACTACCTGGGGGTTAACATCCCCTGCACCACCCTGGGGGTCAACATCACCCCTTGGAAACCTACTAGGGGGTTTCAACATCACCTGCATACCCTGGAGTCAACATCACCTGCACCACCCTGGGGTTAACTCACCGGGGAAACCCACCCTGGAGTCAAATCGCCTGGAAACTCCCCCAAAAAGGGGTCAACATCACCTGCTCCCCCCGGGGGGTCAACATCACCTCATACCCTGGGGTCAACATCACCTACACACCTGGGTCAACATCCCCTGAAACACCCTGGGGTAAACATCACCTGCACCCCCTTGGGGGCAACATCACCTGCACCCCCCTGGGTAAAACATCACCTCCACACCCCTGGGGTCAACATCCCTGCCCCACCTGGGGTCAACATCACCTCCCCAAACCCTGGGTCAACATCCCCTGCACCACCCTGGGGTCAACATCCCCCTCCCCACCCTGGGGTCAACATCACCTGCACCTCCTTGGGGTCAACATCACCTGCACCACCCTGGGGTCCACATCACCTGCCCCCCTTGGGGTAAACATCACTGCACCACCCTGGGGTCAAACATCCCCTGCACCACCCTGGGGTAACATCCCCTGCCCCACCTGGGGTCAAATCACCTCACTACCTGGGGTAACATCACTCACTACCGGGGTCAACATCACTGCACCCCTGGGTCAACATCACCTGCACCCCTGGGTCAAACATCACCTGCACCCCTGGGTCAACATCACCTGCACCACCCTGGGGTCAACATCCCCGCACCACCCTGGGGTCAACATCACCTACACCCTGGGTCACATCGCCTGCACACCTGGGTCAACATACCTACACTACCCTGGGGTCAACATCAGCCTGCACATCCTGGGTCAACATCACCTACCACTGTAACACCTGGGGTCAACATCAGCACCACCTGGGTTCCATACACCTGGGTCACTACTATGGGTCAAATCACCTGCACCACCTGGAGTCAACATCACCTGCACCACCTGGGGTAACATTCACCTGCACACCCTGGGTCAACATCCCTGCACTACCCTGGGGTCAACATCACCTGCACCACCCGGGGTCAACATCACCTGCACTACCTGAGGTCAAATACTGCACCACCCTGGAGGTCAACATCACTGCACACCCTGGGGTCAACATACCTGCACCACCGGGTCAAACATCACCATGCACCACCCTGGGGTCAACATCACCACACTACCTGGGGTCAACATCGCTGCACTATCCTGGGGTCACATCACCTACACTACCCTGGGGTCACATCACTGCACCACCCTGGGGTCAACATACTCACCTGCCACCTACCACTGGAGTCAACATCAACTGCACCTAAACCTGGGAGTCAACATCACCTGGCAACACACTGACGGGGTCAACATCACCTGCACTACCCTGAGGTCAACATCACCTGCACCACCTGGGTCAACATCACCTGCACCACCCTGGGGTCAACATCACCTGCACCACCTGGGTCAACATCACCTGCACCACCCTGGGTCAACATCACCTACACACCCTGGGGTTCAACATCTGCCGCACACCTGGAGTCAAATCACCTACACACCTGGGTCAACATCACCTGCCACCTGGAGTCACATCACTGCACCACCCTGGGAGTCAACATCACCTGCACCACTTGGGGTCAACATCACCTGCACCACCTGGGGTCAACATTCACCTGCACACCCTGGGTCAACATCACCTGCACCACCTGGGGTCAACATCACCTGCACCACCCTGGGGTCAACATCACCTGCACCACCCTGGGGTCAACATCACCTGCACCACCCTGGAGTCAACATCACCTGCACCACCCTGGGGTCAACATCACCTGCACCACCCTGGGGTCAACATCACCTGCACCACCCTGGGGTCAACATCACCTGCACCACCCTGGGGTCAACATCACCTGCACCACCCTGGGGTCAACATCACCTGCACCACCCTGGAGTCAACATCACCTGCACCACCCTGGGGTCAACATCACCTGCACTACCCTGGGGTCAACATCACCTGCACTACCCTGGGGTCAACATCACCTGCACTATCCTGGAGTCAACATCACCTGCACCACCCTGGGGTCAACATCACCTGCACCACCCTGGGGTCAACATCACCTGCACCACCTGGGGTCAACATCACCTGACCACCCGGGTAACTCACCTGCACACCTGGGGTCAACATCACCTGCACCACCCCTGGGGTCAACATCACCTGCACCACCCTTGGGGTCAACATCACCTGCACACCCTGGAGTCAACATCACCTGCACCACCCTGGAGGTCAAATCATCACCTGCACTCACCTGGGTCAACATCACCTGCACTACCCTGGGGTCAACATCACCTGCACAGCTCTGGAGTCAACATCACCTGCACCACCCTGGGGTCAACATCACCTGCACCACCCTGGGGTCAACATCACCTGCACCACCCTGGGGTCAACATCACCTGCACCACCCTGGGGTCAACATCACCTGCACCACCCTGGGGTCAACATCACCTGCACTACCCTGGAGTCAACATCACCTGCACCACCCTGGAGTCAACATCACCTGCACCACCCTGGAGTCAACATCACCTGCACCACCTGGAGTCAACATCACCTGCACACCCTGGGGTCAACATCACCTTCACACCCTGGGTCAACATCACTGCACCACCTGGAGTCAACATCACCTGCACCACCCTGGGTCAACATCACCTGCACCACCCTGGAGTCAACATCACCTGCACCACCTGGGGTCAACATCACCTGCACTACCCTGGGGTCAACATCACCTGCAACTACCTGGGGTCAACATCACCTGCACTACCTGGGGTCAACATCACCTCACCACCCTGGGTCAACATCACCTGCACCACCTGGAGTCACATCACTCACCCTGCCCACTCACACCTGGGGTCAACATCCACCTGCACACCACCCTGGGGTCAACATCACTGCACACCCTGGGTCAACTCACCTGCACCACCCTGGAGTCAACATCACCTGCACCACCCTGGGGTCAACATCACCTGCACTACCCTGGGTCAACATCACCTGCACCACCTGGGGTCAACATCACCTGCACCACCTGGAGTCAACATCACCTTACACCTACCCTGGAGTCAACATCACCTGCAACACCTGGGTCAACATCACCTGCACCACCCTGGGGTCAACATCACCTGCACCACCCTGGGTCAACATCACTGCACCACCCTGGGGTCAACATCACCTGCACCACCTGGAGTCAACATCACCTGCACCACCCTGGAGGTCAACATCACCTGACAGGTTTCCACCCTGGAGTCAACATCACCTGCACCACCCTGGAGTCAACATCACCTGCACCACCCTGGAGTCAAACATCACCTGTCACATCGACCCTGGAGTCAACATCACCTGCACCACCCTGGGGTCAACATCACCTGCACCACCTGGGTCAACATCACCTGCACCACCTGGGGTCAACATCACCTGCACCACCCTGGGGTCAACATCACCTGCACCACCCTGGGGTCAACATCACACTGCACCCACCCTGGAGTCAACATCACTGCACCACCCTGGGTCAACATCCACTGCACTTCACCCTGATGGGGTCACATCACCTGCACCTGGGGTCAACATCACCTGCACCACCTGGGTCAAACATCACCTGCACCACCCTGGGTCAACATCACCTGCACCACCCTGGGGTCAACATCACCTGCACCACCCTGGGGTCAACATCACCTGCACACCCTGGGGGTCAACATCACCTGCACCACCTGGAGTCAACATCACTGCACCACCCTGGAGGTCAACATCACCTGCACCACCCTGGGAGTCAAACCCCCCCAATCACCTGCACCACCCTGGGGTCAACATCACTGCCCACCCTGGAGTCAACATCACCTGCACCACCCTGGAGTCAACATCACCATGCCACCCTGGAGTCAACATCACCTGCACCACCCTGGAGTCAACATCACCTGCACCACCCTGGAGTCAACATCACCTGCACCACCCTGGAGTCAACATCACCTGCACCACCCTGGAGTCAACATCACCTGCACACCCTGGAGTCAACATCACCTGCACCACCCTGGAGTCAAAATCACCTGCACCACCTGGAGTCAAACATCAACCTACACCACCACTGGAGTCAACATCACCTGCACCACCCTGGAGTCAACATCACTGCACCACCTGGGGTCAAACATCACCTGCAACATCACACCTGGAGGTCAACATCACTGCACCACCCTGGGGTCAACATCACCTGCACACCCTGGGTCAACATCACCTGCACCACCTGGGGTCAACATCACCTGCACCACCCTGGAGTCAACATCACCTGCACCACCTGGGTTCAACATCACCTGCACCACCCTGGAGTCAACATCACCTGCACTACCCTGGGGTCAACATCACCTGCACTACCTGGGTCAACATCACCTGCACCACCCTGGAGTCAACATCACCTGCACCATCCCTGGAGTCAACATCACCTGCACCACCCTGGGTCAACATCACCTGCACCACCCTGGGTTCAACATCACCTGCAACCACCCTGGGGTCAACATCACCTGCACCCCTGGGGTCAACATCACTGCACCACCTGGGGTCAACATCACCTGCACCACCCTGGAGTCAACATCACCTGCACCACCCTGGAGGTCAACATCACCTGCACCACCCTGGAGTCAACATCACCTGCACCACCCTGGAGTCAACATCACCTGCACCACCCTGGAGTCAACATCACCTGCACCACCCTGGAGTCAAATCACCTTGACCACCCTGGAGTCAACATCACCTGCACCACCCTGGAGTCAAATCACCTGGCACCACCCTGGAGTCAACATCACCTGCACCACCCTGGATGTCAACATCACCTGCACCACCTGGAGTCAACATCCTGCACCCCTGGAGTCACACATCCACCTGCCACCACCCTGGAGTCAACATCACCTGCACCACCCTGGAGTCAACATCACTGCACCACCCTGGAGTCAACATCACCTACACCACTGGAGTCAACATCACCTGCACCACCCTGGGGTCAACATCACCTGCACCACCCTGGAGTCAACATCACCTGCACCACCCTGGGGTCAACATCACCTGCACCACCCTGGAGTCAACATCACCTGCACCACCCTGGGGTCAACATCACCTGCACCACCCTGGAGTCAACATCACCTGCACCACCCTGGAGTCAACATCACCTGCACCACCCTGGAGTCAACATCACCTATACCACCCTGGAGTCAACATCACCTGCACCACCCTGGAGTCAACATCACCTACACCACCTGGAGTCAACATCACCTGCACCACCCTGGAGTCAACATCACCTGCACCACCCTGGAGTCAACATCACCTGCACCACCCTGGAGTCAACATCACCTGCACCACCCTGGAGTCAACATCACCTACACCACCCTGGAGTCAACATCACCTGCACCACCCTGGGGTCAACATCACCTGCACCACCCTGGAGTCAACATCACCTGCACCACCCTGGGGTCAACATCACCTGCACCACCCTGGGGTCAATATCACCTGCATTAACCTCGGGTAAGCCACTACAAGCACACTGTTTTGTGTTGGAATATATAATACATAGTTTAATTAGTAATATTTTGGGATCACTCAACCAACGACTTCAAAAAACATATTATAAAAAAAAATCAATTGGAACAAACTTAGCCTTCAATATTAAAAAAGGAAGCACTAAATCCGTATGTTTCACTTAAAACTCTTATTGTTCTTCTTAATGTTAATACATATGGGAAGAATTTGATGTGGGGGAAAGGGGTTAGCTCCAATTCCTTGGATCAAATCAATTACGCGAGGAAGGTAAGTTTTCTTAAGAAGACTCAAAAGCAAGCAATAAGTTATGTCAAATATTGTGGTTCAACATATGAAGTGTCATTATTCTTCATGATACTGTTTTGAACTGGCAAATTACAACGCTGTTAATGACCTAATTACCGCAATTACTGCATAAATTGTGAACTGAACTGTTAATAGCCAAGAATAAATTAGATTTTCACCCGAAGACAACATTATATATATATATATATATAATATATATATTATATATATATATATATATATATATATATATAATATATATATATATATATATTATAACACTAGGCTTGATGCTCAGAATTTTCAGCAAGTATCCCAGATCTGCTAGAAACAGATAAAAAAAAGTCTAGTTTATATATATATATATATATATATATTATATATATATATATATATATATATATATATATATATATATATATATATATATATATGTCGTGCCGAATAGGCAGAACTTGCGATCTTGGATTAAATAGCAACGCTCATTTTGCCATATAGGATAAGCGAAAATTTGTGTATGCAATAATTTCGCCAAAATCATTCTGAACCTAACGAAAAAAATATATTTCACTGTGTTTGTTTAGTATTAAATTACTGTAAACAAATCTAAAATATATATAGTTGGGTTAGGCTAAAATAAATTACTCTTGTTATAATAAGGTTAGGTGAGTTTTCTAAGATTCTTTTGGTGCAAAATTAAAAATTTTTACATTAACATTAATGAAAAAAATATATCTTTAAACGTATAAGAGAAAATTTTAGAAAGGACTTAATTTTAAATGAGTTCTTGCTAATTGACCAGTTTTACATATTCGGCAAGACATTATATATATACATGTATATATATATATATATATATATATATATATATATATATATATATAGGTTATTTCTTACCGTTCTCCCACCAGAGGGCCACAGACATCAATGAAAGCATCATCACATAACGAAGATTGGTGTCAGTGATGTTCCGTGATCAATGCAGCTGCATTAATCACACAGTTGCATCTATACTGCCTTTGTGTCTTTATCCATCGTGTTGGTGTTTTATATAATTTGTCTCCTCCCTGGGAGGAATTGAGGGCCGCGAGGGCGAGAGGAAAGGGGCGATAACCCCCTGGAACCATCAAGAAACAGCTGGGGTTCCTCCAGTATCAACACGATGTCTCTGATTAGCGTTACACCGGAAGCACTTGCGCAGCCGGTATACCAGTGTTCTACACCAACCTCTAAGACGGTCTATAAAATAACACACCAATACCAACCCATACGCAGTATCCACCGACAGTTACTGGGAGTGTCTTGCGTCGGGATTGTTTATATATTAGGTTAGCTTAAGTTAGAGTACGTTATCTATGCTCATTAAAAAAAAGGTAAATATAGCCAAAAACAAGAAAAAAATTCTACATATCTGACAGCTTGGTCTCTTGGGCCAACGAAGGTAATGTTCATTTTAGTACGCTGTTAACGTGACGTTTGCTACATACTAGCCAAGACATTAACACTAGCCAAGACAACATTAACACTTGCCAAGATAAACACTAGTCAAGACAACAAACACTAGCCAAGACAACCTAAACACTAGCCAAGACAACATTAACACTAGTCAGGACATCAACACTAGTCAGGTCAACACTACACAAAACAAACACTAGCCAACACAACATAAATACTTGTTAGGACAACATAAACACTAGCCAAGACAACAAACACTAGCCAACACCACAAGCATCACACCACCAGAAACATCACAACACCATGAGCATCACAACATAACGAGCACCACAACATTACAATCATCATAATACCACAAGCATCAAAACATCACAACACCACAAGCATCACGGCACAATCATCACAACACCACAAGCATCACGGCACAATCATCACAACACGAGCATCACACCACAACCATCACAACTCCACAAACATAACACCACAACCACGAGCATCACAATATATCACAACACTATCAGCATCAAAACACCACGAACGTCACAATACCTCACACCACAAGCATCGCAACACAATCACAACACGAGTATCACAATACAATCACAATACCACAAACTCAACGCCATGTTATTCACAACACCACGAGCATCGCAACACAAACATCACACCAACAGCATCAAAACACTACAAACAACACTACGACCATCACAATGCAAACATCGCAACACCACAAACATCACAACCACCAACCACTATCAAAACCAATAACTCTCTTGTTCATCTTTCCGAGAGTTTTTCTATTCCCAGAGCCCAGCCCTGAGCCAGGCTCGTCTGGTTCCTGCCTGGTCAACCAGGAGGCTGTTGCTGCTAGCGGCCCGCTGGCCCACATATCCATCACAGTCTGGCTGATCTGGCACCTGGTGAAGATACTTGTCCAGTTTCCTCTTGAAGACTTCTAATTTTGTTCCAGCAGTGTTCCAGATATCTTCTGTTAGTGTTGAGTAGTCTGCGACCACGTATGTTGATAGTGTACCCTAACTGCGTCCACTGCACCAATTTTTCGTTTTTTTTTTGTGCACTTCCCATATCTCTCACTCCTGTATGTTGTTATGGCAGGTGTGCAGACTTGGGACCAGGACCTTAAGTACTTCTGAGGTACATATTATCAAGTAGTATCTCTTTTACGCTCCAGTGAATACATATTTGGGACTTAAGGCGCTTCTAGTAATTTAAATGCTCGACTGACCACGAACACACCCACTCTCACAAGCAGCAACACAACCATCACCTGTAGCAACACAACCATTATCACAAGTAGCAACACAACCATCGCCTGTAGCAACACAACCATTATCACAAGTAGCAACACAACCATTATCACAAGTAGCAACACAACCACTATCACAGGTAGCAACACAACCATCGCCTGTAGCAACACAACCATTATCACAAGTAGCAACACAACCACTATCACAAGTAGCAACACAACCACCATCAACTGTAGCAACAAAACCACTATCACAAGTAGAAACATAACCGCCATCACCTGTAGCAATACAACAACCATCACAAGTAGCAACACAACTGCCATCACACATAGGAACACAACCACCATCACGACCACCACCATAACCAACAACAGCCATCACATTTAACATCAAACCACCATCACAAGTAACAACACAACCAATACGACCACCATCGCAACCAACACGACCACCACCACAACCAACAAGACCACCACAATCAACAAAATTACTACCACCACAACCAACAAGATTACTACCGCTACAACCAACACCACCACCACAACCAACTAAACTATTACCGCCACAAGCAACAACAGAACCACAAACAACCAGACCACCACAACCAACACCACCACCACAACCAATAGGTCATAAAAGCGCCGATACTTCATGTTCACAACGTGATAATTAAAAATGTTTCCCGTGTCAACAAAGTTGTGTTGTTCTCCCTTGATCACAAAAAACAGATCACAGTTCATAAAACATAGTTACCGCTATCATAACGACTAATTACGACGCTCACATTATATTATGTGTATTAAAATCAACCAGGTCTATTTATCATAATTAACCTGATAATAATAGCGGCAATCAATATGCAGGGCTCGTAAAAAATACCAATGAAGTAATTAAATAATATAATAACCAGATAATAACGAAAAATGTAATCATATATTTGCCAGCAGTTGAGGTGTGTATGAGACACCCTGATAATATATATATATATATATATATATATATATAATATATATATATATATATATATATATATATATATATATATATATATATATATATATACACAAAGCAAACACACACACGTATTCGAAATGTAATTGTCAAACAAATTTTTGTATTTATATTTGTCATGTATATTTTAAACTTTTATGTACTATATCCAATAAACTATGTATTTATATAGGTATGAATAAAATATGGGATGGTAGAAGAATGTTAGAAGAGTCTCACGGAGAGCAATCTCAATTTTTTTGCAAATCGAAGGTAACGGATCTCCACATTTGCACAACTGGACTTCATCCCGTGATAAAAAAAAAAAAAAATTCCCTCCTTCGCGCACCGTGATTGAGACGGCTTCCCACCTATTCCGTTACTGAGATACTTCTGGTGTCCTGTCCCACCACCACCACCACCGACAACTCTCGTCTCCTGGTCTACAATAAGGACTATTACTGCCTCCTGAATGGGACCACTTCCACCACCTGCCTCGTGATGCTGACCCCCTCTCCGCCTCTTATCCTATATCTTACGACAATACCGAGTGTCTCCGAAAAGGCGCCCCCCCCCCATACTCCAGTGTTTCTAGCGCTACTTATCAACAGTTACCATCGCCAATGTATTTACTCTAGCCATCTTTAATTAACGTCTTAGAAAAGTTCCCGCTGGACAACAGATGATAAGAGAGTCTTCCAATGAGAAGTAATTTAAATAGACGGATTTTAATGGGAAAGACTTAATTTACAACTAACTCATAATTTGGAAAGAAATGTTTAAGACAATGTTTCGGTCCGTCCGGGACACTGGTGGATGATAACAGTCGGAGGATACGATGTAAATTGTTTGGACAACCGACAATTTTGGAACACTGTGCCAGACTGTGAAGCTCTTCTCCCAGGCTGAGGGACTGACCACCTCAAAACTGCTCTTCTCCCAGGCTGAGGGACTGACCACCTCAAAACTGCTCTTCTCCCAGGCTGAGGGACTGACCACCTCAAAACTGCTCTTCTCCCAGGCTGAGGGACTGACCACCTCAAAACTGCTCTTCTCCCAGGCTGAGGGACTGACCACCTCAAAACTACATCTTCAAATGTGATGTACTGCTTACATCGTCAATACATCTCTACTGCTTCTGCTGCACTGCGCTGAAGAAGCCTACTGTGTAGGCGAAACGTTGAGGAATAAAATACGTAACTGTTGCACATGTGTGTTACTCATCAACTTGTCGGTATTGTATACCACATTCATACACAAGAGAGCAGAGCACATGCATAGCACTATATTAAACACTGAACCCCATAAGCAGAGGTCATAACGTTAAGTTCTTGCCGCCCAGGACAAACTTCTTGGTATTCAAGAAAAGCTTCACTCGTGAAAACTTACCAGGTATTTTATCAAGCGAGACCATCAAGAAACACCGCAAAGGCAATTAAAATACTGATCGCCAGAGATCCTTGTTTATATTCCAAACAACATATGAAAGAAACATCACACCCGCTCAACTATTCATCCAACCTATATATGTAAAGCTACTAAAGTTCTCGCTTTAATGACGGTACCCGGGAGTTCCACTCATCTCTACCGCAAACCACTTGAATCTATTAGCTACTTCCAGCACGTTAATTACATCCCCTTTATTTATGTTTTCCATTTATACACTTCAGTCACATTCCCTAATTCTACGTCTTTCAAAAGAATGTAAACACCGTGCATCCGGCCTGTCGTAGAAAGGTTTCTTATACATGGGATCAACTCAGTCATCTTTCACTACATTTCCCAGCACGTATATTATGTTTATTCTTTCCTATGGAGACTAGAACTGAACAACGTAATCTAAGAGAGCCCATACCAAAGATACACAAAGTTGAAGTATTGTGCTCATAATCAAACTCCTAAAATATAACAGGAAATACCACCCTAACACAGCACTAAAATTGCCACTCTGTAAGACAACGCGTTTAGCAGGTTTAGCTGAGAAATCTGCCTTGGTCTTCCTCCCCAGCAGTGGTGAAGCCACAAGCAGCGGGATGCAGCTTCCGGTGCAGCACGTGGCGAGTGTGTGACAGGGTCTGACGGAGGACACCTTGAGAAGTGCGACAGCGAACACTCAAAAGCTATGTACTGCCGCAGGTGCTACATCAGGCGGACACTGTAGGAGATTTCTCTGACGAGTCAACTAAACGCCTCAGAACAGATTTTTGCTTCCAGGTTCTGGATATATAGTTGCATTTTTGTCAGTTTTTTTAAGAGGTTTCGTGATAAAATGTAGAGAAATTTAAGTTCATTATCTACTGTCAAGATACTAAGTATAGATTTTAGCAGAGTAAATAATAACTCAAGGTCGCAAAATCCGCGCACTAACATCAAATATTTTTAAAATATTCTCGGATACTTCAACGCGACTTCTCTTATCTGCCAACAGTTTGCAATTTCCTTCTCAACGACCAGCACGTAAGAAGCGATTAATAGGTGTGTGTGTAAATCATTGAAACTAATATGAAGGACAGTGATAAATGACAGGCTGGTAATAACACTGCTTATCGTTCACAATTTTGTTAAGTGTAAAGCCTATCGAGTGCATGTGGCACATCAAGGTTGTAATTTGCTTGTACATAACATCAAATACACTTAATCCCTAATATAAGGATGAAAGTAAACCCTGTGTATTCTACATGTCAAGATATACACCTCACTGTGTTATATAATTTTAGTCACAATAGCCTAGCAGCTGGGTTTCCTGCAACACACCAACTCTTAATAAATAACTCACAATAACAAGTTAAATACCAGATAGCTACACAGGAATACTCAGTATCACTGTAAGCCAAAGCGTTTAATACGTATATTATTTTAACTGAAAGGAATAAACTGCAAAACCTTTTATAGCGGCCGTAACATTCACTAATTCCTGACAGCGACACGCAGTGTGGAGTGTTGCATGCTCTCACTGCAAATGTTCACACTAATATTACTGAGATTTCTAAGACATACCCGTGGCCAGTTTCGAGGGTTATTATACTATTGCATCACTGTTGCTTGCTTGGTTAACTAGGCTGTTGCTGTTAGTTAATAATCCAGCCGCTGTCCGTTTCTTCCTCTCACCTAGCCTAGGAACTGCGACAATATCCTCTCAAAGTCTGTAAAGTGTGTTAATTTGTCTCGCTCAAGTCCAACTCAACGCAAAGTTAAAAGCACTACTATTGCATCTATTCCATTCTCAAGGGCCTCTATTACTCCGGCCATACAGAACTGAATAAAACCACAGATATGAATAAATTACAATGTATGAAAGTCATAATACCGTGGCTGAAACAATTTACAACAAACCCTTAAATCAATAACGGAAGACAACGTTTCGATCCCAAACCATACCACGGACGGGAATAGAACCCGCGATCAGAGTCTCAAATCGTGTCATTACGATTTCCCCGAGTCGTTTCGATCCCTCCTGAACCAAACATCTAGTACCCATTTAGTTGTAAATTATAAAACACATACATGTGCACAATTAGCCTCTTACAAACGCAGTAAATGTTTACAAAGAAAATTGTAAGCACAGTCCCATACAAACACCGCAAATGTTTATAAAGAAAATAGTAAACTTAAAGTGAGCGAGGGTTGTGGGGCAGCAGGAGCATCAGCTTGGTATAACTTAGTGAGCGCGGGCCCCCAGGGAGCACCACAGGAGTGCAACTCCCTCCACCACCACCAACCATCCCCGGGACCAACGATTAACGCACGTGCTGCTATCACTAAAACATGTGTTGCATTTACAGCTTTGTAGTTAATGTATTTGTAGCGTTGCAGTCAATGTGTTACTCGTTAAAGTTAATGTTTTACACGCTTTATTAAATGTATTACACCTTGTACTTACGTTGTAGTCTATGTACTTCATGTAGCTAATAATGTATACGTATCCGATAAGAATTATTGTATGAACTTGTATGTATGCTTATGTTTATAATACAAATAAATTTAAAACATTTTGCAAATTTTGCCACCGATCCAGCTAGTTTATTGTGCACCCCAAATCCATGCAGTGGACGCTAGCGCGAGAGCATTTGTTTGTTGTTTTATTTTGTTTACAAAGAGCTAGAACCTTACAGTAACTTGAGCGCTTCAAACATCTCCATTTCTATCAAATTTAGAGTACCATTATGCTACCGTTTTCACTAATTCACTCATTACCTAAATCATATTCGCTAAGCAAGTAGTCAAAAAAAAAATTTTTTTTCACATTCCGGAAAACATATCCATATTTCGTCTTGTCATCGGCAGTAACAGCAAATTCAGACGAAAGGGAAAATATCTCCACTATTTATGTAGAAAGATATGCGACCCAGGGTCGGGGGACAGAGAACATTTGCACACACTAAGGCCTAGGAACTAAGCACTAGCAATAGTATATCTGGGTATAAATTATTTATAAGTTTGCCATTTCTTTATCTGTTAAGCTAATTCTGCTCAGTTTCTTGATTATATATATATATATATATATATATATATATATATATATATATATATATATATATATATATATATATATATATATATATATATATTATATATATATTATAATTATATTATATATATATTATATATATTATATATATATTATATATATATTATATATATATTATATATTATAAAATATATATATATATATATATATATATATATATATATATATATATATAAAACGGGGTTTATGTACTGTGTATTCTACATACAGTAAATTATGCTTAATAATTCGAAACGGGCGAACTTTTAGAGATCATTATCTCTCAGTCCACAGCAAGATTAGCACATACACACCCTATCAAAGTACTGTGTACTTTGTTAGTGTGTAGGTTCGAATCCTGCTGTGGACTGAGAGATATTTGTTAGCGGTAAATTATGTATGTGACTGTATTTCAGTCTCCCTTCCCAACCACCTACTGGTCATCTCAACTTCTACTACTTTCTAGGGTGAGCGCTAAATGACCAGGGGTCGCACAACGCCGGGGAAATGGGATGAAATCAGATTCGATCCATGGAAAAGGAGGGTAGGTCCAATTTCCTGGATCAAGAGCGCTTCACTGGCATCGCGGCACCTTTCTTCAAGGGTGGTTTTGTGAGCTCCAGGTCTCCCCACCACCACCTGGGAGCTCCAGGTCTCTCAATCACCACCTGTGAGCTCCAGGTCTCTCCATCACCTGTGAGCTCCAGGTCTCTCCACCACCACCTGTGAGCTCCAGGTCTCTCCACCACCACCTGTGAGCTCCAGGTCTCTCCACCACCACCTGTGAGCTCCAGGTCTCTCCACCACCACCTGTGAGCTCCAGGTCTCCCCACCACTACCTGTGAGATCCAGGTCTCTCCACCACAACTACCTGTGAGCTCCAGGTCTCCCCACCACTTAAGTCTCACCACAGGTCTGTCAGCCGGAGGATATTGTTCACCAGCATCGGTGCGCATCTTAACCGTCACTTGTAGCAGCAACATCATAGCCAGTTAATGTTTGTCGTATTTACATTTCTTGAATGTTCAATGGGCTTAATGGAGAGAGAGGAAAACAGCAACTGGAAATTAATAGACTGGGTGTTAATGCAGACTGTCACAATGCAGCAAGACAGGGACCTAACCTGCTTCACGGAGACCGGAGGAGATTTACTAAGGTACGTCAGCAGTGCATTGTTATCTAATTCTATACAAGTTACAGGGTGAATTATATTGTATGAGGTTCGCCGAAGTTACAGGGTGAGAGCACCCGCGGTGGGACGCTGTCCTCTCCCATAAGTTACATGGTAGGGAAAAAATCCAGCTATGTTTTCCTGTCATATTCCCACACGCGCAAGATGGGCTACATACCTGAAGTAATGAAAGCTGTCAGCCAAAGCTGGGAAACTTCAGTAGGGCTATGAGGATATCGGCAAACATTCCAGTATGGGTTCAGTAGCTTTGTAAATGGAGGCAGAGTGATGGGAATTGGGATAGGGTAATAATAGTGATGGTGTTTAGGAAAGGTAATAGCAGCGATGGAGTTTGGGATAAGGTAATAGCAACGATGGAAGGTAGGCCACGATAACAAGTGATGGAAGCTGGGATAGGGCAATCTCAGGGAAGGCTGTGATTGGGTAATATCAGTGGAGGTCAGAATCAGGTAATATCTGTGATGGAGGCCAGAATCAGGTAATATCCGTGATGGAGGCCAAATCAGGTAATATCCGTGATGGAGGCCAGAAACAGGTAATATCAGTGATGGAGGCCAGAATCAAGTAGTATAAGTGATGGAGGCCAGAGTCAAGTAATACCAGTGATGGAAGCCAGAATCAGGTAATATCAGTGATGGAGGCTGGGATACACGAATATCAGTGATTAGGACTGATTAGTTAAAAGCAGTAACGGGAGATGAAATTGGGTAAAATCATTGATGAAGACTGTTACTGGATAATAGCTGTGATGGGAGGCTGGAATAGAGTAGTGTAAGTAATGGAAGCTGGGACTAGGATAGAGTAATATCTGTGGGATTTTGGGATAAGATAGATGGAGGTTGGGATGGGATAATAATAGTGATGGAGGTAAGGATAGGGTAATAGCCGTGATGAAGGGTGATAAGGTAATGGAGGGATAGGGGTAGAGGCAACGATGGATTCTACGAAAAAAAAATATCGCCAACCCTTATATATAAATCCCCCCCTTTCCCCAGCAGCTTGGCTCAGCCTTCCCTCACCACGGGATGGCCCACAAACTCATTTCAATAATCCATTTTTTGCTTGCATTTTTTCTTCCTTCCGCCGGAGAGCAACAGGGTCCGCAGTACTGTAGGCTCATGACCGACGGGGAGCCCTCATGCGTAGCACAATAAAGCGCTAAGAATAAAAAAATCAACGAGTGGAATTTCTCACAGGTTTGTATATGGAGAGGTAAGAGGAGACGCCTAGTGTCTACAGCGCTGGTTGGGATTCCACTATATTAGCAAGAGGCTACTACACAGAATTACAACCTCCCCCTCCTCGTACACACTAGTACCGCTCTTCCCAGCTTCAGATTTTAAACATTCGATACACCGTAATGTAAGGATGCTCGAAACACCGTAATGTAAGGATGCTAGATACACAGTAATGTAAGGATGCCTGATACACAGTAATGTAAGGATGCTCGATACACCGTAATGTAATGATGCTCAATACACCGTAGTGTGAGGATACTCGATACACCGTAATGTAAAGATGCTTGATACAGTAATGTAAGGATGCTGGATACACCGTAATGTAAGGATGCTCGATACACCGTAATGTAAGGATGCTCGAAACACCGTAATGTAAGGATGCTCGATACACAGTAATGCAATGATGCTCGACACACCGTAATGTAAGGATGCTCGATACACCGTAATGTAAGGATGCTCGATACACCGTAATGTAAGGATGCTCGATACACTGTAATGTAATGATGCTCGACACACCGTAATGTAAGGATGCTCGATACACCGTAATGTAAGGATGCTCGATACACCGTAATGTAAGGATGCTCGATACACCGTAATGTAAGGATGCTCGATACACTGTAATGTAATGATGCTCGACACACCGTAATGTAAGGATGTTCGATACACAGTAATGTAATGATGCTCGATACACCGTAATGTAAGGATGCTCGATACAACGTAATGCAAGGATGCTCGATACAGTAATGTAAGGATGCTCGATACACCGCAATGTGAGGAAGCTCGATACAGTAATGTGAGGATGCTCGATACAGTAATATGAGGATGCTCGATACACCGTAATGTAATGATGCTCGAAAGACCGTAATGTAAGGAAGCTCTACACTTTAATCTTTTTAGCAAGACTGGAGTTAATTTGTTAAGTTTAAATCGACTACACGTGCGTTATTTTTCTCATTTACGCGAGAGCAATTAAGGCAGCATGTCAGCTTTACATTAACAATAAAAAATACTTTGATTCTTGAAATAAGGATTAAAGCAACTCTCACTAAATACGCTTAAAATACACGCATCGGAGTATACACACCGACATAACTCTGCGTATATAGTAAGATATATACATTTCGATGCATATACTGAAATATACACCTATCAGTGCTAGCATGACTAGGATCGTGCGAGTGTCGCATATGCCATAAACAATTTTCCCCATGATGTGACTCACAGCAAACCACTAACTAGATGACCTAAGGCACCAAGTGCAAGATTTGTTTGGCCACCAGTAGAAACTTCTTAAGTCTTGAGGAACGTAGACCGTTGGCTCATCAGATGCGATGGAGCCGGGACGTTACACATTACCTCCCTCCCCCACAGCCAACACCAACCCGACCCCGACCCACACGGCCCGCGCGGGACGGGACGACACCACCCCTGGGGCACATTTGGGGAGCTCTGGATGGGGACCGGGAAGAATTACAATGAAAGCAGTGGGAAATGTAACTAGATACGAGGCTCTTTCTCACCCATTTTATCTAAATTATTGTATATATAGAACAGGGTACTGACACCCGCAGTGCGATTATACTGTGCTACATGAATTACAGTGTGACAAGAGCTATCATTCCAGCTCAGGTTCTAAACACAACGAAATTTGTTTGACTTAAGGCCGACTGATTGCGCACAAGGTTCATAAGGTCGCATTTCACCTGTGTGCTAACACCATCAATACTTTTATCTTTAAAACCGTTATTAAAATATACTGTGTATGTACGCAAATATACACCTGGTGAATATATCCGCATTAGATATGTATTACTCTGCTTTTAAATTATAGCAGCTGAATATTTTCTAGCTTCACACGCTCATTTTAATTATTTTTTCCGCTCAGGAAACATGAAACGAAATCATGGAATGAAAATTTTGCTGGTGGATGAGTTTAATTCAGGGGCAAGCTGCAAGCTTCCGCTTAATTAGTCCCACAACAACATTCCCCTACCGATGATATCACAAGTGATTAAAAACAGGGTTACTCACCTTGTGAAGATACTGATCAAACATGCGTCCAAAATCCATATCTCCTCCGATGCAGTAGGTTGCGTCCATAATCTGTGACATAGCAGACATGCTGATTATGCTAACTTTTCTCTCTCCACTCTCTCACTACTTTTCATGAAACGCTATACAGTAAATATTATCTTCAGGTTTTATATATAAATATATTTTCTTGTTTATCTTTTTTTTCCGATCACTGTACGGGGAACGGGGGGGGCTTTCACCTGAGTGAGTTCTCTCAAGAGGTTGGGTCTGGTTTCTCTCTCTCTCTCACTCTCTCTGCTCTGCTAGAAATCAATATTTGATAAACCTGCCGTAACACAGGCGAATTCGCCAACTATTGCACTGGTTTGTATTTCGTTCGACATCAACTGTTACTTGGCTACACAATTCACATGTTCCCACCGCATCTTTTTATCTCCGGAGCGACTTCCCACAAATCCTGACCACCACCTATTTTTTTTTCTAAACCCTTCGTCAATATTAATCCGCCACAATCACTTTTAAACTACGAGTTTTTTTGATACACAGGAATGCTTTGTATTCACGAACTGGTGGTAAACACCTGGTAGATGGTAGAGTTCATCACGTGTGTAGAGAGTCGAGCGCCACACTGACACAACCGTCCCTCCACGCGGTCGCCGAGCCAATGACTTGCCAGCCGTTGCCGTGGCTCAGTCGGCCCGCGCAGGCTTGGGTTGCCACTTGGCGCATTACCCAGCCCAGCACTCTCTTCCAACGGGACACTTGCCTCTTCCAGCTGCTCCACTCACTCAGGTATGTTTATAATCGTTATTACAACCCCAGGCACACACCGCATGCTCGCAATCCGGTCAGGACCTCAGCCCAGCCCGTCTAATTTTTCACCCCGCAATGCAAAATGTGGTAGCACGCGCCGAGAGCTGAGATTTATTGCGAAATGTAGCACAGTTATCCCGTAGGTTTTTAAATGGTTGGGAGCGGTGCTGGTGTGATGAGTCCCCAGGTGGGCGGGGGTGGGCGTGAGGCTTGTATTTCCTCCCACCTCACGCCTGCCACAAACACCAGGATTTTCTCCTGTCACCAATCAATGACAAATATTTTATTCTTAATAAAAGTTGACATGAACAAAATAATTTTACCATTTTGGTGTCGTGTGTAATATTTCTTTTGTCGCCTCTTTCGTAGTGAGAACTGATATTCTCGAATATATTACTTGGAAGAAACTACATTTTCTTTGTTGTCATTTACCTTTCTTAAAGAAAATTTAACAAATCAGTTATTATTACCTCGCCGGGCTGTGGCTCGTACGTTGGACTGCGTGCGGCCAGCAGTAACAGCCTAGTTGATCAGGCCCTGATCCATCGGGAGGCCTGGTCATGGACCGGGCCGCGGGGGCGTTGATCCCCGGAATAACCTCCAGGTAACGGCAGGCGAGAAAGATGCATCATAATCTATACCTGGAATACTCTAGTCTGGAGGGACTAGTCCAAATCTGCACACAGAAATCACTCCCTACGAATGCAAAAGACTTAGACGACTCTACAACACTCCTCAATGAAACGCAGGGTGCCAAGAATACACTAAGAGATAAAACATTAAGTGTCAGAAGCACAAATCTATGCAAAACACATATATACATGTATGGGGAATTACCAATAGACCCCTCAGAGCAGTCTTCAAGAAGGAACTAGACAGATACTTAAGTCAGTGACTGATCAGCCAGGCAGTGGTTCATACGTTGGACTGCGAACGACTCTCAGGAACACCCTGGTTGTGCAAGACGTATACAATACCGACAAGATGAAAGTTAAGACACATGTGCAACATCTGGTTATCTTTATTGTAAACGTTTCGCCATCCAGTGGCTTTATCAATACAAATTCTAGGACATAATTAGAAAACAGAAGAACTATATACAAAAGATGAGGTAATGAGTCCCTCAGCCTTGGAGGTGGTGTCTACAACACAGTGGTTGTAGAGATTCTGTTTTCTAATTATGTCCTAGAATTTGTATTGATAAAGCCACTGGATGGCGAAACGTCTACAATAAAGATAACCAGATGTTGCACAAGTGTCTTAACTTTCAACACCCTGGTTGATCAAGCGCTGATCTACCGGAAGGCCTGGTCATGGGCCGGGCCGTGGAGGCCTTGACCTTCGGAACACTGTCCGGTAGACTCCATCCATTACACTCCAGGTAAATAGATACCCACCTCAACACTACACTGTACCCACTTTAACACTACAATATGATGTTCAACGAGGACGAATTCCAACTACTCCGTTATGGAAAACTGGAGGAGATACTAACTAGAACAGAGTATACTACAAACTCTGGCCATACAATAGAGCGGAAAAAAAATGTTTACCTGGAGAGAGTTCCGGGGGCCAACGCCCCCGCGGCCCGGTCTGTGACCAGGCCTCCTGGTGGATCAGAGCCTGATCAACCAGGCTGTTGCTGCTGGCTGCACGCAAACCAACGTACGAGCCACAGCCCGGCTGGTCAGGAACCGACTTTAGGTGCTTGTCCAGTGCCAGCTTGAAGACTGCCAGGGGTCTGTTGGTAATCCCCCTTATGTGTGCTGGGAGGCAGTTGAACAGTCTCGGGCCCCTGACACTTATTGTATGGTCTCTTAACGTGCTAGTGACACCCCTGCTCTTCATTGGGGGGATGTTGCATCGTCTGCCAAGTCTTTTGCTTTCGTAGTGAGTGATTTTCGTGTGCAAGTTCGGTACTAGTAAGGGACCTGGGAGTAGTAATGTCTGAGGATTTCACTTTCAAGGATCACAACAGTGCCACAATCACAAGTGCAAAGAAAATGATAGGATGGATAATGAGAACGTTCAAAACGAGAAATGCCAAGCCAATGATGGTCCTTTTCAAATCACTTGTTCTCTCTAGGCTGGAATACTGCTGTACATTAACATCTCCGTTCAAAGCAGGTGAAATTACAGATCTAGAGAGTGTACAGAAAACCTTTACTGCGCGTATGAGTTCTGTCAAGCACCTTAACTCCTGGGAACGCTTGGAAGCATGTGACTTGTACTCGCTGGAACGCAGGAGAGAGAGATATATCATAATCTATACTTGGAAAAACCTGGAAGGAATGGTCCCGAATCTGCACACAAAAATCACTCCCTACGAAATTAAAAGACTGGGCAGGCGATGCAAAATACCCCCAATTTAAAGTAGGGGCGCCATTGGTACACTAAGAGAAAACACCATAAGTGTCCGGGGCCTAAGATTGTTCAACAGCCTTCCACCAAGCATAAGGGGAATTACCAAAAAAACCCGGGCTGCCTTCAAGAGAGAGCTTGACAGATACCTAGTCAGTGCCGGATCAGCCGGGCTGTGGTTCGTACGTTGGACTGCGTGCGGCCAGCAGTAACAGCCTGGTTGATCAGGCCCTGATCCCACCGGGAGGCCTGGTCGTGGACCGGGCCGCGGGGGCGTTGATCCACGGAATAACCTCCAGGTAGACCTTAACACTACACTGTACCCAGGTCAACACTACACTGTACCAACCTCAACACTACATTATACCAACCTCAACACTACACTGTACCAACCTCAACACTACATTATACCAACCTCAACACTACACTGTACCAACCTCAACACTACACTGTACCAACCTCAACACTACATTGTACCAACCTCAACACTACACTGTACCAACCTCAACACTACACTGTACCAACCTCAACACTACACTGTACCAACCTCAACACTACACTGTACCAACCTCAACACTACACTGTACCAACCTCAACACTACATTATACCAACCTCAACACTACACTGTACCAACCTCAACACTACACTGTACCAACCTCAACACTACATTGTACCAACCTCAACACTACACTGTACCAACCTCAACACTACACTGTACCAACCTCAACACTACACTGTACCAACCTCAACACTACACTGTACCAACCTCCACACTACACTGTACCAACCTCAACACTACACTGTACCAACCTCAACACTACACTGTACCAACCTCAACACTACACTGTACCAACCTTGTTACAAAAAACGCGATTCTAAAAGCTTAGAGATCTCCAGTGAATACTAGAAAGGACTGCCCTTCTAGCATCCAGCCTGTTACTGGGTTTTCGTAACAAGTAGTCAGTATCCTTGT
The DNA here is from genome assembly GCF_026875155.1 of Cherax quadricarinatus. Classification (NCBI taxonomy): domain Eukaryota; kingdom Metazoa; phylum Arthropoda; class Malacostraca; order Decapoda; family Parastacidae; genus Cherax; species Cherax quadricarinatus. The sequence goes on from NC_069420.1 coordinate 31,070,487, forward strand.
CCAATTATCCATTAAAATTCAGTATTATTCAATAGTGCTTCAGGATTACAACTGGTAGGCTACTAACTAGAGAAATTAAAATTTAATAAATTTATTAAGTCTAGAGGTATATTATCAAAGTAAATTAAATTAATCACAGTAATGAAAATAAAATCAATCTCTCGAGTTCAATATTATTGTGCTGAAAGCACATATCACATTTATAATTCTTAAGTACCGTCTGGTACATTAACATTTAATAAGATATTACAAATATGTACAAGTGTGTATGTAAGTGCTCTAAGTAGTTCGCTATGTCTCACGACTCGACTAGACTTAAACAAGTGACTGACAAAGTCCTCAAATAAACTAACTTCTTGACCGACTGGCAACCAGAACAGTCTGCTTGAACAATGAAAAGAATGCTAAGCCCAATAGCCATATAACAAGCGACTGCGACACAATCAGGATCAAGGAGATAATACAACGACACTAAGTAGGGACCATCAGCAGATCCTCCACAAAAGTTACAAAACTCCCATACTACTGAATCTAAGTTCAGCATAGGAAAAACCCGACTGTGACAATACACAGAAACCAGTACAAAATTAGGTCAGAAGCTATAGCTCAGGACCTGAGATACTCAGAGTGTCTATGTGACACACAACCTCAGTACAACGTCGAAAATCACGAAGTCTATACAATGTTCTGTGAACAGAGTTCTACAGAACTAACAAGAATAATGAGACAGACAATCTGTCCAACCACCAAGCGAGTCTAGAGCATACTGAATACTTCACGAGAGGTGAGGACACCCCCCTCCCCCCCCCTCGATCACGTGATAGCCCCGTGGACAGCACAGCTCAGAAGCCGGCAGTATAACGAGCGACAAGCGATAATTACACTAGTTTGACAATCAAGACTTGAACTGAGCACATATTATGTACATCCTAACAATATGTAATATGTAACATCCTAACAACATAAGTCAAATAAGAATATAAAGCAATATATTTACGATTTAGCTATTATCACAAATATAAGCAATATAAAATTATATGAAAAGATAATATACATTATATATATACATAATAATCATTGTAACCCATTCAGGGGTTGCAACAAACCTCAACACTACACTGTACCAACCTCAACACTACACTGTACCAACCTCAACACTACACTGTACCAACCTCAACACTACACTGTACCAACCTCAACACTACATTATACCAACCTGAACATAACATTGTACCAATCTCAACGTTACACTATATCTACCTCAGCATTACCCACGTCAAAACCACACTGTACCCACTACTACACCCCGCTATACCCACCACAACACCCTGCTATACCCACCACAACACCCCGCTATACCCATCATAACAGCCCACTATACCCACCACAACACTCCGCTATACCTATCACAACACCCCACTATACCCACCACAACACTCTGCTATACCCATCACAACACTCCACTATACCCACAACACCCCACTATACCCACCACAACACTTTGCTATACCTATCACAACACCCACTATACCCACCACAACACTCTGCTATACCCACAACACCCCACTATACCACCACAACACTCAGCTATACCCATCACGACACCCAGCTATACCCATCACAACACCCAGCTATACCCAACACCCAGCTATACCCATCAACAACACCCACTGTACCCACCACAACACCCCGCTATACCTATCAACACCCCACTATACACACCACAACACTCCGCTATACTTATCACAACACCCCACTATACCCACAACACCCCAATACACCCACTACAACACCCTGCTATACCCACCACAACACCCCGCTATATCCACCACAACACCCCACTATACCCACCACAACACCCCGCTATACCCATCACAGCACCCCGCTATACCCATCACAAGTCTCCTCGCCATACCCACGTCTGCCCTCAGCCAGCACCTGAGCTCCGCCATAATTCACTCGCTACCAGAGTCCGCTCAATTAACTAGTTTTTAGCTGAGTGGAGGAAGTTGAGAGAAAGTTTTTTCCTCTTCTGGTCACGACTCCAGAGCTTTGTTCACTAACTGTTTTAAACAAGGTGCGCCTTAGCACTGCTAACAAGCACCACCACCCACAACCTGTCCTCCAGTGCGCTGTTTGACACAAGACGCGCCTCAGCACCACCCACAACCTGTTCTCCAGTGCGCTGTTTGATACAAGATGCGCCTTAGCATCATCCACAACCTGTCCTGTTTGACACAAAATGCGCCTTAGCACTGCTAACAAGCACCACCACCCAGAATCTGTCCTCCACTCAGAGAATTTTATCCTTTTCACCCTAATGATGATAAAAGTCCTGGGTTCTATGGGTGACGGAAGGCAGAAAATCATGGAAAATAGCCGAGATTTATATATATATTATATATATATATATATATATATAATATATATATATATATATATATATATATATATATATATATATATATATATATATAAAAACTGCACCAGCCAAGAAGTCGAACCCATGCTGCATTGGCCTGCCTTATGGTGAAACGCATGACGCTTTAGACCACTGGACCACAAAATCCTTAAGAATGGACTGTGTGGTCCAGTGGTCTAAAGCGTCATGCGTTTCACCATAAGGCAGCCAAAGCAGCATGGGTTCGGACTTCTTGGCTGGTGCAGTGTTTTATATATATATATAATATATATATATTATATATATATATATATATATATATATATATATTATATATATATAATATATTATATATATATATATATATATATATATATATAATATATATATATATATATATATATATATATATATATATATATATATATATATATGCATGCAAAACAACCACTGTGAAAGAGTAGTGAAATTCTAACTGTTCCTATGCACACTATTATTCTTCCCATCAAGATAAAGTTAAACTGTCTGTTTTCTCATCAATGTTTTTGAGAGCTTTACGTATTTGTACTCCAGAGTTCATAGATGAAGAAATATCCAAAATTTATGACATAGCCAATGATCAAATACCCGAGAAATGTAATTGATAAATCATTTAAAATTGCTAGAAATACGTTTTACAACCCAAAAAGGGACAACCAACCTTATTCAACTAGAAATATGTTGGTTCTCCCTTACCATGAAAACTTGGTTGATATGCCTTCTCTTCTTAAGACTTTTAATATTAAAGTTGTATTTAAAAATCTTGATACAGTAAAAAAACTTTTGATAAAGAATTCCCCCCAAAATGCTGACGGATGTATCTGTAAGATTCCTTGTAAAATTTGCGATAAAGTTTATTACGGTCAAACTGGTAAAAGTCTCGAACTTAGATTAAAACAACATAAATATAGCATTAGAACTGGACAAGATTCTAATGCTCTATTTATTCATATAAGAGATTTTAACCATCCAATTGATTTTCAAAAAGTTGAGAAAGTTGTATCAAGCAAGTCCATGGTTGACAGAAATATAATTGAATCTTGTTTCATAAAAAGCAGTTTTGAAAATAATATGAATATTTCCTTAGGTTTGTATAAATTAGATTCATTTATAATTAATAAAATTTGGTTAGAGTTTAATAATACATTGGACAAATAATAAACCTTATTTCTTGGGTAGAATAATTTGTTAGTGGGTTGTCGTGAGGACCTGTCTAGTTGGACCAGCGGACCTACTGCAGTGTTCCTTTTTTCTTTTTTCTTATGAGTCCGGTATTGTCCCGCGTCAGGTGTTTCTTTGTTGTGGGAGTTGACTGTGAGGTGTGGTCTAAGCCCTTTAATTGCCTTCCTTTGATGTATTACTTTCATAGTTCCTTGACAATGTGAGTAGTCACGAAAGCGCTTGGAATTTCACTACTCTTTCACAGTGGTTGTTTTGCATATTTTAAAATCACCTGTTTACTGTGATCTTATTGCATATATATATATATATATATAATATATATATATATATATATATATATATATATATATATATATATATATATGCAAACAATCGCAGACAGACGATCTTAACTATGCAAGACAAGCCATGGGGGGGGGGGGGGAAATCTTTAGCTCAAATACCTTCACACTTCTCAGTGCGTCATCAGGAGCTATGCAATGTTGAATAGGGTTCAGGGGAAGTTTTCTCAGAATAACGCAGTGCGGGTCTGTCACCTGATGCTGGCTCTCAGAATGTATTCTGAGAGAGCCAGCAGCACATAAAACGCGATTTTGGCTTAAAGGCTTCAATAGCAATGCTCTTCTTGACGAATAACGCAAGCAAAAATTTGTGTATGCAATAATATCGCAAAATTCATTCTGAACCTAACGAAAAAAAATATTTCATTGTGTTAGTATATTATTGAATTATCGTAAACTTTTCTAAAATATATTTAGTAGGATTAGGCTATATTAAATTGCGCTTGTTATAACAAGGTTAGGCACGTTTTCTAAGGTTCTTTTGGTACAAAATTATTAATTTTTACATTAACATATATGAAAAAAAAATCTTTAAACGTATAAGAGAAAATTTTAGAAAGGCAAGTGAGTTCTTGCTAACTGACCAGTTTTACCAATTCGGCACGATATATATATAATATGTGCACGCACACACACACACACGTATAATATGTGTGTGTGTGTGTGTGTGTGTGTGTGTGTGTGTGTGTGTGTGTGTGTGTGTGTGTGTGTGTGTGTGTGTGTGTGTGTGCAGTACTGTATACACCTAATCTACCTGGGATCAACTCTGATTTTCGAACAATATTTAAATGAAACGCGTTATTTTCAAATATTTGAATGAAACTCGTCACTCTGAAAGATTATAATGCATGTAAAAGCGGTAAACCCGCAGTACTGAGCCCAGGTGCGTTATGACGCCTCTCAGACTTCCACATTCATGAATTCAGAACACAAAATTATTTAGTTGTGAACAGAACATTTCCATATGGTAATATCTTCATTATATAAATATAATTCTCATCAATGCCATTAATAATGATGTCTTATTAATAGTACCTATGAAATTTATATTAGCGTTATTATTGTCGTATTTTCTGTTTTTATTATTATTTTTCACTAAAAATATTATCACTGCATTTCTGACTAGATTCAAGTCTAATTTGATCTTACAACAACGAAGATAGTGTCATAGAATTTCTTAAAAGGGTTCAGAATTTCTGAAAAAAGAAAATACAATGCAGGTTAGGAAAATAGAAAGCAGCTACAAGTGAACACACACACAAAGCCTAAGAGAGAGCAAAAAGCCATCAGTGAAATTGAAATTCAAAATACATTTTTTTCACCCTTTATGCAGATAAGCCAGGAGAAAGTCACCTCGAGTATTGAAACCTTGCTTTAGGTAGTCGTCCTGGAGAGTGTTCCGAGGATCAACGCCCCGTTGATCAGACCTCCTGGTGGATGGTCTCATCAACCAGGCTGTTGATGCTAACCGTACGAAGTCCAACGTTAGCACCACAACCCGATTGATCAGGCTTTGACTTCAACTTGCCAAGTTCTCTCTTGAAGACAGTCAGGGGTACGTTGGTAATCCCCCTCCCCCTTATATAAGAAGGGAGGACACTGAAAATTCTTGGTCTCTTCACACTGAGTTTTTTCTTAGTGTACTCACTACACTGCTGTTTATCACTGGATGTATCTGGCAACATTTGCCAAGCCTCTTGTTTCCATAAGGAATGATTTCTGTGTGTAGAGATTTGAGACCAATCTTTAAAGAGTTCTCTTTACGTTCCAAGGAGTGCAGATCGAGGGACTTCAAACATTTCCAGTAAATTACATGCTTGACAGAATCTAAGCGAGAAGTGAAGGTTCTTTGCATATTCTTCAGGTTTACAATTTGGCCTGTCTTGAACGGAGCTGTTTGAGTACAGTATTATTCCAGCCTAGAGAGCAACAAGTGATTTGAAGAGTATCATTATTAATTTGCTACCTCTTTGTTTAGAAGGTTCTAGGTATTCAGCCTATATTTTCCCTGCGACTGTAAAAAAGTGGGATCTTCCACCATAATCACTCGTAAATCTCTCGTATTACTTGAGTAATTTAAGATTCTTCTATACCCCGTTCCAGTCTTTATTTCCTCACTCTTTTCACAACGGAGTAACTTAAAGAAGCCCACATTAAATATCATATTAGTCAGTGGTCCACTGGAAATCCTTGTATATATCAGCCTGGAGGTTTGCGATGTCAATGGATGCTACTCTCATACATATTATAATTTTGTTTGCAAACAATAATACTAGAATGTTTCTATATCGGCTATGAGGATGAAAAATACAGGGAAAGTACTGTGCTGGGGAAGAGCTTTTTCACTACACACATCAGATTTCATTTTACTGCTTGGTTCAACGTCTTAAAAGTAATATATTATCTGTCCACTTCCAGTTATTTCTTCTGCTTGCATTTTGTGGCATTACACTTGGTTGCCCTTGTCTAAGAGGCTTTAGCAAAATCTATACCTAATTTACATTCCAATGTATAGGTGGCGAATAACCTAAAATGAAACTACGGAGTCCTTGACCAATATAATACTGTGACCAATATAATACTGTGACCATATATACTGTGACCAATAATTATTTGACCCAATACATTACTGTGATTAATATCACTGTCCAAACCATTATATTACTGAGTTGCGGTCATGATGACATTACATTATTGTGACCAATATTAAATACTGTGACCAATTATATCAGTGACCAATATTAGATACGTGACCAATAAACAGTGACCAATTTATATTGGTGACCAACATTTCAGTGACCAATATTATATTCTTGACCAATATACTTTGGTCAATATTTAATACATAGAAATAATATCCAGTGTCCAATTATTATTTACTGTGACCAATTATTACAATGGTTGCATTTGTAAGTTACAAATTTGTACCAATTATCAGTACCAATATTATTTGCGTAGAGAAACAATCAGGGACCCAATACATATATTACTGTGACCAATATATCATTGACCAATATATATTACTGTGACCAAATATCAGTGACCAATATAATATCTGTGACCAATATTATTGAATACCAATATTTATTACTGTGACCAATATATCATACCAATATTATATTACTTGACCAATATTATATTATTGTGACCAATATATTTCTTTGACCAACAATTTATTGACAACAATTATTACTGTGACATATATATTGTGTGATCAGTATTATATGGTTTAATTATAAGTTAATTTAATTAATGCTATACTGTTGTATTTAATATTATGTTACTGTGTTTAACAGTGTATTAATGTTTAATACTGTGTTATTGTGTTTAATATATTACTTAATATTGTACTATTGTGTTTAATATTATTTTACATTACTATTTAATATATTAATGTTGAATACTATTTTATTGTTTATTGTGATTATGATTGTTCCTTCTCAAGTTACAATATTATTATTATTTTAGTAAAGTGGTCGACCAACCTGGGAAAGTTATTTGATGCCCTGAGTCATTAATATGAGGGATGGAAGGTCGAGTCTGGAGGAGGAATGGAGTCTTGGAATCCTACCTTCCCACATCTTGGGAATACATTCCTTTTCCTAGACCTTTCACTCAAACAACCTCTTCCTCCCTGATCTGCACTTTGAAACCACCACCTCCTCCTCCCTGTCCTTCACTCTAAAACCTCCTCCTCCTCCTCCTCCCTGTCCTTCACTCTAAAACCTCCTCCTCCTCCTCCCTGTCCTTCACTCTAAAACCTCCTCCTCCTCCTCCCTGTCCTTCACTCTAAAACCTCCTCCTCCTCCTCCCTGTCCTTCACTCTAAAACCTCCTCCTCCTCCTCCTCCTCCCTGTCCTTCACTCTAAAACCTCCTCCCTGCCCTTCGCTCTAAAATATCCTCCCTGCCCTTCACTCTAAAACATCCTCCCTGCCCTTCACTCTAAAACATCCTCCCTGCCCTTCACTCTAAAACATCCTCCCTGCCCTTCACTCTAAAACATCCTCCCTGCCCTTCACTCAAGACCTCCTCCTCCTCCTCCCTGCCCTTCACTCAAGACCTTCTCCTCCTCCCTGCCCTTCACTCAAGGCCTCCTCCTCCCTGCCCTTCACTCAAGGCCTCCTCCTCCCTGCCCTTCACTCAAGGCCTCCTCCTCCTCCCTGCCCTTCACTCAAGACCTCCTCCTCCTCCCTGCCCTTCACTCAAGACCTCCTCCTCCTCCTCCCTGCCCTTCACTCAAGACCTCCTCCTCCTCCTCCCTGCCCTTCACTCAAGACCTCCTCCTCCTCCTCCCTGCCCTTCACTCAAGACCTCCTCCTCCTCCTCCCTGCCCTTCACTCAAGACCTCCTCCTCCTCCTCCCTGCCCTTCACTCAAGACCTCCTCCTCCTCCTCCCTGCCCTTCACTCAAGACCTCCTCCTCCTCCTCCCTGCCCTTCACTCAAGACCTCCTCCTCCTCCTCCCTGCCCTTCACTCAAGACCTCCTCCTCCTCCTCCCTGCCCTTCACTCAAGACCTCCTCCTCCTCCTCCCTGCCCTTCACTCAAGACCTTCTCCTCCTCCCTGCCCTTCACTCAAGACCTTCTCCTCCTCCCTGCCCTTCACTCAATACCTCCTCCTCCTCCCTGCCATTCACTCTAAAACCTCCTCGGTGTTCTCTGGCTCTCCAGGTTTTGCATCATGTGTGAGAAAAGGTGATCTGAATTTCATCTGATGTTCTAGCCTACTTAATAAAAGTCTAACTTTAGTATTGTGATAGACGACGGACGGAGGATCGAGCCTCGACCACTCCTTCCTCTTAATCACCCATTTCGGTTGTGTGTTAGTTACCATTTTGTCCTAGGCACATGTCGATTAGACACTAGGCCTGTAGTATGTGCGTGCGTGCGTGTGTGTGTGTGTGTGTGTGTGTGTGTGTGTGTGTGTGTGTGTGTGTGTGTGTGTGTGTGTGTGTGTGTGTACTGGCATATTTGTGGTTGCAGGGGTCGAGTCATAGCCTCTGCCTCGCCTCTTCGCTGGTCGTACTAGACTGTGTGTGTGTGTGAAGAGATAGCAAATGAGCTGATGTATGTAGGTAACAGCTCTTATCTTGTAAACAAAGTTAGGAACCCTAAACCTAACCTTGTAAAGGAGAGAGAGAGAGAGAGAGAGAGAGCGTGTGCCACAATACTCCAGACGGGTCACAGCTTCTGGGAAAACATTTGCCTGCTTCCTGATAGCAGCGAGATAAGATAACTAAGTATCCAGTGGGACACTGCTACTTATCTTCCATACCTGTCACCTGTCACCCAAACTCATTCACGTGCATACAAATAGACATGCATGACTGCACACATATACATGAAAGAAATCACATTACAATGTTAGACTGCAAACACGGAATGAATACCAAAGTAATGAACAAGAATGTATGAGCGTTTTCATGTGCTTACACGCGCACACACACACACACACACACACACACACACACACACACACACACACACACACACACACACACACACACACACACACACACAGTTAAGTAGTTTACCTGGAGAGAATTCCGGGGGTCAACGCCCCCGCGGCCCGGTCTGTGACCAGAGGCAGGATCCATACACAACTTTAAGAAGAGGTATGATAAGGCTCTTGGAACCGGGAGAGTGTGAACCTAGGAGTGACCAGCGAAGAGGCGGGAGACAGAAGCAGGGAGTCGACCCTGCAACTACATATAGCTGGGTACGTGCATACGTACCTATGTACACACACACACACACACACACACACACACACACACACACACACACACACACACACACACACATACAGTCACTGACATATATGCAAAATCATGGAGATTATCAGAAGAGCGGTGGAGCACTAAGAAAGGAATGAGCTTACAAACGACAACCAGCAGGGATTCAGGGACGGGAAATCCAGTGTCACAAACCTACTGGAGTTCTATGACAAGGTGACAACAGTAAGACAAGAGCGAGAGGGGTGGGTAGATTGTGTTTTCTTGGATTGTAAAAAGCCTTTTGACACAGTTCCACACAAGAGACTAGTGCAAAAGCTGGAGAACCAGGCAGGTATAACAGGGAAGGAACTGCAATGGGTCAGAGAATACCTGAAGGGAAGGCAGCACCGAGTCATAGTACACACACCTGCGCTGCTGCCTTCATCAGTCGAATTGAGACGAATTACAATGCTGGAAAGTGGACGGTCTGGAGAGGTAGTTTGAGGTAATCAGTCCCCCAGCCTTGGGGTGAGGGACTAATTCTACCAAGGCTGAGGGACTGGGCAACTCAAATTACTTCTCCACGTTCTCTAATGTCTCCAGGATTGTAATTCATCCGTTCAATCCAGCGATGAAGGCAGCAACGCAAGCTCAACCTTTCCCCAATAAATGTACGTTACGTATCGTTATTGATAAATTAAGACATGTGCAACACTTGGGTATTTTTATTGTTGAAACGTTTCGCCACACAGTGGCTTCATCAGTCCAATACAAATTAGAACAGTGAAGATCAGAAGGAGATTGAGGGAGTCCCTCAGCCTGGAGTCGATGTAATCATAGTCCATCAATCTTGATAAGAATAAGACTGATGGACTGATTACATCGACTCCAGTCTGAGGGACTGATTACCTCAATCTCCTTTTCATCTCTACTATTCTTTACACTGGACTGATGAAGTCACTGTGTGGCGAAACGTTTCCACAATAAAGATTCCCAAGTGTTGCACATGTGTCTAATTTATCAACACGTCGGTTCTGTACAACAATGACAACAACACAAAATTTAAAGCCCAAGAAAGGATTCAGATTTTCCTGTTATTTTTTTTTTACCATAGTATTTCTCCATACATGTAAATATACATGGAAGCAAGTATACATACTGTATATACGTGGATACATACACACGTATGAAAAGAGATGCAGTTCTCTATTTCGCTATAAGTAGATATGAAAGTAGTGGGAATCATAACTTCATTATAATCATGGTGAAGCGCTAAACCCGTCGAGTGTCTGCGGAACGGAAGGTACTCAGGTTTGATTCAGTGAAGGGGAAGGTAACTGCAAAGTGATCACCAAGAGCCCTTCACCAGCACCAAGATATTCCCCTCGTTAAGGGACTCGACATAAAAAAAAAATTAAGATTAGTAAAGGCTACGAGATCAGTTGGTCAGGAAAGCAGCTGCTGGAGTTCAACCTCAGCAAGAGTAACGTTATGAAAATCGGGGACCGAAAGAGACCTCGTTGTGGCAGAGGACTCTGATCCTCGCCAAGCCTGCATGGCGAGTCAGTATGATAATGGTAAACAGTACCGACAAGTTGATAAGACAACATTTAGGTATCTTTATTCTGAAACGTTTTACCTACACAGTAGGCTTCTTCAGTCGAATACAGAGGAATCAGCAGAAGCAGAAGAGATGTAAAGACGATGTAATCAGTCCATCACCCTTAAAAGACGCAGTTTTAAGGTGGTCAGTCCCTCAGCCTCTACAGTTCTGCTCCACAGTCTGGAACAGTATGGAGGTTTATACTGTCAAATATGAGGAGCAGCCCACTAGTAGAAGAAAGAATGTAATCACTGAGAAGGCAAGTCCCTCTTAAATCCAACCTTTTCACTTGTAACTGCTGCTGCTGCTGCTGCTGCCTCCTCTGTACTCGACTGAAGAAGCCTACTGTATAGGAAACGTTTCGGATTAAAGATACCTAACTGTTGCACTTGTGTTGTACTTATCAAGCCTGCATGACGAGGCTCACAATCCCTCTCCACAACGTCGACTGTTTGTAACATTACTCGTCTTTATTAGTCTGAACGTACACATATATTACACACACACACACACATTATACACACACATTATACACACACACACACACACACATTATACACACACACACATACACATTATACACACACACACACATTATACACACACAATAATAAACTGCAACAAGCGGGAGACCAATTTGGTTTCCATGGTCTTCCTTGATAGAGATTTAGAGTTTTGCCTCCGAAGCAGCTAGTTTATTGTGCATCCATATCCATCTTGTGGATGGAAGAGCAAAAGCATATGGATACATAAAAGGCCTAGGAAATAGGCTGCAAGTAAATTTAAAATATTCACTTATTATGTCTGGTGCCTTATTTTCATGAACAGAATACCCTGATATATCAGATTATCATACTCTATATATATTCCTCAGAGGAAAACACACAATGAACGCATCAGTTCTTAAGTAAAGCCTCACAACAGTCCACTGCCCTTCACAGCTATGCAGACCCAAAGATAGTCAAACGCGCCTAGATGCAGATACGACGCTACTCTGGACAGATGGTAAACAGATAGTGTGGGACTAAACATGTGCATCTACAATGGCTGATAATTTATCTCCGATACAAGTAATCTGAAGGTAGTGCCACCATCTTCAAGCAGACTCAGACAACTCTTAAAGACAGAAGCCTTGTATCATGATAGAATATTCACAATAGCTCCGAGATCCCTCAGACCATAGGGATAAATACTCGCCAGGGTAACCAAGGATCCCGGAGTCGCCAATTTTAATCGACTAAACTTGTATCGCAGCTAACGATTTTTTTAAATCAATATACCTGCGGTACTGGCGACCTTTTCATCACGATACCTGCGGTACTGACGACCTTTTCATCACGATACCTGCGATACTGACGACCTTTTCATCACGATACCTGCGGTACAGACTACCTTTTCATCACGATACCTGCGGTACAGACGACCTTGTCATCAATATACCTGCGGTACTGGCGACCTTTTCATTACGATACCTGCGGTACAGACCTTTTCATCACGATACCTGCAGTAGTGACGACCTTTCCATAACGAGAAGACAAAAATTTCTTGCGCTGGTGCCAGCGGTGTTATTGGTAACGTTCACTGGGTATTAATGTGCAGCTTCTGAACGATTCAGGGAGATGGTAGGAGTCGTTTAAAAGAACGACTACACACACCAGTGAAGATGAACATTCTACTGAGGTCCTTCAATCAGGCTCACATTCTCAGCAAATCTGTTGTTTGTTGGTTACCTTCAATAGAGACCACTGCTGCAGAGACCACTTCAGTGGAGACCACTGCTGCTGAGTCCGCTTCAGCAGAGACCACTGCTGCAGAGACAGCTGGTGCAGAGACCGCTGTTCCAGAGACCACCGAAGCAGAGACCACTTTAGTAGAAACCACTGTAACAAAGACCACTGAAGAAGAGACAGCTACAGCAGAGACCACTTTAGTACAGACAAATGCATCAGAGATCAATGTATCAGAGCCCAAGAGAGTAATAATAACGTACACAACCTGTGCTGAAGGTAACAAACAAAAGAGCATCACTGAACGGTCTGTTACTTCATTTTACTTTCATTGCCTGATCAGCCAGATTGTGACGGTTGTACAGGCCTGCGGACCGCTGGCAACAAAAACCTGGTTCACCAGGCTGTTAGTAAGGCAATCTGCTCTTGAAATCGATCATAGATGCTTAAATAAATTATGAATATTCTTAAATTATATATATATATATATATATATATATATATATATATATATATAAATATATATATATATATATATATATATATATATATATATTATATATTACAAATGGATTTGTCAGTTAAAAATAGGAGAGGAGAGTTATTAAATGGATAGTTAGAGGTATTGGGAAGATGGAGGGAATATTTTGAGGAATTGTTAAAGTTGATGAAGATAGGGAAGCTGTGATTTCGTGTATAGGGCAAGGAGGAATAACATCTTGTAGGAGTGAGGAAGAGCCAGTTGTGAGTGTGGGGGAAGTTCGTGAGGCAGTACGTAAAATGAAAGGGGGTAAGGCAGCCGGGATTGATGGGATAAAGATAGAAATGTTAAAAGCAGGTGGGGATATAGTTTTGGAGTGGTTGGTGCAATTATTTAATAAATGTATGGAAGAGGGTAAGGTACCTAGGGATTGGCAGAGAGCATGCATAGTTCCTTTGTATAAAGGCAAAGGGGACAAAAGAGAGTGCAAAAATTATAGGGGGATTAGTCTGTTGAGTATACCTGGTAAAAGTGTATGGTAGAGTTATTATTGAAAGAATTAAAAGTAAGACTGAGAATAGGATAGCAGATGAACAAGGAGGCTTTAGGAAAGTTAGGGGGTGTGTGGACCAGGTGTTTACAGTGAAACATATAAGTGAACAGTGTTTAGATAAGGCTAAAGAGGTCTTTGTGGCATTTATGGATTTGGAAAAGGCGTATGACAGGGTGGATAGGGGGGCAATGTGACAGATGTTGCAGGTGTATGGTGTAGGAGGTAGGTTACTGAAAACAGTGAAGAGTTTTTACGAGGGTAGTGAGGCTCAAGTTAGAGTACATAGGAAAGAGGGAAATTATTTCCCAGTAAAAGTAGGCCTTAGACAAGGATGTGTGATGTCACCGTGGTTGTTTAATATATTTATAGATGGGGTTGTAAGAGAAGTAAATGCGAGGGTCTTGACAAGAGGCGTGGAGTTAAAAGATAAAGAATCACACAAAGTGTAAGTTGTCACAGTTGCTCTTTGCTGATGACACTGTGCTCTTGGGAGATTCTGAAGAGAAGTTGCAGAGATTGGTGGATGAATTTGGTAGGGTGTGCAAAAGAAGAAAATTAAAAGTGAATACAGGAAAGAGTAAGGTTATGAGGATAACAAAAATATTAGGTGATGAAAGATTGGATATCAGATTGGAGGGAGAGAGTATGGAGGAGGTGAATGTATTCAGATATTTGGGAGTGGACGTGTCAGCGGATGGGTCTATGAAGGATGAGGTGAATCATAGGATTGATGAGGGGAAAAGGGTGAGTGGTGCACTTAGGAGTCTGTGGAGAGAAAGAACTCTGTCCTTGGAGGCAAAGAGGGGAATGTATGAGAGTATAGTTTTACCAACGCTCTTATATGGGTGTGAAGCGTGGGTGATGAATGTTGCAGCGAGGAGAAGGCTGGAGGCAGTGGAGATGTCATGTCTGAGGGCAATGTGTGGTGTGAATATAATGCAGAGAATTCGTAGTTTGGAAGTTAGGAGGAGGTGCGGGATTACCAAAACTGTTGTCCAGAGGGCTGAGGAAGGGTTGTTGAGGTGGTTCGGACATGTAGAGAGAATGGAGCGAAACAGAATGACTTCAAGAGTGTATCAGTCTGTAGTGGAAGGAAGGCAGGGTAGGGGTCGGCCTAGGAAAGGTTGGAGGGAGGGGTGTAAAGGAGGTTTTGTGTGCGAGGGGCTTGGACTTCCAGCAGGCGTGCGTGAGCGTGTTTGATAGGAGTAAATGGAGACGAATGGTTTTTAATACTTGACGTGCTGTTGGAGTGTGAGCAAAGTATCATTTATGAAGGGGTTCAGGGAAACCGGCAGGCCGGACTTGAGTCCTGGAGATGGGAAGTACAGTGCCTGCACTCTGAAGGAGGGGTGTTAATGTTGCAGTTTAAAAACTGTAGTGTAAAGCACCCTTCTGGCAAGACAGTGATGGAGTGAATGATGGTGAAAGTTTTTCTTTTTCGGGCCACCCTGCCTTGGTGGGAATCGGCCAGTGTGATATATATATTATATATATATATATATATATATATATATATATATATATATAATATATATATATATATATATATATATATATACTGCCAACCTCCCAACTAAGTAAAAAATTCGAGAAAGGTATTTTGACGTTTCGGTCAGAGAAAGGAGGGGAGGGGAGGGGGTGAACAATGTAGAAAGTCAGAAGTTAGATGAAGAGGTTTGAGGACGGGTGAGGAGAGGTGAGGAGGGAGCCAAGAACAGGAAGGCTCGAAACGTCGTCTGTGTGTTTATTGCCAATTTATGAGTTTGTTGGGAATTATTCCAGCCATTTATTGAATGCGAAAAAAGGGCTCTTCAAAAACATCAAGGCTCTCTCCTGTCATTTTAATTATGATTATTATTATTACTAGTAGTATTACTATTGGTATTTTCATATTAAAGAACAAGCGCTAAACCCGTAAGAATTCGCTCAGAGAACAGAGAATGACTAGGAAGAAACAGCTACACGATACATGTGTCGTGCAGGTGTGTCTGATAGTTCAGCTGTCTGCACGTGTCATGTCTTTGATAGTTCAGCTGTCTGCACGTGTCATGTCTGATAGTTCAGCTGTCTGCACATGTCATGTCTGATAGTTCAGCTGTCTGCACGTGTCATGTCTTTGATAGTTCAGCTGTCTGCACGTGTCATGTCTGATAGTTCAGCTGTCTGCACATGTCATGTCTGATAGTTCAGCTGTCTGCACGTGTCATGTCTGATAGTTCAGCTGTCTGCAAGTGTCATGTCCCTGATTGTTCAGCTGTCTGCACGTGTCATGTCTTTGATAGTTCAGCTGTCTGCACGTGTCATGTCTGATAGTTCAGCTGTCTGCACATGTCATGTCTGATAGTTCAGCTGTCTGCACGTGTCATGTCCCTGATAGTTCATCTGTCTGCACGTGTCATGTCCCTGATAGTTCCGCTGTCTGCACGTGTCATGTCCCTGATAGTTCAGCTGTCTGCACATGTCTGACAGTTCAGCTGTCTGCACGTGTCATGTCTTTGATAGTTCAGATGTTTGCACGTGTCATGTCCCTGATAGTTCAGCTGTCTGCACGTGTCATGTCCCTGATAGTTCAGCTGTCTGCACATGCCTCTGATAGTTCAGCTGTCTGCACGTGTCATGTCCCTCACAGTTCAGCTGTCTGCACGTGTCATGTCTCTGATCAGCTGTCTGCGCGTGTCATGTCCCTGATAGTTCAGCTTTCTGCACGTGTCATGTCTCTGATAGTTCAGCTGTCTGCACATGTCATGTCTCTGATAGTTCAGCTGTCTGCACGTGTCATGTCCCTGATAGTTCAGCTGTCTGCAAGTGTCATGTCTCTGATAGTTCAGCTGTCTGCAAGTGTCGTCTTTGATAGTTCAGCTGTCTGCACATGTCATGTCTCTGATAGTTCAGCTGTCTGCACGTGTCATGTCTCTGATAGTTCAGCTGTCTGCACATGTCATGTCTCTGATAGTTCAGCTGTCTGCACGTGTCATGTCCCTGATAGTTCAGCTGTCTACAAGTGTCATGTCTCTGATAGTTCAGCTGTCTGCACATGTCATGTCTGACAGTTCAGCTGTCTGCACATGCCTCTGATAGTTCAGCTGTCTGCACATGCCTCTGATAGTTCAGCTGTCTGCACATGCCTCTGATAGTTCAGCTGTCTGCACATGCCTCTGATAGTTCAGCTGTCTGCACATGCCTCTGATAGTTCAGCTGTCTGCACATGCCTCTGATAGTTCAGCTGTCTGCACATGCCTCTGATAGTTCAGCTGTCTGCACATGCCTCTGATAGTTCAGCTGTCTGCACGTGTCATGTCCACGACAGATCAACTTCAGTTCCAGTACTTAAAGCACCGGTCCCAGTGTACTTACCTATCTGTGACTGCAGGGGTCGAGGATCAACTCCCTTCCCAGCCAATCCACCGGTCGCTACAAGGTTCACTTCTGGCTGCCTGAGCCCTATCATACCTACCCTTAATATGTATAGATCCCGCCTCTACCACTTCCTAACCACTCTACTACTAAATAAGCAGTTCCTAACATCCCAGTGACAACTGCGTTTTTAACGTCCAGTTGTTCCCACGTGTACCTAAAGTTCGCTTCCCACTCTCGCCCTGTCCACCCTGTCTATTCCTCTCAGTATTTTGCAACTCGTAATTTATGTTATCTCTGGTTTTCCTGACCTCTAGTGTTGCCAGGTTCGGCTCCTTTAGCCTCTCCTCACAGATTGGATCCCTCAGCACTGGGACTAGTATTGTTGAAAACCTTTTGCACTTTCTCCAACTTCTATACTCGCTTTATCAGATGAGAGTTTCACACTGGTGCTGCATACTCAGAGATGAGCCTCACATACGTTGTGTGTGTGTTGTGTGTGTGTGTGTGTGTGTGTGTGTGTGTGTTCTACTCAGAGTGCACAAGTTGTGACTGCCACACATGTCCAGTTCTCACGGTATACACATGATAGGCGTGTGGAGTGCCTCTCCTTGAAGTGTGTGCCACCCTCCCTCCCTCAGTGCCACCTTAACTGTGGTATCACTCTCTGAAGAGTGTGTGCCACTCCTCCCTCCCTCCCTCAGTGCCACCTTCAGACCTTCTTAGTAAACACTAAAATCTTTGAATTAAGTATAACTCTCCGCTTGATTAATTTCTCTCAACTGTACTGGACACTAACTACAAATTTTCTTACACGAGGAGTGTTTCAATTACACGATCATTATTTTTAAATATACGCCAATTATATCTCTACGCTGACAACGTGTTCAATCAAAGGTACATTGGTGCACTCTACAACATCTGTGTATTTCTTTGCTAGAGAATTTCACCACTCAACTCACTCGTACACTTATTAATACTGACTTAAAGTAATAAACTTAATGCGATCAATACTCTTCCTTTGAATACTTTACAATGTTTATCCTGCCTCCTCCTCCTCGCTAGGAAACGTGTGTGTGGAGTTGGAATCATTCCCTCCAGTATTTTCATGTCTTATTTTTTATATATCTGTTTTGTCTGTGTTTCAGGAGTGAAGACATTACAGTAATAATGATATTTGTGCTAATGGCTTACAAAACTGACAAGTACATGAATAAGACATGTGCAATACATGTCTTGAGTTATAAAGACTGACGGACTGAACACCTAAATTCTTGATGTCTTCTTCTGATCTGCAATTTGTAACTTTGTGTGTAGTAGTATTCCAGTCTAGATGGTACAAGTGCTTCACAGAGTATTACCACTGACTTGTTCAGAAGGTAAAACAATACACTGGCTGCGGTGGATGACGATGTGATGCAAACTAAAATGTCACACAAACAACACAGAACTACTACAATGAAGAGAGGAATGACGGTGAAACTTTTTACCCTCGATGTGAGGAGTGAGGGAAGATGAAGGAGGAAGAAGGAGAAGGGAGGAGAATAAGGGAAGGGGGAAGGGTTGGAAGGAATGTGGAAAAGGATGAGTATTGTGATTCTTTTCTTCGTCAGGAAACAGTATTGTGACACGCTGTCAGACAGTTGACGTTTCTGGTGGTCACTGTCTGGTCCTGGACCAGGTTGCTGGCTGGATAAGTCAGACTATTGGCGCCAGCAGCACGCACTCCAAAATAATCCCCACAACCCAGCTAATCAACAAATTTCTGAAAAATCTGATACAGTTATCTCTTGAAAACATTTAAAAATCTGTTGATAATTCCCCGTACACTTGCAGGAGAAAGTGTTAAAAAGTCTTGGACCCCTTATACCTACTGACTTACATCTTAGTATACCTGCTGCAATACGTATTCTTTTATTAAGAGGGTGGGAGTTTAGGTGTTCCCTATAACAGAGGTGTTTAATGAATAGATATAAGCAGTAACAGTCCTCTATATACTCTTTAGACATATAATTTCACCTGCCTTTAATGGGGATGCTAGTATGGAGCAGTATTCCAGTACAGAAGTACAAGTACCTTAAACAATACCAGTGTATTGGCATCCCTGTTTTGAAAATTCCTGTTATCCACATTATCATTTTTCTTGCAAATAACAAAAAAAGGCACAATACCGTGACTGGAACGATACACAAATAACCCGCACATAAAAGAGAGAAGCTTACGACGACGTTTCGGTCCGACTTGGACTTTTTAAATGGTCCAAGTCGGACCGAAACGTCGTCGTAAGCTTCCCTCTTTTATGTGCGGGTTATTTGTGTATTGTGTATTTTTCTTGCAGTTGTTACAATAACACAACAGTGATCCTTAACCGTAAGATAACTTTAGACAAGTCAAGTCTCTCATATTCCTTGTTTACTTCATTGTGATTTTACTCTGCCAAGGTTTTCACTTCTTCAAATTCTCTATAAACGAATAACTCAGATTTGTTCTCGTTGAACAACACGCTATTGTTTTCCGAGGTCCATTGTTAGACCTAGTATGTGATGGCTTGAAGGTCTGCTGTGCCCTCAGCGAATAACAAGAATACTGTACAAGAATGACAATAACAATAATTAAACAGAGATAACAGCTGCAACAACATCGAACACTCGCACTAACAGCTAAACATTGACACAACCAAAATACCCATAATACATTATACGACTCACGGGAATCACAAAGTAACTTCACTCCATCCTATTTAAATCTAAGAACTTTATCCTTCACTGGTGTTATACTCAACAATTCCTCATGTACTTTCTCTCTCTCTCTATCTCATTATCTCGTTCTATCTTTTACTCTTCTTATATTAGCGTCTCTCAAGGATCCATAACAGCACAACACAGTGAGAAACACAATAAATATTCCTTAACATGTGTTCTCTCTGTCTCTCTCTCCCTGTCTCTCTCACACACACAAAATTAATCCTTCTTGGGCATGGAGATTAACAAAATCAAGAGAGGGGGTAAAGAAGGCACTCTGGCACGTATTCCATTATCGCAAAGGGGTCATTCTGGCTTCATGTCGCCGGGGATGACCGCTTCCTTATCGACTCACAACACACACACACTCAACCTTACGCACTTCTGCTTACGCAACCATTTACGCTTAACCGCGTGTGTGTACTAGCTCATATAAATTGTCTATTGATTTTCGTTACTTACTACACACACACACATTATATATATATATATAATCACACTGGCCGATTCCCACCAAGGCAGGGTGGCCCGAAAAAGAAAAACTTTCACCATCATTCATTCCATCACTGTCTTGCCAGAAGGGTGCTTTACACTACAGTTTTTAAACTGCAACATTAACACCCCTCCTTCAGAGTGCAGGCACTGTACTTCCCATCTCCAGGACTCAAGTCCGGCCTGCCGGTTTCCCTGAACCCCTTCATAAATGTTACTTTGCTCACACTCCAACAGCATATATATATATATATATATATATATATTATATATATATATATATATATTAAAATATATATAATATATTACATGGATTTGCACCGATGATAGATATTTGCACCACTGTACCAGTTTGCAAAGATCTGCACCTGTTATACCAGTGCCCCCCAATTATACAAGTTTGCAACAATTATACAGATTTGCAATAATCTGGCCCAATAAATCGGCTTGACTACTACAATCTCCGGTGATCTCCGCCTATCATTGTATCATCACGGCATTACCTATAATCTCCCCCTCTTCCCCTTAACCCCTCTCCCGTTGGTAACGTTTATAATTTGTGACTAATACTGTTACTGCATATTATTATTATTATTATTATTAGCAGCAGCAGTAGTAATTCTGGGTGTGCCGTAGCTCCACTGGTAGCGCACTCACCTCACACACTGCGATCCATGGTTCGATCCCCGGTACCACTGGAAACAAAGGACGGGTTTCCTTAAGACACCTGTTGTCCATGTTGACCTATCAGTAAAATGGGTACCTGGGTGTTAGCTGACTGGTGTGGGTCGCATCCTGGGAACAAAACTGACCTAATTTGCCCGAAATGCTCAGCATAAGTTGTTTCCTATACAGTAGTACGTCACTGATGTCAGCTAGGACTGTACGCCTTGTACTGTACTTGTACCGTACATGTACTTGTACTAAATAAATATTATAAATTAATATTGTATTACTATTACTATTAATTCTAATTATTATTAGTAGTAGGCAGTATTAATATTATTATTGCATTATTATTATATTACTGTATTATTATAGGTTATTATCTAGTATTATTTCGTGGAGAGCGCGCCAAACACGTAGGGGGTTCTTACAGAATAGCACTCCGTTTCCTTGGATCAAGAAACCTTCACCTCCTTGAAAGGTATGCCACTTCAAGGGGAAGAAACCGCCCCCCCACAGTACCGTGAAGCCGTTAAATCCTCTTGATCCAAGGAAATGGAGCTGCCCCCTTTCCTTGGATTCAATGCGATTGCTTTCCATTACTTCCCCCTCTCCTAGATTTAGAACCCCTGCAGGTTTAGCGCTTCTCCCCTCCTCTCCCATGAACGAAATAAGAATGGTGGGATAATTTGTGCCCATCAAAGGATTGGCGTAATTAGGTCTACCGTAATTAGGCCTAGCTTAATTAGGCATAGCGTAATTAGGTAAGAGAATCTATTAAACTGCTTGTGACATGCATGCGAAACCACGACACACACACACACACACGCACGAACGCTGTAAACCACGACACGCACAAACATGGTAAACCACGACACAATCACACCATACCCATTCTGTGGGTAATAATCAACCCCATACCCACCCTCTGGGTAATAATCAACCCATACCCATCCTGTGAGTAGTAATCAATTCCTTACCCATCCCCTGGAATGTAACCAACCTGCGGGTGGTAGTTAAGCAATGGTAATGAACTACGTACAAGTTAATAATCTGGGTACAGTCTTAACAAATTGTAAATACAGACATGAATTCAATCACAACAAACATTACAGTTTCATTTATTTACAGAACTTAAGCAACGGATCAGCCGGGCTGTGGCTCGTACGTCGGACTGCGTGCGGCCAGCAGTAACAGCCTAGTTGATCAGGCCCTGATCCATCGGGAGGCCTGGTCGTGGACCGGGCCGCGGGGGCGTTGATCCCCGGAATAACCTCCAGGTAACGGTTTGAATAGACATGTTGAAATAATTACGATTTTTTTTCACGAGAGGCAAAGGCAGGGCAGTGCAGCAGAAGGCTGCTGATGAACCACTGTGGTTAAAATACCTGGACGTGTGTTGAACATTTGAGAGTTTTCTCTAAAAGTGACAGACAGTACGAGAAATGAATGTCCGTGGTTCGATCCCCGGTCGGGTGGAAACGCTGGGCGTGTTTCTTTACACCTGTTGCCCCTGTTCACCTAGCAGTAAGTAGGTACCTCGGTGTTAGTCGACTGGTGTGGGTGGCATCCTGGGGGGGGGGGGTTATATACCTCAGGGCCGGGGATTTCACATGAGCTGAAGTAGGATAACAGATCTACGCATGTAAAATCGATCTGTGTGAAAAAAAAAAAGAATCTTGGATTTATTTAATGACACAAAAGTAGCAACTGACAACTTTATTTAGCTGTCAACTGCTACTTTCGTGTCTTTATCAGCCGCACCTTGTTGGTATTCCCATACCATATACAATTGCAATTCATGTGTGGCAGACACAATTGTTATGGTAGGGCGACCAACACCAGTATGTTATGACGTAATGTATGTTGAATAAAAGATGTGTGCAACACCTGGCTATATTTATTATAAAGAAACCTCGCCAACCAGTGGTGAGTGGCTTAGGTACTCAACACTTTGTATCAAGGCTGAGGGACTGATTGCCTCATTTGCCAATATACAATCTCTTTGTTGGATTGAAAACAGTGACTGGTTGGCGACGCGTCTTTATAATGAAGAACCACAAGTGTTTACAAGTGTCTTATTCATCAACTTGTCGGTACTGTATATAGTGTAATAATACGAAAAGTATGTATCTGAATCAAATATACAGCATCAAGTATTACTCCAAAGAGGTTTTAAGAGGCCAACACGACTATATAAACAAACAGATTAACAGAAGTCAACAAATAACACTTCTAGCAAGAACAATACAGCAAGACACAAACAACATAATTAGGAGAATGCCCAACTGTGAATAAAGGAAAAAGAGAGAGAGGAGCTGCTCTTCACATTGGAGAGAGATAACTAAGCAGCTGCAGAAAGCTACTACAAACACCAGTAAAACAAAATAAACAAACCAGCGTGGTACAAACAAAGCGAGACACGTAGAAGCCAAAGCTGAAAACCAAGGTATGGAACTGAGGCACTAAAACACGGCACTCTTTGTTGTCATTGGTAACGTCACACTGGTTTTCTGAGTGTTAATAGTGTAATACTTGTGTAGTATATATATTCCCTAATATCATTATAATAAGGCTCGTCATGCTGAGGTCACGTGACTTCTTTCCCCACGTAGGCCGTAGACCAGAGCGCCCGCGCTCAGTGCTCAACTAGGCTTGCAGTGAGCAGACGTAGACAGGATGAGCTCTTCCAACGACTACCAGTAATAACGCCTCCTTAATAGAGTCTACAGTATTCCTCTACAACCATCACTACATCAGAACCCCACTATTACAAGAGTTAAGAACTGGGATCAGAACTCTCAGAGATTAGAACATGGTGTTATTGACACAGAGACATAACTTATAGCCCTATATGATCCCTTATAGAAGGTGATGTAAGCTGTATGAGAGTAACATCCACCACAGACACATTTAACCTTTACCTGGCAGACCACTATACTTACTGGCCTGCCCGAGGAGGCAAATAAGTATAATGGCCTGCCAGACAAAGGGTTAAAGCTATCAGATGGTTTAAACCAGGTCTTCCAGTGAAAAAAAAACTGAAATAAAGTATATTAAAAAAAATGTCTAAACTACTCAAATGTTAGAAGACCATGAAGTAACAATGTCGGCAGAATTTGAGTGTGTGACAAAGGAAAGACTGAATAACAAGAACCTTCTAAATAAGAGATGCCAACTCAATCTGGAATATTGTTGCCTAATAACAGCCCCTTTATAAGGCAACTGGCATTAAAATTTGCAGAACGTATTATAAATAATGTCACTGCTTGTATGAATAATTTTTACTGCATATAAGAATACTTTAGTAGGTTGGTAGACAGCAACCACCCAGGGAAGTACTACCGTCCTGCCAGATGACTGTGAAACAAAAACCTGTAACTGTTTTGCATGATGGTAGGATTGCTGGTTTCTTTTTCTGTCTCATAAACACGCTAGATAACAGGGATATCTTGCTACTCCTACTTACACTTTGGTCACACTTCACAGACACGCACATGCATATATATATATACATACATCTAGGTTTTTCTCCTTTTTCTAAATAGCTCTTGTTCTTTTTATTTCTTCTATTGTCCATGGGGAAGTGGAAAAGAATCTTTCCTCCGTAAGCCATGCGTGTCGTATGAGGCGACAAAAATGCCGGGAGCAATGGGCTAGTAACCCCTTCTCCTGTATACATTTACTAAAAAGAGAAGAAGAAAAACTTTATAAAACTGGGATGCTTAAATGTGCGTGGATGTAGTGCGGATGACAAGAAACAGATGATAGCTGATGTTATGAATGAAAAGAAGTTGGATGTCCTGGCTCTAAGCGAAACAAAGCTGAAGGGGGTAGGAGAGTTTCAGTGGGGGGAAATAAATGGGGTTAAATCTGGAGTATCTGAGAGAGTTAGAGCAAAGGAAGGGGTAGCAGTAATGTTAAATGATCAGTTATGGAAGGAGAAAAGAGAATATGAATGTGTAAATTCAAGAATTATGTGGATTAAAGTAAAGGTTGGATGCGAGAAGTGGGTCATAATAAGCGTGTATGCACCTGGAGAAGAGAGGAATGCAGAGGAGAGAGAGAGATTTTGGGAGATGTTAAGTGAATGTATAGGAGCCTTTGAACCAAGTGAGAGAGTAATTGTGGTAGGGGACCTGAATGCTAAAGTAGGAGAAACTTTTAGAGAGGGTGTGGTAGGTAAGTTTGGGGTGCCAGGTGTAAATGATAATGGGAGCCCTTTGATTGAACTTTGTATAGAAAGGGGTTTAGTTAGGTAAATACATATTTTAAGAAAAAGAGGATAAATAAGTATACACGATATGATGTAGGGCGAAATGACAGTAGTTTGTTGGATTATGTATTGGTAGATAAAAGACTGTTGAGTAGACTTCAGGATGTACATGTTTATAGAGGGGCCACAGATATAATCAGATCACTTTCTAGTTGTAGCTACACTGAGAGTAAAAGGTAGATGGGATACAAGGAGAATAGAAGCATCAGGGAAGAGAGAGGTAAAGGGTTTTTATAAACTAAAAGAGGAGGCAGTTAGGGTAAGATATAAACAGCTATTGGAGGATAGATGGGCTAATGAGAGCATAGGCAATGGGGTCGAAGAGGTATGGGGTAGGTTTAAAAATGTAGTGTTAGAGTTTTCAGCAGAAGTTTGGGTTACGGGAAAAGTGGGTGCAGGAGGGAAGAGGAGCGATTGGTGGAATGATGATGTAAAGAGTAGTAAGGGAGAAAAAGTTAGCATATGAGAGTTTTTACAAGTAGAAGTGATGCAAGGAGGGAAGAGTATATGGAGAAAAAGAGAGAGGTTAAGAGAGTGGTGAAGCAATGAAAAAGGAAGCAAATGAGAGAGTGGGTGAGATGTTATCAACAAATTTTGTTGAAAATAAGAAAAAGTTTTGGAGTGAGGATTAACAAGTTAAGAAAGCCTAGAGAACAAATGGATTTGTCAGTTAAAAATGGGAGAGGAGAGTTATTAAATGGAGAGTTAGAGGTTTTGGGGAAGATGGAGGGAATATTTTGAGGAATTGTTAAATGTTGATGAAGTAGGGAAGCTGTGATTTCGTGTATAGGGCAAGGAGGAATAACATCTTGTAGGATGAGGAAGAGCCAGTTGTGAGTGTGGGGGAAATTCGTGAGGCAGTAGGTAAAATGAAAGGGGGTAAGGCACCCGGGGATTGATGGGATAAAGATAGAAATGTTAAAGCGGGGTGGGGATATAGTTTTGGAGTGGTTGGTGCAATTATTTAATAAATGTATGGAAGAGGGAAAAGGGTACCTAGTGATTGGCAGAGAGCATGCATAGTTCCTTTGTAAAAAGGGAAAAAGGGGGAAATAAAAGAGAGTGCAAAAATTATAGGGGGATAAGTCTGTTGAGTGTACCTGGTAAAGGTTATGGTAGAGTTATAATTGAAAGAATTAAGAGTAAGACGGAGAATAGGATAGCAGATGAACAAGGAGGCTTTAGGAAAGGTAGGGGGTGTGTGGGACCAGGTGTTTACAGTGAAACATATAAGTGAACATATTTAGAAAGGCTAAAGAGGTCTTTGTGGCATTTATGGATTTGGAAAAGGCGTATGACAGGGGATAGGGGGGGAATGTGGCAGAATGTTGCAAGTGTAGGTGTAGGAGGTAGGTTACTGAAAGGGAGTGAAGAGTTTTTACGAGGATAGTGAGGCTCAAGTTAGAGTATGTAGGAAAGAGGGAAATTTTTTCCCAGTAAAAGTAGGCCTTAGACAAGGATGTGTGATGTCACCGTGGTTGTTTAATATATTTTTTAGATGGGGTTGTAAGAGAAGTAAATGCGGGTCTTGGCAAGAGGCGTGGAGTTAAAAGATAAAGAATCACACACAAAGTGGGGAGTTGTCACAGCTGCTCTTTGCTGATGACACTGTGCTTTTGGAGATTCTGAAAAGAAGCTGCAGAGGGTTGGTGGATTTAATTTTTGGGAGGGTGTGCAAAAGAAGAAAATTAAAGGTGAATACAGAAAGAGTAAGGTTATGAGGATAACAAAAAGATTAGGTGTTGAAAAATTGAATATCAGATTGGAGGGAGAGAGTATGGAGGAGGTGAACGTATTCAGATATTTGGGAGTGGACGTGTCAGCGGATGGTCTATGAAAGATGAGGTGAATCATAGAATTGATGAGGAAAAAGAGTGGGGTGGTGCACTTAGGAGTCTGTGGAGACAAAGAACTTTGTCCTTAGAGGCAAAGAGGGGAATGTATGAGAGTATAAGTTTTACCAACGCTCTTATATGGGTGTGAAGCGTGGTGATGAATGTTGCAGCGAGGAGAAGGCTGGAGGCAGTGGAGATGTCATGTCTGAGGGCCCAAAGTGTGGTGTCCCAAAATAATGCAGAGAATTCGTAGTTTGGAAGTTAGGAGGAGGTGCGGGATTACCCAAAACGTTGTCCAGAGGGCTGAGGAAGGGTTGTTTTAGGTGGTTTCGGACATGTAGAGAGAAAAGGAGCGAAACAGAATGACTTCAAGAGTGTATCAGTCTGTAGTGGAAGGAAGGCGGGGTAGGGGGCGGCCTAGAAGGGTTGGGAGGGAGGGGGTTTAAAGGAGGTTTTGTGGCGAGGGCTTGGACTTCCAGCAGGCATGCGTGAGCGTGTTTGATAGGAGTGAATGGAGACAAATGGTTTTTAATACTTGACGTGCTGTTGGAGTGTGAGCAAAATAACATTTATGAAGGGATTCAGGGAAACCGGCAGGCCGACTTGAGTCCTGGAGATGGGAAGTACAGTGCCTGCACTCTGAAGGAGGGGTGTTAATGTTGCAGTTTAAAAACTGTAGTGTAAAGCACCCTTCTGGCAAGACAGTGATGGAGTGAATGATGGTGAAAGTTTTTCTTTTTCGGGCCACCCTGCCTTGGTGGGAATCGGCCAGTGTGATAATAAAAAAAAAAAAATAAGAATACTTTTCAATGTATGAATGAATTAGGTCACACATTTAAGTTATTGGGAAAGTCTCAAGTCCCTTAAATTTTACTCGCTGGAACGCAGGCGAGAAACACACAATTTACTGATGGAAAATACAGAAGGGATTGCTTCCAAATCTGCACACTGAAATTACTCCCTACGACGTCAGAAAGTTTTTGATAATGCCCGAAATGAAAGCAGGGGCTCTTAACGAATCCGTGCCCTTTTTTCCCTTCAAATTAGACTAGGAACACATCTTGGTCTTCAGAAACAATTTGACAGTTTCCTCCAAGCATTTCACACAGCCTATCGACCAAAAACCCGGGAGGCGGATCAAGGACGGTCGCGGGTGCCATGATACCCTCAATCATAAAGAGGGGGAAAATTGATAGGTAGGGAGAACCATCGGGGTAAAACCCTTGCAATACCAAGAGTGACTCGCAACTCGCCAAATGTTTTACCTGTTACTGCTGAGATAAAACCTACCCTCAGACCTCACATCACGGGCCATCTTTCACAAGTTAAATAGATAATAATAAAAAAAAACGCTTCATGCCACACACGCTTACCATACAATGGGGGGGAAGCAGGAAGGGCAAGGGGAGCAAGCCAAACTACTAGAGGGGGGACTACGCAAGACTGGGGAAACTTCTGCACGGGGTTCAGGGGAAACAGAGAAATAGCAGGGAAATCAGTCAATAGATGATGAATTGTGACATCAATATAAAGGCAAGGAGAGGGTCGTCCCAAGGACACAAAATATTGAGAAGGCCAGAACGAGCTTTTGGGTTATCCAGAGGTGTAAGACCAAACTAAAGACTAGAAAGGAAAAAGTAAGGGGGAAAAAGGGACCCAAGAATAAGGAAAGTTGTTGAAAACAGAAATAAATTCACGGAAGGAGAGAGGCCCAACGACAATACGGAAATGACATACACAAAAGCCAATCCGACCAAAAACTATTGTATAGTCACACCAAGAAAACAACAGTCAAAGACCGGGTAAAAAAGGGCAGAAGGAGAAATAAACCGGAAGTAGTGAGGAGTTCAACGGAGTTTAAAAAGAATATCAAGGGAGACAGAAAGGACCCCAAAAAAGCACGGAGGGGTGGAACACCACCAAATGTAGACAAAAATACAAACAATGAGGAAGGGGTGAGGAGGGGGAAAGTGCCCTAATCCCTGAAGGGATGGGCGGATGACATCTCTCCGTGGGTCAGAGAGAGGGAGAAAAGGGACTCTGTGTCCTTTAACAAAAATCTTCAACACATCTATCGAATCAGGGAAGTTTTTTGAGGTACGAAAGAGAGCAAATGTAGTCCCAATTTTTAAAAAAGGAGACGACATGCATACAAAACAGACCAGTATCACTGAATGCAAGTTTGAAAGTCAGGGAGAATTTCAGAAGAGGGGTGGAGCCCTAAAAAGGGAATGAGTTACAACGAAAACCCAAAAAAAGATTCAGGGATGGGAAATCCTGTTCAAAAACCTACTGGATTCTAGACAAGGTGAAGCATAAGACAAAAGAGAGGGGTGGGCAGATTGTTTTTCCCTTGGACTTTGACCTTTTCCAAACAAGAGTTAGTGCAAAACCCGAAGGCCAGGTGTTGGAGGGGGCGCCTGTGCGAGCGGGGTTCCACAGGGGATCCTGGGACCCCGGAGTTTTACCTGGGAGATTTCCCGGGGGGTCAACCCCCCCGCGGCCCCGGTCTGTGCCCGGGCCCTCCTGGTGGATCGAGCCTGATAACCGGGTTGCTGCGGGCTGAGAAAACCAACTACGAGCCCACCCCGGGCTGGTCGGGAACCGACTTTAGGTGTTTGTCCATGCCAGCTTGAAGACTGCCGGGGTCTGTTGGTAACCCCCTTATGTTTGCGGGAGGAGTTGAACAGTCTCGGGCCCCTAAAACACTTTTGTTGGTCTTTTAAAAGTGTAGTAACCCCCTGTTTTCATTGGGGGATGTGCATCTCTGCCAAGTCTTTTTTCTTTCGTAGTGATTTATTTTCGTGTGCAAGTTTGGGACTACCCCTAGGATTTTTCCCGGTGTATAATCATGTATTCTCCCCCTGCGTTTTCCCGGGGAAAAAGGTTTAGGAACTTCAAGCGCTCCCCGTAATTGGGTGTTTTATCCCTTATGCGGGCCTGAAGGTTTTCTTACTTTTTTTTAGGGCCCAAATTTTACCTCCTTGAAAGGTGCTGTAGTGTGCAGCAAAATTCCACCCCAGATAAAAAAGTACCCGAAGGGGATCGGCTTTTGGGATCCCCCAGTTTTGAAAGGGTTTACTTACCATCCCGTCATTTTTCTAGCAATCGATTGATACAATGTTTGGGCCTTGAAGGGAGTCCCCGACATACATCCCAGGGCTTTTCGTTGGGGTTTCGCTCTATTTGGGGGCCGAATTTTTTTTGTACTCTGATGAAGATTTATTTCCCCGGTTTACCCTATCGAGTAATTTAAATTTCTCATCGTTGAACTTTATATTGTTTTCTGCACCCCCTGAAAAGATTTGGTTATGTCCGCCGGGGGCCTTGCAGGGTTCTGCAGGAAGACCCTGATGCAGATTCGGGGGGCTCTGCAAAAGGGAAAACGGGCTGTGGCTGACATCCTTGTCTATGGGGATATGAGGTGAGGAACAGATGGGAGCGAGTACGTGCCTTGTGGGAAAAGAGCTTTTCACCGAAAAGCTCCTCGGGGCTTTACTTTTGACGACATCCGTGTTCTGTTAGTGAGGAAATTATAGTCCCCGACCGACTTTTCCTGCTATTCCTTTAGCACGCATTTTGTGCGCTTTTTACGCCATGGTCACACTTGTCGAAGGCTTTTTCAAAGTCTTATATATTACATCGCATTCTTTTTTTTTCTAGTGCATTTAGGGCCTTTCGTAGTACCAAAAGTTGAGACAGACAGGAGCGACCTGTTCTAAACCCTGTTGCCCTGGGTTTGTAACTGATGTTTCTAAAAGGGTGGTGACTTGGTTCTTAGGACCCCTTTTAAAGATTTTTTATGATAGGGATGTTTGGCTATCGGTCTGTATTCTTTGCTGTTTCTTTTCCCCCCTTTTTGGAGTGGGGCTATGTTGTTTTTTGAAGTGGGACACCCCCGTGTCCATGCTCCCTCTCCATGGATGGAAAAAGGGAGTTCTTGGAACACGGGGGTTCCTGAGTCTGGGGCCCGGGGAAATGCATGGGCTTTTTCAATTTTTTCCCTTACGAAGTCATTTGGGGTCAGGGTAAAAGGGGTGGTTGTGTTTTAAACCAAATTTTGTGGCTCTCAAAAAAAATTTATTTTTTCTTCGACTCTCAGTCGGTAGCGGCTTCTAAAAAAAATGATCATATGGGACTTAAGTAGCTCACCATTTTCCCTTGCTGTCATCTGTGTAGGACCCATCTTGTTTAAGTAGGGGCCCAATACTGGACGTTGTTCTCGACTTTGATTTGGCATAGGAGAAGAAATACTTTGGGTTTCTTTCGATTTCATTTATGGCTTTTAGTTCTTCCCGCGATTCCTGACTCCTATAAGATTCCTTTAGCTTAAGTTCGATGATTGCTATTTCTCTGACCAGTGTCTCCCTACGCATTTCAGATATATTGACCTCTTTTAGCCGCTCTGTTATTCTTTTTTCCGTCGCCTGTAAAGGGAGCGCCTGTCTCTTTCTTTTTTAAACATCTACTCCTCCTTTTTCTTAGAGGAATAAGCCTTGTGCATACATCGAGTGCCACCAAGTTAATCTGTTCTAGGCATAAGTTGGGTCTGTGTTGCTTAGTATATCTTCCCAGCTTATATCGGTTAGGACTTGGTTTACTTGGTCCCACTTTATGTTTTTGTTATTGAAGTTGAATTTGGTGAATGCTCCCTCGTGACTAGTCTCATTATGTCGGTCTGGGGCTCCACGCATACATGTCTGAACCTCAATTATGTTGTGATCTGAGTATATTGTTTTTGATATGGTGACATTTCTTATCAGATCATCATTGTTTGTGAAGATGAGGTCTAGTGTATTCTCCAGTCTAGTAGGCTCTATTATTTGCTGGTTTAAATTGAATTTTGTGCAGAGATTTAAAAGCTCGTGTGAGTGTGAGTTTTCATCAGAGCTGCCTCCTGGTGTTATTACTGCAACAATATTATTTGCTATATTCCTCCATTTTAGGTGCCTTAAGTTGAAATCCCCCAGGAGCAAGATGTTGGGTGCAGGAGCTGGAAGATTTTCCAGACAGTGGTCAATTTTTAACAGTTGTTCCTGGAATTGCTGGGATGTTGCATCCGGAGGCTTGTAGACTACCACAATGACTAGGTTTTGGTTCTCGGTGCTGTTTCTGGTATATGTGAATGACATGACGGAAGGAATAGACTCAGAAGTGTCCTTGTTTGCAGACGATGTCAAGTTAATGAGAATTCAATCGGAGGAGGACCAGGTAGGACTACAAAGGGATCTGGACAGGCTGCAGGCCTGGTCCAGCAAATGGTTTCTAGAGTTCAACCCCACCAAGTGCAAAGCCATGAAAATCGGGGAAGGGCAAAGAAGACCGCAGGCAGAATACAGTTTAGGGGGCCAAAGACTACAAACCTCACTCAAGGAAAAGATCTTGGAGTGAGTATGACACCGAACACATCCGAGGAGCACGTCAACCAAGTAATTGCTACGGCATACGGGCGACTAGGAAACCTAAGAATAGCATTCCGATATCTCAGTAAGGAGTCGTTCAGGACTCTGTACACCGTGTACATCAAGCCTATACTGGAGTGTGTAGCACCAGTTTTGGAACTCACACCTGGCCAAGCACATCAAGAAATTAGAGAAAGTGCAAAGGTTTGCAATGAGACTAGTCCCAGAGTTAAGGGGCATATCCTATGAGGAGAGGTTAAGGGAAATAGACCTGACGACACTGGAGGACGTGAGGGGCGGGTGGAGGGGGGGTAGGACACATAAAATACTAAGAGGAATCGACAAGGTGGACAGGGTCAGGATGTTCCAGACATGGGACACACCAACAAGGGTCACAATTGGAAGTTGAAGACTCAGATGAGTCACAGGGATGTTAGGAAGTATTTCTTCAGTCACGGAGTTGTCAGGAAGTGGAACAGCCTGGAAAGGAAGGTGGAGGCAGGATCCATACATAGCTTTAAGAAGAGGTATGATAAAGCTCACGGAGCAGGGAGTGACCTAGCAGCGACCAGTGAAGAAGCAGGGTCAGGAGTTATGACTCGACCCCTGCAACCACAATTTCGTGAGTACACACGTACACAAAGGAGCTGTGAATCGACTCATGCAACCACAAATAGGTGAGTATACACACACACACACATAAAAAAAATAATGCAAAATGAGGGTGGGTTGGATAGTAATGTATACAGCAGCTGCATGGATGGCGCTTACACCTTCACAGGAACACGGGAAAACTTTACAAGGTGCAGAAGTTGGCCACCAGGCTGCTCCCTTAAATCACAAAGTTGAGCTGTGATGATAAGTTCAAAGAGAGATTAACCAAACAGCTCTAGAGCATATTAAACTCTTGAGAGAATATGATCACAACATACAAGATATTGACGGCATTAACAGTTGAAAAAATAAACATGTTATACAGAGGTAGGATCACAATGAGGGGACATGATCACAACATAGATGATACTCAGGGACACTGATAAAGTACACACACACACACACAATGCTGCTACGTAGTGCTGGCAGCATAACGAGGGGACATGATCACAGCACAGAAGATACTCAGGGACACGGATAAGGTACACACACACACAATGCTGCTACATAGTACTAGCAGCATAACGAGGGGACATGATCACAACACAGAAGATACTCAGGGATACGGATAAGGTACACACACACACAATGCTGCTACATAGTGCTGGCAGCATAACGAGGGGACATGATCACAACACAGAAGATACTCAGGGACACGGGTAAGGTACACACACACACACAATGCTGCTACATAGTGCTGGCAGCATAACGAGGGGACATGATCACAACACAGAAGATACTCAGGGACACGGATAAGGTACACACACACAATGCTGCTACATAGTGCTGGCAGCATAAACGAGGGGACATGATCACAACACAGAAGATACTCAGGGACACGGATAAGGTACACACACACAATGCTGCTACATAGTGCTGGCAGCATAACGAGGGGACATGATCACAACACAGAAGATACTCAGGGACACGGATAAGGTACACACACACACAATGCTGCTACATAATGCTGGCAGCATAACGAGGGGACATGATCACAACACAGAAGATACTCAGGGACACGGGTAAGGTACACACACACACAATGCTGCTACATAATGCTGGCAGCATAACGAGGGAACATGATCACAACACAGAAGATACTCAGGGACACGGGTAAGGTACACACAATGCTGCTACATAGTGCTGGCAGCATAACGAGGGGACATGATCACAACACAGAAGATACTCAGGGACACGGATAAGGTACACACACACACAATGCTGCTACATAATGCTGGCAGCATAACGAGGGGACACGAAAGCAAGCTGAACATTCATGTTATCCACAGAACTGAAAGATGTAACACCTGAGTGTATGGACGCATTAAGGCGACCGCAGTGAGGCTAACTCCATACACAGCTTCAAGTGTATACACCACAAGACCAGTGAGTCATCAAAGGCACCAACACAAGACATGAATATTAAAACAAAATTAGGGAGCAAATTTCCAGTTGAATATGACTAATTAGGTAAGTGATGTGATGTGTGTGTGTGTGTGTGTGTGTGTGTGTGTGTGTGTGTGTGAGAGAGAGAGAGAGAGAGAGAGAGACCAGGGAAGATGACCTGGATGCCAGTAGACAGCACCACACTCACCTGGATGCTAGTAGACAGCACCACACTCACCTAGATGCTAGTAGACAGCACCACACTCACCTAGATGCTAGTAGACAGCACCACACTCACCTGGATGCTAGTAGACAGCGCCACACTCACCTGGATGCTAGTAGACAGCGCCACACTCACCTGGATGCTAGTAGACAGCACCACACTCACCTGGATGCCAGTAGACAGCACCACACTCACTGGATGCCAGTAGACAGCACCACACTCACCTGGATGCTAGTAGACAGCACCACACTCACCTGGATGCCAGTAGACAGCCACCACACTCACCTGGATGCCAGTAGACAGCACCACACTCACCTGGATGCCAGTAGACACCACCACACTCACCTGGATGCCAGTAGACAGCACCACACTCACCTGGATGCTAGTAGACAGCACCACACTCACCTGGATGCCAGTAGACAGCACCACACTCACCTGGATGCCAGTAGACAGCACCACACTCACCTGGATGCCAGTAGACAGCACCACACTCACCTGGATGCCAGTAGACAGCACCACACTCACCTGGATGCCAGTAGACAGCACCACACTCACCTGGATGCTAGTAGACAGCACCACACTCACCTGGATGCCAGTAGACAGCACCACACTCACCTGGATGCCAGTAGACAGCACCACACTCACCTGGATGCCAGTAGACAGCACCACACTCACCTGGATGCCAGTAGACAGCACCACACTCACCTGGATGCCAGTAGACAGCACCACACTCACCTGGATGCCAGTAGACAGCACCACACTCACCTGGATGCCAGTAGACAGCACCACACTCACCTGGATGCCAGTAGACAGCACCACACTCACCTGGATGCCAGTAGACAGCACCACACTCACCTGGATGCCAGTAGACAGCACCACACTCACCTGGATGCCAGTAGACAGCACCACACTCACCTGGATGCCAGTAGACAGCACCACACTCACCTGGATGCCAGTAGACAGCACCACACTCACCTGGATGCCAGTAGACAGCACCACACTCACCTGGATGCCAGTAGACAGCACCACACTCACCTGGATGCCAGTAGACAGCACCACACTCACCTGGATGCCAGTAGACAGCACCACACTCACCTGGATGCCAGTAGACAGCACCACACTCACCTGGATGCCAGTAGACAGCACCACACTCACCTGGATGCCAGTAGACAGCACCACACTCACCTGGATGCCAGTAGACAGCACCACACTCACCTGGATGCCAGTAGACAGCACCACACTCACCTGGATGCCAGTAGACAGCACCACACTCACCTGGATGCCAGTAGACAGCACCACACTCACCTGGATGCCAGTAGACAGCACCACACTCACCTGGATGCCAGTAGACAGCACCACACCACCTGGATGCCAGTAGACAGCACCACACTCACCTGGATGCCAGTAGACAGCACCACACTCACCTGGATGCCAGTAGACAGCACCACACTCACTGGATGCCAGTAGACAGCACCACACTCACCTGGATGCTAGTAGACAGCACCACACTCACCTGGATGCCAGTAGACAGCACCACACTCACCTGGATGCCAGTAGACAGCACCACACTCACCTGGATGCCAGTAGACACCACCACACTCACCTGGATGCCAGTAGACAGCACCACACTCACCTGGATGCTAGTAGACAGCACCACACTCACCTGGATGCCAGTAGACAGCACCACACTCACCTGGATGCTAGTAGACAGCACCACACTCACCTGGATGCCAGTAGACAGCACCACACTCACCTGGATGCCAGTAGACAGCACCACAACTCACCTGGATGCCAGTAGACACCACCACACTCACCTGGATGCCAGTAGACAGCACCACACTCACCTGGATGCTAGTAGACAGCACCACACTCACCTGGATGCAAGTAGACAGCACCACACTCACCTGGATGCCATTAGACAGCACCACACTCACCTGGATGCCAGTAGACAGCACCACACTCACCTGGATGCCAGTAGACAGCACCACACTCACCTGGATGCTAGTAGACAGCACCACACTCACCTGGATGCTAGTAGACAGCACCACACTCACCTGGATGCTAGTAGACAGCACCACACTCACCTGGATGCCATTAGACAGCACCACACTCACCTGTGAAAGAGAAAATTAACATCAGCACCAGGTTGAAGAGACTGACACACACGAGGTATATGTTCGTCATTCACCTGCACAGTAAGCATTAAAATTTTGAAAAAAAAAACGAATAAATATTTACACTGAATATTGAACAGTTGTCATAAGAGTGGTTTTAAATACATCAACTTAAGCCAAGATACTTAAAACACGAACAATTTCATGTATATGTCATGAAATAAGAACAAGTGATGTCATAGGTGTAGCAACAGAGACAGGTGCAGCAACAGGTTCGTCTTACACAGGTGTAAGCAGACACACAGAAGTAATGACTTGAAGAGATGACAGGACACAGAGTACAACCTGGAGGGAAGGATGGGAGGGGGGTATGCTACAACCTGGAGGGAAGGATGGGAGGGGGGGTATGCTACAACCTGGAGGGAAGGATGGGAGGGAGGGTATGCTACAACGTACAAAGGAGATAGATCTTGGGGTAACCACTGTACCAAGTGCATCACCAGACATAAAACGTGTAACTTGTATGACATCTGCAAGACTAGCTAACGTAAGAACTGCAGTCAGGAGCCTGTAGGGAGGTTCATTCAGGGCAGAGAGCGCCTCCACCTCCCCCCAAACCTTCATTTTTTGTGACCCACGAACACTCGCGCAAAAACTATATTTTACTTATCTTAAAATTTCTTTGTGTGTTTGTATCCACTCTAGTTATCAAAAGTCTGCAATGATGCTGGTACAGGAAGTGAGAGTGATGAACCACTACGACAGACTTAACAATGATGCTGGTACAGGAAGTGAGAGTGATGAACCACTACGACAGACTTAACAATGATGCTGGTACAGGAAGTGAGAGTGATGGACCACTACGACAGACTTAACAATGATGCTGGTACAGGAAGTGAGAGTGATGAACCACTACGACAGACTTAACCCAATGATGCTGGTACAGGAAGTGAGAGTGATGAACCACTACGACAGACTTAACAATGATGCTGTACAGGAAGTGAGAGTGATGAACCATACGACAGACTTAACAATGATGCTGGTACAGGAAGTGAGAGTGATGAACCACTACGACAGACTTAACAATGATGCTGGTACAGGAAGTGAGAGTGATGAACCACTACGACAGACTTAACAATGATGCTGGTACAGGAAGTGAGAGTGATGGAACACTACGACAGACTTAACAATGATGCTGGTACAGGAAGCGAGAGTGATGAACCACTACGACAGACTTAATGATGCTGGTACAGGAAGCGAGAGTGATGAACCACTACGACAGACTTAAGGAACTAAGACCGCTACAACAGAGGAGGACCAGGGAAGACATGACCAACACATGTAAAATGTTCTGAGAATCAGATACAGTGCACAAGGAAAGGTTGCTTGAGATTAGTGGAGAAGGAGCCAAGAGCTAAAGATGGCTGCTAAAGGCATTCAGAAAGACTTTTTTTAACAGATTTTAAGTGATAAGAGGATCGTACTTGCATGGAGAGATCCTGGAAGCAAAGAGCGTACACAGTTTTAAGAGTAAATATACTCGCGCTTTGGATGTCGGCAATCAATAAAGCAAGTCGATAGGAATTAAAGAGGCGGAACCAAAAGCCCTACGACTCGACCCCTGCAAACACAACTACTTCAGTACAACTACGTGCACTCAGGTACACGTCCAGACAAAAGAATAAATATAGATCAAACTGATGTATTTTAAGCACAGTGAGAGGCAGATAGTGATTTACATAATGTTTTCTAGTTACAGCAACTTAAATATAATTATGAAATACGTACACATATGTATACAAATATGTATCACATCTTCTGTTTCCTGTGTACGTGTGTGTGTAAAGGACGAACACAGCTCCTGTATGTGGTACACATGCATACATTATCATGGGGAGCGCTAAATCTGTAGGTATTATACAACGTCTGTGGAGGGGGGGGGAGGTGGAAGGCATTCAGACTTAACTCAGGGAAGTGGAGCACAGATTCAATTCCCTAGATCAAGAGCCCCTAACCTGCGTCAAGGAAGCTCCATTGAGGGGACACACACACACACACACACACACACACACACACACACACACACACACACACACACACACACACACACGCACACACACGCAAACACACACACACACACACACACACAAACACAGACACACATACACAACACACACATACAGCACACACACACACACAAATTGGAAGATGAACAGTGATTGGTTGAGCTGAAATGTATATTAAGGAACATAAAGGATTTAATAGGCAATGATCGACAGAGAGCCGAAGTTAAAAGTGGATTAGGAGTAGAATGACCCCGAACTAAATAGAGGCACATTCTACTACAGTTTTTAACAATAGGTATGACGACCTTGTTAAAAGCAGGACCAGGAGCCGAGAACTCGAGCCCAGCAACCATAAATAGACGAGTACATACTCTCTCTCTCCCTTTCTCTCTCTCTCTCTCTCCTCTCTTCTGCT
Organism: Cherax quadricarinatus; assembly: GCF_026875155.1. NCBI lineage: Eukaryota > Metazoa > Arthropoda > Malacostraca > Decapoda > Parastacidae > Cherax > Cherax quadricarinatus. The sequence continues at coordinate 31,110,154 of NC_069420.1, forward strand.
CTCTACGTATCTTCTCTCTCTCTCTCACTCTCTCCTCTCTCTCGTCCTCTCTCGTCTCCTCACTCTCTACTTCTCTCTCTCCTCTCCTCTCTCTCTCTCACTCGACCTTATAATCTCCCCTTGACACACTCAACTTCATAATCCAATTACGGCGCTTTATAAAATTTTTTTTTTCTTTCTTTTGCCGTTAACTTCAAGTGAGGAAACAGGAGAAGTTGGTACAAGTAAGATGTTCACTTACTCTATCACTTCTCCAGCGAGGAGCCAGTGTCTTCGCACACTCAACTTGCTAGTAATATATTTCTTCACTTGAAGGCAGCTATTTTTCCCCCTAGATGGGATAATTTTGCAATAAATGTCATGAAGGATCTGTTCTAATTTTAGCGAGCAAGAGAGTATGCTCCATTTTCTTGGTCTGCTTGCCACCCATCTCATCTGCGACTGCATGGCAGTAGAGAACAGAGCAAGACGCCTTATCTCTCGCCTGGACCCATCCTGGATTCATCTGTCATCTCAGCAAAGCCTTCAACACAGGAGGGATGTGGGTAGCCTTACTGTTATGTACAAGGCCAATATTGTCAAAGTACCACACTTGGATCCACTTCGAGGACAGCGTGAAGCAAGTTTCTATACCACAGGACGGGCAGAAAGCAGCAACTTCACTCTGGCTGTACCCTTCTCCAGAACATCACTTCATCTGAGATCATTTATTCCCAGGATGACTCGAGTATGGAACACATTCGTACAGCATTATGATGTCAACGAGATAAAAATGATGAAAATGCTGGCCCACAGATGGCTTTAACTTCATCCTCTTCCCTACTTGTATGTTTCATAACAATGAAATATGCTTTCAAATGAGCTTATGTAGGTAACAGTTTTTAGCTTGTCAATAAAGTTAGGAATCCTTAACCTAACCTCGTCAAACGCTGTGTAAAAAGAAATCGTCATGTCGACTGGATATTCAGTAAACCACCTAACACAGGGCGACATCGCCGCTTGTAAAATACAGATGAAAAGTTTGATTTTTCTTGGTCCTCTATCAATAGTTTAGTTATAACCACGAGAGCCGTAACCTCGGGCAACAGCAGCGCTCCCACATCAGTTACAGCAGCAAGTCTGGTGGTCAAACATCACTCTCACAGCTCCTCAGAATCATCAGCAATGCTGGGGAGGGGGGATGTTGTGGAAAGTGAATCTCAATAACAGGATAAAAGACACACGCGTCAGAAACAAGAAACTTTGTAGCTTTGACCTTATCTCTTTATTTACCAAGGTTCCTCTCTCTCTCTCTCACGAATTACTGACCGTCCCCAGAACACTTAGAATGGACTCTAACCTCCCTATTACTACCAAAGAGTTACTCGATGTATACCTTTGATATATACCTATGATGAGTTTCGAAAGTCTTTACACTCCAGGAGCCCGCCCATGGACCAGGCTATGATAGAGCCATGTGTAAACTACTTCTGGGAATTCCATTTAAAAGCAGCCATTTGGCATGACCATGGGGCTGCCCACTAAGCGCACTCATGGCATTCCCGTACATGTTGATAAATTAGACACATGTGCAATTCTTGGGTATCTTTATTGAGGAAACGTTTCGCCACACAGTGGCTTCATCAGTCCATACAAAGGAGAATCTTGAAGAACAGGAGGAGAATGAGGTAATCAGTCCCTCAACCTTGAGTCGATGTGGTCAGTCCATCAACTCAAGGTTGAGGGACTGATTACCTCATTCTCCTCCTGTTCTTCAAGATTCTCCTTTGTATGGACTGATGAAGCCACTGTGTGGCGAAACGTTTCCTCAATAAAGATACCCAAGAGTTGCACATGTGTCTAATTTATCAACATGTCGGTTCTCTGAACCATTCATCTACAATTCCCGTACATGGAGCACTGAGAAAAATATATTAAAGGTCTACATTCTGAGTGGGGTAACATGGCTTAGATATGTCGACGTCATCCTGGAGTTTCTGGAGTTTATCTGGAGAGAGTTCCGGGGGTCAACGCCCCCGCGGCCCGGTCTGTGACCAGGCCTCCTTAGGTCAGTGTCCCAGGATGCGACCCACACCAGTCCACTAACACCCAGGTACCCATTTTACTGATGGGGAACATAGACAACAGGTGGAAAGAAACACGTCCAATGTTTCTACACTGGCTGGGAATCGAACCCAGGCCCTCACCGTGTGAAGCGAGAGCGTTAACCACCAGGCCACCAGAGCCTGGTCACTGTTCCAACACCTTCAACATTGTTATTGACAAACTGTGAAGAATCTCCAGTCAAATTCACAACTGAAGTGGAAGAAAAGACAAGCATGCTCTTCCTGGACATAACTAAAAACTAGATTATAGTATCGTCTGCAAACCCACTAACAAAGATGATTTACTGCGTTCTGTAACCACAATAGAAAACGTAGGACGATTATATTGGTTTCTTCGTCAGTGAAATTGCATTGATAAAACTTTTTTTTTGAACTTTGCTATAAAGCAGTACCTCACCAGTGATCGCAGGAAAAAAAAAGGACAAAATACTACATAACGCCAGACAAGATTCCAACCCCAGCAAATACATAGTACTACCAGTCAGCAACACAAACAATAACCTCTCCAACTCCCTGTAAACCAAAGCCACATCATGGTTGCCAACATATCCTTCAACTTCATAAAAGATAGTTGAAAACCGTAAACAAGCAGTCTCTGCCGGCGTTTACATACAATGTATAGTTGTAATAAGTATGACGTGGGTGAAACCATCAGGGATCTGAACACAGCAACACCTGCCCGAGGGATGACTGTATGACGTGGGTGAAACCATCAGGGATCTGAACACAGCAACACCTGCCCGAGGGATGACTGTATGACGTGCGTGAAACCATCAGAGATCTGAACACAGCAACACCTGCCCGAGGGATGACTTTAACAACACTTATTCTATTCACTCAAAAATTTCCTGACGCCAAATCAATTATCAGAGACGCAGTCAGACATACTAGGCAATGCTTGGAATAAGCTCTGATTGCAACCACTAATACCATGACACAAATCCGATCATTCATAAATTTCAGAAACACTGAGCAAACTCATTCTCTCAAGACATGCTATTGCTATTACATACAACAATGGAGGAGCACTGCAAGTGATCTACTAGCCCATCCTAATTTTAAAGCATTAAATGATTTCAGTTGGTTGAGTCACATCACAACAGGTGAAGTCACCCTCCCAACTCTGCATCTTACCTCACTCCTCCAGTAAATATATGCTCTGCTTGGCTCTAAGAATTGGTAAAAGTCCCTGGTGGACGAACCGTAATCACAATAAAATGCCAAAAACTGCATATTATACCATCAACACTGACCTAGAGGTTAAAACTTGTATTTAGCCTCCTAGACACACCTAGTGCAAACCCTCTTGACACGCATGTTTTTACTGTGAAAATTCATGTTAACCTTCTTACACACACACACACACACACACACACACACACACACACACACACACACACACAGTACTTCCTGTGCATATAAACCCAGTTTGGAGAACCAAGGCCCTAGACCCCTTAAACCACACTTTGATGCCTCTACTAAACCATACGTTGATGCCCTTACTAAAGCAGTCTCTGACGTACTCACGAGCCTAAAACCAAGTTTCTCACCGAGTATCAATATGAGGCACTGACAGGGAAAAGCAAGTGGGGCTCTTAGCATGGGAAGTAAGCACCCCATCCAGCAGCACCAGCACTGCCGCACTGCTCCTCGCCCTCACCCACACAAAACACCCCCAAAAATTCGCCATTCGCGCAAATTATGGCGTCCATAATCGCCGCAGCCGTGACAGCGTAAGATTATCCGTGCACCCATCAATGTTTCCAAACGAATTCGGAAACGTGAAAAAAATTGCGTACAATAATCTATTTCAATATCGCGCCATAACATACATATGTAATTCACTTGCTTTATAGTGATTTCGACATCCCTACGAGGCTCTAAAAATTCAGTGCGAGGTCTGGAGAGATGATGCAGCCAGAGCTCATCGTACGATACTTTTTACGATGTGCTACGATACTTCTTCCTACACCCCCCTCCCTTCCCAACCAATCCCCATCACAGCTTTCACCCTCCCAACATTCTCCCCGTCTCCCCCCTATTCCAACTCCCATCCCATCACCGCCATCTCCCTCTATGTCTGTCTGTCTGTCTGTCTGTTTCCGTCTCTGTCTCTCTCTCTCTCTCTCTCTCTGCTACGTGATACGATATCGTGGGAAGGTGAGTAGTGAACAAAGCAGAGGTTGTGCCCAGCTTGTCTCACATGGTCGACTAACATAGTGGCAGGACTAACACAGTGACAGGACTAACACAGCGGCAGGACTAACACAGTGGCAAGACTAACACAGTGGCAGGACTAACTAGCACAGTGGCAGGACTAACTCACACAGTGGCAGGATTAATTCACATAGTCGCAAGACTAACTCACACAGTGGCATGACTCACTCACACAGTGGCATGACTCACTCACAGTGGCAGGACTAACTCACACAGTGGCAGGACTAACACAGTGGCAGGACTAACTCGTACAGTGGCAGGACTAACTCACACAGTGGCAGGACTAACACAGTGACAGGACTAATTCACACAGTGGCAGGACTAACTCACACAGTGGCAGGACTAACTCACACAGTGGCAGGACTAACTCACAGAGTAGCAGGATTAACTCACACAGTGGCAGGACTAACTCACAGAGTGGCAGGACTAACGCACAGAGTGGCAGGACGAACTCACAGAGTGGCAGGACGAACTCACACGGTGGCAGGACTAACACAGTGACAAGACTAATTCACACAGTGGCAGGACTAACTCACACAGTAGCAGGACTCACACAGTAGCAGGACTAACTCACACAGTGGCAGGACTAACTCACACAGTAGCAGGACTATCCCACACAGTGGCAGGACTAACTCACACATAAGAACATAAGAACATAAGAAAGGAGGAACACTGCAGGAGGCCTGCTGGCCCATACTAGGCAGGTCCTTTACAATTCATCCCACTAACAAAACATTTACCCAACCCAATTTTCAATGCTACCCAAGAAATAAGCTCTGATGTGAAAGTCCCACTCAAATCCAACCCTTCCCACTCATGTACTTATCCAACCTAGATTTGAAACTACCCAAAGTCCTAGCCTCAATAACCCAACTAGGTAGACTGTTCCACTCATCAACTACCCTATTTCCAAACCAATACTTTCCTATGTCCTTTCTAAATCTAAACTTATCTAATTTAAATCCATTACTGCGGGTTCTCTCTTGGAGAGACATCCTCAAGACCTTATTAATATCCCCTTTATTAATACCTATCTTCCACTTATACACTTCGATCAGGTCTCCCCTCATTCTTCGTCTAACAAGTGAATGTAACTTAAGAGTCTTCAATCTTTCTTCATAAGGAAGATTTCTGATGCTATGTATTAATTTAGTCATCCTACGCTGAATGTTTTCTAACGAATTTATGTCCATTTTGTAATACGGAGACCAGAACTGAGCTGCATAATCAAGGTGAGGCCTTACTAATGATGTATAAAGCTGCAGTATGACCTCTGGACTTCTGTTGCTTACACTTCTTGATATAAATCCCAGTAATCTATTTGCCTTATTACGTACGCTTAGGCATTGCTGTCTTGGTTTAAGGTTGCTGCTCACCATAACCCCCAAGTCCTTTTCGCAATCTGTATGGCTAAGTTCTACATCATTTAATTTATAAGTACTAGGGTTATGGGCACTCCCAAGCTTCAGAACCTTGCACTTATCTACATTGAACTGCATCTGCCACTTTTCTGACCAAGAATAGAGTTTGTTTAAATCCTCCTGAAGTTCCCTAACATCTACGTTTGAATCAATTATCCTACCTATCTTTGTGTCATCGGCGAATTTGCTCATATCACTAGTAATTCCCTCATCAAGATCATTGATATATATTATAAACAACAACGGGCCCAAGACTGATCCCTGTGGAACGCCACTTGTTACAGATCCCCACTCGGATTTAACCCCATTTATGGACACTCTCTGCTTCCTGTCAGTGAGCCATGACTCGATCCACGAGAGCACTTTTCCCCCAATGCCATGGGCTGCCACTTTCTTTAACAGTCTATGGTGCGGAACTCTATCAAAAGCCTTACTAAAATCTAAGTAAATAATATCAAATTCTTTATTGTGGTCAACAGCCTCAAAAGCTTTACTGAAGAAAGTTAATAAATTAGTTAGACAAGACCGGCCTCTTGTGAATCCATGCTGAGTATCATTAATCAAGCTATGCTTATCGAGATGGCTTCTTATAATCTCAGCTATAATTGACTCTAGTAATTTGCCTACAATTGAGGTCAGGCTTATTGGGCGGTAATTTGACGGTAACGACTTGTCCCCTGTTTTAAAAATAGGAGTTACATTAGCCATCTTCCACATATCAGACACTACACCTGTTTGAAGAGATAAATTAAAAATATTAGTTAATGGTTCACAGAGTTCCATTTTGCATTCCTTAAGAACCCTTGAAAAAACCTCATCAGGACCCGGTGACTTATTTTGCTTCAGTCTGTCTATCTGCTTCACAACCATCTCACTAGTGACTGTGATGTTACATAATTTATCTTCTTCTAGCCCACTGTAAAAATTAATTACTGGAATATTGTTAGTGTCTTCCTGTGTAAAAACTGAGAGAAAATAATTATTTAAAATCAAGCACATTTCATTCTCATTGTCAGTAAGGTGCCCATAGTTATTTTTAAGGGGACCTATCTTATCTCTAACTTTTGTTCTATAGACCTGGAAAAAACTTTTTGGGTTAGTTTTAGAATCCCTAGCAACTTTAATTTCATAGTCCCTTTTAGCTTTTCTTATCCCCTTTTTAATGTCCCTCTTAATGTCAATATACTGATTCATAAGATGACCCTCACCTCTTTTGATACGCCTATAAATTCCTTTCTTATGCCCTAGTAGATATTTGAGCCTATTATTCATCCATTTTGGGTCATTTCTATTTGATCTAATTTCTTTATATGGGATAAACGCTCTTTGAGCAGCATGTATAGTGTTCAGAAAACTGTCATATTGATAGCTCTCTTCGTTACCCCAGTCAACAGATGATAAGTGTTCTTTAAGCCCATCGTAATCTGCTAAGCGAAAATCTGGGACTGTTACTGAGTTATCGCTACTATCGTACTTCCATTCAATGCTAAATGTAATTGATTTGTGGTCGCTAGCACCCAGTTCCTCTGAAATTTCTAAATTATTAACAAGGGATTCATTGTTTGCCATAACTAAGTCAAGCAGGTTATTTCCCCTTGTAGGTTCTGTCACAAACTGCTTCAAAAAACAATCCTGAAATACTTCTAAGAAGTCGTACGATTCTACACAGTAGCACGACTAACTCACACAGTGGCAGGACTAACTCACACAGTAGCAGGACTCACACAGTAGCAGGACTAACTCACACAGTGGCAGGACTAACTCACACAGTGGCAGGACTAACTCACACAGTGGCAGGACTAACCCACACAGTAGCACGACTAACTCACACAGTGGCAGGACTAACTCACACAGTAGCAGGACTCACACAGTAGCAGGACTAACTCACACAGTGGCAGGACTAACTCACACAGTAGCAGGACTATCCCACACAGTGGCAGGACTAACTCACACAGTAGCAGGATTAACTCACACAGTGGCAGGACTAACTCACACGGTAGCAAAGAATATACAAACCCCTATTCTCCGGTTGTGACCAAGAAGGTAACACAGGGGAAAGGGGAAGAAGAACTATTCTCAAGGGATGATACCTGTGAGGGGTAGAAGAACAGGTAATGAGGGAAGGGAGAAGCTCCCCTCAGAGTAGTGATGCTCTGAGGGGAGCATCACTACTCTGAGGGAAGTAGTGATGCTCCCACAACACTCCAATATTCTTTACCCACACGACAACCAATTTTAACACAAACATATCTGTTTGTGACTATATAAAGCCCATTGTGTGGGCGAAACGTAGTCAATAAAGAATCGCATTATATTGCATTTGTTTCTATTTTTCCGTCGTGTCGGTATTTTATACCATTAATCTCAAAGTTCATCATACGTCAGTCTTTAGTTACTGAATGGAGATCAATGTTCCTATTTATTTAAAATGGCAAAAATGGTGACTCGCCCAACCCAATTACAACACAAACCTTGCTTACCGGAAAGCACACCAGGGCTGGAAATTTGAAGCCGACCAAGACAATCATTCTCCATTTATCGTACGGAATTCAACGACTCCAAATTATTTAAACAATTTTAGCCTACAGACAACTTTCCTCCTGCACACTAACTAACCTTAATCAACACGATCCTTTTTTACACATAAAAATTGACAGATCTGCAGCTAAACACTTCAACTTCACTCTCCACCATCGTCGTTTGCAGCCAAGCAGGAAAGCTTTTTTTTTTTGTCAAGTTATTGAAGCCCTTCCAGGAATCTTGGACTGTGTGCCACAACTTTGGTTGTAAGACTCCTGCACATGCCAAATTATTGCATGAATCACAAGATAATTACCATATCTCAGCACTGAAATTCTGAAGCTGATTAGCTGAGGCCTTCCCGTATTATGAACAAAGTAAATAAAGAAAATTTGGAGGAAGAAAAAAAGAAAACAATTAGATGAACACTTAAAGGTCCTCCCGTTTGGCAGCTAATAATAATAATAATAATAATAATAATAATAATAATATCTACAGTTCAATTAAAAAATGCTTCACGATATAAGACAAACTGGGAGCACCAGATCTGCCATGTTCAACAATGTTCAAAACCCTGCCGGTCAGCAAACGAGTCGCGAGGTGCTGAATGCAATGGTAAGTGATCTTCAGGATCTGTCCTAGCTCATTTTTGAGAGAGTACAAAGGTTATGTAGAACTAGCCACCAGTAACAGATGTCGCTAGAATGTAAAGTAACCTCAGTATCCTGGAGTGTAGAAGATGCTACCTCAGCATCTTATGAGAGGGTTAGGACTACCTAAAGGAAAGTCAAGGGGTACAAGAGTACCTCAGGGAAAGGGTGCGAGTTGAAGGATACCAGATAAGGAATGACGGGATGTGCTGGGGTTCAGATTACCCGAAGGGGAGTGAAGAGGGGGGTTTAAGTCTACCTGAAGGGAACGGAAGGAGTTTAAGACTACCCGAAGGGGATTAAGACTGCCAAAACCGGAGAGATTGGAAGAGGGGCAGAGTTGTGTAATTCCCAAAGGCTTAGATGTGGTAGGGAGAAGGTGGGAAAATGAGGCTATTATCCTGATTGACCAGAGTTGAACGGCACCCTGGCAACAAGAGAGGGTAAGGGACAGAGGAGAAGGGAGAGTGAAATACAGAGGGAGGAGAGGGGAAGGGAGATATGAAGTATGTGGTAAGGATTTTTTCCTCCTTCAGTTAGAGGAACCTACCACTGTGAAGGACCTCCTGCCCCTCCTGGTACGAGATCACCGGATTCCCTCCCAGTAAGCACTCCCTCCCGGCAGGGTCAACCATCATGGTAAGGACTCCTTCATAAGCATTGGGCCACGTCCCTCCAGCCCCTCTCCATCACAAGAAAATCTCTTCCCGGTGACCCCTTCTCGTAAGAAATCTCTTCCCGTCCTCCCCTCTTCTTGTAGAAAACACCTCCTCGCTACGTAGTTCATCATAAAAGAGGACTTCCTCGCTGCAAACAAGTTCTTACAAGTAAATTCATCCATTCCGATAACAAACCAATTCATGACGAACGACCTCTTCCCAGTATGTAATTTCCTCCCAGTAAATAATTTTCTACCAGTAGGCAATATCCTCCAGGCAGAGGACCTCCTTTCGGTAGACTACTTCCTCCCGGTAGAGGACCCATCATGGCAGAGGACCCATCACGTTAGAGGAGCCATTCATGTTAGAAGCTCTCCTCACAGTAGAGTGTGCTTGCTGACAGAGACACCCACTCTGCAACAAGCATCCTGGAAGCGAGTACAAGAGCAACGCGGAACTCCACTCCAAGAGAGATTCTATTTATCCACACACTATCTTTACGGGAAATGCCGTACGTTCAATCATGGACGATCCGTGGGTGATCCAGCCATGGTGATCCAGTTATGATGATCTAGTGATCCAACCATGGTATGAAAAGATGGAGGGACGATGATCCAGAAGTCCAACCATGCTGATCGAGAAATCCAACAACGGCATTCCAGTGATCCAGCCAGGTTGATGCAGCAACATCCCCGATAAGTTGAAAGGAAACTTTAGATTGTTCCAATCCACCAAAAAGGAAATATATGAATGAAATGCATTCACAAAAACGAAGTCCCATCTAAAACAGTGGTAGCTTTGAGTGATGACCATTGTGTTATCTGTTGGTGGGTCTGGGTTTCAATATTTAATGATTGACTCATCTTAGGGCCAGGACAGTACCCAATAATTGTTTGCACGCAGAAAATTTTGGCGTAAAATAGTAAAAAAAAAAAAAAAAGGGGGGTGGGATGACTCAGCTGATTGGCTTCAAATTTTCACCACTAGGCTCACGCAGTATTGGCCGGCATAAGTCCCAATTTTCATCACTAGGCTCACGCAGTATTGGCCTGCATAAGTCCCAATTTTCATCACTAGGCTCACGCTGTACTGGCCGGCATAAGTCCCAATTTTCACCACTAGGCTCACGCAGTATTGGCCGGCATAAGTCCCAATTTTCATCACTAGGCTCACGCTGTACTGGCCGGCATAAGTCCCAATTTTCATCACTAGGCTCACGCTGTACTGGCCGGCATAAGTCCCAATTTTCACCACTAGGCTCACGCAGTATTGGCCGGCATAAGTGCCAATCTGCCAATTTTACTGAATAAATAGTAATATTGATTTTTATTCAATAACTAAAAAATAAAAGCCTCCTCTGGCTGGTTTCAAAATATTGACAATGTCTTCTGAAAGGATGATAACCCATAATTTTAGTCAGACTTGGTGCAAATTTGAAATTTTACTGAGACTGTCAGAAAACTAGGAATTAGTGGAATATCAATTACTGGACAATATCTTTCCTGAGTTAACGCTTTTACTACTGACAGACTTCGCTAAAACACAGCCACAGGTAGTTAAGCCGCAGCATTCCTGCCTTCAGGGCTACTGCACCTTAACTATCATCCCCTACCTTCAGGGATACTGCACCTTAACTATCATCCCCTACCTTCAGGGCTACTGCACCTTAACTATCATCCCCTACCTTCAGGGATACTGCACCTTAACTATCATCCCCTACCTTCAGGGATACTGCACCTTAACTATCATCCCCTGCCTTCAGGGATACTGCACCTTAACTATCATCCCCAACCTTCAGGGATACTGCACCTTAACTATCATCCCCTGCCTTCAAGGATACTGCGCCTTAACTATCATCCCCTGCCTTCAGGGATACTGCCCCTTAACTATCATCCCCTACCTTAAGGGATACTGCGCCTTAACTATCATCCCCTGCCTTCAGGGATACTGCACCTTAACTATCATCCCCTACCTTTAGGGATACTGCACCTTAACTATCATCCCCTACCTTTAGGGATACTGCACCTTAACTATCATCCCCAACCTTCAGGGATACTGCACCTTAACTATCATCCCCAACCTTCAGGGATACTGCACCTTAACTATCATCCCCTACCTTTAGGGATACTGCACCTTAACTATCATCCCCTACCTTTAGGGATACTGCACCTTAACTATCATCCCCTGCCTTCAGGGCTACTGCACCTTAACTATCATCCCCTGCCTTAAGGGATACTGCGCCTTAACTATCATCCCCTGCCTTCAAGGATACTGCACCTTAACTATCATCCCCTGCCTTCAGGGATACTGCCCCTTAACTATCATCCCCTGCCTTCAGGGATGCTGCAGCTTAACTATCGTCCCTGCCTTCAGGGATACTGCAGCTTATCATCCCTGCCTTCAGGGATAATGCGGCTTAATTATCATCCCTTGTCTTCAGGGATACTGTGGCTTAACTATCATCCCCTGCCTTCAGGGATACTTTGGCTTAACTATCATCCCCTGCCTTCAGGGATACTTTGGCTTAACTATCATCCCCTGCCTTCAGGGATACTGCTGCTTAACTATCATCCCTGCCTTCAGGGATACTGTGGCTTAACTATCATCCCCTGCCTTTAGGGATACTGTGGCTTAACTATCATCCCTGCCTTCAGTGATACTGTGTTAACTATCATCCCTGCCTTCAGGGATACTGTGCTATCATCCCTGCCTTCAGGGATACTGTGGCTTAACTATCATCCCCTGCCTTCAGGGATACTATGTTAACTATCATCCCCTGCCTTCAGGGATACTGTGGCTTAACTATCATCCTCTGCCTTCAGGGATACTGTGTTAACTATCATCCCTGCCTTCAGGGATACTGTGCTAACTATCATCCCTGCCTTCAGGGATACTGTGGCTTAACTATCATCCCCTGCCTTCACGGATACTATGTTAACTATCATCCCTGCCTTCAGGGATACTGAGGCTTAACTATCATCCCTGCCTTCAGGGATACTATGTTAACTATCATCCCTGCCTTCAGGGACACTGTGGCTTAACTATCATTCCTGCCTTCAGGGATACTGCGGCTTAACTATCATCCCTGCCTTCAGGGATACTGTCTTAACTACTATCATCCCTGCCTTCAGGGACACTGTGGCTTAACAATCATCCCTGCCTTCAGGGACACTGTGGCTTAACTATCATTCCTGCCTTCAGGGATACCAACTATCATCTCAATCACAGTTGGTATTAGAGCAGAGGTTAGACTGAGCGTCCTCGGACTCTATTCTACTCATAAATGTACTCTGTCGGTCAGGAGGTGAAGTGAAACGAACTCTTTTACGTGGCTGGTGAGGACAAGACCCCAACCTCTCAGTTGGACTCTTTAAAACTCTGTTCAGTCCATCAGTCTTGAGAAGACTGATGGACTGAATACATCCACTCCAGGCTGAGGGACTGATTTCCTCATTCTCCTCATCCTTCACCGTTTTTCTCTGTTTTGGACTGAACGTTTCCTCAATAAAGATTTTCAAATGTTGCACAAGTGTCTCGTTCTTCAAGAAGGGTTGTCTCTAAATCTAAGACTATTGTAATCTTCTCGTTATGTAAGTGACTGTCCACATGTATACTCCGTTATGTCATTCTACATACTTTATGAGCTCACTATTTTCACACTTCTTCGTTAATTCCATAAACTGCTATCTACTCTTTAGAGAGACGAGGTCAGGTAGACAGAGTGACAGACTCACAATGATGAGCATGGACAGCCTAGGAGATGGCAGCAGGTGTTTGCAGAGACGTGGCTACAGAAGGATAAACAATATGCTTTGAGGTGAATACAAGTTGTCGGACTGGAGTAAGTACCTGGTGGGAGGTACCGAGGTGGCAGTCTACCCATGAAGGCAGTAACTACCTAATGGGACGTACAGAGGCGGCACTGTACCCAGGGAATCAGTAATCACTTCATAGTGGGAAGGGCAAGGTTAACTGGAGTCGGTGCCTTCAATAATCCCGTTACAGTACTGCATCATGGTCAACTCTGGCAGGACAGGGAGGGAGGAACTAATCCCGCTCCGGTACTACATCATGGTAAACTCTGGCAGGACAGGGATGGAGGGACTAATCCCGCTCCAGTACTGCATCATGGTAAACTCTGGCAGGACAGGAAGGGACTAATCCCGCTCCAGTACTGCACCATGGTAAACTCTGGCAGGACAGGGAGGGCGGGACTGATCCCGCTCCGGTACTGTATCATGGTAAACTCTGGCGGGACAGGGAAGGAGGGAGGGACTGATCCCGCTCCAGTACTGTATCACGGTAAACTCTGGCGGGACAGGAAGAGAGATTGATCCTGCTTCCGTACTGTATCATGGTAAACCCTGGCGGGACAGGGAAGGAGGGAGGGACTGATCCCGCTCCAGTACTGCATCATGGTAAACTCTGGCGGGACAGGGAAGGAGGGAGGGACTGATCCCGCTCCAGTACTGCATCATGGTAAACTCTGGCGGGACAGGGAGGGAGAGAGTGGACTGAGGCAGAATGGAACGGTACGATAGCACCCAACGACAAGTCTATCCTTCCCTTTCCAAAAATTCCCGTCTCTTTCTTCATCGCACTAAAGCCGGTAAGGAGGCAATATTTATCCATCAAATACCAACTGGAGGCCCGCTAGCCTGCCTCATCCGGTCTCCTCTCCGGCGATGGGCAAAAACGACTTTCTGCAATCCCGGCGTAGAGGCCCCAGCGGCGGCAGGGAGGCTGGCGTGGGTGAGGGCTGTGTTGCAGCCTGCTCAGCCGTCTTGTAAGTTTGTTGTATGATATGTGCTCCGCTTACACCATTCTGACTACCTCATACCCAACTCAAACGCAGTAAGCAGGGAAGGCGGGGCGCCCCCCCCTCCACACCCCCACCCCTACCACAAAAATCAATACGGGAATTCGTATAAATATATAAAAAGACTAATATTCGTGGTCGGGAATGAATATCTACTGTGTACGTGTGTGTGTGTGTGTGTGTGTGTGTGTGTGATGGGGGTAATGGAAGACGGGAGAAAAGTGGGGGGGAGGGGGGGGAAGGAATATCAGGCCGGGAGAATATTATTTTACCCCGAGAATTCGTGGCGGGGTATTTTATTTCCGGCTGGAGAATGTGGCAACTCGACGTCCCTCTCTCCCGTTGGCTCGCACCTCTCAAACTTTTTTCCATCCCTTTTAAAATTTAGGCAAAACTTTTTAAAAGATACATTTTATGTAATCGCCTCATCTGAAAACTCGCATGCGTCTTTCTTCTTCAGAATGTGAACACTCTTAAAACTTGACGCTCCCAGATCAAGACGCTCAAAACTACAAAAATCCACTCCACACACACACACAGATATATATATAACATTATATATATATATATATATATATATATATATATATATATATATATGATATATATATATATATATATGTTACTTTTTGCTGATGATACTGTGCTTATGGGAGAGTCTAAAGAAAAATTGCAAAGGTTAGTGGATGAGTTTGAGAATGTGTGTAAAGGTAGAAAGTTGAAAGTGAACATAGAAAAGAGTAAGGTGATGAGGGTATCAAGTGATTTAGATAAAGAAAAATTGGATATCAAATTGGGGAGGAGGAGTATGGAAGAAGTGAATGTTTTCAGATACTTGGGAGTTGACGTGTCGGCGGATGGATTTATGAAGGATGAGGTTAATCATAGAATTGATTAAGAAAAAAAGGCGAGTGGTGCGTTGAGATATATGTGGAGACAAAAAACGTTATCTATGGAGGCAAAGAAGGGAATGTATGAAAGTATAGTAGTACCAACACTCTTATATGGATGTGAAGCTTGGGTGGTAAATGCAGCAGCGAGGAGACGGTTGGAGGCAGTGGAGATGTCCTGTCTAAGGTGTGGAGTTAATAAAAGTATTAGAGGGCAGAAGAGGGGTTGTTGAGGTGGTTTGGTCATTTAGAGAGAATGGATCAAAGTAGAATGACATGGAGAGCGTATAAATCTGTAGGGGAAGGAGGGCGGGGTAGGGGTCGTCCTCGAAAAGGTTGGAGGGAGGGGGTAAAGGAAGTTTTGTGGGCGAGGGGCTTGGACTTCCAGCAACCGTGCATGAGCATGTTAGAGAGGAGTGAATGGAGACGAATGGTATTTGGGACCTGACGAGCTGTTGGAGTGTGACCAGGGTAATATTTAGTGAAGGGATTCAGGGAAACCGGTTATTTTTATATAGCCGGACTTGAGTCCTGGAAATGGGAAGTACAATGCCTGTACTCTAAAGGAGGGGTTTGGGATATTGGCAGTTTAGGGGGATATGTTGTGTATCTTTATACGTATATGCTTCTAAACTGTTGTATTCTGAGCACCTCTGCAAAAATAGTGATTATGTGTGAATGAGGTGAAAGTGTTGAATGATGAAAGTATTTTAATTTTGGGGATTTTCTTTCTTTTCGGGTCACCTTGCCTCGGTGGGAGACGGTCGACTTGTTTAAATATATCGTGCCGAATACGTAAATCTTTCGATTTTGACTTAAATAGCAAGGCTCTTCTTGCCAAATAAGGCAAGCGAAAATTTGTGAATGCAATAATTTCGCAAAAATCATTCTGAGCCTAATGAAAAAAATATATTTCATTGTGTTTGTTTATTATTAAATTATTGTCAACTTATCTACAATACATTTGGTTGGATTAGGCTAAAATAAATTGCACTTGTTATAATAAAGTTAGGTAAGTTTTCTAAGGTTCTTTTGATACAAAATAATTAATTTTTACATTAACATAAATGAAAAAAATGCATGTTAAGTTAAAGGACACAAGTGCAACTAATGTGACATTTTGCTGAGGCAACATTTCGCTCTCCAGGAGCTTCATCAAGCCATTACAAACAAGACATAGACACAGAGAGTATATATATAAGCTCAGAGTGAGGTGTAATACTAGTGGTAGTAGTAGTAATAGTTGTAGTAGTAGTAATACAGTAAGGTAGAACAATTAACTTGAACATGAGTAAAAGGTTAGCATAAAAATAGCTTAGACAAATATTTCTGTAGGTGGTTGGATTAGAGAAGGTCTGTTTCAGTGTTCCTCCTCTTTTATGTTCTTGTGTAGTATTAGCAGCAGAGACTATGTGATGGCAGGGTTTGCTGTTTTGAGGAGAATTTTTGCTAATACTTCAAAGATGATTAAGCTGCCTTTATTTTGCTTGACTGTGTTAGAAACAGGGATTAATGATGATTCAAGGCATTTTCGTCTGCGGAAATTAGGCTCTCTGATCACCAGTACAAGAGAAAGTTTTAGAAAGGACTTAATTTTAAATGAGTTCTTGCTAACTGACCAATTTTACCTATCCGGAACGACATATATATGTGCGTGTGTGCGTGCTCGCTTTTCGTGGTAGTGTATTGTGAGAGAATATGTTTCAAGGAGGCAAGACTGAGTGAAGAGGGTGAGGTTGAAACACAAGTTAGAGGCAATGATCGTACATATGCCTCTCACAAACCTCGCCTCAGCAATATTTTACCCCCAACACTGAGGATTTCAGTCATGGTCTGCCTACCAAATAAAGAATGTACGTTCTCACAGCCAGCAAGAGACTTTCGTTTTCACAGCCAGGAAGAGTTTTACGTTCTCACAGCCAGAAAACGATTACGCTCTTACAACCAGCAAGATACTTACGTTCTCACAGTCAGAAAATGACTACGTTCTCACAGCCAGCATGAGACTTACGTTCTCACAGCCAGAAAATGTCTACGCTCTCACAGTCAGCAAGATACTTACGTTCTCACAGTCAAAAAATGACTACGTTCTCACAGCCAAAAAATGACTACGTTCTCACAGCCAGCAAGATACTTACGTTCTCACAGCCAGAAAATGACTACATTCTTACAGCCAGCAAGATACTTACGTTCTCACAACCAGAAAATGACTACGTTCTCACAGCCAGCAAGAGACTTAGGTTCTCACAGCCCGAAAACCACAACGTTCTCACAGCCAGCAAGGGACTTACGTTCTCACAGCCAGGAAAGGAGTCCAATACACACCAGTGCTAAGCACCAGATCCAGAATGTTGATTTTCTGAGTCCTGAAGAGGAGTGTTGACACGTTAATGATCACCTCGGACTGCATGTAACGAGCACCACCAACAGCCAGACTGATCAGGCTGCCAACACTGACGTCTAGTCACGGGCAGCTGGGACGATGATCTTTAGAACTACGTACAGGTACTTTCTGCTGTCCTTTCCACACCGCTTCAGCACTGAGCTTCCCACGCGCTGCTAGGCTTTAAGCACGTCCTGTACGGACAAACACGCATCAGGTTCACGCCACGGACGGGATCTACGAGGTATCAGGTTCAAAGGTTCAAATCACGGACCCTCTCAAAGGACTACCACGCCACGGACGGGATCTACGAGGTACCAGGTTCAAGTCACGAACACTCTCTAGGGACTACCACGACACGGACGGGATCTACGAGGTACCAGGTTCAAGTCACGAACACTCTCTAGGGACTACCACGCCACGGACGGGATCTACGAGGTACCAGGTTCAAGTCACGAACACTCTCTAGGGACTACCACGACACGGACGGGATCAACGACTTACCAAGTTCCAATCATGCACCCTCTCTAGGGGCTACCAGACACACGACTACACCACCACAGGCTAGCGGGCCCCAGGGGTCGGCGAACTTTTTTGGAAATTACTCCAAAACAAATTGTGTACAGCGGAACTACCCACTGGACTTGAAAGTCCACAGAATCCGAAAAAAAACACGAGGAACACCCACATTCAAAATTATTGAATCCATTTGTATGGAGAATAGTTATACAAACTGAAAAATATGTATTATACGCGATAAAGCGACTTTAAAAATAAAACAAAATTAACGAATAAAATGAAAACTAAACCGCATGAAATAACCAACAGAAAACAGCAAATTTAAAAAAATCTTAAGGAACTAAAGAATTTCACTGGAAAATTTCCACTTCAGCGTTTTGGACAACATGATGTTTCATTTTTTTTTCATACTCAAATGGATTTTTGATGTCAGTAAGACCCGACTGTTACGAAACACTGACTTGGGCGTCAACGATCTGAGACTTTTTCAAAATCGGTAACAATTGGGAATGATTTAAAACTTAATAAAGGTCGTCAACTTCCTTTATTACTTTAGCACTTCGACTTCATATGAAGCATAATACTAATCAAATGTGACAAACACATAAGTTCACGTCACCATTGGATTGACAGATCACTAACAACAGCTTAAAGTTGATCACGACCCTCTCTAAATCCCGCCTAACATAAACATTTAGTTCTAGACTGTCAAGCACGACAACTACTGGTAGCACGACAAGACGACAGGCCAAAAGTTAGAGATGGTGTTCACAATGCAGTTCGTTGTCGTGGCGTACCAGACACAGGTATCGACAATGCTAGGCAGTTGCCGGGGGCTCCGATATGTTGTATCGACATCTTGTGCATTGTCGTGTGGCTCCCAAAGTCAATATCGTACAGCGGCAGCTTCTGGTTGATCCCAGCATGGTCGTATAAAATGCCGATGAGCATCCAGTGTAAGCTTCGAATCATTGGTTGTATGACAATTGCTATGGAATTATCGTGGGGCTACGAGCATGACGATCTGACAAATAAACTTAACGATGAAGAACAAACGCATGAAAAAAAAAAATTGTACAGACAATCTATGTCAAGTATGTCATTAGGACTCAAGAATGTACGAAAAATGCTATCAGGTTTGACGATGTGTTTCTTTTCTTCATATATCAAAATTTGGCTTTTATGTCAGTGCATGTTTAGTCATGGTGTATCTGGCGTTAGTGCAGTTTCTGGACGTTCCAAAATCATGGATGTATAGAAAAATGCATAATGCAGTTGTTAGTGGCGGCTCCAAACATTTATATGTTTATGACATTCGTAATGCTAAATTGAAACCGTGGCGTCTCAATAAGAAGTAAATAAATAAAATGCATGTGCACCTTGTTGTGGCAGTCACGATCATTTTATCCTACACTTGCTATGTAAAGTTGTAGCTGCAATCCACATTATTGTTATACTATGCTAGAGACACTATGTAGCGGACGCCTGCCAAAATTATGGTGTATCGACAATGCTATGTGCAGTTGTCGTGGCGGCTCCCGAGTCATGGTGTATGGACAATGATATGTGCAGTTGTCGTGGCGGCTCCCGAGTCACTGCTGACACTCACGGTGTTACCAGCCGCGGCAGTCCTTACCCATTTCACATCATTGCCAACTTAAGAAATGGTCCCTACAAATTTTATTAAGAAACTATAAATTATTTATTTGAAAAATATAACTTCCGTAATTTGCCTCGTTTATTAAACAATTATTTTTTTAGTTTTTACCCCATTTGGGTTAATTTACCCCAGATCTCCGACCCCTGGAGCCAGTCCGAATAACTTGCTGCCAACATCAGTGAAGGAATATAGTGGAGGTAAAGACACGTTCCGAAACAAGATTTTACCGGGACAAAAAACTAATTTTCCTTAAAGACAATGACAACATACCTGGACGATGTTTAGGGGGGTCAACGCCCCCGCGACCCGGTCCATGGCAACATGCCGACAGTTATCGAAGAAGGAAATGTAGTGGCGACCTTTATCTCTACAACGTTTCGCCCAACACTGGCGTTTTTTCCCGAGTGATCGCAAATGCCCAGCATTGTGTGCAACGTTGCGTAAATAAGGAATCCTTTGCATCTGTCTTTTTCACTAAGATCAATTTTCCATTAAACTCTACACAGAGAGAAACGTTGTCCCAATAATAATAATAATAATAATAATAATAATAATATAGCTTACAGAGATTAAAAATACTAATAATAATTGTAGAGAGAAAACTTGTCCCAATAATAACGATAATAATGATAATAATAGCTTGTGGAGAGAAAAATCCCAATAATAATAATAATGTTAATAATAATGATAGCTTGTAAACAAAAGCTGTCCCAATAACAATAATGTTTGTTTTACAACGTATTTCTTCTGGTAGTGTTTGCGTTGCTGACACTTTGCCTACGATGAAGTGTTTACCTGAAGTTTACCTGGAGAGAGTTCCGGGGGTCAACGCCCCTACGGCCCGGTCTGTGACCAGGCCTCACGTTCTAACCACTATCATTCTGCACGTCGAATCTAGCTAGTGTCAAGTCCGGAAATGCTTTCGACTTCCCAGGCCAAACTTCTCAGTTGGTAACAGATTCACCCCGAACGGCGACTTCTCATTCCTCACATGTACTAAGCTCAGCCTAATCTCCCACTTTTCGAGTCTCGTGATTAGCTCATTTAACTCTCCCTCTCTTCTCTCTCTCTCTCTCTCTCTCTCTCTCTCTCTCTCTCTCTCTCTCTCTCTCGACCGTGTCTCACAGAGGCAGGGTGACCTAAGAAAAATGAAAGTTTTTTTTTTCAAGTTTGGTAATGTATACGAGAGAAGGGGTTACTAGCCCTTACTTCGGGCATTTTAGTCGCCTCTTACGACACGCATGGCCTAAGGAGAAAAATAATATCAGCATGTGCATGCATGTGTAGTGTGACGTAAGTGTAAGTAAAAATACCAAGATATACCTGATTCCCGCATGTTTATGAGACAGAAAAAAACACCAGCAATCATGTAAAATAATTATAGGTTCGCACTCACTTGGAAGGACAGTAGTAGCTGCCTGGGTGGTTGCTGCCTACCAACCTACCTTATATATATGTAGTGCTGAATTGGAAAACTTAAGATTTTGGCTTAAATAGCAAGGATTTTCTAGCCGAATAAGTCAAGCGAAAATTCGTGTATGCAATAATTTCGTAAAAATCATTCTGAACCTAACGGAAGAAATATATTTCATTGTGTTTGTATATTATTTAATTACTGTAAACTTATCTAAATTATATTTAGTTGGATTAGGCTAAATTAAATTGCGCTTGTTATAATAATGTTAGGCAAGTTTTCTCATTTTTTCTGTTAAAAAATGACTAATTTTTACATTAACATAAATGAAAAAAATATATCTTTAAATGTATAAGAGAAAATTTTAGAAAGGACATAATTTTAAATGAGTTCTTGCTAATTGACCCATTTTACTTATTCGGCACGATAGATATAATATTAACTGGTCTGTATATTTTGACCCCCTTCTGGGATCCTCTTCAGCAGAGACGTAAGTGAAAGGCGAACAATCAGATATAAGGTAGGCTGCAGCTCTCCCTGTATAATGGAGTGGCGGGCGGGGGGACGTGTCAAGTAATGAGTGGGTCAGATGACAGGCGAGGCTAAAAATTTGGGGAGGAGGTTCCCTTGTGATTTGTTTTTCATGATCTTGTGTTAGTGTTCTGTATTAGGTTGGGTGCTGGTATGTACTTCTTCAGGGTAAATTCTGAAATGACGTCCAGGTTTCCATTGTTCCTGTGAGACGTTGAAATTGGGAATGGTAGCTATGAGGACAAATTCTATGATATTGCGTATGTAGCTGCAGTGTGATCTGTTTGATAGTGGCAGCTTCCCAATGAATACTGTGATTGTTGATACTGACATGTTGAAAAATGGATGAATTATCCTGTGAATAACGTACTGACATCTGGTGCTCGATGGTCCTCGCAGCATTCGGCCTGTTTGTCCTATGAAGGCTTGGTTGCAAAAGGGGATCGAAATATAGAGACCAATTTATCTTTTGAGTCTCTGTCTCCATTAGCATTTATATTTGATATAATATATATATAATATATATATATATATATATATATATTTTATATATATATAATATATATATATATTAAAAATATATGTCGTGCCGAATAGGCAGAACTTTGCATCTTGGCTTAAATAGCAACGCTCATCTTGCCATATAGGACAAGTGAAAATTTGTGTATGCAATAATTTCGCCAAAATAATTCTGAACCTAACGAAAAAAAAAAATGTTTGTGTTTGTTTAGTACTAAATTATTGTAAACGTATTTAAAAAATATTTAGTTGGGTTAGGCTAAATAAATTGCTCTGTTAATTGACAGTTTTAAATATTCGGAGCAAAATTATAGTTTTCATAAATTATGAAAAAATTAATATTTTAATATAAATAAATTAAAAAATATATATTTTAAACGTTAATTGACAACATATTCCACACAAACTAATATATATACACACACACATTTATTATAAAGACTGCTGGACTAAGTTCACACGACATACTTTTCTTCTCGTTCTTGTCTAATTATTCAGAGCTTTTTTTATTATGTACCATTGCGTTCAATTATTATTTCTCTTCCCTCTCTCCCACTCTCCTCCTCTCCCTCCCCTTCCCTCTAGCTCCTCCGTCCTCCGTCCTCCCTCCGTTCTTCAATCAACTCCCTTAAACCTCTCCGTCAATCTCATTACTACTCCTTCCCTCCACTCCCTCCGTCTCTCCCTCCCTCCGTCCACTCCCTCCGTCCTCCCCTCCTCCTCCTCCCTCCGTCCCTCGTCCCTCCTCCTCTCCCTCCGTCTCTCCCTCCTCCGTCCCTCCCTCCGTCATCCATCTCGTCCCTTCCCTCGTCCCTCCGTCCTCCACTCGTCCTACCTCCTCCGTCCCCCCTCCGTCCTCTCCTCCGTCCCTCCCTCCGTTCGCTCCCTTCCCCGTCCCTCCCATCCGTCCTCACCCCGTCACTACGAACTCAACTCCACTAAACCCTCGTCACTACGTCAACGCCTCCCATGTAAAACTACCGCTCCTAGTGAAAAACTCCTCGCTACTTAACCACTCTATACAGTAACAATTCGTCACTTACGTAAACACTCGTCACTTACGTGTAACATCTCGTTCGCTACTTGTAACACACTCGGTCACTACGTGTAACACACGTACACTACTCCCGGTCACTTACGTGTAACACACTCGGTCACTACGTGTAACACACTCGGTCACTACGTGTAACACACTCGGTCACTACGTGTAACACACTCGGTCACTACGTGTAACACACTCGGTCACTACGTGTAACACACTCGGTCACTACGTGTAACACACTCGGTCAATACGTGTAACACACTCGGTCACTACGTGTAACACACTCGGTCACTACGTGTAACACACTCGGTCACTACGTGTAACACACTCGGTCGCTACGTGTAACACACTCGGTCGCTACGTGTAACACACTCGGTCGCTACGTGTAACACACTCGGTCACTACGTGTAACACACTCGGTCGCTACGTGTAACACAGGTCACTACGTGTAACACACTCGGTCACTACGTGTAACACACTCGGTCACTACGTGTAACACAGGTCACTACGTGTAACACACTCGGTCGCTACGTGTAACACACTCGGTCACTACGTGTAACACACTCGGTCACTACGTGTAACACACTCGGTCGCTACGTGTAACACACTCGGTCACTACGTGTAACACACTCGGTCACTACGTGTAACACACTCGGTCACTACGTGTAACACACTCGGTCACTACGTGTAACACACTCGAGTCACTACGTGTAAACACTCGGTCACTACGTGTAACACACTCGGTCACTACGTGTAACACACTCGGTCACTACGTGTAATACACTCGGTCCTACGTGTAACACGTCACTACGTGTAACACACTCGGTCACTACGTGTAACACACCGGTCACTACGTGTAACTCGGTCACTACGTGTAACACACTCGGTCACTACGTGTAACACACTCGGTCACTACGTGTAACACACTCGGTCCACTACGTGTAACACACCGGTCACTACGTGTAACACACTCGTCACTACGTGTAACACACTCGGTCACTACGTGTAACACACTCGGTCACTACGTGTAACACTCGGTCACTACGTGTAACACTCGGTCACTACGTGTAACACACTCGGTCACTACGTGTAATCACACTCGGTCACTACGTGTAACACCTCTGGTCACTACGTGTAACACACTCGGTCACTACGTGTAACACATCGGTCACTAGTGTAACACACTGGCACTACGTGTAACACACTCGGTCGCTACGTGTAACACTCGGTCACTACGTGTAACACACTCGGTCACTACGTGTAACACACTCGGTCACTACGTGTAACACACTTGGTCACTACGTGTAACACTCGGTCACTACGTGTAACACACTCGGTCACTGCGTGTAACACACTCGGTCACTACGTGTAACACACTCGGTCACTACGTGTAACACACTCGGCCACTACGTTTAACACACTCGGTCACTACGTGTAACACACTCGGTCACGACATGTAACACACTCGGTCATTACATGTAGCACACTTGGTCACCACGTGTAACACTCGGTCATTAAATGTAGCACACTTGGTCACCACGTGTAACACACTCGGTCATTAAATGTAGCACACTTGCTCACCACGTGTAACACTCGGTCATTAAATGTAGCACACTTAGTCACCACGTGTAACACACTCGGTCATTACATGCAGCACACTCGGTCACTACGTGTAACACTCGGTCACTACGTGTAATACACTCGGTCACTACGTGTAACACTCGGTCACTACGTGTAATACACTCAGTCACTACGTGTAACACTCGGTCACTACGTGTAACACACTCGGTCACTACGTGTAACACACTCGATCACTACGTGTAACACTCGGTCACTACGTGTAACACACTCGGTCACTGCGTGTAACACACTCGGTCACTACGTTTAACACACTCGGTCACTACGTGTAACACACTCGGCTACTACGTTTAACACACTCGGTCACTACGTGTAACACTTGGTCACAATGTGTAACACACTCAGTCATTACATGTAGCACACTTGGTCACCACGTGTAACACTCGGTCATTAAATGTAGCACACTTGGTCACCACGTGTAACACTCGGTCATTAAATGTAGCACACTTGGTCATCACGTGTAACACACTCGGTCATTACATGCAGCACACTCGGTCACTACGTGTACCACTCGGTCACTACGGGTAATACACTCGGTCACTACGTGTAACACTCGGTCACTACGTGTAACACTCGGTCACTACGTGTAACACACTCGGTCACTACGTGTAACACACTCGGTCACTACGTGTAACACACTCGGTCACTACGTGTAACACACTCGGTCACTACGTGTAACACACTCGGTCACTACGTGTAACACACTCGGTCACTACGTTTAACACACTCGGTCACTACGTGTAACACACTCGGTCATTACATGTAGCACACTTGTTCACCACGTGTAACACACTCGGTCATTACATGTAGCACACTCGGTCACTACGTGTAACACACTCGGTCATTAAATGTAGCACGCTTGGTCACCACGTGTAACACACTCGGTCATTAAATGTAGCACACTTGGTCACCACGTGTAACACACTCGGTCACTACATGTAACACACTCGGTCATTAATGTAGCACACTTGGTCACCACGTGTAACACACTCGGTCATTAAATGTAGCACACTTGGTCACCACGTGTAACACACTCGGTCATTAAATGTAGCACACTTGGTCACCACGTGTAACACACTCGGTCACTACACGTAACACACTCAGTCATTACATGTAGCACACTTGGTCACAATGTGTAACACACTCAGTCATTACATGTAGCACACTTGGTCACCACGTGTAACACACTCGGTCACTACATGTAGCACACTCGGTCATTACATGTAGCACACTTGGTCACCACGTGTAACACACTCGGTCACTACATGTAGCACACTCGGTCATTACACGTAGCACACTTGGTCACCACGTGTAACACACTCGGTCACTACATGTAGCACACTGGCCATCACATTCAACACTCCAATCAAATGTAACACACTCCAATCACATGTAACACACTCGGGTATCACATGTAACACACTTCAGTCATCACAAGTAACACACTCGGTCATTACATGTAACACACTCGGGCATCACATGTAACGCACTAGGGCATCACATGTAACACTCGGTCATTACATGTAACATAGTCGTTCATCACATGTAACACTCGGGCATCACATGTAACACACTCCAGTCATCGCATGTAACACACTCCAGTCATCACATGTAACACTCCAGACATCGCATGTAACACACTCCAGTCATCACATGTAACACACTCCAGTCATCACATGTAACACTCCAGTCATCACATGTAACACACTCCAGTCATCACATGTAACACTCCAGTCATCGCATGTAACACACTCCAGTCATCACATGTAACACACTCCAGTCATCACATGTAACACACTCGGGCACCACACGTAACACTCGGTCATTACATGTAACATAGTCGTTCATCACATGTAACACTCGGGCATCACATGTAACACACTCCAGTCATCGCATGTAACACACTCCAGTCATCGCATGTAACACTCCAGTCATCACATGTAACACTCCAGACATCGCATGTAACACTCCAGTCATCACATGTAACACTCCAGTCATCGCATGTAACACACTCCAGTCATCATATGTAACACACTCCAGTCATCGCATGTAACACACTCCAGTCATCACATGTAACACACTCCAGTCATCACATGTAACACACTCCAGTCATCACATGTAACACACTCGGGCATAACATGTAACACACATTGCACTAAGCTTCACATTACACTAAGCTTCACATTACACTATCCAAGCTTCACATTGCACTATCTAAGCTTCACATTACACTATCTGAGCTTCATGTTACACTAAGCTTCACATTACACTAAGCTTCACATTGCACTAAGCTTCACATTACATTAAGCTTCACATTACATTAAGCTTCACATTACACTATCTGAGCTTCATGTTACACTAAGCTTCACATTACACTAAGCTTCACATTACATTAAGCTTCACATTACACTATCTGAGCTTCATGTTACACTAAGCTTCACATTACACTAAGCTTCACATTACATTAAGCTTCACATTACACTGAGCTTCACATTACACTAAGTTTCACATTACACTAAGCTTCACGTTACACTATCTAAGCTTCACATTACACTAAGCTTCACATTACACTAAGCTTCACATTACACTAAGCTTCACGTTACACAAACCATAATCACAAAGTAAGCAATACCTTTAAAAATCTATTTTGCACATCCGCAGTTCATGTATACAAAACACGCCATGTCATCGGAGCGTGAGGAAATTTAGACAAAAGAGCAAACTTCCCCACCATTTATGCCGAAAGAGATGCTGAGCTCTTCGACGAGCATGTTCAGAGTGTCTGTAATCTTCCTTCCACTTAGGACAACTGTTTGTTTCTCCTCATTTATCACAGTTTTCAACAGTATTATATTATTACATAAAGAGAAGCGGTAAACACTAAGGGTCATACAACGCTTGGGAAACGGGAAAGGAATAAATATGACAGCAGTTATTGGAGTGGGATGCCCATCCCTACCACCAAGAAACACACAAGGTGAGAGAATATTTAGTAAACGGAACTATCATCGCCGAGGTACCGACTAATACCTTTAATGTGTTTCGAGAGTTTCTACGCTCGGAGCCCGGCCTTGGGCCAGGCTCCTCAGTCTCCACTGAGACCAAATAAACAAAAAATTATCTAACCTTTCCTGGAAAACAATAAGAAACATTCTAAACGTAAACAAGTGCACGGAAAAGCTGAAAAGAAGTCTGTGTAAATCTTTTACTGAGAAACATTGATAAAATAGACATGAGAGAATGAGTAAAAAAAAAAACGAAGGATTTACTAAACTGCACCAAAGCTGCACCAGAGAGAACACAGGAAGGAAATAATTAACATAGAATGG
>NC_069420.1:31148469-31193469 GCF_026875155.1 Cherax quadricarinatus
CCTAACCCAACTAAATATATTTTAGATTTGTTTACAATAATTTAATACTAAACAAACACAGTGAAATATGAACATCAAAATGGTATACAATACCGACAGGTTGTTAGGTAAGACACATATGCAACAGTTAGACAACTTTATTCCGAAACGTTTCGCCTACACAGTAGGCTTCTTCAGTCGAATACAGAAAATAGGCAGGAACAGTAGAGATGTGAAGACGATGTAATCAGTCCATCACCCTTGTAGTCGTAGAATTTCAGGTTGTCAGTCCCTCGGCCTGGAGAAGTTCAGTTCCTGACTATGGAACTGAACTTCTCCAGGCCGAGGGACTGACAACCTGAAATTCTACGACTACAAGGGTGATGGACTGATTACATCGTCTTCACATTTCTACTGTTCCTGCCTATTTTCTGTATTCGACTGAAGAAGCCTACTGTGTAGGCGAAACGTTTCGGAATAAAGTTGTCTAACTGTTGCATATGTGTCTTACCCACAGTGAAATATATTTTTTTCGTTAGGTTCAGAATGATTTTGGCGAAATTATTGCATACACAAATTTTCACTTGTCCTATATGGCAAGATGAACGTTGCTATTTAAGCCAAGATCGCAAGTTCTGCCTATTCGGCACGACATTATATATATATATATATATATATATATTATATATATATATATATATATATATATATATATATATATATATTATATATATATATATATATATCATAATCATCATCCACGTATCTGTATCTGTAATCAGGAAGAATTCTGTTAAGCAGTCTTGCTTTTTAAAAAATGCATGTATAAATTACTAAGAACTAGTCAGAGAGGATTTCTTGTCATACTAAACGTCTGAGTGTAAACCTCGCCAGTGAATATAAAGTTTGCATCGAGAATGATTGCTGGTACAGTCAATGGTAAATCGTAATTACAGAGATCTTCAGATAGGAAACTTAGTAAGTCGTCAACTGCGATTTTTGTGAACAACGATGTGACATCAACACTAACCATATTTTAATCATTTAAGTCAGTCAAGACGCTTAGTTTGTCAACTAAATCAATATTATTCTTAACATTAAAGTTAGAAACTATGCCTACAGTTGGGCTCAACATATCTACTAGCCATTAGATAATCTGTAGATGACTGAACAATTGGAGCTAATTATACGATCTGTGGTTGAATTACCTGATTTGTGTTTTGACTGATCCATACAGTTACCCTAAAGATAGTTTGGTCATGAATTGTTTAATTAGGTAATCATTGATTTGTTAAAGTTACTATTAACTGAATCTAAGTGATTCTTCTGAGTTTGCATTAAGTAACAATGAAGAGATTATTCAACTTACCTTGGTAATCATTTTCTTTTCAAAATTGCTACTGCATTTATATTTTCTGCATTAATAATATGGAGATTTTCATTATTTGTAAGATTTTCGTAAGATTTAAAAAAAAATTCTGAGGGCAACTGGGAATATTATGATTCATCATGGAACTATAAACCACTCCCTTACTTATATTGATTTTATCAATACATCAGTAGATTTTTTTTCCAAGTTGCAAAAAAGATTTAGCAATTTCCACATTTATGCCTTTTTTTTTTTTTTGAGGCAGAAAAACTTGGAGCGAAACCTAAAGCAGCGGTTGTGTTCTTATCTAATGTCTCATCTGACAAGTTAATTACAAAGTTGTTATTAGCATGTTTAGTCCAGTCACTGTTTTCAATTATATTGTCTAACTCGCGTTTTAGTTTGTTTCTGAGCTCATTACAAACTCTTCTGAGTTTGTTGCAACAATGATCTAATATATTTTGTTCCCTTATTAAAACAATATTTTGGGGGATCTCAATACTTTGAACTCCTGATTTTCTTCAATTTTAGTAATTTCAGTATGTTTCTGAAGATTAATTCTCATAAAATTAATTTTATGGTGCAGATAAGTGGACGATGTTCTGTGCTTAATGCCCATGAATATAGATAAAAAACTATTTCTACTTAAATTAAGTAGTCTTGCTCTATTAAGTTTATTGTTAAGGTTGAACGAAATAACGCATTGCCTTTTTTTTAGATGTTTTAATTATTAATAGGAACCAAGAATTTAAATTTAAAATATACAGAAAACCAACAAATATATACACTATATACACTCTTATATACACTATTATTCTTCACACCATGACAGACTTAAATGTTCTGTGTTCTCTCCACGTTTTTGTGAGCTTTGAGCAGTGGCAGCCTAGAGTCCACAGATGAGAAAATATTTAAGATATATGAAATAACATATGATCTAAAATATCCGAAAAATTGACAAATCTTTTAAAATTGCCAGAAATATTCAACCAAAAATATGTTGTTTCTAACTTACCATAAAAACTTTCTTGATGTGCCCTCTCCACTTAAGAATTTCAAAACCAAAGTTGCATTTAAAAAAATTTATACATTAAAAAATTAATTAAGAATTCCGCCCAAAATGCTGATGGACGTATCTATAAGATTCCCTATAAAAAAATGCAATACAGTTTACTATGGACAAACTGGAAAAAGTCTTAAACTAAGATTACGACACCATAACACTAGAACTAGACAAAAGTCTGAAGCTCTGTTTATTCATGTGGAGAGATTTTAACTATCCAACTGATTTTGAAAAGACCGAGAAGGTTGTATCAAACTGATCCATGCCTGAATAAAGTCGAATCAAGGTTCATAAAAAAATAGTAATAATGGCAATATGAATGTATGTTGACGGCTGCATAAATTAGATTCATTTATAATGTACAGAATACAGAATATGTAAGGAATTTAATTTATGACTCGCATATCACTCTTAAAAAAAATACTGGATATGTGACCTGACTATATCTTCACTACATTCTTCCGCTCAGTGAGTTGGGTCATATATGAGGTCATATCTCAGCTTTACAAGCCTTCTCATTATATATATATATATTATATATATATATATATATATATATATATATATATATATATTTTTTTTTATTTTTTTTTTATCACACTGGCCGATTCCCACCAAGGCAGGGTGGCCCGAAAAAGAAAAACTTTCACCATCATTCACTCCATCACTGTCTTGCCAGAAGGGTGCTTTACACTACAGTTTTTAAACTGCAACATTAACACCCCTCCTTCAGAGTGCAGGCACTGTACTTCCCATCTCCAGGACTCAAGTCCGGCCTGCCGGTTTCCCTGAACCCCTTCATAAATGTTACTTTGCTCACACTCCAACAGCACGTCAAGTATTAAAAACCATTTGTCTCCATTCACTCCTATCAAACACGCTCACGCATGCCTGCTGGAAGTCCAAGCCCCTCGCACACAAAACCTCCTTTACCCCCTCCCTCCAACCTTTCCGAGGCCGACCCCTACCCCGCCTTCCTTCCACTACAGACTGATACACTCTTGAAGTCATTCTGTTTCGCTCCATTCTCTCTACATGTCCGAACCACCTCAACAACCCTTCCTCAGCCCTCTGGACAACAGTTTTGGTAATCCCGCACCTCCTCCTAACTTCCAAACTACGAATTCTCTGCATTATATTCACCCATGGTCTCATGGGTTAGAGCGTCATGGAATTTTCGCTCATCATGAGGCGGGCTAAAACAACACGGGTTCGAATCCTCGTTTAGTCGCAGTGTTGTTATTGATTAAATACCATTTTTCGTGGTTACAAAATAATATATAAATATATATATATATAAAATATATATATATATATATATATAATATATATATATATATTATAGTATATATATTGTGTGTGTGTGTGTGTGTGTACACATTATATACATACACACAATTACTGCATACATTTCGTTCTCGGATGGAAACATACAGGAAAATGTATTTCTCAAGTATTCTCACTCACACATGCATGCATTTAAATATACATGCCTGCTTGAATACAATTACTTCTTGTACACACACACGCACGCACACACACACACACACACACACACACACACACACCACACCATATATACCTCTGTAAATGCAATTATTTTCGGCATCCAGTTGCCATTTTCCAGCCGCTGCCCAGAAATAACATTAACCATCACAATAATCTATCAGGCCAAAGTTAAAGGTTCGCTGAAGGAAACAAGCAAATCATCGCTATGACAGAAAATCGGTTCACTCATCCCAATTTAAACTTTCTAAATTACATCTCAAATTGAACTCGGGCGAGCAGTACAATGCTAGAGAGTTAAAGGGAATGTCGCAGACAACATCACCATGCCAGCTCGCCGCCGCCTCTGCTGCTGCTGCCGCCGCCGCAGCTAGTGCCGCCGTTGATGGCGCTGCCGCCCCAAACTCCCGCCGCCGTAGCTCGCCATCGGAGCCACGCCACCGTCTACGCTGCCACCGTTCCTACTTCTACTGCTGCTACCGCTGCTACTGCCAACACAGTCACCGCCTCTGCCACATCATCTCTGGTCAGATTATCTACTACCTGTAGTGACTATCATCATCTCCCTTCATCACCACCAGTAGTGACTATCATCATCTCCCTTCATCACCACCAGTAGTGGCTTATCACATCTCCTTCATCACCACCAGTAGTGGCTATCATCATCTCCCTTCATCACCACCAGTAGTGACTATCATCATCTCCCTTCATCACCACCAGTAGTGACTATCATCATCTCCCTTCATCACCACCAGTAGTGACTATCATCATCTGCCTTCATCACCACCAGTAGTGACTATCATCATCTCCCTTCATCACCACCAGTAGTGACTATCATCATCTCCTTCATCACCACCAATAGTGACTATCATCATCTCCCTTCATCACCACCAGTAGTGACTATCATCATCCCTTCATCACCACCAGTAGTGGCTATCTCATCTCCCTTCATCACCACCAGTAGTGACTATCATCATCTCCCTTCATCACACCAGTAGTGACTATCATTATCTCCCTTCATCACCACCAGTAGTGACTATCATCATCTGCCTTCATCACCGCCAGTAGTGACTATCATCATCTGCCTTCATCACCACCAGTAGTGACTATCATCATCTCCCTTCATCACCACCAGTAGTGACTATCATCATCTCCCTTCATCACCACCAGTAGTGACTATCATCATCTCCCTTCATCACACGCCAGTAGTGACTATCATCTCTGCCTTCATCACACCAGTAGTGACTATCATCATCTCCCTTCATCACCACCAGTAGTGACTATCATCATCTGCCTTCATCACCACCAGTAGTGACTATCATCATCTGCCTTCATCACCACCAGTAGTGACTATCATCATCTCCTTCATCACCACCAGTAGTGACTATCATCATCTCCGTTCATCACCACCAGTAGTGACTATCATCATCTGCCTTCATCACCACCAGTAGTGACTATCATCATCTCCCTTCATCACCACCAGTAGTGACTATCATCATCTCCCTTCATCACCACCAGTAGTGACTATCATCATCTCCCTTCATCACCACCAGTAGTGACTATCATCATCTCCCTTCATCACCACCAGTAGTGACTATCATCATCTCCCTTCATCACCGCCAGTAGTGACTATCATCATCTCCCTTCATCACCACCAGTAGTGACTATCATCATCTCCCTTCATCACCGCCAGTAGTGACTATCATCATCTCCCTTCATCACCACCAGTAGTGGCTATCATCTCCCTTCATCACCGCCAATAGTGACTATCATCATCTCCCTTCATCACCACCAGTAGTGGCTATCATCATCTCCCTTCATCACCACCAGTAGTGGCTATCATCATCTCCCTTCATCACCACCAGTAGTGACTAACATCATCTGCCTTCATCACCACCAGTAGTGGCTATCATCTCCCTTCATCACCAACCAGTAGTGCTATCATCATACTCCCTTCATCACCACAGTAGTGGCTTCATCATCTCCTTCATCACCACCAGTAGTGACTACCATCTATCTGCCTTCATCACCACCAGTAGTGGCTATCATCATCTCCCTTCATCACCACCAGTAGTGGCTATCATCATCTCCCTTCATCACCACCAGTAGTGGCTATCATCATCTCCCTTCATCACCACCAGTAGTGGCTATCATCATCTCCCCTTCATCACACTACCAGTAGTGGCTATCATCATCTCCCTTCATCACCACCAGTAGTGGCTATCATCATCTCCCTTCATCACCACCAGTAGTGACTATCATCATCTGCCTTCATCACCACCAGTAGTGGCTATCATCATCTCCCTTCATCACCACCCAGTAGTGCTATCATCATCTGCCTTCATCACCACCAGTAGTGACTAACATCATCTGCCTTCATCACCATCACTTAACCATCACTGTAAATACTAGCACCACTATACAAACTCTGGCTCCATCACACTAATCACTAACACCACTATACAAACCCTGGCTCCATCACACTATACACTAACACCATTATACAAACCCTGGCTCCATCAACTTACACTAACACCACTATACAAACCCTGGCTCCATCACACTATACATAACACCACTATACAAACACTGGCTCCATCACACTAACACACTAACACCACTATACAAACCCTGGCTCCATCACACTATATACTAACACCACTATACAAACCCTGGCTCCATCACACTATCACCACTGACACCATTATACAAACCCTGGCTCCATCACACTATACACTAACACCACTATACAAACCCTGGCTCCATCACACTATACACTAACACCACTATACAAACACTGGCTCCATCACACTACACACTAACACCACTATACAAACACTGGCTCCATCACACTACACACTAACACCACTATACAAACACCTGGCTCACATCACACTATATACTAACACCACTATACAAACCCTGGCTCCATCACACTATACACTAACACCACTATACAAACACTGGCTCCATCACACATACACACTACACCACTATACAAACCCTGGCTCCATCACACTATACACTAACACCACTATACAAACACTGGCTCCATCACACTACACACTAACACCATCTTAACAAACACTGGCTCCATCCAACTAACACCACTATACAAACACTGGCTCCATCACACTAACACCACTATACAAACACTGGCTCCACACTAACACCACTATACAAACACTGTCTCCATCACACTAACACCACTATACAAACACTGGCTCCATCACACTACACACTAACACCACTATACAAATACTGGCTCCATCACACTAACACACTAACACCACTATACAAACCCTGGCTCCATCACACTACACACTAACCACCACTATACAAAACACTGGCTCCATCACACTACACACTAACACCACTATACAAACACTGGCTCCATCACACTACACACTACCACCACTATACAAACACTGGCTCCATCACACTACACACTAACACCACTATACAAAACCCTGGCTCCATCACACTACACACTAACACCACTACACAAACACTGGCCTCCATCACCACTATTATCACTAACACCACTATACAAACACCCTGGCTCCATCACACTACACACTAACACCACTATCACAAACACTGGCTCCATCACACTATACACTAACACCACTATACAAACACTGGCTCCATCACACTACACCACTAACACCACTATACAAACCCTGGCTCCATCACACTACACACTAACACCACTATACAAACACTGGCTCCATCACACTACACACTAACACCACTATACAAACACTGGCTCCATCATCACAACACCACTATACAAACACATGGCTCCATCACACTAAACACCACTATACAAACACTGGCTCCATCACACTACACACTAACACCACTATACAAACCCTGGCTCCATCACACTACACACTAACACCACTATACAAACACTGGCTCCATCACACTACACACTAACACCACTATACAAACACTGGCTCCATCACACTAACACCACTATACAAACACTGGCTCCATCACACTAACACCACTATACAAACACTGGCTCCATCACACTACACACTAACACCACTATACAAACACTGGCTCCATCACACTACACACTAACACCACTATACAAACACTGGCTCCATCAAAACTACCACCACTATACAAACACTGGCTCCATCACACTACCACCACTATACAAACACTGGCTCCATCACACTAACACCACTATACAAACACTGGCTCCATCACACTAACACCACTACACAAAACACTGGCTCCATCACACTAACACCACTAACAAAACACTGGCTCCATCACACTACCACCACTATACAAACACTGGCTCCATCACACTAACACCACTACACAAACACTGGCTCCATCACACTACCACCACTATACAAACACTGGCTCCATCACACTACCACCACTATACAAACACTGGCTCCATCACACTAACACCACTACACAAACACTGGCTCCATCACACTAACACCACTACACAAACACTGGATCCATCACACTAACACCACTACACAAACACTGGCTCCATCACACTAGTCACATAAAAGACAAGGCTTCCCCTTGTAACATATACAACAGTAGTGATCAGCGACGCTTCTCTCTTTCCCCGGACTTACGAGGAAACAATTTGCAATGATCACTGTAGTTCTCTGTATCTTGTTATTAGTAAACTTCTCGACTTCGGTGACTCTCTCGGATAGCGTGAGGCTTCACATGGATAGTGAGGCTTCACATGGATAGTGAGGCTTCACATGGATAGTGAGGCTTCACATGGATAGTGAGGCTTCACATGGATAGTGAGGCTTCACATGGATAGTGAAGCTTCCACCTGGATAAGTGAGGCTTCACAATGGATAGTGAGGCTTCACATGGATAGTGAGGCTTCACATGGATAGTGAAGCTTCACCTGGATAGTGAGGCTTCACATGGATAGTGAGGCTTCACATGGATAGTGAGGCTTCACATGGATAGTGAGGCTTCACATGGATAGTGAGGCTTCACCTGGATAGTGAAGCTTCACATGGATAGTGAGGCTTCACGTGGTTAGCGCGAGGCTTTACATGGATAGCGCGAGGCTTCACCTGGATAGTGAGGCTTCATATGGATAGTGAGGCTTCACATGGATAGCGTGAGGCTTCACACGGATAGCGTGAGGCTTCATATGGATAGTGAGGCTTCACATGGATAGTGAGGCTTCGCATGGATAGTGAGGCTTCGCATGGATAGCGTGAGGCTTCATATGGATAGTGAGGCTTCACATGGATAGCGCGAGGCTTCACATGGATAGTGAGGCTTCACATGGATAGTGAGGCTTCACATGGATAGTGAGGCTTCACATGGATAGCGCGAGGCTTCATATGGATAGTGAGGCTTCACATGGATAGTGAGGCTTCACATGGATAGTGAGGCTTCGCATGGATAGTGAGGCTTCGCATGGATAGCGCGAGGACTTCACATGGATAGTGAGGCTGTCGCATGGATAGTGAGGCTTCGCATGGATAGCGCGAGGCTTCACATGGATAGTGAGGCTTCGCATGGATAGCGCGAGGCTTCACATGGATAGTGAGGCTTCGCATGGATAGCGCGAGGCTTCACATGGATAGTGAGGCTTCGCATGGATAGTGAGGCTTCGCATGGATAGCGCGAGGCTTCACATGGATAGTGAGGCTTCACATGGATAGCGCGAGGCTTCACATGGATAGTGAGGCTTCACATGAATAGTGAGGCCTCACATGGATAGCGCGAGGCTTCACATGGATAGTGAGGCTTCGCATGGATAGTGAGGCTTCGCATGGATAGCGCGAGGCTTCACATGGATAGTGAGGCTTCGCATGGATAGCGCGAGGCTTCACATGGATAGTGAGGCTTCGCATGGATAGCGCGAGGCTTCACATGGATAGTGAGGCTTCGCATGGATAGTGAGGCTTCGCATGGATAGCGCGAGGCTTCACATGGATAGTGAGGCTTCACATGGATAGCGCGAGGCTTCACATGGATAGTGAGGCTTCACATGAATAGTGAGGCCTCACATGGATAGCGCGAGGCTTCATATGGATAAAGTAAGAATCGACCATGTCTGGATATCTGAAGGATTCTTACGAGAGCTCAACGCCCCGCGGCCCGGTCCCAGACCAGCCCCTGTGATATACCTGACCGTTTTCAACAGTTTTTCGCTATTCTCGCAGCCCGGCTCTAAGCCAGGTTTGTCTTGTGCTTGCCTG
Source organism: Cherax quadricarinatus (assembly GCF_026875155.1). Taxonomy (NCBI): domain Eukaryota; kingdom Metazoa; phylum Arthropoda; class Malacostraca; order Decapoda; family Parastacidae; genus Cherax; species Cherax quadricarinatus. The sequence continues at coordinate 31,158,608 of NC_069420.1, forward strand.
GTCAACCAGGCTGTCACTGTTGGCTGGCGGCCGGCCCGATGGCCCATATATCCATCACAGCCTGGTTGATCCGACGCCTACCAAAATGAGAGTTCTTCTACACACTCGCTCTATGAAAGTTCTTTAACACACCCTATGAAAAGTTCAACACGGATTCACGCTATGAGGTCTGGTCACAGACCGGGCCGCGGGGGCATTGACCCCCGAAACCCTCTCCAGGTATGAAAAGTTCAAGACGGATTCACCCTATGGAAAGTCCAACTCACACCCTATACAAAGAGTTCAACACACTCGACCTCAAACATTACCTAACATTAGTAAAGTTAGAGTAACTTACAAAAAAAATTACGAATACATTCAGCACTTCCATCAAGCGTGGCGGTCATAAACATACATAAAAACCAATTATATTATAAATGACTTCATTTGGGAAATAAAAGGCCACGACGACCGTGATTGACTGATTGCTTCACGTCTCCACATTAACAAATAATTCTGAGTGATTGGGACGTTGTGGAAATAGTGACATCAGTAACCTGACGTCTACAGTTACACTCTTACTTGATGTCTTGCTTTCACCCCTACTCATTATTATCATCAATTCATCATTAATCATCTTATTCTATAGTTACATTTTCACTGGATGTCTCACCTTCACCACTCATCACTGTCATCGTGTTCTTTTCTCACATATGTCTTCAAAGGGGAAGGTGGAAGTAGGTATGCCTTGATATTGAAGGGTCTTTGATCCAATGAAATGGAGCAACTCTTCCCTTCATCGAATCATGGTGCGGAGAACTGCTCTCGGATAAGTATGAATTTGAAACATCAAGACATGGTTGAAGAGCTTTTGCACTCACCAGACACATGGAGTACAGAGGAAACACGAGCACAACGTTGAAGATACTCAGAGGTATCGACAAGCTGGATCAACACACCCTGAGAGAGGCGAGACCAGAACGAAGACACTGATGGAAGATGAAAGCGAAAATGAGTGAAATGTAAGAAGCTTATCTAGTGCCATTTCCTAAGATACAAATCCTATGTAACAGTGTCAGACAAAAAGAAAAATGGAAAAAATGGGCATTTATATTACAAGCTGAATGATCTCTCATAATACACGATCAAAAGTTAAATATATGAATGTGTTCGAGTCCTTGAACATTACTCTCTGCCACGTCATCATTGAAAGCAGTCCATCATAAACAAGACCGTTACAGAAGTATAGAGAAAGCAATCAGTGTACATTTTTTTTTTTGAGGAGGGGGGAGGGGGATATCGTTTGACAATGAGTTATTCCTATACGATAGAGCTGACGATTTAGCCAAGAAAGTGCTTTGAAAAAAGAAGCATTACGTTATTTTGACGATTCTTCAAGACCCGGTGCGCTTCAACTCCAAGGCTGAGGGACTGATTACCTCATGTTTTGTATATAGTTCTACAGTTTTCACATTATGTCGCTTTATTGTACTGATAAAGCCAGTGGTTGGCGAAACGTCTACAAATAAAGATAGCCAGATGTTGCACATGTGTCTAATTATTAATTTTATCGTATTATACATACCATTTATGTACAACTTCATGTACAGTAACACGGCATCTCATTTTCATTTGCAAGATATCAGAAATTCTGATCAAACAACCTAAATTTGCTTGTAACAGGAAAAAATAATATTGTAGGTCGGTTGGGAGCGCTGAGTACAGCACCAGTCACCGCTCCCATGGTGCCACCATGACAGTGACGACACCACTCAACGGTCACCTCGTAACAAAGATATGAGCCACGGTTTTTTTTTCCTGACGAATCAACCAACATGTCACTTTCAAATAATGTATAACAACCCACGGTACTGGTGGGGATTGAACTCGAGGCAAGTGAATTCAATCCCCGCCCGTACTGTGGTTTGTTTGCAACCGAGCCACATCCTGTGATTTCATGAGTAATGCATAACAAAGTTGACTCCTTAAATATGTTCAAGGACCTACTACCTTCTAGGTCTTTTCGTGTCCATATGTTCTCACAATAACCATCCACAGGATGTGTAGACAAGCATTTGGTGCAGAGAAAACCTTTATTATAGACAACGTTCCACCCACACAGAACATAAGAACATAAGAACGAAGGAACACTGCAGAAGGCCTACTGGCCCATGCGAGGCAGGTCCAAGTCTCCTACCGGCTTAAGCCAATGCACCCAACCTAGTCAGGTCAGGTCACATTGACTTAAGGGAGGAACACGGCAACCGACCTGGTAGCACAAGCTATCAGGTCTAACTCACACCCACCCACATCTACTCATGTATTTATCCAACCTATTTTTAAAGCTACACAACGTTCTGGCCTCTATAACGGTACTTGGGAGTTTGTTCCACTCATCCACAACTCTATTACCAAACCAGTACTTTCCTATATCCCTCCTGAATCTGAATTTTTCCAACTTAAAACCATTGCTGCGAGTCCTGTCTAGGCTAGATATTTTCAGCACACTATTTACATCCCCTTTATTTATTCCTGTCTTCCATTTATACACCTCAATCATATCCCCCCTAATTCTACGTCTTTCTAGAGAGTGCAGTTTCAGGGCCCTTAGTCTATCCTCATAGGGAAGGTTTCTGATACATGGGATCATCTTTGTCATCCTCCTTTGTACATTTTCCAGAGAATTTATATCCATTCTGTAATACGGTGACCAAAACTGTGCAGCATAATCTAAATGAGGCCTAACCAAGGATGTATAGAGTTGAAGAACAACCTAAGTAAGTACTATCGTCATACAAGAAGCAAAACGATAGGACACACACACACACACAATATATATATAATATATATATATATATATATATATATATATATATATTATATATATATATATATATTATATATATATATAAATAGTAGATGAGAGGAGAGAGAGAGAGAGAGAGAGAGAGAGAGAGAGAGAGAGAGAGAGAGAGAGAGAGAGAGAGAGAGAGAGAGAGAGAGAGAGAGAGAGCGGAGAAGCAGTGAATGTCAGGTGTCATCTGTGGTGGTGATCTGAGTTGACCCATGTGCGTGGGTGCTGGGACGTGCGTGGGTGATGGGACGTGCGTGGGTGATGGGACGTGCGTAGGTGATGGGATGTGCGTAGGTGCTGGGATGTGAGTGGGTGCCGAGTTGTGCGTGGGTGCTGGGATGCTACTGTTACAGTCCTGGAGATAGGAAGTATAGTGACTGCACTCTGAAGGAGGGACGAGCATGTTACAGCTCTGAAAGTGGGAATTACAGAGACTACACTCTGAAGAAGGGAAGAAGAGCATAACACAGTCCTGGATGTGGCAAATATAACACCTATACTCTGAAAGAGGGCTGAGAATATTACAGCTGAGGGGGGTCATCTGAAGTAGTGTCTGCCCACTGCAGACGAGACAGCTACTGAAGAAAAGTTGGTAAATGTTTTTCTTTTACGTCATCTTACCCTGGTGAGAGACGACTGATATGCTTCAAAATAGAAGAAAAACTTCTTTTAAAAGAACCACACTTGGTATGGATCCGCTGTTTCGCAAGTTCCTTTTAATCCATTTTCCTGATCATAGCTACATTTTCCTGACCAAGGCTACGTTTTCCTGACCAAGGCTACGTTTTCCTGGCCATGGTTACATTTGCTATATTGTGTTTGCTAAAGGATAGGTCGTCGTAGGCCTTCTGCGTATTCCTTTCTTTCCGTGAAACTGTCCGACTGCTCTGAGTTCGTAGTCTTTCAACGTAGGAGTTGGAATGTGACACACACACACACACACACACACACACACACACACACACACACACACACACACACACACACACACACACACACACACACACACAACTTGGGGGGTATCTGAGCCAGACGGGACAACAACTTCCCTCCACCACAGGAGGAAAGTTGTGGTCCCACCTGGCAGAATGCCCCCATCTCCCCCAGCCTATGTGGTGGGGGTGTGGCAGGGAAGAAACATGTCAAACATTATCAACACGCCTCAACCACTGAAATATCACACGATAAGCTTTATATTTATAGCATGTTGTGGGTGGGAGTAGAGGGAAGTGGTGGACTGGGGGAATACTGATGACGTAGAGGAAGGAGTGAGGCATTAATAGAGGGAGTGGAGGAGGGTATGGAGGGAGTGGAGGAGGGTACTTAGGGAATGAGGGAAAAGATGGAGGCGGGGGAAGAGGGCGTGGTGAAAGTCGAGGGAAGGGATTGGGAGTCAGTAGTAGAAAAGTGGGAGAGGGAATAGAAGGAAGGGAATGAGAGGAAGTGGGAGTGTGGGAATGTAAAGGGGGCAGAGAGAGAAGCAACTCTGTTGACTTGGCTCTGCAATTCCATCCCCCCCCCCGTCTTGACGTACGGAGAAGGGGAGCTCTTGATTCAAGGAACTGGAGCTGCCCTCCCTTTCCCGGGACCAAACCTCATTGCCTCTCATTCCCAGGGCGCTGTATGACCTTGACGTTTTAACGCTACCCTGTAAAAAAATAAAGTGGGAAAAAGACAGCAGGTATAGGGACAAGGTAAAAAGTTTGGAAATAAGACAGCAGATGTAGGGACAAGACAGCAGGTGTAGGAACAAAATAGTAGGTGTAGGGACAAGGCAGTAGGTGCAGGAACAAGACAGCAGGTGTGAGAATAAGACAGCAGGTGTGGGAAACAAGACAGCTGGTATAGGGAGGTGTTGGAAGAAGACAAAAGGAGCTGATTCACTCTGACAACAGAACCCACTAGAAATGAAAATACAATAGATTTGATCTTCCCTAATAACGAGGAGGTAATCAGAGAGACAATCACAATATACTCTGATCACAACATCTTAGAAGTAGGAAAAAGAGTATGAACTCAGGGCTGGGAAGCTCCAGTACAAATGTACATGAAGGGATGTTCAGTGAGTTTAATTTCAACAATCAGGGAACTAACTGGGACAAAGTAAACGAAGAACTATTAGACACATCCTGGGCAACAGTCCTGAGTACCTTTAATCTTTGGAAATAAATGGTATAAAATACCGATACAATGGAAATATAAACACATATGCAGTATAATGTGATCCTTTATTGACTACGTTTCGCCCACACAGTGGGCTTTTTCAAGTCACAAACAGATCAGATCTGTTTGTGACTTGAAAAAGCCCACTGTGTGGGCGAAACGTAGTCAATAAAGGATCACATTATACTGCATATGTGTTTATATTACCTTTAATCCTTACCAGTGCCTGTAAAATCTGAACAAAGAGGTATACAAGATCTATATTAGATATGTATCACTGAGAAAACCTAAAAGATCACATACAGAAAGAGAGCACAGAAGAACGTACAGAAGAAAAAGGATTACCGATCTGTTTAAAAGCGTGCATATGTCACAACGAAAGGAAATATAATCTTAGCTGAGAGATTGTCGAGATAGACTAAAAACTTCCGTTGTCGCACCAGACACCAGAAGCACAGTAACAACACAAAGTCGTCCAGAATATTGCAAGACTCTCCAAATATTTTTATACATGCAAAATCTAAATTAAGAACTACCCGCAGAATTAACCCATTAATCACAAGAAGTTTATACACTGCCGATGAAAACGAAATGAGTGAAATTCTAAAGAAAAAAATACGAATCAATGTTCAGCAATCTTTTAAACTGAAATCAGATTGAGGAATGCAGAATTTTTAACTTCATATAAAGGCCAAACAAATCATATAAAATGACATGAGTACTGATTCTGTAGAATTCGTAAGAGAAACAGAAAACATGTCCATTCACGCAGCACCTGGACTGGATTCGCACAAATCCTAGCAAAATAATGCTAGGAAAAGCACTCAGAATTCAGTGAAGAGTTTATTCCTAAGTGAACTACCAGAGACCGTAAAGAGTGCAAACACTGCTCCTTTGCATAAAGGAGGCAGTAGGGGGATGAGATGTAAGATTATTTCAAAGTTTATAGAACAGCACAACGAAAACAATCCAAAGCAGCATGGATTTAGAGCGGGAAAATAATTTTTGTCACAGCTACTAAACCACTATGGCCGAATTTCGAAGGCGTTGGAAGAAAATTGAACCACATATGTGGTATCAAAAGGATCCTTCAAAGAAACTTGACGGTTCCATTTGTGACAGGAGAGAGATCAGAGCTGAAACAGAAAGAGATCTTTATGAGCCACATACAGTCAGTAAAGTATTTAAATTACTGGGAACGCCTCAAATTCCTAAATATGTAATCGCTGGAGAGGAAGAGAGAGAGGCATGATACGTGGGAAGTACCTGAGGGCTTAGTTTCACATCCACACACTGATATAACAATATAATGGAATGAGAGAGACCAAAGAAAATTTAAAATAACCCAATGAACAGCAGGGGCGCCATGGGTACCATAAGAGAACATTGTATCAACATCCATGGTCCCAGACTTTTTAACTTTTAACCGGAAGATAACAGAAACACTACCGGAACATGTCTGGAAGTCTTCTTGAGGAAACTTGACAAGTACCTCCAACAAGTGCCAGATCAACCAAGCTATAATGGCTAAGGGCCAGCTAGCTGCCAGCACCAACAGCCTGGTTGACCTGGCAAGCACCAAATTAGCCAGATCCATGTATATCTCTTACATGCATCAAGTTGAAAGCGACAGGTGTTGGAACAACATAATAGATGTAGGCAGATGATGGAACAAGACAGCAAGTATAGGAAGATGTTGGAACAAGAAAGAAGGAATAGGCAGGTGTTGGAACAAGATAGGAGGTGTAGGAAGGTCTTGGAACAAGCTAGGAGGTGTAGGAAGGTCTTGGAACAAGCTAGGAGGTATAGGAAGATGTTGGAACAAGCTAGGTGTATGAAAGTGTTGGAACAAAACAATTGCAGGCACATGTTGAAACAAGCCAAGAGGTGTTGGAGCATGACAACAGGTGTAGGCAGGTGTTGGAACAAGCCAAGAGGTGCAGTAGCAAGATAACAGGTGTAGGAAGGCGTATGAACAAGACAACAGGTGTTTTAACAAGACAAGAGGTGTATCAAGGTACTGGAACAAGAGGTGTAGGCAGGCGTTGGAGTAAGACAGCAGGTTTCAGTACGCACTGGAACAAGAGAGCAGGAGTAGGTAGGTGTTGCAATAAGACATCAGGTGAAGGTAGGTGTTGGAACAAGACAACAGGTATAGGCAGGTGTTGGAACAAGTCAACAGGTGTTGAAAAAAGACAAGGGGAGCTGATACATGTGTTGATAACATCTCTCCCGTGGCTCAAGATGGAGGTGGCAATTTTCTTGGGAGTCTCTCCCTGGGATGGAGGAAGAGCAAGGGAGTAGTACCTCCTTCCTCTTTGCCTATTCTTCCTTCCTCCTTCCTCTCTGCTTTTCCTTTCCTTTCTTCGTCTCTACCTCTGTCCTTTTCTTTGATTTCCTTCATTTATCTTCTTTATTTTCCACTAATATTAATGTATTTTCTTATCCCGCATCTCCCTTCCTCTTTCTCCCTTCTTTCACTCCCTTATACCCTCCTCTTTCCCTTTTTCTTCTTCCTTGTTCTCCCTTCCCCCTTTCCTTCCTCCTCTCTTCCCCTTCCTTCTTCCCTGTTCTCTCTTCCCTCCCCTTCCTTTTCCCTGGTTCTCCCTCCCCCTCTCCCCCTTCCTTCTTCCCTGTTCTCCCTTCCCCCTTCCTTCTTCTCTCTTACATTTCCTCCCTCCCCTCTTCCCTTCCTTCTTCCCCCGTTTTTCCCTCTCCTCTCTTTCTATACTTTCCTTCTTCCTTGTTCTCCCTTCCCTCACCCTTCCTTCTTCCCTTTCCTTCCTCCCCTCTCCCCCTTCCTTCCCTCCCCTCCCCTTCACTGAGTGGAGGTGCGCAAGTCCCCCTCAACATGACTCCCCACTAAACATGAATCACGTTATACACTTCCATACATAATGAAGACACCGAAGAACAAAAACGCTGAATAACGAATGCAACTCGCAGTTCAAAACGGCAAAATTATTCACAGCACCAACGGTAAAACAAACGGAGGACTGACTTACTCGCGACACTAACGGTCAAATAAACAGCGAATTGTATTACCTGCTTCATTAACGGTATAACGAAGTCGAATTATTTACGACATTAACGGTAAAACAGAGAGTAGAATTAAGCTACTAGCGGTAAAAGACAGTTGCACTATCCGTGATACTAACGGTAAAACAGAGGAGTCTCATTCACACCAACGGTAAGTCAATCTTATATTGAACAAAAAAAGCAAAAACAGCAACACGAAAATTTTCTTTTAAACAGCAATATCACGAAATAGATAAATAGATAGATAGATAGAGAGAGAGAGAGAGAGAGAGAGAGAGAGAGAGAGAGAGAGAGAGAGAGAGAGAGAGAGAGAGAGAGAGAACAGAACAAGCTTTCACTGGTGCAACGTTTCTAAATCTTGGGTAGCTTTATCAAGCCACACGAAGCTTTGTTCCAATAAGAAGCTTAATTGTCCCAATAAGAGACTGTCCCAATAAGGACTTTTAATTATTCCAATAAGCTTTATTTGTTCCAATAAAATGTTTTAATGGTTCCAAAAAGATGTTCTTGTCACAATAAACATTAATTGTTCCAATAAAAACCTTTAACTGTCCCAATAAGCTTCAACTGTTCCAATAAAAAGATTTAATTGTTCAATTAAAAAGTTTTAACTTACATTAAAAAAATTTAATTGTTCCATTAAAAATATTTAATTGTTCCATTAAAAGCTTTGTTCCAATAAAGAACTTTCACTGTTCCAAGAAGCTTGGCCCCTATACTGAGATTTGTCCCATTTAAGTGGCCCCATGCTAAGATTTGTCCCATTTACATGGCCCCATACTAAGATTTGTTCCATTTAAATGGCCCCATACTGAGATTTGTTCCATTTAAATGCCCCCATACTAAGATTTGTCCCATTTGAGTGGCCCCATGCTAAGATTTGTTCCATTTAAATGGCCCCATACTGAGATTTGTTCCATTTAAATGGCCCCATACTAAGATTTGTCCCATTTGAGTGGCCCCATGCTAAGATTTGTTCCATTTAAATGGCCCCATACTGAGATTTGTTCCATTTAAATGGCCCCAGGCTAAGATTTGTCCCATTTAACGGTAGTTCTGGAAGTAGTGTTTTTTCCTCAATGGTGCTTCGAACCGTTGTACCTTGGCTGCCGAGGGTTCGAACCCCACCCGTTATGCCACCTGACTAATAATAATAAAAATAATAATAATAATAATAGTAATAATAATAAAATAATTTGGTAGTGGATGAGAGGACAGCAGAGAAAAATGAGGTAAAACGTAAAACATCGATTAAACTACTGAAGCAGACAAAACACTGGGTAACGAACACAAAAACTGAAGAACAAGGTGCAATGAACAAGAACAAGGTGAGATGAACAAGAACACGGTACACCGAACAAGGTGCAATGAACAAAAACACGGTACACTGAACAAGGCGCAATGAACAAGAACACGGTACACTGAACAAGAACAAGGTGCAATGAACAAGAACACGGTACATTGAACAAGAACAAGGTGCAATGAACAAGAACACGGTACACTGAACAAGAACAAGGTGCAATGAACGACACAGTGCAGTGAACAATAGGAACCCGGTACAAGGTACAGCACAATACAATGAACAACAAGAATACCGTACAAGGTACAACACAATACAATGAACAATAACATAGTATGAAAAGAACACGGTGCAAGGAAGAACACAATACAATGAACAAGAACACGGAACAATGAGCAAAAGAATGAACAAGAACACGGTACAAGGAACAAAACACAGTACAAGGAGCAACGATACAATGAAAAAGAACATGGTATAATGAACAACAAGAACATGGTACAATGAACAACAAAAACAAGGTAGAGAGAGACACGACACAGTACAAGAAACAAAACAGAGAATCTAGAAGTAACAAAACAGAGATAACAGTCTAGAAGGAACAAAACAGAGATAAGCTAGAAGGAACAAAACAGAGAACAACCTAGAAGGAACAAAACAGAGAACAATCTAGAAAGAAAAAAAGGGATATAACAAGCTAGAAGGAACAGAACAAGCTAGAAGGAACAAAACAGAACAAACTAGAGGGAAGAAAACAGGGATAACAAGCTACAAGTCACAAGGGAAACGGTACAAAACAAATTACAAACAGAAAAAATGGTACAAGAAACAAAGACAAAAGCAAACCAGAAGTAACAAGAAGACAGACAGATAGACAGATAGATAGAAGATAGAGAGAGAGAGAGAAACGTAACCCAGGACGAACAAATGCAAGAGATCGTCAGTGCTCGCGCCTCCTAGAAAAAGAAACTCTGTCAGAAATTCCCTAAATATAAACCTTGCAGTTTCCTGCTCGCAAATTATGTGGAATATGCGGAGGGGGAGGGAGGGAGGGGAGGGGTGAGGGTGAGGGGGAGGGGAGGGGGAGGGGGGGAGCAGAGTGAGAGGGAGGAATGAGAGGAAGAAGAAGACTTGGGGAGAGGAGGTTGAGAGGAGGTGAGGAGAGGGGGAGGAGTGGGGGGTAAGAGGGTGAGGAGAGGGGAGAGGAGGGTAAGGGGGGGAGAGGGACAGAGCAGGAAAGCAGGGCGAGTAGGAGTGGGAGAAGCAAGGGGGGGCCAGTGAAGGGAGGGGAAAAAGAGGAAAGAAAAGAAGGGATGGAGTGTGATGAGAGGGTAAGAGGGAAGATGAAGAAGGGATTGAGTGGGGTGAGAGGTAAGAGGGAAGATAAAGAAGGGATGGAGTGGGGTGAGAGGGAAGACAAAGAAGGGATGAGGTAGAGGAAGAGAAAGTGCAGAGGGAAGCAACAGGAGGAAGGAAAGTAATGAGGAGGAGGAGAGAAGCAAAGAATGGAAGGGGAGAGAGAGAGAAGAGAGAGAGAGTGAGAGGAGAGAGAGAGAGAGAGAGAGAGAGAGAGAGAGAGGAAGCAGTGGGAACTGAGGGTGGAAGAGAGAAAAGAGAAGACTCTCAGCGAGAGATTCTATTATTATGTTACCGAAAACGAGAGAGAATGATGGAGGGAAGAGTGAGACAATGATGGCGGGAAGAGTGAGAGAATATTGGAGGGAAGGAGAGAGAATGCTGGAGGGAAGAGTGAGACAATGATGGCGGGAAGAGTGAGAGAATATTGGAGGGAAGAGTGAGAGACAATGCTGGAGGGAAGAGTGAGACAATGGAGGGAAGAGTGAAAGACAGTGATGGAGGGAAGATGAGACAATAATGGAGGAAAGAGAGACAATGATGGAAAGGAATGTAAAGAGGAACTTAGCATACCTTAGGCTAATCTTTTCAATGGCAAATGTAATACCTTAGCTTCGAACTATAGACCAATAAGCCTTACCTCCATAGTGGGAAAATTTATGGAATCAATAACTGCCGAGGTAATTCGTAGCCATCTTGAAAGACTTAAATTGATTAATGAATCTCAGCACGATTTTACAAAGGGGCGTTCCTGTCTTACGAATTCATTAACTTTTTTTCACTAAGGTATTTGAGGATGTAGATCATGGTATTGAATATGATATTGTGTACATGGACTTCAGTAAGGCTTTCGATAGAGTTCCACATCAGAGGCTATTGAGGAAACTCAAGGCACACGGAATAGGAGAAATTTTTTCCTGGGTAGAGGCATGGTTGACAAATAGTCAGCAGAGAGTTTTCATAAATGGGGAGAAATCAGAATGGGGGCACATCACAAGCGGTGTTCCTCAGGGGTCAGTGTTGGGCCCCTTGTTGTTCACAATTTATATAAACGACATATATAAGGGAATAAACAGCGACATAAGCAAATTTGCTGATGACACCAAAACAGGCCGTCCAATTCATTCTAAAGAGGACATTAGAGCACCCCACGATGATTTGAATAGATTGCTACAGTGGTGGAAGAAGTGGCAGATGCAGTTTATTATAGACAAATGCAAAATTCTAAATGTTGGAAAGGATAATAACCATGCCACATATAAACTAAATAATGTAGATCTTAATATTACTGATTGCGAAAAGGATTCAGGAGTTCTGGTTAGCAGTAATCTAAAACCAAGACAACAGTGCATAAGTGTTCGCAATAAAGCTAACAGAATCCTTGGCTTCATATCAAGAAGTATAAATAATAGAAGTCCTCAGGTTGTTCTTCAACTCTATATATCTTTGGTTAGGCCTCATTTAGATTATGTTGCGCAGTTCTGGTCACAGTATTACAGAATGGATATAAATGCTCTGGAAAACGTACAAAGGAGGTTGAGAAAGTTGATCCCATGTATCAGAAATCTTCCCTATGAGGACAGGCTGAGGGCCCTGAATCTGCACTCTCTAGAAAGGCGTAGAATTAGGGGGGATACGACTGAGGAGTATAAATGAAAAAAAAAAGAATAAATAAAGGGAATGTAAATAGCATGCTAAAATTATCTAGCGTAGACAGGACTCGCAGCAATGGTTTTAAGCTGGAAAAATTCAGATTCAGGAAGGATATAGGAAAGCACTGGTTTGGTAACAGAATTGTGGATGAGTGGAAAAAATTCCCGAGTACCGTCATAGAAGCTAACACGTTGTGTAGTTTTAAAATTAGGTTAGATAAATACATGAGTGGGTGTGGGTAGGTGTGAGTTGGACCTAGTAGCTTGTGCTACTAGGTCAGATGCCGTGCTACTTAAGTGAATGTGACCTGACCTGACTAGGTTAGGGTGTTGGCTTAAGCCGGTAGGAGAACTGGACCTGCCTCGCATGGGCCAGCAGGCCTGCTGCAGTGTTCCTTCTTTATGTTCTTAAGAGAAACAATGATTGAGGGAAGTGAGAGACAATGATGGAGGAAAGAGTGAGACAGTGATGGAGGGAAGGGTGAGAGACAATGGTGGAGGGAAGAGACAAAATGATGGAGAGAACAGTAGAGAAATAGATGGGAAGTGATTAGTAGAGAAAGGAAAGGATGGAGTGGGAGTGGGAGTGGAGAGAGGAGAGAGAGAGAGAGAGAGAGAGAGAGAGAGAGAGAGAGGAGGGAGAGGAGGGGAAGCGAGGAGAGAGAGAGAGAGTGAGATGAGAGAGAGAGAGATAGAGGGGGGGTAGGGGGGTTAAGCAGGCGGTGTGAGGCTGTGTAGATGAGGAAGGATAAGGGGTTAAATGACGAGACAATAACCGGAGAGGAAGAGATGGAGGGAGGAAGAGATAGAGGGAGGCAGAGAAAGGGAGATAAAGAAGGGTAGACGGAGGGAAGCAGAGGAAGAGGAAGAAAAGGTAGGAAGTGCATACGAAAAAGGATTATAAAGTTGTCAAGAAGAGAGAGAAAAACAGAAAATAGGAAACAAGTGGGAAGAACGGAGTAGATGGAGCTGGGGAAGAAGAGAGTAGACTGGTGAATATCAAACAAGGCAGGATAGAGGAAGAAGGGAGATTAGTGGAAGGAAAAAAAGATAGAGGAAGGAATAAGGGAGAATAACGTAAGGTAAAAAGGGAAAATATAGAAAGGAAGAGGGATGATAAAAGAGGAAAAGGAGGAGGATAGGGGAAGGCTAAAGGGAAGAACAGATGAATGAAAAAGGAGGATAGAGCAGAGGGAAAAGACTGCAGAGGACTAGGTCCACACCGGGGCTACGTGTTGTCAACTATCTACCGTATTTGTATCTCGAGTGATGACCACTGCATATCAGCGAGGTACGTGAGGCAAGGAGAGAAAACCAAAACGCTCTCTCCCCACCCTTCACTCCCTCCGGCCACTGCCAGCATGAAAACGGAGGATAAAAATATACTATCTTAACTACTCGTGTTAATCCACTGGAGTATATATACCTGGAGAGGGTTCTGGGGGTCAACGCCCCCGTGGCCCGGTCTGTGACCAAGCCTCATGGTTGATCAGGGCCTGATCACCCAGGCTGTTACTGTTGGCTGCACGCAACCCGACGTACGAATCACAGCTCGGCTGGTCAGGTACTGACTTTAGGTCCTTGTCCAGTGCCTGCCTGAAGACAGCCAGGGGTCTATTGGTAATCCCTTTTATGTATGCTGGGAGGCAGTTGAACAGTCTTGGGCCCCTAACACTTATTGTTTTGTCTCTTATCATGCTGGTGGCACCCCTGCTTTTCATTGGGAGGATGCTGTATCGTCTGCAACTTGTGTGTGTACAAGTGGTTCTATTCCTAGTTACCATCACTTCTGTACATGTAGGCTTACATTGTAAGGTATACAAGACCGACAAGATGAAGAATTAGATATTTGCAACATCTGTGTATCCTTACTGTAGACGCTTCGCCATCCAGAGGTTTTATAAATACAGTGGATCCCCGGTTAACGATATTTTTTCACTCCAGAAGTATGTTCAGGTGCCAGTACTGACCGAATTTGTTCCCATAAGGAATATTGTGAAGTAGATTAGTCCATTTCAGACCCCCAAACATACAGGTACAAACGCACTTACATAAATACACTTACATAATTGGTCGCATTCGGAGGTAATCGTTATGCGGGGGTCCACTGTACAAGCTTATACATACTGATAAAGCCACTGGATGGCGAAACGTCTACAATAAAGATACCCAGATGTTGCAAATACCTAATTTTTCACTATCAATTCTGCCGTGACTAACACATGCTTCTAACACCATTGCAATCATTATTACTTAACTTGGCTGGCTCGTTCTCAACTGACGTGGTCGCTGAACAAACATCACGAATCCATTAATTTCCGTTCGTTCCAGTGTATTATGTAGTTGAACCCTATACCTGCAAAATGTTTGTCCAGCTGGTTGCTCTGACCTGTCCCCTCTCCGATATATCTTGGTCTTTTATGCAATTTGGAGGCTAAAACTGCACCAAATAGTCAAGATTCTGTCCAGGAAGTGCAGTATAGTGTCAACGAGGTATCTGATTGAAGCTCATTTTCCGTTTATCCGACCACAGAGCTAACCTATCCAGATCACTCTGACTAGCTAAAGGTCCAAGTCGAACCGAAACATCGTCATAAGTTTCCGTCTCCTATGTGAGGGATATTAGTGTATCTTCTCTAAATGTTACATTTTTCTTCAATTTTGAATCAGCCACAAGTTTTGCTAGTTTAAATGTCGGTCGTAGTCTCGAGATGGTTTAAGTATACTGTGAAGAGGAGTGGACCAAGAACCAATCCCTGGGAACTCCTTCACTCTACGTTTAGCCACTCAGACACCTCACCGCTCAGACAACTATCTCTCCAGACATGAAGGACAGGAAGGATAGAGGAAGACAGAGGGAAGAGGATACAGATAGGAGAAACAAGGAAAGAGGTAGGAGAAAGGAGGACAGGGGAAGAAGGGAGAGAAAAAAAGAGGGGAGAAGAATAAGGAGGGGGAAGGAGAAAGAATGGGGATGAAGAAAGTTTCAGAAAGGAGGAAGGAGGCGACAAAACATAAGGAAACACAGAAGCATCTCAACATCAAGAGGAAGAAGTAGAGGAGGAGGAGGAGGAGGAGGAGGAGGAGGAGGAGGAGGAGGAGGAGGAGAGGAGGAGGAGGAAGGAGGAGGAGGAGGAGGAGGAGGAGGAGGAGTAGAGGAGGAGGAGGAGGAGGAGGAGGAGGAGGAGGAAGAGGAGGAGGAAGAGGAAGTAGAGGAGGAGGAAGAGGAAGTAGAGGAGGAGGAAGAGGAAGTAGAGGAGGAGGAGGAAGTAGAGGAGGAGGAGGAAGTAGAGGAGGAGGAGGAAGTAGAGGAGGGAGGAAGTAGAGGAGGAGGAAATAGAGGAGGAGAGAGGAGGAGGAGGAGGAGGAGGAGGAAGAGGAAGTAGAGGAGGAAGAGGAAGTAGAGGAGGAGGAGGAGGAGGAGGAGGAGGAGGAAGAGGATGAAGAGGAGACACTGTGTTAAGTAAAGGAAAATTAAAAGAACGATTAGGCATAAAGAAAATTGAAACGAAGATAAGAAAAACAGGAGAAAGACAATATTATTCTTCGTAAAGAGTAAAACAGAGTATCACCAAAAATAACGAATAAGAAGGCAAGGAAATGAGGACAATGATATAGGTGCCCCTTCAATTGAGTGGGGAGGATGGGGGATGGAGGGGAGAGTGGGGGATGGAGGGGAGAGTGGGGGATCGAGAGGAGGGTAGTGGATTTGGAGATGGAGGGGAAGGATGGAAGATTGAGAGGCTGAGGTAGAACTATTGTGGGGGTAGGAGTAAGAAAGGGTAAGTAGGTGATGTGAAGGGGGATGAGGGGGGGGGTAGGGAGTGGGATTTGAGGGGTGGGGGAGAGGGAAATTTGGCAGTTGAGGCAGGAAATGGAAAATTCATTTCAATCAAGCCACCTTGACGGCAGATCAAAAGCTCCCGGACATCACCTCAGAAAATGCATTAATTATCTCCTAGCAAACTGCCGAGGAAATTGGTCTGGAGCACTGCGTCTTGAGGAGAGGAGGAGGAGGAGGAGGAGGAGGAGGAGGAGGAGGAGGAGGAGGAAGAAGAAGTTAGGTGGAGGATGAGGTAATAATGAATATGGTTAAAATTGTTTGTTAGCTCTACTTTTCAATATAAACCTACGTGTCACAACAGGTTCCAACAAGCTTGTGGCTGTGTGTTTCTTACCACACTCACAGTCTCACTGACCTACATTATTGTTCCAGCAGTCATGGAAGGTGGTTGTGATGTGCAAGTTTATATTTTGAGGTGAAATGTAGGTGATTTTCTTAGCCAATCACTTTTTAAACTTATAATAAATATTCACTGAGGGAGCTACTGGTATGCATGGGGAGGTTCTCACTACTTCAGGAGAGACTGGCCACCTCGTCAATCATTGGAGCCTGGGATGAAAAATGATCAACATCCACCTCTCACTGAACCAAACAAAAAACTGCTACCACCACTACCAATCCCGGTCAGGGATTCAAGTATTTAACATCAAAATTCCCATCACTGAGCAACACTAAGATAAGAGAGAAAGTTTTCAATGGTCCTCAGATTCAAGAGCTTCTTTAAAGATGGTGACTTTGAATCAGACCTTCGTGGAGAGGAGAAACCTGCTTGGGAAGTATTCGAATTAGTGGCGAAGGAATTTCTCGGAAACAGAAGGGAAGGCAACTATGAAGAATTGGTGGAAAACCTCATCAAGGCTTACAAGAACATGGGATGTAACATGTCACTTAAAATCGACTTTTTGGACTGACAATTAGATTTTTTTCCAGTGAACTGTGGGGCAGTTAGTGACGAACATGGTGAAAGGTTTCACGAAGATATTTCAAGCATGGAAAAATGGTACCAGGGCAAATGGGGCACAAGAATGCTTGCAGACTATTGCTGGACACTCGCAAGAGATGATTCATCAGGCCACTACAAGCGTCAAGCAAAAAGGCAGAGTAGGTACGGATTAGTGTTTCAAACATACTGACACATATTGTACGCTATAATAAAATAATCAAATATTACATGTCTCGTATCTTTAAACCTACAGCCAATAAGCATTTTTCAGGGTGATATTTAGATTCAGGACATAAAAATACATAAGAATTTACTAATCTCATTTAAGAAGCATACAACGTTCCAAAAATTGTTGACCATTGTAATCAGTCCCTCACCCTTGTAGAACTATACACAGAAAGCAGCAGAAGAGAGGTAATCAGTCCCTCAGACAGCAGAAGTGAGGTAATTAGTCCTTCAACCTTGTAAAGCTATACACAGAAGACAGTGAAAGTGAGGTAATCAGTCCCTCAGTCCTGCAGATCTAGACGCAGACAAGTTCTATAAGCCTGAGGGATTACCACATCTTCTACTGTCTTCGTATATCATCTCTGGATTAAATCGGAAAAACCACTGGTTGACGGAACGTCTTTATATAAAGATACGCAGGTGTTGCACATGTCAACTTTCTCATCTTGTCAGTATTATGATACAGCCAGCCTTAAAGGCTGTGGACCTGCAGGAACAGCCTGGTTGACCAGGTAGCCGAGGAGAGGGTCTTGCCTGAGGCCGGGCTGAGAGGATAGAAAAACCATCGAAACCTGTGACAGGTTTCGAGGGTTTTACAGACGAATCTGCCGTGGCTGGCGGCAGATTCATCTGAGAAAACTTACAGGTGTGGTCACAGTGGTGACCCATGTTAACCTCCCTATGGCGTGCAAATATACTTAGTTGAATGAATCTTATTGTAGCCAGCTGGCCCAGTGGTTAACGCACTGGCTTGGAGTTTTACAACTCACCTGCCGTGGGTTCTAACTCCACCCGTACCGTGGTTTCATTGAACTCTGCATTGTGTGACAGTGTGATGATAAAACTCTCTATCTTCACGACCTGATTCAGACTGAATGACAGTCTACAATTAGAAAGATTTAGACGAATATTAAGAACTTAATGGTAAGATTAATGAAAATATTGGCCCAAAACACACATTCTTTTACAAACCGCGTACACTCGAAATATGTACTGAAAGAAAGCTCCGTCAGGTACAAACAAGGAAGTAAGAAGTGTGTGTTCTTCCCTCCCCAGGTTCCTAGGAAGCAGCACTGGTCCGTGTCATGATAAGCAGCGGAATGAAAAGAATATACAAAACATTCTCATCGGGATAAGAGTGTTTGGAGAATCCTGCAGTACAAGACCCACTGACAGCAGAGATTACATATAATCAATTTTACTTGAAAAAATATACATCACCTATACATTTTCTTTAATGATGTAATTCAAAACTTTCATCTGGAAAATGTATGATATGCTGAAGCAAAAAATACGTTTTTCAAACGTGTGTACAGAATGTAGCGAACATGAACAAACCAAGGCTTGCTACAACACCTACAATAATCCAAACTTTGGCTTTGATACTAGTACAGCGATCAAAGACATTAAAACAGTTGATACAAGATCAATTTAGAAATGAAACAGGTGTTCGTGAACGGTATGAGAACACTGCTATTGTCTATTGCAGTTCAACAGGAAGAAATTATGGGAAGTCGATAATGAACATTCACTGAATACCGCTGCTCGACGTCTGAAGAAAAAGGATTTCATCTGAGGAAACTATGACCTGCCTACCAACTGCTGATGAGGTGGAAGCTACAGCACAGCCGAATATGCTGTTATTGGAATTTCTGTCACGGCTAAGAGATCCTGTACACACTGATTTCAGTGAACCTTGCCGTGACTCACAAACACTACCTTAATCATCAATATTTTCATCATTCGTCGCTGGCAAGCGCACCAACATAAAAATTCAACTGTCAGTAACTGTTGATGGCTTCATTAGAGCTGTGACGAGATGGGCAATGGAAGCTCTCTCTTGATGTTAGCTACTAAGACATCATGAACTGCTTCGTGAACCACAAACGACATAGTGGTATTCAAAGTATGTATGGGTAGAAGCTATTTGGCTTCGAGGTAGACAGGAACTATATACCTGCAAGGCAGGTAGAGGCTACATAGCGTTACATAGATACGGTACAACTAATAGCACACGAGGGTGGTAGAAGGAGTGACAAATCTTAATTCTGCCAGGATTTTGTCTCTGCCTTAACAAATTTCTTACTAAGTATACACTTTACCTCCCTGTGTTACTTAACTCTAATTACGGTAGCATTTTCCTCTTAATTTAGGAAGCCTGGTTTAAGGTCGGGCCGCAGGGGGCCATGATTCCCAAAACCAATAACAGATGTTAAATACACTTAAGAGAAAAACAAAAGCTCCTGTGCAAGAAAAGGGCAAAGGCTACAAATTGCATTATAGGTTACAAAGTGCTACATAGCACCAAACCACTAGCACACATTGCAACTGTAACTGGAAATAGCACAGACAAATTGAAGCAAATGAACGTAATTAAAATGCTATTTTACTGACATCAAGAGAGAAACTTGACAAATAACCAAGAAGTGATATTTGTGAATATGAAGAATAATTATGAATTCATTACCAGTCCCGCATCTTTACAAGCACTGCTACCTCTCTTCTAAATTTAATTAACTACTCTACAGTTAAAATTTATCATACAGAAAATAATTAAGCAAAGTGAGAACGGTACAATAACACATGTTAGAGTTCTCTTCTTCCATTTTCTCCCATCATGCTCGTTCTCAAATTCCTTTTAGCATGCTCTTCCTTCCATTTCTCCTCCCCTACTTTTATTTACACCCTTCCCCCCCTCTCCTCTCTACTGCTCTTCCTTAAATCAAACCTATTCCTTCCATTTTACCTCCTCCCTTCTACAGCTCTTCCTTCCCTCCCTTGCCCTTCCTTTAATTGTTCTTCCTTACATTCCACCTCTTCTTTCAATTTTACCTCCTCCCTTGCCCTTCCTTCCATTTTACCTCTTCTGCCCTTCCTCCCACCCCTTTGACAGGTTTCGCGTAATGTTCTACACTCGTAGCCCGTCGATGGCCGCGTGGTCAACCAGGCTGTTTGTTCTAGCGGCCCGCAGGAATGCAGAACCTTCCCAGACCGGCTGATCAGTCACGTAGCAGGAAGCTGCACAGATTTTAGAAAACTTCCATTATTCGTTCCGGAAATATTTCTGGGATCTGGTGGCAGTATGTTGAAGAGTCTTGGTCCACGGATGATGATGAAGAGTCTTGGTCCACGGATGATGTTGAAGAGTCTTGGTCCACGGATGATGTTGAAGAGTCTTGGTCCACGGATGATGTGGCCATCACTCTCCTCCTTGTCACTTTATTCCACACTTTTCCAAATTTTTTCATTCCATTAAGTTGTTATAGCTGTGTGAAGGTTAGGGACCAGGCCCTCAAGAATCATGATAACAATTGAAGATATTTGAGACATTCCCGACAGTTTTGACCAGTAGTTCCCAAACTTGTTCAGGCTGCCGCCCAATTGGCTCCCAGGCCACATCCCTGGCCCCCCCCCCCAAAAAAAAAAAAACATACAAACACACATCTTTCTTGGTCTTACGTTTACTACAAATTCAAAACAACAACTGATCTAACACTACAAACAAGCGTATTTATTTCGCAAATAAAAAATAACACAGTAAACCAATTTATTTAACAATATGAAAGAGTAAATTTACATCTGGTAACTACACTGTCTTCACAATTTACATCTGGTAACTACACTGTCTTCACAATTTACATCTGGTAACTACACTGTCATCACAATTTACATCTGGTAACTACACTGTCATCACAATTTACATCTGGTAACTACACTGTCATCACAATTTACATCTGGTAACTACACTGTCATCACAATTTACATCTGGTAACTACACTGTCTTCACAATTTACATCTGGTAACTACACTGTCTTCACAATTTACATCTGGTAACTACACTGTCATCACAATTTACATCTGGTAACTACACTGTCATCACAATTTACATCTGGTAACTACACTGTCATCACAATTTACATCTGGATTAACTACACTGTCATCACAATTTACATCTGGTAACTACACTGTCATCACAATTTACATCTGGTAACTACACTGTCATCACAATTTACATCTGGTAACTACACTGTCATCACAATTTACATCTGGTATGTAACTACACTGTCATCACAATTTACATCTGGTAACTACACTGTCATCACAATTTACATCTGGTAACTACACTGTCATCACAATTTACATCTGGTAACTACACTGTCATCACAATTTACATCTGGTAACTACACTGTCATCACAATTTACATCTGGTAACTACACTGTCATCACAATTTACATCTGGTAACTACACTGTCATCACAATTTACATCTGGTAACTACACTGTCATCACAGTTTACATCTGGTAACTACACTGTCATCACAGTTTACATCTGGTAACTACACTGTCATCACAATTTACATCTGGTAACTACACTGTCATCACAATTTACATCTGGTGTGTAACTACAGTCATCACAATTTACATCTGGTAACTACACTGTCATCACAATTTACATCTGGTAACTACACTGTCATCACAATTTACATCTGGTATGTAACTACACTGTCATCACAATTTACATCTGGTAACCACACTGTCATCACAATTTACATCTGGTGTGTAACTACACTGTCATCACAATTTACATCTGGTAACTACACTGTCATCACAATTTACATCTGGTAACTACACTGTCTTCACAATTTACATCTGGTATGTAACTACACTGTCATCACAATTTACATCTGGTAACTACACTGTCATCACAATTTACATCTGGTGTGTAACTACACTGTCATCACAATTTACATCTGGTAACTACACTGCCATCACAATTTACATCTGGTAACTACACTGTCTTCACAATTTACATCTGGTATGTAACTACACTTTCATCACAATTTACATCTGGTAACTACACTGTCATCACAATTTACATCTGGTAACTACACTGTCTTCACATATTTACATCTGGTAACTACACTGTCTTCACAATTTACATCTGGTAACTACACTGTCTTCACAATTTACATCTGGTAACTACACTGTCATCACAATTTACATCTGGTAACTACACTGTCTTCACAATTTACATCTGGTAACTACACTGTCATCACAATTTACATCTGGTAACTACACTGTCATCACAATTTACATCTGGTAACTACACTGTCATCACAGTTTTAATAAGATGGATGTTCTTGGCGCCGGAACACCATCTCATCAACATCATCTTGAAGGAACTAAGAGTCTTAGATCCCCGCGTCAGTAAATTTTCAGTGGCTGTTTCTCTGGAGGGAAGCTTAATGAGCGTACTGAAGCCTCGCAGGGTAGTGGTCACAGTGCAGGGTAGTGGTCACAGTGCAGGGTAGTGGTCACAGTGCAGGGCAGTGGTCACAGTGCAGGGTAGTGGTCACAGTGCAGGGTTGTGTTCACAGTGCAGGGTAGTGGTCACAGTGCAGGGTAGTGGTCACAGTGCAGGGTAGTGGTCACAGTGCAGGGTTGTGTTCACAGTGCAGGGTGGTGGTCACAGTGCAGGGTAGTGGTCACAGTGCAGGGTGGTCACAGTGCAGGGTAGTGGTCACAGTGCAGGGTGGTGCTCACAGTGCAGGGTGGTGGTCACAGTGCAGGGTAGTGGTCACAGTGCAGGGTGGTCACAGTTCTCAGTAGTAGTACCAGTTCCTAGTAAACAGTTACCAGTAACCAGTGTACCAGTAGATGACTCACTACCAACCGTCTGTGTGAATCACTGTTATTCATATTGCTGTTGACCATAGCAGGATTTCAAACACCCTCACCCGTAGGCACTATGGGTCAGTCGAAGATAGGCAGCAGAGAGAGGCAGGTCGGCTGTTGGTGCATACTTTCCGTTATATTATACGTACTACCAGCCTACGTGAGTATTCTTACCCCATCCACGTTATCGAAAACCCACTTGACAAATGGTGGCACCGGTGTGGGCGTGGATTTAAAGGTATTTCAGACGTTAGAAGACTGTAGGCTGCCGGCAGGTCAGAGGTGAACCGTCTCAGCCACCTCCAGCTAGCAGCTTACCCTCACCACACCACCCTGTGTACTCCAGCTTGCAAGCCTGTTGCAGCCGTTTTTCAAGCTTCCTGGCTTAGTTCGTGTGCTAATTGCTTCAATCTCCAAGGGGTTGACCCGGATTTTGCAATTAAGCCAGTCAACAAGCCAGACTGTGGAAGTGAACGCTAGTCAGCCTGCGTCAGTGTACCATCCAGCCTGTCTCCTGTCATCCACCTGCTCCTTCATGCTGTGTGCATCGTTACACGTCTTCCAGTCAGCCTTTTCTCGTGGGTTAAGCCAGTCAGCCAGCCCAGCTTCCTAACCCAGCTGAGAGAGAGAAGTAAGCCACGCAAGTTCCTCTGAAGTATTGTCTCTTATATCGCTTGTGCTTGGATGCTGGTAAGAGTGGTCTTCATCATCCCTGTGGCATTGTGATTTAGTTAAGCCACCTTGTGCGTGGTGAGAAGTGCGTGGCAGTGAGAGCGCACAGGGCCAGCTTGTTCCGCTGCCCCCACCACCACAACCACCACCCAATCAACCACCACCACCCGCCACCCACCTCATCTACCTGTGGGGTTTTTCTTTTTCCACCCTTGTACCGGGTCCTAGTACTGTTTTGGCTCACATAATTGGTCAAGAGATTGTAGCTGAGCACCAACGATAAAGCCAGTTATGTGAGTTCACCTAGAAAGCGCATTTCTTCCGCACAGGACGTCTTCTCCTCATCACTAGTCATCCTGTCTTCTACTCCAGACTTCAGTGATAATTTTCTAGAGACATTTTCCTGAATTTAAAGACATTTGCGTGTGTGAGACATTTACAGTGAATTTCTTGTGTACTCTAAGTCTTGTGTTTTCAGTGTAGACTCAGTGTTTCTTTGACTCATTATTTTTGCAATATTTTTTTCAGTGTTATTGCTCATCTCATATTTTTTTTTATCTGTTTTTTTTTTATGCTACTCTCTGTCTGTAGTAAGTATTATTCTGTAGTGTACCAGTCAGTCACTCCGTGTGAAGTAATTCATTCATTTTTTTATCTTGTGTTCTTTCAGCATTGTATTCTCAAGTATTTGTCGTATACCAAATTATCCATTTATTTCTGTGTGTCTTTTTTTCGTATGCCAGCAGTGTCTCATTCCCTGATCTTTTCACAGACTTGTGTACCATTATTTTTGCAAGCAATTTTTGTCGTATCAGTCACAGCAAGATTTTGTTGTAAGAATATACTAAAAAAATGAATAAGTGAATATGTTGTGTGCCCCGCCACTTGTAAGTGTTGTGTACCCCGCCACTTGTAAGTGTTGTGTGCCCCGCCACTTGTAAGTGTTGTGTGCCCCGCCACTTGTAAGTGTTACACTTCCAGTTTTGTTTCTTGTTTTATTTTTATTCATATTTTTCATATTTCTTTGAACAAATTCACTCTTAGTGTAATTTTCAATTTTTTTTTTTAACGTAAAGTGTTTTCTTTTCTGTTTGAGTAAATTGTTTTGTCTAATTTACATTAAGAGTTAAGTGTTCAATCAGTTTTTTCTCATATTTTATTTTTTATTATTTAACCTAAATTTTCCCAGTGTAACTTTATTAACTACAGTTGATTATTTATGCACCTTATTTTGCTGCACTTGTTCTCAGTGAATTAAATTTTCTTTTGTTGACATTTATTTATTCTCAGTTCATTATTGTTTGAGTCTTGTTTTTCATTTTATTATTTTTCCTGACATTGTCTTTGTATTATATTTTAATTTTGTTTTGCATTCTTAGAAAATATTTAAATTTCCCAGTTACTCTCTTTGCATACAATTTTCGTTTTTTATTTTATACTTTTTACATTGATTTACAGTTTTATTGTTTATTTTCTTTATTGCAAGAGTACAGAAGCTCATTTGCATTTAATTCACTTCCAGTAAGTTTTTACTTGTAAATTTCAATGTATTTTTTTATTCTTGTCCAGCAGTCCTTTACATTGAGTTGTCTTCTCTTTCAGTGATCTTAGACATTTTTTTTTTATTACTTATTCTGCAAATTGTTCATCTCTTTTATTTAATTTTAACATTTTATATCATTTTTAATTGTTATTATTTTTGCCATATTTGTTCTTGTGCAACTTCTTTGCTATTATGTTCACATCCTTCAAGTGATACTTTAGTGGAATGTCGACACTCAGACCTCACATGGCTAAATGCTGTTCTGTTTATCAGTCCTCACAGTTCCTTATGGACTGACAGACCGACCAGACATGACACACACAGTTTTAACTCGTGATTCCCTTGATTGCGTTTTACCCTTATTCAATGGCCATGTACATGCCTTGAAGCATGGTTTACTGCCATTCGTTCTCGTGTTAATGTTCTAGTTGAAGGCCTCCTTTAAAGGGGAAAAAATCTTATCAGATTTTCGAAAGAAGCTTTTTCATGATCCCCTGCTGCTGTTCACGTTTTTTGATCCCCTTTGTATGCAACTTCGGGAATCTTACTAAGGGGTCACAATTGAGAACTGATTCTTCTTTCCCCCCGTCCCAGTAAAAACAGGATCATATGTCGTTCTTGGGGAACAGTGAAGCTACACCCCATGACTAATAATCGTTGAGTGCTTTTTGCTTTAATTAGACAAATTTTATCATCATTTATAAATTGCGTCCAGTCCCAGCTTTTTTCCTGACGGGGATAAACCCATCCACAGCATCGTTTGCTAAAAATGCAGCTTTTGGAGCAATCAAAAAAACTAATGCCCCTGCTTCCTGTGTGCTTATGAGGTAACCCTCCAACTGTGCGATAAACCCCCTTACGCCCTAAATCATGTACTTTCCTTGGCCCCCGGGGTATTTCCCTGTATAAAAAGTAATTTCACCCTATGCCTCAGTTGCACCCCCTCTTGTTTGCCCCACAGCGACAAATCGGGGTCGTAAACCATCTAGCCCCCCAAGGACCAGTGTACAAGTTTATAAACCTCGTAGTATTCATATACATTCAGAAACCCCATAGTCAGCGGACTTGTTACAACTTTGGTTTCCGGGCCAATTGCAATTGTCCTGATGTCACCCTAAGGGCGTCATACTGATATGATACCAGTAGATCTTCCCTCTGTATTTTTCATAGAAAAGGACATGCACATCTGAGTGCAATGCTCTTACAACCTTCGTACCTGGCCTTTCCCGTGGCTTTTCCCAACCCGCAAACCCGTAGAGGAAAAACTCGTTTTCTCAAATAACCAGAACCAGGTCTTTTTCCCAAATTGGGGGGAATTTCGAGCGCCCCAGTAAAACCGCCCCCATGGTGAAGTAGGTGATAAGAGTAAAAACCATCCCCATTCACAATTCCTTTAACCCTTAAAGCAGTCTCGAGAATGACAACCCGCGAGATTTTGCTTACGTCTCTGACTAATGATTTGGGGATAAAGGGGAACAAATCTTTGCTGTGAAATCCCCTTTTTTTGTTTGCACAAAACTTCCAATGCAACCAACCCCCCATATGAAACATCTGTTCATAAGCCCCGTTTTTTGTTCAGGGACTCTGGTGCGAAAGTCAATATTATCGGTCATTTGTTTGGGGATAAGCTTACATGTCCTCTCTAGAACCGACCTGTGTCCCCCCTTTAGGGGAGTGCGGTTTCTCCCGCGTGCCCGAGGTCGGACTTCCCTAACTTTTTCACCCAAGGTAAAGATTTCACTGTTTCCCTTTTTGTCGACCAATACGTTCCGGGTGCCCTTTACTGGATTTGCTTCATGCGAAAACTTACGCTTGTGCTCGACCCTTATCGATGGAGCCCAAATTATGACTTGATGTACCATTTTGGGGGTTCCCCAGCTTGGATCCGGATTCCCATACTGCGCGAGTACGACTTTCAAATTTGAGTCCTTAAGGCAGGATTTTCCAGTAGCGAAACCCAAGGGGTCAGGCACTGAGCCCCTGTCACTCCTGCTTGTCCCAATTTCAACTTGCAAGATGTGTCCTTACCTAAAGTGTCCGAGGACCCGATACCTTGAGTGCTGACCTATCCCTAAATTTGCTGTTCAATAGTGTTTCTCCAGGGGGGCCCCTTGTCAAAAAAAAAAGATTACTTGCAACTAGAAGCACTCTTGTTATGTCACATGCCGTCTGCAAAAGACGTTTTTCCGCAGCTAGTGCCCTCACTATGTGTCTTTTGTTGTTCCAGTTTTCCAGATGGGATAACGCCCTGTTACAGTGTTTCCCTGAAGAAAAAGGTTATTTGTTGAAAAATCCTTACATGTTTAAGAGATAGTAAGATCCATTTCTTCCTAAACCCTTCGGGTCACAGGTTCTTTAAGCAATACCAATCTTGTTGACCTTTTTTCACTACCTTCCCTGTTCGTAAGGATGATTGTCACCGCCCAGTGGTGGGTGCTATTTCTACCGGGGAACCCATCACTTCACCGGATCAATCTGTTCCACCGTTGGGGAAAGACTTAGCTCCCACTGACTTCCCAGATGAAGTCAAGCTTTTTGTTGACTCTGTTAAACAAACGTCTAAAGCCATTGCCTTTACCAGGTGAAAGATGGGTAAAACGAATTATTGTCCCACGTTTTCCACTTAAAACCTGGTACTGACTACTACATACCTGCGTACAGAATTTTGCTGTCCAAAGAATTCAATCAAATGTATGATGGAGTTATTGCACCAGCATAGGGACACTCCCCATTATGCATTGTATGGTGTAGATAAACGTTTGCCTTATGTTTTGGCTTTTTTTTTCTAATCCGAAACCCAAAAATTACACCCTATGATTTCATGCAACCGTACCATTAGTAAAGTGTTTTTAGAAAATCCGTGAAACACTTCAAAAATCAACGAGAATTTACAAGAGTCGCAAACACTCGAGCAAAGCCACCCAAAAAATCAAGTAGGTTCGAGAGTTTTTGCGACTAACTTTAACAAAACGTCTGCAATGCCTAAGCTTGATCAAAAGTTTTTGGTCCTTTTCGAGTAGTTGAACAATCAAGGTAATAAGAAAGGTTAGAGAAAATTAGTAGGTCAGTTAAAGAATCGCATTAGATCATATGAAGTATATTGATGATATGTGTTTTCCAAACCCCAAATAATGGACAGACTTGACAATCCCTCCGATCCTGCTCTCTACCTCGTCTCAGTAACGACAAACCTGAATGACTTTTTCCTACTACACGACAGTATTTAGAAAACCTCAAATACATTTGTTACTTCAATTTAGATTTGCCTCAAATACAGCTGAGTTTCCAGTGCAACGAGTTTTTATCCTCCCAGAGAGACACCCATTTGTAATCAATCTCACCCTAGCAAAAATTGGGGTTAAATGTAAACAACCTGTATAGATGAATATTCATACAACTTTTCAGTATTCAAGAATTTTTTTTTGGGGGGTTTACGTTCCTCCAAATTTTGAGAATTAACGTCTAGATTGGTGCACCGAACTGCCCTTTTTGTTAAACACTTTTTCTTTGTAATATTCCTTCCTCAGAATCCTAGATCACATAAAAACAGATCGATCGATCACTTTTTTTTATCCTTCTATTGTGTAATCTCAATGTTGGTTTCATTCGATGAGTTGGCTTAAATTTACCCTTTTATTGCATTAAAATTTTTTAATTTCAGTTCGAAAACTTCCATTCCCAAAATTCTACTTAGTATGATAATGTAATTTTTGTGTACTTTTTACAAATTTTTAAAAATCAGCCCCCTACACCTGCCCTCCTAGGAAGTTGAGTCAACACCCCTCTTTAGCTCCCGGCTCTTGGGTTTTCCATCCTAAAAACCATTTTCCATAACCGTTACCATAGATGACTCACTACCAACCGTCTTGTAAAACATGTTATTCATCGGGGGCTGCCATAAAGGATTTCAAACAACCTCACCCCGTAGGCACTTGTGGTATCGAATGCACAGAGAGAGGCGGTTTGGCTGTTTGGGCTACTTTCCGTTATATTATCTATACCAGCCCACGTGAGTATTCTTACCCCATCCACGTTATCGAAAACCCACTTGACACAGTGGTGGGCACAGTGTAGGGGAGGGTCACAGTGCTGGGGTGGGCCCCAGTGCAGGGTGGGTGCTCACAGTGCGGGTGGTCCAGTGCAGGGTAAGTTCCCAAGTGAGGGGAGTCCACAGTGCAGGGTGGTCACAGGAGGGTGGTCACAGTGGGGAGGGTAGTGGTCCACAGTGCGGGTATGGCCCGTGCAGGGGGGCCCCGTGCTGGGAGTGGTCACGGAGGGGGGTCACATTTTTGGTTTGGGTCACAGGCGGGTAGTCCACATCAGGGTGGCACAGTGCGGGAATGGGCACAGAGCAGGGTATTCCAGTGCAGGGTTGTCAAGTGCGGGTAGTGGGAAAGGGGGGGGGGGGGGGGGGTGGGGGTTTGTACAATGCAGGGGGTGGGCCAGGCAGGTATGGTACAGTGCGGGTGTAATCCCGTGCAGGGGTAGGCCAGTGCAGGGAGTGTCAAGTGCAGGTATGGTCATAGTGCGGGTAGTTAAAAGTGAGGGTGGTAGTCACGGCGGGTAGTGGCACAGTGCTGGGGAGAGTTCAGTGCATGTAGTACAGTGCAGGGGGGTGGTCACAGTGCAGGGTATGTCAAGGCAGGGGGTGGCCCCAGTGCAAAGAGTGTTCAAGTGCGGGTATGGCCACAGTGGCAAAGTAGTGTTCACAGTGCAGGGGAGTGGCCAGTGCTGGGGAGGGGGTCCCAAATGCAGGGTAGTTTGGCACCAGTGCAGGGTAGGGGCACATGCAGGGGATTTACAGTGCAGGGGGAATGGGGCACAGTGCAGGGGAATGGTCAAGGGGAGTGTCCAGTGCAGGGTTGTCAAGGCAGGGGGGGTCACAGTGAGGTGTGGCACAGTGCGGGTAAGGGCACAGGCAGGGGAATGGGGCGGGGAGTGGTCACAGGCAGGGGGGTCCAAATGCGGTGGGTCAAGTGCAGGTAAAGGTCGCAGGGTAAAAGGCACGGGCAGTGTCAGAGTGCGGTAATGGTCGGGAGGGTAAGGTTTCCCGGGCAGTGGTCAAGTGCAGGGGAGTGGTCACAGTGCAGGGTAAGGGGCCGTGGGGTAATGGTCACAGTGCAGGTAAATGGCAAGGCAGGGGGGCACAGTCAGGGTATTTGGTCATACGTTTCACGTGCGGGTGGTGTCCCAGTGCAGGGTTGTTCACAGTCGGTAAATTTGAGGAATGTCACAGGGCTGGGCCAACTAGGTCAAAGGAGGGTTGTCCAGGGTAATGGGGGGAATGTCACACAGTGGTCAGATGATGTAGTTAATGCAGGGGGTTTTCAAGTCGGGGTTCAAAGGAAAGGGATGGTCAGGTCGGGTAGGGTCACAGTCGGGTATTACATGGGGGGGTTGTCAAAAGTTTAATAGTGGTACACAGGTCTGGTACAGGGGGATGGTCACAGTCCTTGAAATCAGTTTTTTTTTTCCCACCATTAAATGTTTCCACTTTTTTATCTAGGAATGGGTTGATCACACAGTTGGGGTATCTAGAAGGATTTACACACAGTCGGATATCTTGAATGGATTGATCACAAAGTTGGATACTAGGAATGGATTGATCACACAGTCTGGATATCTAGGAATGGATTGATCACACAGTCCGGATATCTAGGAATGGATTGATCACACAGTCCGGATATCTAGGAATGGATTGATCACGCAATCTGGATATCTAGGAATGGATTGATCACACAGTCCGGATATCTAGGAATGGATTGATCACACAGTCTGGATATCTACGAATGGATTGATCACAGTCTGGATATCTACGAATGGATTGATCACACAGTCTGGATATCTAGGATGGATTGTCACAGTCTGGATATCTAGGAATGGATTGATCACACAGTCTGGATACTAGAATGGATTGATCACACAGTCTGGATATCTAGGAATGGATTGATCACACAGTCTGGATATCTAGGAATGGATTGATCACACAGTCTGGATATCTAGGAATGGATTGATCACACAGTCTGGATATCTATGAATGGATTGATCACACAGTCTGGATATCTAGGAATGGATTGATCACACAGTCTGGTATTTTAAGGAAAAAAAAAAGATATAGAAATCTGTCAGACATGTGACTATGCTGATCATTCAGGTGTGCACAGTACACTTGAAGGTGATCGTCTGGTATGCTCTTCTCTCCACTTCAGAGAGGTGGAAACTGAAGACTGATCATCAGGTGTGCACAGTCAACTGAAGGTGATCGTCTGGTATCTCTTCTTCTCCACTTCAGAGAGGCTGGAAACTGGAATGAGCTGATCATTCAGGTGTGCACAGTACACTGAAGTGATCGTTGGTATCTCTTCTCTGCCACTTCAGAGAGCTGGAAACTGGAAGAGCTGATCATTCAGGTGTGCACAGTACACTTGAAGGTGATCGTCTGGTATGCTCTTCTTCTCCACTTCAGAGAGGCTGGAAACTGGAAGAGCTAGATCATTCAGGTGTGCACAGTACACTTGAAGGTGATCGTCTGGTATGCTCTTCTTCTCCACTTCAGAGAGACTGGAAACTGGAAGAGCTGATCATTCAGGTGTGCACAGTACACTTGAAGGTGATCGTCTGGTATGCTCTTCTTCTCCACTTCAGAGAGACTGGAAACTGGAAGAGCTCACAATGAGCTATGTTACGTTTGAATAACTAACCTGGACAGAAAACTGGAAACAGCTTATAGACTTCGATAACATTAACTTCACTTCCTAGTAATTGCAATTAACTTCGTTGAACATTGTGAATACATCTGACAAATTAGCAATGTCATGTCTGATGTTTCTTAGTTCACCACATAGAACAAAATTCGAGTCATGGAAATATTCAACACCTGTTTTATAAAGTGAATAGAAACATATCAGGAAGTTTGTCTTTGACAGTCATCTAACTTGTGCCAGCAACAACCTTCAAAATCTTCATCATTCTCAGTACAGACGTGTCCAAACAGTCGCAAATTGAGACCTTGTGTCTTGATTTTATTTACTGATTAATAATTTGTGAAGTTGACCACTTAGGTTTTTTGTAACCAGATGCTGCATGTGGATTACACAGTGCACCGTACACACACCAGGTACAGTTTTTTTTTTTTTCAAGAAACTGATGAAGCCACGATGACAACCTGTCATGGATGGTGCGCCATCTGTTGCACAAGCAAGAATGTTGGTAAGCAGGATGTCTTTATCTTTGAAAACATTCTCAGCAACACGAAATACTGACGCCTCTTTTGTATCTGTTTCTAGTTGTGTTGCAAGTAACTTTTGAACCAAACTTTCATCTCTGACGAAACGAACATAAGATTTATTGCCTGACAGGGAACTCATCTAATTGTAAGCCAAATTCTGTTGTCTTAAGCATGTTGCACACTGTGTCTTCAATGTTTACAGCCATTTCATCCACTTTTTTTGAACAGAGTTATCACTGAGAGAATTAGCTTTAATGTTTTGTTCAGACGCAAAGTTCTAAATGTTGGACAGGAAAATAATCATGCCATATATAAACTAAATAATGTAGGTCTCAATATTACTGATTGCGAAAAGGATTTAGGAGTTCTGGTTAGCAGTAATCTAAAACCAAGATAACAGTGCATAAGTGTTCGCAATAAAGCTAACAGAATCCTTGGCTTCATATCAAGGAGCATAAATAATAGAAGTCCTTAGGTTGTTCTTCAACCATCCCCCCCATCCCTCCCCCCATCCTGGACCATCCCACCGCTCGCAGGGGGCAGTACCGCCTACTCTGGGAATCAATGTTTAGATCTACTGAACCTATACGAGAAGGATACGACATCTATATATTTTCCAGCTGTGCTATCTATCCTGTCTTGAAAGACGTCGTGAGTACAGAACAATCAAGTCGCCAGAGCACAAGTGCTTTTTAAAGTACCATCGCTGGCATAGTTTTTCATATTTTCAAAGTTCTCGGAAACCACCCTGATATTTTCCTAACTTTTGCTGCACTTGTCTCCTGACCGATCCTCTGGCATAATTATTCCCAAGTCTTTCACCTGTTCCTTACGTGCTAATATTTGAGCTGCCTGTGTTCTGTATACTGTGTTCATTGTCAGCTCTTGAAAAATTACATACCTAAGCAGTGAAAATGTTACCAATGAACATCATCTTGACTTGCACACTGGAAGACCAGGCAAATGAATATAACATGATCAAACCACAGAACGAGTGGGATATGAACCCATGGCGAGTGTGTCGTAAAACTCACAGGTCATGGGTTTAACCCCCACCCGTTCCGTGGGTTGTTTGCAATAGTGTTATTACGATTTCGTAAGTCATAATATAACATGATGTTCGATGGTGACAAATTTGAACTCTTCCAGCCATGCCTCTCCTCTGATGATGTCTCCCCCACTGCCCTCCCTCCCTATCATTCTTCTTCCCCTGCAATCCCTCCTATCATTCTTCTTCCACTGCCCTTCCTCCTATCATTTTTCCTCTGCCGTTCTATCATTCTTCTTCCCTTGCCCCTCCCCCATCATTCTTCTTCCCCTGCTCCTCCTCATCATTCTTTTTCCTCTGCCCTCCCCATCATCCTTCTTCCCTTGCCCTTCTTCCCATAACTCCTCTTCTTGTGTCTTCCTCTCCTCCCTCCTCAGCCCTTCCCTGCCTGACATAGGTAATTCCTTAATCACTGGTCTTTAGCAAGATAATTGTAGCAGTGTTTCAAGACGACGCTCTAATTGCAAAGGTACGTGCCAACTCCAGTGTCATTCTTGGCACCTCACTGGGTGACCACTGCTGTCCAACACTTGACAGTGTAGTGCCAACTCCAGTGTCATTCTTGGCACCTCACTGTGTGACCACTGCTGTCCAACACTTGACAGTGTAGTGCCAACTCCAGTGTCATTCTTGGCACCTCACTGTGTGACCACTGCTGTCCAACACTTGACAGTGTAGTGCCAACTCCAGTGTCATTCTTGGTACCTGTGTGACCACTGTTGTCAAACACTTGACAGTGTAGTACCCACTACCAACACGCACTGTAATACAGTATGCAATGTCAGCACAACGTAGACTGACAGTCGTCATGCCAGCGTCACTCCAAGGCTGACAGACCCCATGACAACTTGCTCCTCGTGACAGCTGCCTATCTCAGACATGTCACTTCGTGAAAACCTTCACAGGGAACTGTCTACTGGAACTCCATCGTAATATTCAGAGAATGGTATAATCAACACGAAATCATTTGGTTCTATAAAAGTGTATACGCCATGTTCAGCAGCCTGACCTGACAGTGTGCATACACCAGCAGTCCCCTGTGTAGGGAAGGTAGCCGGAACGGTAGTTGGGAGGGTAGCTGAGATGGTAGTTGGGATGGTAGCTGAGATGGTAGTTGGGATGGTAGCTGAGATGGTAGTTGGGATGGTAGCTGAGATGGTAGTTGGGATGGTAGCTGAGATGGTAGTTGGGAGGTAAGCTGGAGGTGGTAGATTGGGATGGTAGTGAGATGGTAGTTGGGATGGTTAGCTGAGATGGTAGTTGGATGTAACTGAATGATAGTTTGGATGGTAGCTGAGATGGTAGTTGGGTGGACTAGATTGTAGTTGGACATGGTATTGA
>NC_069420.1:31195969-31223469 GCF_026875155.1 Cherax quadricarinatus
CAGTGTTTTGAATAGCTGGGAACACTGGTGGTATTAATGCGACCTCGGAGATACTCGTAAATTACAAAACTACGTAATAAAGGTTTGTGAACAGTTTGGCTGTAAAAAGTTCTTCATCAGGATCATTTACAGAGCGCGAAAGAGGACGACTGTAAGGGAGAAAAAACACAAGGATTTGATTGGTTTCAGCTGACAGATCAACTGTTTATTATGATCCCAGATGTGAATAAGAAATAGGGTCAGCAGTGTGTGTGTGTGTGTGTGTGTGTGTGTGCTGCTTCTGGATGAATCACACACACACACACACACACACACACACACACACACACACACACACAGAGCAGCCCGCTCTATGAAAACACAATAAGCACACAGTGAGTTTTGGCATGCGTGAAGGGTGCCTGGGGCAGGCTCAGCCAAGGCAGTGTTTGCCCCCACAATCACCGCCTCTTCACTACATACATTCCCAGCCACAGCATAAAAATAACACCCGCCCAAGATATGGAACTCCTGCATAAAACTACCTCCGACAAACACAGCCTGAGAGGTTAAACAAAAAATCTACCCGGCCACGGATAACAAACACAACAAGTGAAGGCGGAAACTCCAAACTCAAAAAAAAAAATTCGACAAGACTGCAAATACCGCGATACGGCCCTCTCTATCTCCCCTCTTGCAAATCTAACAACAATTCCCGTTCCTCGTTCTAAAGAGCAAAAATCTGACTGTCCAATTAGCTCGAGTAAAAAACGGACGACCCAACGTTCCAGCGAAGCCAAGCTAGCAGTTTGAGATAAGACGGATAGGACGGTAATTAACTCCAATGGTTCAAGAGCCGGGTGAAGGAGAGGCAGGGAGGGCTGGGTTGAGGGCAGGTGGTGAGGATGAGAAGGGAATACCATGGCAGAGAGGGGAGTGAAGGAGTGATGTGAGGGAGAGGGATGCAAGGGTGGGGGTGAGAAAGTGAATAGATGGAAGAGGGATGAGAATGAATGATGTGAGGGAGAGAGAGTGAGGAGTGATGGTGAGGGAAAGTGAATGAGGATGAGAGGGGGAAAAGTGAATGATGGTGAGGAGAAATGAAAGGAGAGAGAGAGAGAGGAGAGAGAGAGAGGGGGGGAAAGAGAGGGGGAGGGAGGAATAGGAGGGATTGAGACGAAGAAGGAAGAAGGGTCAATGAGGAGCAGTTGAAATGATAAAAGAGTAGAGGGAATGAAGAAGAAGAGTGAAGAGAGTGAGAAAAAAGAAGAGGGATTGAAAAAAAAGAAGGAAGAGGAAGTGAATAAGAGGTAGTGAAGAAGAAGAGAGTGAAGAAGGCGAGTGCCGAGGAAGGAACGATAGTGCGAATGAGGACAGAAAAACTTCAGCCACAAACATGTAGTGTGCCACATCATTCACCAGGTTAACATGTAGAGTGCCACATCATTCACCAGGTTAACATGTAGAGTGCCACATCATTCACCAGGTTAACATGTAGAGTGCCACATCATTCACCAGGTTAACATGTAGTGTGCCACATCATTCACCAGGTTAACATGTAGTGTACCACATCATCCACCAGGTTAACATGTAGTGTGCCACATCATCCACCAGGTTAACATGTAGTGTGCCACATCATCCACCAGGTTAACATGTAGTGTGCCACATCATCCACCAGGTTAACATGAAGTGTGCCACATCATCCACCAGGTTAACATGTAGTGTGCCACATCATCCACCAGGTTAACATGTAGTGTACCACATCATCCACCAGGTTAACATGTAGTGTGCCACATCATCACCAGGTTAACATGTAGTGTGCCACATCATCCCAGGTTAACATGTAGTGTGCCACATCATCCACCAGGTTAACATGTAGTGTACCACATCATCCACCAGGTTAACATGTAGTGTGCCACATCATCCACCAGGTTAACATGTAGTGTGCCACATCATCCACCAGGTTAACATGTAGTGTACCACATCATCCACCAGGTTAACATGTAGTGTGCCACATCATCCACCAGGTTAACATGTAGTGTGCCACATCATCCACCAGGTTAACATGAAGTGTGCCACATCATCCACCAGGTTAACATGTAGTGTACCACATCATCTACCAGGTTAACATGTAGTGTGCCACATCATCCACCAGTTAACATGTAGTGTCCACATCATCCACCAGGTTAACATGTAGTGTACCACATCATCTACCAGGTTAACATGTAGTGTGCCACATCATCCACCAGGTTAACATGTAGTGTAGCCACATCATCCACCAGGTTAACATGTAGTGTACCACATCATCTACCAGGTTAACATGTAGTGTGCCACATCACCCACCAGGTTAACATGTTGTGTGCCACATCATCCACCAGGTTAACATGTAGTGTACCACATCATCTACCAGGTTAACATGTAGTGTTCCACATCATCCACCAGGTTAACATGTAGTGTACCACATCATCTACCAGGTTAACATGTAGTGTACCACATCATCTACCAGGTTAACATGTAGTGTGCCACATCATCCACCAGGTTAACATGTAGTGTGCCACATCACCCACCAGGTTAACATGTAGTGTGCCACATCGTCTACCAGGTTAACATGTAGTGTGCCACATCAACCACCAGGTTAACATGTAGTGTACCACATCATCTACCAGGTTAACATGTAGTGTACCACATCATCCACCAGGTTAACATGTGGTGTGCCACATCATCCACCAGGTTAACATGTGGTGTGCCACATCATCCACCAGGTTAACATGTGGTGTGCCACATCATCCACCAGGTTTACATGTAGTGTGCTACATCATCCACCAGGTTAACATGTGGTGTGCCACATCATCTACCAAGTTAACATGTAGTGTGCCACATCAACCACCAGGTTAACATGTAGTGTACCACATCATCTACCAGGTTAACACGTAGTGTACCACATCATCCACCAGGTTAACATGTAGTGTGCCACATCATCCACCAGGTTAACATGTAGTGTGCCACATCATCCACCAGGTTAACATGTAGTGTGCCACATCATCCACCAGTTAACATTAGTGTGCCACATCATCCACAGGTTAACTGTAGTGTGCCACATCATCCACCAGGTTAACATGTAGTGTGCCACATCATCCACCAGGTTAACATGTAGTGTTACACATCATCCACCAGGTTAACATGTAGTGTTACACATCATCCACCAGGTTAACATGTAGTGTGCCACATCATCCACCAGGTTAACAAGCAGACAGACTGCAGAGCTGAGAGAAGCTGCGTAGATGCTGCAGTTGCTTTAAAGCTGCAGGTGTGCTTAAGCTGGCATGGCTTGACAAACTTGTCAAATTCACTCCTTAATGCAACACTCAGGTACAGCGTATGTAGCCGCCACACCTGTGACGTAGCCTAGTCAAGAACCAGGAATGCCACATGACCTGACTCCAGGCGCGGTACCTCACCTGGTCAAGAACCAGGTGTACCACATGACCTGACTTTAGGCACGGTACCTCACCTTGTCAAGAACCTGGAGTACCAATGATCTGACTCCAGGCACGGTACCTCACCTGGTCAAGAGCCTGGAGTACCACATGACCTGACTCCAGGCACGTTACCTCACCTGGTCAAGAACCTGGAGTACCCCATGACCTGACTCCAGGCAGGTACCTCACCTGTCAAGAGCCTGGAGTACCACATGACCTGACTCCAGGCGTGGTACCTCACCCGGTCAAGAACCTGGAGTACCAATGATCTGACTCCAGGCACGGTACCTCACCTGGTCAAGAGCCTGGAGTACCACATGACCTGACTCCAGGCACGTTACCTCACCTGGTCAAGAACCTGGAGTACCCCATGACCTGACTCCAGGCAGGGTACCTCACCTGGTCAAGAGCCTGGAGTACCACATGACCTGACTCCAGGCACGGTACCTCACCTGGTCAAGAACCTGGAGTACCACATGACCTGACTCCAGGGCACGGCGCATGCACGGGTACACAGGAGGGCAACTCATCCTGAATCAAACGTCAATTTGTTGCACACGATTTTAAGCAAATTTATCGATATTAGTTATTTACGTTTGGATATTTTACATTTATTGACCATAAGGTCAGTAAATCCAATAATACAAAAAAAAAAAATTTGAATTCGGAACAGAAAACGACTCAGCGATGGCATGTTAAAACAGTCATGTTAAAAGAGACTGAACGTGGTAAAAAGGGAGAAGGTTAAAACTGTATGTTAAAACTAAGTGTGTTAGAGCTGAGTATGTTAAAACTGAGTATATATAAAAACTGAGTATGTTAAAAATATGTTAAAACTGAGTATGTTAAACTATATTAAAACTATGTTAAAACTATGATAAAACTGAGTATGTTAAAACTATGTTAAAACTGAGTATATTAAACCTGAGTATGATAAAACTAAGTATATTAAAACAAATAGAGTATGTTTATACAAAACAAAAATGACGTTTTCACTGGCATGTCAGAGTCCCAAATTTAAGGTATTTAGCCAAATTAATGTACTGACGCAGATAAGGATGGTGTTGCAGCGGCAGAGCCCTCAACTCACAACTGAAGGGCTGACGATCCATCCTGGGGGCCCGTGGAGACCATCCACATGTTTCTTTACACTTGTTCCTCCCAGCTGAGTGGACAGTGAATAGTAACCTTGATGTTAGCGGAGTGTTACGTGTCACATCTTAGGGAGTGACGCTACACCCTGGATAACACTTAGGATCTGAGCTGACAGGATAATAGCTCTGGAAATGAGCTGACACTACTAGGAAGCAACTAGATATTACTTAGCGTACTATACGGAGACTGGAAGATCCTAAAGACTGTAGAGGAGAGGACTAGAGGGTAGTATTAGTAGTGGTAGTAATAATAGCGGTAGTGATGATATTAGCAGTGGTAGTAATGACAGCGAGTGATGATAGCAGTGGTATAGTGGTGGTAGTAGTAGTGGTGGTAGTAGTAGTGGTAGTAATAATAGCGGTAGTGATGATAGTGGTAGTACAAGTAGTAGTAGTAATATTGGTTGTAGTAGGAGTAATAATCGTGGTAGAATTATTAGTGGTATTTACTGAGCACTGACAGCATACCTCACTTAGCGATCATAGACATGAAAACATATAAAACATGCAATAAAAGAAATAAAATTAATTCAATAAAAAAAAATTGCAGACAAACACTGAACACAAACACTACCATACCGAGTTTAAAATAAGGCAGCATCAATTAAAAACCTGGTGACTGGGGAAGACATGGTCGCAACGCATGCTGAGGGGAATAATGAGAGTGTAGATCAGGAACAAGGGGAGAGACAGGTGCAGGAAGGTGAAGACCCAGATGATCCAGAGAGACGATGTGAAGGAGTTTTTGAGTCTCTGGACGGCGGAAAAGTGGAATGAAAGGGCTGTGGAATCTTTGGATGGCAGCTTCGCTGCAAACACAAATTGGTGACTATAAATATGCAAGTAAAATGAGTTTAATCTCTCTCTCTCTCTCTCTCTCTGGTAAAGGGAACTTGTCAGGAAGACAATGTAAGAGATGTTGGTCGTGACGGATGCAAAGTGCAGAAACCGACAGAGATCAATACTGAGCACCAGGAAAAGTACGGAAAAAGAGAGAGCCCGCGCTTTAACTAGGAATACTGACAGCAAAATGGAGAAGCAAGAGGGCATGGGATAAGTACAGCACTGTGAAACACGTACAACAGTTAGGAATAAACATGACAAAACTAGATTAGCAGAGATAGAGAGACGATCTAAAAATTCCAACAGCGAGAAAGAATACAACTTTTTCTCTTAAATTAACGTTTAACTAAACATGTTAATTTCAGCGGGAAAGTTGGAATTTCCTCTAAATGCTAGATAACCCTTCCTCCCCTCCCCCAGAAAAAAAAAACTGAAAAATACTGCAAAACAGCGAAGAGTTTTTCATTCCAAGAGCTGGACACAACAAAACAGAGAGCCCACACTGAGCGTCTTCAGAATGCTCTAGACGGGCCAGCTGCCAGAAATCTACAAACAGGCTTAACTTGTCACCATATTCCACTAA
Source organism: Cherax quadricarinatus (assembly GCF_026875155.1). Classification (NCBI taxonomy): domain Eukaryota; kingdom Metazoa; phylum Arthropoda; class Malacostraca; order Decapoda; family Parastacidae; genus Cherax; species Cherax quadricarinatus. The sequence continues at coordinate 31,202,008 of NC_069420.1, forward strand.
GAGAAGAGACGGGAGACTCTAAACTACAAGTTTCTAACACTGACATGTTTACTAATGAGATGTATACTATCACTGACAGGTTTACTAATGAGATATATACTATGTCACTGTCATATGTACTATAGCACTAACATGTATACTAGAGAGGGTACTGCAGAAACCCTCTTAACATGAAAACAGGATGAAAATCTGAGAGAAAAATGTAAGACAGGCAGAGATATCTTTGTTTCCTTACTCCTGGCGAATTATGGTTAACTGCTGGAGATGATCTCTGACTGACAACTGCTGGAGATGATCTCTGACTGACAACTGCTGGAGATGATCTCTGACTGACAACTGCTGGAGATGATCTCTGACTGACAACTGCTGGAGATGATCTCTGACTGACAACTGCTGGAGATGATCTCTGACTGACAACTGCTGGAGATGATCTCTGACTGACAACTGCTGGAGATGATCTCTGACTGACAACTGCTGGAGATGATCTCTGACTAACAACCGCTGGAGATCATCTCTGACTGGTTGATGGGCCACAACTCCCATCAACTACCCGAGAGGTCATTAAGTCTGCACATCACCTGTCCACCACCGGGCAACAATTCTTTAATCCCTTACCTGGAGGTTATTCCGGGGATCAACGCCCCCGCGGCCCGGTCCATGACCAGGCCTCCCGATGGATCAGGGCCTGATCAACTAGGCTGTTACTGCTGGCCGCACGCAGTCCAACGTACGAGCCACACCCCGGCTGATCCGGCACTGACTTTAGGTATCTGTCCAGCTCTCTCTTGAAGGCAGCCAGGGGTTTATTGGCAATTCCCCTAATGCTTGATGGGAGGCTGTTGAACAGTCTTGGGCCCCGGACACTTATGGTGTTTTCCCTTAGTGTACCAATGGCACCCCTACTTTTTATTGGGGGGCATTTTGCATCGCCTGCCCAGTCTATTACTTTCGTAGGGAGTGATTTCTGTGTGCAGATTTGGGACCATTCCTTCCAAGATTTTCAAGTGTAGATTATGATACATCTCTCCCTCCTGCGTTCCACGAATACAAGTCAAGTGCTTCCAAGCGTTCCCAGTAGTTAAGGTGCTTGACAAAACTTATACGTGCAGTAAAGGATCTCTGTACACTCTCTAGATCTGCGATTTCACCTGCTTTGAATGGAGATGTTAATGTACAGCAGTATTCCAGCCTAGAGAAAACAAGTGATTTGAAAAGGATCATCATTGGCTTGGCATCTCTCGTTTTGAACGTTCTCATTATCCATCCTATCATTTTCTTTGCACGTGCGATCGTGGCACTGTTGTGATCCTTGAAAGTGAGATCCTCAGACATTACTACTCCCAGGTCCCTTATATTATTTTTCTGCTCTATTGTATGGCCGGAGTCAGTAGTATACTCTGTTCTAGTTATTATCTCCTCCAGTTTTCCATAACGGAGTAGTTGGAATTTGTCCTCATTGAACATCATATTGTTTACCGTTGCCCACTGGAAAACTTTGTTTATATCTTCTTGGAGGTTAACCGCGTCCTCAGCAGATGACAGCCTCATGCAGATCCTAGTATCATCCGCAAAGGATGATACGGTGCTGTGGTGTATATCTCTATGTCTGATATGAGGATAAGGAATAAGATGGGGGCGAGTACTGTGCCTTGTGGAACAGAGCTCTTCACTATGGCAGCCTCCGATTTAACTCTGTTGACCACTACTCTTTGTGCTTGATTTGTTAGGAAGTTGAAGATCCATCTCCCCACTTCCCCAGTTATTCCTTTAGCACGTATTTTATGGGCTATTACACCATGATCGCATTTGTCAAATGCTTTTGCAAAGTCTGTGTATATTACATCTGCATTCTGATTTTCTTCCAGTGCATCCAAGGCCATGTCATAGTGATCCAGTAGTTGTGAGAGGCAGGAGTGACCTGCCCTGAACCCATGTTGCCCTGGATTGTGCAGATTTTGGGAATCCAGGTGATTTGCAATCCTGCTTCTTAGCACTCTTTCAAAGATTTTTATGATGTGGGACGTCAGACCTATTGGTCTATAGTTCTTAGCTAATGCTTTGCTGCCACCTTTATGGAGTGGGGCTATATCTGTCGTTTTAAGTGACTGGAATTTCACCCATGTCCAAGCTCCTCCTCCATAGTGTACTTAGGGCACGCGAGAGGGGTTTCTTGCAGTTCTTAATGAAAACAGAGTTCCACGAGTCTGGGCCCGGGGCTGAGTGCATGGACATGTTGTCAATGGCTTTTTCGAAATCTATCGGAGTTAGGGTAAACTGAAAGTACACTCTCTGCGTATATACACATATATACATCTCTAGTTGCACATATCCTCCTTGAAGATGGTCACTGACACAGAAATATGCAGGCCACTTTCACTCCTGTTTTTCTCCCATGTGCAAATAATTTCTCACTTCCCATCAATTGATGTTTTCCGTCTCAAGTGTCGCATCGGGGATGAAGGATGGGGGATGGGGGGAGGGGGGAGAATACTAAAAAATTTTTTTGTTTTGTGTTTCTTAGCGAATTACACGAAAATACTTCTTTTCCTCCCCTTAATATTTCTGCTTCGTTAATGAATTAACGAGACTTAACGAACTCGTTAGTAATTCTATGTTTACTAATGGAGCTTAATGTGGCAGATGTTCATCGTGATATCATGTAAAATGTTTGAAATGCCTCGGTTTTTATCATTATTTATGTATAATGCAGATGTAATTTGTAGACTCAGGCTAATGACTCATTATAAAAATTAAAGTGTTTATTAAGGTATTAATAATTATGAATAAAGAATTATAATTATTTCAACTGCGGGAATAATAATGTTTTAAACGAATGTTGAGGAAGTTGTGGAAATTATCTGTTGCACTGGGGTAGAAATAGTCTTGACTGAGGGGTAGGCCTAGTGTTGACTGGGGGAAGACCTAGTCTTAACTGGGGGTAGACCTAGACTTGACCGGGGGGTACACATAGTCTTGACTGGGGGTAGACCTAGTCTTGACTGGGGGTAGACCTAGTCTTGACTGGGGGTAGACCTAGTCTTGACTGGGGGTAGACCTAGTCTTGACTGGGAGCCACACAGTCTTGACTGGGGGTAGACCTAGTCTTGACTGGGGGTAGACCTAGTCTTGACTGGGAGGTACACAGTCTTGACTGGGGGTAGACCTAGTCTTGACTGGGGGTAGACCTAGTCTTGACTGGGAGGTACACAGTCTTGACTGGGGGTAGACCTAGTCTTGACTGGGAGGTACACAGTCTTGACTGGGGGTAGACCTAGTGTTGACTGGGGGTAGACCTAGTCTTGACTGAGGGGTAGGCCTAGTCTTGACTGGGGGTAGACCTAGTCTTGACTGAGGGGTAGGCCTAGTGTTGACTGGGGTAGACCTAGTCTTGACTGAGGGGTAGGCCTAGACTTGACCGGGGGGTAGACCTAGTCTTGACTGCGGGGTAGACCTAGTCTTGACTGGGAGGTACACATAGTCTTGACTGGGGGTAGGCCTAGTCTTGACTGGGGGTAGACCTAGTCTTGACTGAGGTAGGCCTAGTCTTGACTGGGGGTAGACCTAGACTTGACTGGGGGGTAGGCCTAGTCTTGACTGCGGGGTAGGTCTAGTCTTGACTGAGGGGTAGGCCTAGTCTTGACTGAGGGGTAGGTCTAGTCTTGACTGGGGGGTAGACCTAGACTTGACCGGAGGGTAGACCTAGTCTTGACTGGGGGGTAGACCTAGACTTGACCGGAGGGTAGACCTAGTCTTGACTGGGGGTTAGACCTAGACTTGACCGGAGGGTTAGACCTAGTCTTGACTGGGGGGTAGACCTAGACTTGACCGGAGGGTAGACCTAGTCTTGACTGGGGGGAAGACCTAGTCTTGACTGGGGGTAGACCTAGTCTTGACTGGGGGTAGACCTAGTCTTGACGGGGGGTATGCCTAGACTTGACCGGGGAGTAGACCTAGTTTTGACTGGGGGTAGACCTAGTCTTGACTGGGAGGTAGACCTAGTCTTGACTGGGAGGTAGACCTAGTCTTGACTGGGGGTAGGCCTAGACTTGACCGGGGGGTAGACCTAGTCTTGACTGGGGGTAGACCTACAATTGACCGGGGGTAGACCTAGTCTTGACTGGGGGTAGACCTAGTCTTGACTGGGGTAGACCTAGTCTTGACTGGGGGTAGACCTAGACTTGACCGGGGGGTAGACCTAGTCTTGACTGGGGGGTAGACCTAGTCTTGACTGGGAGGTAGACCTAGTCTTGACTGGGGGGTAGACCTAGTCTTGACTGGGGGTAGACCTAGTCTTGACTGGGGGTAGACCTAGTCTTGACAGGGGGGTAGACCTAGTCTTGACCGGGGTGGGGGGGGTAGACATCAGTAGTGTCAGCCTGAACAACCTGAACTGGGAGACATCAGTAGTGTCAGTCTGAGGTGGGAAACATCAGTAGTGTCAGCCTGAGCTGGGAGACATCAACAGTGTCAGCCTGAGCTGAGAGACATTAGTAGTGTCAGTCTGAGGTGGGAGACATCAGCAGTGTCAGCCTGAGGTGGGAGACATCAGCAGTGTCAGCCTGAGCTGGGAGACACTAGTAGTGTCATCCTGAGGTGGGAGACATCAGCAGTGTCATCCTGAGGTTGGAGACATTAGCAGTGTCAGCCTGAGGTGGGAGACATCAGCAGTGTCAGCCTGAGGTGGGAGACATCAGCAGTGTCAGCCTGAGGTGGGAGACATCAGCAGTGTCAGCCTGAGGTGGGAGACATCAGCAGTGTCAGCCTGAGGTGGGAGACATTAGTAGTGTCAACCTGAGCAGGGAGACATCAGTAGTGTCAGCCTGAGCTGGGAGACATTAGCAGTGTCAGCCTGAGGTGGCAGAAATCAGCAGTGTCAGCCTGAGGTGGGAGACATCAGCAGTGTCAGCCTGAGTTGAGAGACATCAGCAGTGTCAGCCTGACCTGGGAGACATCAGCAGTGTCAGCCTGAGCTGGGAGACATTAGTATTGTCAACCTGAGGTGGGGGACATCAGTAGTCTCACCCTGAGCTGGGAGACATCAGTAGTGTCACCTGAGCTGGGAGACATCAGTAGTGTCACCTGAGCCAGGAGACATCAGCAGTGTCAGCCTGAGGTGGGAGACATCAGCAGTGTCAGCCTGAGGTGGGAGACATTAGTAGTGTCAGCCTGAGCTGGGAGACATTAGTAGTGTCATCCTGAGGTGGGAGACATCAGCAGTGTCATCCTGAGGTTGGAGACATTAGCAGTGTCAGCCTGAGTTGGGAGACATCAGCAGTGTCAGCCTGAGGTGGGAGACATCAGCAGTGTCAGCCTGAGGTGGGAGACATCAGCAGTGTCGGCCTGAGGTGGGAGACATCAGCAGTGTCAGCTTGAGGTGGGAGACATCAGCAGTGTCAGCCTGAGTTGGGAGACATCAGCAGTGTCAGCCTGAGTTGGGAGACATTAGTAGTGTTATCCTGTGGTGGGAGACATCAGCAGTGTCATCCTGTGGTGGGAGACATCAGCAGTGTCATCCTGTGGTGGGAGACTCAGTAGTGTCATCTGTGGTGGGAGACATCAGCAGTGTCATCCTGTGGTGGGAGACATCAGCAGTGTCATCCTGTGGTGGGAGACATCAGCAGTGTCATCCTGTGGTGGGAGACATCAGCAGTGTCATCCTGTGGTGGGAGACATCAGCAGTGTCATCCTGTGGTGGGGAGACATCAGCAGTGTCATCCTGTGTGGGAGACATCAGCAGTGTCATGTGGTGGTGGGAGACATCAGCAGTGTCATCCTGTGGTGGGAGACATCAGCAGTGTCATCCTGTGGTGGGAGACATCAGCAGTGTCATCCTGTGATGGGAGACATCAGCAGTGTCAGCCGGGGTGGGAGAGCACAGTAGCACACCGTCCAGCACTCCACTACTGGTCAACTCCACGGTTGAGTCAAGCCGAAATTCAAAAACAAGCCTCGGATGACCAGCCTCACTCAAGGATCTTGGTCATATACCTGAAGAGGGTTTCGGGGGTCAACGCCCCCGCTGCCCGGTCTGTGACAGGGCTTCAGGAGGTATAATTGTCAGGAAACAGGACAGGTGTTTCCTGACGCTGGAGCTTTTCATCATCTGACGAGGCCATCGCAGGCAACCACTAAAACCGTGAGGGCCACATAGCGCTTGATGAATGGGAGGTAACGAGACTCGATCCCGGGAAGGGGTGGTAGCTCCAAATTCCTTGGAGCAAGAGTCTTTTGACATCAAGGCATCACTGGACACGTAAATACTTAGGCAGGCATGATGATGAAGAATGATCGGTAATGAATGATGGGGAATTATGATAGGAATGATTAGCATCGTAATTCATACCATAACGAACGGACTCAGTTTCTAGCTAAGACTGTAAATACCCCAGCACCACGTCTCTCAGATGTCCTAGGTACTGTTCAAGCCAAGTGTCCTAGGTGACGTTCTCAAGCCAGGTGTCCTAGGTGACGTTCTCAAACTAGACGTCTTAGGTGACGTTCTCAAGCCAGGCGTCCTAGGTACCTTTCTCAAGCCAGGTGTCCTAGGTGACGTTCTCAAGCCAGGTGTCCTAGGTACCTTTCTCAAGCCAGGTGTCCTAGGTGACGTTCTCAGCAGGTGTCCTAGGTGACGTTCTCAACTAGACGAGGTGTCAGGACGTTCTCTAAGCCAGGCGTCCTAGGTACCTTTCTCAAGTCAGGTGTCCTAGGTGACGTTCTCAAGCCAGGTGTCCTAGGTGACGTTCTCAAGCCAGGCGTCCTAGGTGACGTTCTCAAGCCAGGCGTCCTAGGTACCTTTCTCAAGCCAGGTGTCCTAGGTGACGTTCTCAAACTAGACGTCTTAGGTGACGTTCTCAAGCCAGGCGTCCTAGGTACCTTTCTCAAGCCAGGTGTCCTAGGTGACGTTCTCAAGCCAGACGTCCTAGGTGACTTTCTCAAGCCAGGCGTCCTAGGTGACGTTCTCAAGCCAGGCGTCCTAGGTACCTTTCTCAAGCCAGGTGTCCTAGGTGACGTTCTCAAACTAGACGTCTTAGGTACCTTTCTCAAGCCAGGTGTCCTAGGTGACGTTCTCAAACTAGACGTCTTTGGTGACGTTCTCAAACTAGACGTCTTAGGTGACGTTCTTAAGTCAGGTGTCCTAGGTGACGTTTCCAAGCCATTTTGATCTTTCAAGACTACTGTTGCTTGCACTTGGCAGCCGACTCCTGAACTTACGAAACCGACTCCTGAACTTACGAAGCCGACTCCTGAACTTACGAAGCCGACTCCTGAACTTACGAAGCCGACTCCTGAACTTACGAAGCCGACTGTGAACTTACAAAATCGACTCCTGAACTTACGAAGCTAACTCTAGTTAAAGTGTATTGTCAGCCAAGCCTCTCTCCTCTCTGCCGAGGAAATGGCGTCACAACTTATTACAAAAAGTTTAGATTACATTGTGCGATCACGCTCAGACACACTGATATAGTGGTGGTTCACCACACTGATGTAAGGTGTTCAACATTGATGTGTGGTGGTTACCACATGATGTAGAGGTGGTTCAACACTGATTGTAGTGGTGGTTTCACCAACACTGATATAGTGGTGGTTCACCAACACTGATGTAGAGGTGGTTCACCAACACTGATGTAGAGGTGGTTCAACACTGATGTAGTGGTGGTTCACCAACACTGATGTAGAGGTGGTTCACCAACACTGATATAGTGGTGGTTCACCAACACTGATGTAGTGGTGGTTCACCAACACTGATGTAGAGGTGGTTCACCAACACTGATGTAGAGGTTTAGCTCACCAACACTGATGTAGAGGTGGTCACCAACATGATGTAGAGGTGGCTCACCAACACTGATGTAGAAGGTAGCCCCACCAACACTGTTTGTAGAGGTGGCTCACAACACTGATGTAGAGGTGCTCACCAACATGATGTAGAGGTTGCCACCAAAAACTGTGTAGAGGTGGCTCACCAACATGATGTAGAGGTAGTCCACCCAACAGTTGTAGAGGTGGTTCACCAACACTGATGTGAGGTAGCTAAACCAACCACTGATGTAGTGGTGGTTCACCAACACTGATGTAGAGGTGTTCACCAACACTGATGTAGAGGTAGCTCACCAACACTGATGTAGAGGTGGCTCACCAACACTGATGTAGAGGTGGCTCACCAACACTGATGTAGAGGTAGCTCACCAACATGATGTAAAAGGTGGTTAAACCAACACGATGTAGGGGTTTTAGTCACCACACTGATGTAGAGGTGGTTTCACAACCCACTGATGTAGAGGTAGCTCACCAACACTGATGTAGAGGTGGTTCACCAACACTGATGTAGAGGTAGCTCACCAACACTGATGTAGAGGTGGTTCACCAACACTGATGTAGAGGTGGCTCACCAACAAACTTTTGGGTAAGAACGCCGCTATGGGAGAATTTAAACCCTCTTATCCAGATGGTCTCTGCCTACACGCCAGTCTACAGTGACAGATGGTAGTAGATTATCAGACAGCAGGCACAGATGGTAGCAGATTATCAGACAGCAGGCACAGATGGTAGTAGATTATCAGACAGCAGGCACAGATGGTAGTAGATTATCAGACAGCAGGCACAGATGGTAGCAGATTATCAGACAGCAGGCACAGATGGTAGTAGATTATCAGACAGCAGGCACAGATGATAGCAGATTATCAGACAGCAGGCACAGATGATAGCAGATTATTCGACAGCAGCCATCCAGAGAGGCACTACCCTCCTAGCATAGCCATATCAGTGCGAAAAATAAATCTACACACAAAAAAAATTTGCACTGACAGAATTGCTAATCTTTTAATTGAGTTTAACGAACATGCAAGATGACTGATAAATACAAATTTGTGTATGTTTCTTAATATTTCTTCAAGTAACATTAACAATTTATTAGATCTGATCTGAAGCTGGTCTAGTAGGGAGATGATCCTCGGGCAATTTATTAGCTATGTAAGAGGACATAAGTGCAGCTAATGACATTTTATTGTGGCAACGTTTCGCTCTCCATGACTTTTATCAAGCCGCTACAAGGCTTGATAAAACATTAATACTGATATTAGCTAGTTTTACCAGATATGTTAGTAAGTGTAGAAGAAAGAGAGAGGAAGCGAGGCCAATATTAAGGCAGCATCTCATCTCTGGTCGTCTAAGCATCTTGTATCATCTTACGTCTGAGGCAGCGTCGAGAAAAACACATTTACATACATAGATATCCTGTTGTAATAAATGGATAAAACGTTACATTCTGTGTAACGTAAGAGAAACTTAATCATTTTTTATGTCAGTACACTGAAATTTTGTATCTAAATTCAATAATAAAAATATTAAACGAGACAATAAAGGAAGACGTTTATCGAGAAACAGAAATTACATGAAAGAATTTGTTTCAATACATCATGGTAGCCACGCCTATGGGCAACTATTTTTTTTTTTTAATATTTCGAAGACATGTGAGAATTATCCAGGATGTAGAAAGTAATGCGTTACTTTTCATGTCACAGACCTATGTCACCAAAAAAGAAACATTCCTCATGACTCAAGAAATCGTAATGACACGATTGCAAATAAACCATACCCCCGGCCGGGATTGAACCCGCGGTCATAGAGACGGGCTGGAGTTTTGAGACTCTATGACCGCGGGTTCAATCCCGGCCGGGGGTATGGTTTAAGAAACATTCCTTTTTGACTGTAGTGATAAAATACAAAAATAATCACCTTAAATTTTACATTAACTTAATAAAGCATTTCAGCACAGAGGTACTAGGAGCCAGTTGAACCAAAATATATTCTATGTAGGTTACTAAATTAGGTAATTTAATTAACATGGATGACACTGATTAAATGTTAAACATTTCAGTGACGAGGTTAAAGGAAACGTTATTATACAGTGAATTATAATGAATCCAAAAGTTAGGTTCAAGATGGATAATGTGGACTCCCCCCCCCTATTGAAGAAGGTTCAAAAGCATGTCAGTATGTAACCACACCAGTCCTACAGTCGAGAGAAGTGAACTATACCTTGAAACTAAGATACTGAACCTGACGACTTTGCAAGAGAGGACAAGAAGAGACATCATTACGACATACAATATATTATGAGCACTTATATCACGTATACTTAAAGTCTGAAATGTGAGGACGAAGAACAAGAATCAAGTGGCATATATCTGTAACACCTTTCGAGAGTTGTTGTCTTGAAGATGGACCTAAAACTCAAATTTCAATGTTGGGTAAATAATAAACACACAGCTAACACAACCTTGCTGATTAGGCACTTCTCGCGGAGTGGCAAGGATGTGAATTTAAGTTTATGGGCAAGTGAAGTAAGCGAACACCGTATCCAGTTATAAGACAATGACAGAGTGAGGCAAGAAACAAGTTGGGCGGGTGAAACTTTAAACTCGGAGCCAGGAGTCAAGGTTCCATCTGCCGCAAATACTCACAAACATCGTAGGGAACCTCTGAGGAATGTGAAGAGTTACAAACATCTACACATTCACTCATCATCTTCCACCCTTGGATGATACTCTCCCGACATACACCACAATCATAACCACGCTGGAAATACGTTCACGTCCAGAAAATTCATAGACTCACGCCTGATACAACCAGATATACGCCAGAAATAGTCATACTCACGTCAGATATACTCAGACATAATAACGCCATAGATACTTACATGGAACGCCAGATACAGCAAAATTCTCGCCAAATTCAAGTGAAATAACGCTAAATACACTCACACAGACATATACACACACAGCTGCTATCATCTGGCTCTTCCCTGCTCCCGTCAATACTACCCTTTATCCACGTCTCCGCTAATATTTGCTTCGTGTTTAAAACCAAACCATGGTGTTGGAGAGCACTCTGCGCCACACAGCTGTGTGGAAGGCTGACGCTGCTCCGGGTGTACACACCTCACATACTGTATATACAAACTCACGGTCCAACAAAAGGAGCCCATCATAAACTTATAAAAAGCCTCACTATTTGGTCTCAGAGCAAAAAATATCGGATTAAGTCTACTATGAATCAGCCTACAGTTATCTGTATAGGAACCATTATGACACACACACGTAATATACGGACCAACACCACGTACCATACTAGACCAACAGCATAACCAGGTACCATACAGGGACAACCACACCTAACGTACATGAGGGACCAACACACAACCAACGTAATACAGGGACCAACACAACCAACGTACCATACAGGACCAACACACAACCAACGTACCATACAGGGACCAACACAACAACGTACCATATACAGGACCAAACACACCACGTACCATACAAACCAACACACAACCAACGTACCATACAGGGACCAACACACAACCAACGTACCATACAGGGACCAACACAACCAACGTACCATACAGGGACCAACACACAACCAACGTACCATACAGGAACCAACACACAACCAACGTACCATACAGGGACCAACACACAACCAACGTACCATACAGGAACCAACACACAACCAACGTACCATACCATACCAGCTCCAGCATCAGCCTTCCAATCTCTCAGTTAAACCGTAGATGAGTTCCCCCACTCTCCTTCCTCAAGTTAATCACCCCTCTCCTTTGAGTCAGTTTATAGCCAGACTTTATCTACTATAATGTCTCTGCTGTTATTGTATTAGCCAGCGCCTTTGCCTCGAGAAATGGCATTTTATTATCAAAAGAGTAAAAAGTAAAAAAAAAAAAAAAAAAAGCATGTCAGTCAGTATACGTTTTCGCCAAAATGGAATGTTTTCTTAAGGGTCTGATCCCACCTCGATCCGCTCTGTGCCGAAGATCTTCGCTAAAATAGTGCCGTCCTAGCAGCCTCCTTGCCTGATACTCCAGGTATTGTAATTCAGACGCACCGGAAAGCGTGCTAAACTCTACAGTTTCTTTTCACGTTTCAAATACCGGTATTTCCCGAAGGTGGACTTTAGCGGAGACGTGACGATGAGGCTGCAGTGTGTGCCTAACATGCTAGGGATCCCGATGACACTAGCGGCGATCAGAAATCAGAGACCAAGAGGACGGCAAGAGTGAGCGAAGCAGGAGAGGGGGAGCGAGCGATGACTTATGAAACGCGTATGAGGAGTTAAAAGGCTTTTTAAGGGGGAAAAGATGAAAGACACACTGAAAACATTAAAATACATGTTTTGTTCCGATATGAAAGGATTCCCTGCGTCCCTTATTGAAGAAGTTTCCAAAAGCTTTGTCATTATTCATATTAAAGGCGCCCTGTCTCGCGGGAACCTGGTATTTCCATCCATCCGTTTTACACACATCATTTAAGAAGAATGTGGGCGACGATTTCACCTTGCCTGGTAAACTATCTCTTTAGTATCGACACCCGGTGTAATAAACCACTTCAGGTCCTATCTCAGTGGTTTGTGTAAACCCTCTTCCCCCCCTTGTGTTACAGCAGCATCCACGATAACCGGCGTCTCTACACTTGTGGTGATAGCTGTAGGCCTGCAGGATACAGGTACCAATAGCCTAGTTGATCACGCGATCAACAGAGAATACTTGCCACAGGCAAATATGTAAGAGTAACACTTCCCAAAAAGGTTAAAAATAGCTTCAAGCTTTTATTTTTTATCCTCGAAGATTATAATCATATAAGTCAAACGCTGACTTAACGAGTGGAATAATTAGTGAACAAACGCAGACTTAATGAACGATGAAACGCAGACTTAATGAACGAACAAACGCAGACTTAATGAGCGAACAAACGCAGACTTAATGAGCGAACAAACGCAGACTTAATGAACGAACAAACGCAGACTTAATGAACGAACAAACGCAGACTTAATGAGCGAACAAACGCAGACTTAATGAGCGAACAAACGCAGACTTAATGAGCGAACAAACGCAGACTTAATGACGAACAAGCGCAGACTTAAGAGCGAACAAACGCAGACTTAATGAGCGAACAAACGCAGACTTAATGAGCGAACAAACGCAGACTTAATGAGCGATCAAACGCAGACTTAATGAGCGAACAAACGCAGACTTAATGAGCGAACAAACGCAGACTTAATGAGCGAACAAACGCAGACTTAATGAACGAACAAACGCAGACTTAATGAACGAACAAACGCAGACTTAATGAACGAACAAACGCAGACTTAATGAGCGAACAAACGCAGACTAATGAGCGAACAAACGCAGACTTAATGAGCGAACAAACGCAGACTTAATGAACGAACAAACGCAGACTTAACGAACGAACAAACGCAGACTTAATGAACGAACAAGCGCAGACTTAATGAACGAACAAACGCAGACTTAATGAGCGAACAAACGCAGACTAATGAGCGAACAAACGCAGACTTAATGAACGAACAAACGCAGAATTAATGAACGAACAAACGCAGACTTAATGAGCGAACAAACGCAGACTTAATGAACAAACAAACGCAGATTTAATGAGCGAACAAACGCAGACTTAATGACTGAACAGACGCAGACTTAGTGAGCGAATAAACGCAAACTTAATGAGTGAACAAACGCAGACTTAATGAGCGAACAAACGCAGACTTAATGAGCGAACAAACGCAGACTTAATGAGCGAACAAACGCAGACTTAATGAGCCAACAAACGCAAACTTAATGAGCGAAATAATTAGCGAGCGCTAATTTAATGAGAACCAGAGCTGGTATCTCTAACGCTGCCCAAATCTGGGAATGTTTACAAAGTTCTGGATCCAATATCAAGTTTATGAAGCATATCTAGTTTAACAAGTAATATATACCGCAATCCACTAATATATATTATATTTATATATTATATTTATATATTTATAATATATATATATATATATATATTATATACATACATACAAACTAAGACAAGCATCGTGCATATGTCAGTGTAATGGGAGCAAATCAGAGAATATATCTGATGAGGCGAATCCAATTACACAACTTAGAGCTTCTGATACCTTGATACACTATAATTATCTTTCTCCCTCCCTCCCCCATCTCCCTTTCCCCCTTCTCAACTCTCCTCCGTCTCTCCCTCTTTCTCATCGTGACGTTGGTTGCCTCTCTCTCTCTCTCCTCTCAACTGTTATACTTCTCTGTCCGTCTCTATCCTTCACCCTCGACACCTGTATCATTACATTTGGCTATTTCTTCCTCCTCTTTATTCAGACTTTTTCCAGCTCCCGTTATTTAGTCCACCTTTATGTTCTTAAAGTTATGATTAATGTTTCTGTTTATTCTGTTGATAAATTAAAGGTCTTAATTAACAGGTGAAGAGTTTATTTAGTTTGTTCCCCTTAGTACACGGAAGTAGATGTGGTTATTGTAGTTTGTCCTCGGTAGATAAAAGAGAGGTAGTTACTGTATTTTGTCCTCGGTAGATAAAAGTAGAGGTAGTTACTGTAGTTTGTCCTCGGTAGATAAAAGTAGAGGTAGTTACTGTAGTTTGTCCTCGGTAGATAAAAGTAGAGAAAGTTACTGTAGTTTGTCCTCGGTAGATAAAAGTAGAGGTAGTTACTGTAGTTTGTCCTCCCTTGATACTACATTGCCTGCCTCTCCCATATATTCCCTCCCTCACTCACCCTCTTCTTACCATTCCTCCTCTCTCTTCATCTTGCTAATTTTCGTTCACTTTCCCGTTTTTATCAGTTTCCTCAGTGTTTATTCCACTTTTGTGTTCTTTCTACTTTGATTCTCCGTTGTTTGTGTGTTACCTTCCCCCTACCTGTCCTCCCTTACCTGACACCCTGCCCTGTCCTCCCTTACCTGACACCCTGCCCTGTCCTCCCTTACCTGACACCCTGCCCTGTCCTCCCTTACCTGACACCCTGCCCTGTCCTCCCTTACAAGACCCCTTGCTCTCCCTTCCCTTACCAGGCTGCTTGCCCTCCCCTCCCAACCCTCCATTATCAGGCTCCTTGTCCTCCTCTCTCTACCCTCCATTATCAGGCTCCTTGTCCTCCTTCCCTTACTTCCTCTCCTCTTCCCTCCCTCACCAGTCTCCTGGCCCTCCTTACCTCCTCGCCTTTCTCTCCGTCACAATTCTCTCCTTGTAGCTCTCACTTTCTCCATCTTGTTTCTTACCATCTCTCTTCCCCCTCCCCCTCACCCCCAACTCCGTCTATCTGACCCCTCTCCCTCCCTACTATCTCTCTTTTCCGCACTTTTTTTATTTTATCTCTCTCATCCCTGTCTCTCGCTCTCCCCCCACCCTTCTTGCACTAGTCTATGTGTGTGTATCTGTTGTGATGTGTCTGTACTCGCCTATATGTGGTGCAAGGGTCGAGTCACGGCTCCTGGCCCTGTGTGTACTCAAATATGTGGTTGCAGGGGTCGAGTCTTGACTTCCAGCATCGTCTCGCAACTTGTCGCTTGTGTTTCTAGATTCACACAATCCACCGATTTACCCCATAATATACGTAACCAAAGCCATTACGTTGTGATACTAACACACACACACACACACACAATGTGTGTGTGTGTGTGTGTGTGTACTCACCTATTTGTACTCACCTATTTGTGGTTGCAGGGGTCGAGTCCTAGCTCCTGGCCCCGCCTCTTCACCGGTTGCTACTAGGCCCTCTCTCTCCCCGCTCCATGAGCTTTATCAAACCTCGTCTTAAAACTGTGTATGGTTCCTGCCTCCACTACGTCATTTTCTAGGCTATTCCACTGCCTTACAACTCTATGACTGAAGAAATACTTCCTACTATCTCTCTGACTCATTTGTGTCTTCAACTTCCAATTGTGGCCTCTTGTTTCTGTGTCCCCTCCCTGGAACATCCTGTCTTTGTCCACCTTGTCTATTCCACGCAGTATTTTATATGTCGTTATCATGTCCCCCTGACCCTCCTGTCCTCCAGTGTGGTCAGGCGATTTCCCTTAATCTTTCCTCATAGGACATTCCCCTTAGCTCTGGAACTAACCTTGTCGCAAACCTTTGTACTTTCTTAGTTTCTTGACGTGCTTTATCAAGTGCGGGTTCCAAACAGGTGCTGCATACTCCAGTATGGGCCTGACATACACGGTGTACAGTGTCTTGAATGATTCCTTACTAAGGTATCGGAATGCTGTTCTCAGGTTTGCCAGGCGCCCATATGCTGCAGCAGTTATCTGATTGATGTGTGCTTCCGGAGACATGCTCGGTGTTATACTCACCCCAAGATCTTTCTCCTTGAGTGAGGTTTGCAGTCTTTGGCCACCTAGCCTATACTCTGTCTGTGGTCTTCTGTGCCCCTCCCCCATCTTCATGACTTTGCATTTGGCAGGATTAAATTCGAGAAGCCATTTGCTGGACCAGGTGTCCAGTCTGTCCAGATCTCTTTGAAGTCCTGCCTGGTCCTCATCAGATTTAATTCTCCTCATTAACTTCACATCATCTGCAAACAGGGACACTTCTGAGTCTAACCCTTCCGTCATGTCGTTCACATATACCAAAAATAGCACTGGTCCTAGGACCGACCCCTGTGGGACCCCGCTCGTCACAGGTGCCCACTGTGATACATCATTACGTACCATGACTCGTTGTTGCCTCCCTGTCAGGTATTCTCTGATCCATTGCAGTGCCCTTCCTGTTATATGCGCCTGGTGCTCTAGCTTCTGCACTAATCTCTTGTGAGGAACTGTGTCAAAGGCCTTCTTGCAGTCCAAGAAGATGCAATCAACCCACCCCTCTCTCTCTTGTCTTACTTCTGTTATTTTATCATAAAACTCCAGAAGGTTTGTGACACAGGATTTGCCTTCCGTGAATCCGTGCTGGTTGGCATTTATACTCCTGTTCCGTTCCAGGTGCTCCACCACTCTCCTGTGTGTGTGTGTGTGTGTGTGTGTGTGTGTGTGTGTGTGTGTGTGTGTGTGTGTGTGTGTGTGTGTGTGTGTGTGTGTGTGTGTGTGGTGTGTGCGCGCAATAAGATCACAGTAAACAGGTGATATCAGAATATTCAAAACAACCACTGTGAAAGAATAATGAAATTCCAAGCGCATTCGTGACTTCTCACATTATCAATTCCTTGATAACGTGAGAAGTCACGAAAGCGCTTCCAATTTCACTATTCTTTCACAGTGGTTGTTTTGCAACATACATATATTATATATATATATCATATATATATATATATATATATATATATATATATATATATATATATATATATATATATATATATTATTGTAACCACGAACGAGTGGTATTGATCAATAACAGCACTGCGCTAGCCAAGGATTCGAACCCATGTTGTACTGGCCTGCCTCATGGTAAGTAAGAACCACATGACGCTTTAAACCACAGGACCACACAACCCTACAAGAATGGCGCAGCCAGTACACCTAACAGCGATGAAATTAGCTTAGAAGCTCCCACACCTCCGTATGTCCTCGGATGGCGGCCCAACAGCTAGCTGTGTGCTGGCTGCGCCATTCTTGTAGGGTTGGGTGGTCCTGTGGTTTAAAGCCTCATGTGGTTCTCGCTTGCCGTGAGGCAGGCCAGTACAACATGGGTTCGAATCCTTGGCTAGCGCAGTGTTGTTGTTGATATATTATATATATATATATAATATATATATATATATATATATATATATATATATTATGTCGTGCCGAATAGGCAGAACTTGCGATCTTGGCTTAAATAGCAACGCTCATCTTGCCATGTAGGACAAGCGAAAATTTGTGTATGCAATAATTTCGCCAAAATCATTCTGAACCTAACGAAAAAAATATATTTCACTGTGTCAGTTTAGTATTAAATTATTGTAAACAAATCTAAAATATATTTAGTTGGGTTAGGCTAAAATAAGTTGCGCTTGTTATAATACGGTTAGGTAAGTTTTCTAAGATTCTTTTGGAGTAAAATTAAATTATTTTACATTAACATTAATGAAAAAAATATATCTTTAAACGTATAAGAGAAATTTTTAGAATGAACTTAATTTTAAATGAGTTCTTGCTAATTGACCAGTTTTACATATTCGGCACGACATTATATATATATATATATATATATAATATATATATATATATATATATATATATTATATATATATATATATATATATATATATATATATATATATATATAATATATATCAATAATAACCCCATGGGGACAAACACAGGAGATTAATTGGTCTGCATATTTCAATCCCCTTCTGGGATCCTCTTCAGCAGATGAAGAGGATCCCAAAAAGGGATAGGAATATACAGACCAATTAATCTCATGTGTTTCTGTCGTCATGTGAACTATTACTGAGCACTGACGAGTGTTCATTTAACCGTCCAATTGATTTTGAAAAGACCGAGAAAGTTGTATCAAGCAAGTCCATACTTGAGTGTAATAAAGTTGAGTGTAATAAAGTTGAAGTATTGATGGAAATAGGAATATATGTTAAGGGTTTTATAAATCAGATTCATTTATAATGTATAGAATATATAAGGAATTTACACTATGACATGTCATTCTTAAAAAAATACTGGACATGTGACCTGACTATATCTTCACTACACTCTTCCGACCAGTGAGTTGGTTCATATGTGAGTTCATATCTCGCTTTACAAGCCTTCTGTTGTCACATTAAACCCAAATATTCTTCCTTGAAGTCTTTTTATCCAGTTCTTCGAGGCAATGGGTCCCACAATTCACACCAGAGGTGGACCCCATATATATATATTATATATATATATATATATATATATATATATATATATATATATATATATATATATATATATATATATATCCAAAACAATGCTACAGTGTCGGGGAAGGACAGAGCCCGCCTCCTAGCAGTGAGAGCTCCTCATTCAGGCGACTTTCTGTTGGCTGTTCCCAACTCCACCCATGGTACACGCCTCGACCTACAGACCATCCGCATTGGTGTTGCCCTTCGACTTGCTGCCCCAATTCTCGTCAAACATAGGTGTATTGAGCAGTGAATCGGCAGACCGATTCGGGTACATAATCTTGTGCGCCACAGATCCGAGGGAAAGATTACAAGGTATAAAGAGGTTAGTAACACCATCAAGAGAAGCCTCACAACAGCCGGAAACCCAGCAATAAGGGAGCCGCAGCAACTATGCAGACCCGATGGTAACCAAAACCGGCCAGATGGTATCATCCTTCAAGCCTTAACAGATGGTAAGCAGGTGGTATGGGACTACACATGTGCATCCACAGTGGCTGATACCTATCTCCAACACACCAGGGAGGAAGGAGGGGCAGCAGCCAGCTTCAGGGAGTCCCAAAAGTCTAGAAAATACGGTGAACTTGCCCATCATTATATGTTTTTTCTCATAGGCTCGGAGACCCTTAGCTCATGGGGAAAGTGTGCATCTAAGTTCCTTAAGGAGCTAGGGAAAAGACCCATCAAGGCAACTAAGGATCCTAGGGTGGCTACTTTTCTATTCCAGCGACTCAGCGCTGCTGTTCAGAGGGGTAATGCCTGCTGCATCTTTGGCACGCACCCCAGCTGTGAGGAGCTGGATGGCAGTTTTGCACTGTAATCTGTGAAAAACATGTAGTAATATATACTTGAAATGTATCCCTCAAATCTCATCTACTGTATATGCCATCTTTGTTCTAGCAACGTATTTTTTTAATTTAGTGTGTCATATTATACAATAAAATATACCTACTGGTAAAAAATGACAAGATGAGATGGCGGGGGAAATGGAATATTCAAATGGCTTCAGGAAGAAATTCAATAGTCTTCCTGGAAGCCTTTCTATCCTCTTCTCCGAGACTATGGGTCCCATAATTTGCAATAGAGGTTCACCTCATCCTATTATATACACACACACACACACACACACACATATTATATATATATATATATATATATATATATATTATATATATATATATATATATATATATATATATATATATATATATATATATATATATAAGATATATATTTCGAAACTAAGATTATATCTGTTCTGGAAAAAAATAAAACTTTTTTATATTTGTACTGTATTTTCTCTTTTTTTTTTTTTTGAGCGAGGCCGGAGCGGATGTTTTCAATAGAATCCTGGTTTTTTGAGAAAAAGAAAAAAACACAAAACAGTTTTTCACACTTTTTCAAATTTTTTTAAGGACAAAATCACCCGACCTGCAGAAAAAGACACGTAGAGGGGGAAATAAAACACACACATATATATATATATGTATTGTACCATAAACGTCACTGTAAATAAACAAGGCGGAAACATATCTTAAAAACTCAGATAAAAGTCGGAATGAACTCGTTTATCCGGGGAGAAAAACGTGCGCATATGCGCAAAAAAATAATTAATAGAAAGCGCATAATGCCTGTCAGTCGTCTCGGTTGTAAATAATATAAAATAAAAGGCGTTATTTTGGGCAGTCACTTTCCTACACCAGCGGTTGTTACTGGTATCAGAAATGTTTTGGTTTATGTGTGTGTGTGTGTTGTGTGTGTGTGTGTGTGTGTTGTGTGTGTGTGTGTGTGTGTGTGTGTGTGGTGTGTGTGTGTGTGTGTGTGTGTGTGTGTGTGCGGGGGGGGGTGTTCAACGTTAGGTTCTTCCCGTTCTTGGTTACTTTGTGTGTTCCACTTAACAGTTCTGGTTAAATTAAACTGAGTTTGTTATAATAAGGTTAGATAAGTTTTCTAAGGTTCGTTTGGTACAAAATTATTATTTTTTTACATTAACATAAATGAAATATATATATATATATATTATATATATATATATATATATATTATATATAAAACATTATATATATAAATAATGTAGTGAAATAAAAATTTCAAGCGCTTTCGTGACTACTCACATCAAGGAACTATATAGTTCCTTGATAATGTGAGTAGTCACGAAAGCACTTGGAATTTCTCTATTCTTTCACAGTGGTTGTTTTGCATATTCTGAAATCACCTGTTTACTATGATCTTATTGCATATATATATATATATATATATATTATATATATATTATATATATATATATATATTATATATATATATATATATATATATAAACGTATAAGAATTTTTTTTAGAAAAGACTTAATTTTAAATGAGTTCTTGCTAATTGACCAGTTTTACCTACTCGGCACGACGTATATATAAACACTGATCTCTGGCCGAAGGAGACTCGAACCTACGAACCTTGGAACAAGGTATGCAGTGTTTTACCATTCTCACCACACTGGACAATACCTTGGCGCCTAGCTCAATGCTAGACGTTGATCCAAGGCAGCCAGTTTTCAGGGAGAAGGCTTACAGCTTTTCATCTTATCCCCTGCATGCATCGACCATCGATGAAAAGCTGTAAGCCTTCTCCCTGAAAGCTGGCTGCGTTGGATCAACGTCTAGCTCACGCTAGACGCCAAGGTATTGTCCAGTGTGGTGAGAATGGTAAAACACTGCGTACCTTGTTCCAAGGTTCGTAGGTTCGAGTCTCCTTCGGCCAGAGATCAGTGT
>NC_069420.1:31228469-31313844 GCF_026875155.1 Cherax quadricarinatus
AGACCGAAACGTTGTCCCGATTAAGACCTTGCTTCGCAGTGTGTTTACGAACTCACTCCAGCGAAACGAGTCTTAACAGGAAAATCTTTCGAAAAAGCAACTGTGTAACCAATGACGATGTTTTTGACGGCAGTTGTAGGTTACAGAGATCCGCTCTTGTGCTGGCAACTGTGACGCTTAATTTTATTCCGGCAACGACGTGGCTGCCATTATTATTCTGGTAAGACTGCAGCTTTGCTGTTTATCTTCCACACCACACACACACACACACACACACACACACACACACACACACACACACACACACACACACACACACGCACACGCACACACACACTGCATATGCTGCACACATACACACTGCATATGCTGCAGCATATGGGCGCCTGGCAAACCTCAGAACAGCATTCCGACATCTTAATAAGGAATCGTTCAGGACCCTGTACACCGTGTACGTTAGGCCCATATTGGAGTATGCGGCACCAGTTTGGAACCCACACCTACCCAAGCATGTAAAGAAACTAGAGAAAGTGCAAAGGTTTGCAACAAGACTAGTCCCAGAGCTAAGAGGTATGTCCTATGAGGAGAGGTTAAGGGAAATCAACCTGACGACACTGGAGGACAGGAGAGATAGGGGTGACATGATAACGACTTACAAAATACTGAGAGGAATTGACAAGGTGGACAAAGACAGGATGTTCCAGAGACTGGACACAGTAACAAGGGGACACAGTTGGAAGTTGAAGACACAGATGAATCAAAGGGATGTTAGGAAGTATTTCTTCAGCCACAGAGTAGTCAGGAAGTGGAATAGCGATGTAGTGGAGTCAGGATCCATACATAGCTTTAAGCAGAGGTACGATAAAGCTCATGGTTCAGGGAGTGACCTAGTAGCGACCAGTGAAGAGGCGGGGCCAGGAGCTTGGACTCGACCCCTTCAACCTCAACTAGGTGAGTACAACTAGGTGAGTACACACACACACACTAACACACGGACGGACGCACGCACACACACGCGCACACACACGCACACACACACACACACACACACACACACACACACACACACACACACACACACACACACACACACACACACACTTTCATTTCACACTTAAAACCAGAGTGATCTGACACTCTTCCACGGTAACACTGTTGCTCCACTGTTACCATGCACCGCTGTAGGTTCACCGCTGCAGAATATTTTTTTACTCCACTGGTACACTGGTGACCCATTATTTCTATGGCACTATGGTGACCCATTATTCCTATGGTACACTAGTGACCCATTATTCCTATGGTACTATGGTGACCCATTATTCATATGGTACTATGGTGACCCATGCAGAACCAACGTTACCTCGACAAGGCGCATGCGCTATCCTGATTCTGGTATCGCTCTATTATCATCCTTATGGCAAGTCACAGGGCGAGAACTAAACCCGTAGGGGTAATAGGGAGGGCAGGGAGGGGGCGCTTGGGGAAACCGGAAGTATAAATATGACTGAGCGGAGGAAGGGAGGGGGGTGAGGTTATTCGAATTCCTTGGATAAGAACCATTCAGCTAGGCAGCAAAGTACCCTCTTCCCCCTATCTTTTTTTTCTGAAAGAGGGGAAGGGGAGGGGAGGGGAAGGGGAGGGGGAGGGGGTGATACTGGCCATGTTGTAGCTCTACCTCTTGTGGTAACACTTACTCCAGTGTTGTTCGTCGCAACACTGCAACACAAATTCATTCCGGCAGTTTATTAAGGAGCGATGTTTCGAACGTTTATTAAGTAGCGATGTTTCGCCCTCTGGGGAGGGAGAAAGGAGGGACTTTTTCAAAATCCATTAGAGGTCTGGGTTAGTTAACTGACCTTATCCGCTATTTAAAGGGTCATTAAGTCCTCTTATAACCTCTTCTCCAAGTCAAGAATACTTTCATCTTTCTTGTGTGTGTGTGTGTGTGTGTGTGTGTGTGTGTGTGTGTGTGTGTGTGTGTGTGTGTGTGTGTGTGTGTGTGTGTGTGTGTGTGTGTGTGACACCTTAATCATCATTGTCTGGTTTTGTATTCTCTTCGTTTCTTTATTTAAACCTTCACACACTTCTGTATTCCCTTCATACTTTTACTTCTTTCTTCCTTGTACCCCGTAGTTGTTGTGTTTTATGTGTGTTCTCTTCATTCGCCTTTGCGTTTCTTTCACCCTCTTTATTTTATTCGTCTGCTTCTGTGTTCCATTCATCCGTTTTTATTCTCGTGTTGTTGCTTTCACGTAACGAAGAAAATGATAAAAGCTGGTAAAACAGGGAAGCAATATTAAATGAAGCACCGCTGCTCGTTTTTCACCGGGTAAAAATGTTTTGACGTGATGTCTGGCACTGCTTCCTCAGCCAGACACAAAGTTGTCTTACAGATGGCTGGCACTGCTTCCTCAGCCACCCATAAAAACTGATAATGCAACTGTTTCTCAAGAGAATTTTTTTTTTCAACGAATGTGTGTGTGTGTGTGTGTGTGTGTGTGTGTGTGTGTGTGTGTGTGTGTACACGTACTCACCGATTTGTGTTTGCAGGGGTTCGACTCTCGTCTCCCATCTGTTAATCACCTGCTGGTGTAACTTACTGCTGCTTGAGATCCAGGGCCCTACACAACCTAGCCTTGAAACTATGTTGATGATTAAGACAGGTGTGTAACACGCAGGCATAATGACTAAACGTTTCGCCTACACAGCAGGGTTAATCAGTTAACTACACAGGCACTGCACACCACTAATATAACTCTGTGTATAAACTGCCTTGTCGAGATCACTGCAATCATGTCTTGAATCTTAAGAAAAATTCCCTAGTATCTCTGTGTCATGACTGTGCATTTAGCTTCCATTTATCCCCTCTCACCCCTGTGCCTAGCATTTAAATAAATATGTTTCCATCCGCTGTTAAATCCTTTGAATATTTTGTACACCATAATGGCTCTTTTCAGAAGTACAGTTACCTGTCTCATTATTCTACAGTTTCACCCTATGAAACTAGTCTTGTTGCAAACCTCTGGAACTTCTGTAGTTTCCTAGCCTGTTGGACCAAACGTGGGCTCCAGGACAAGCCAAATATCAAATCGTGTACACTTGAAGGATTTTTTTTGTGAAGCTTCCTGAAGGTATTTAGGATTTCTCATGACCGCATATATGTGTCGTGCCGAATAGGAAAAACTTGCTATTTTGGCTTAAATATCAACGCTCTTCTTGCCGAATAAGGTAAGCGAAAATTTATGTATGCAATAATTTCGCAAAAATAATT
This sequence comes from Cherax quadricarinatus, assembly GCF_026875155.1. Lineage (NCBI taxonomy): Eukaryota > Metazoa > Arthropoda > Malacostraca > Decapoda > Parastacidae > Cherax > Cherax quadricarinatus. The sequence goes on from NC_069420.1 coordinate 31,231,741, forward strand.
GTGAACATAACGAAAAAATATATTTCACTATGTTTGTTTATTAAATTACTGAAAACTTATCTCAAATATATTTAGTTGGATTAGGCTAAATTAAACTGAGCTTGTCATAATAAGGTTAGGCAAGTTTTCTCAGGTTCCTTCGGTAAAAAATTATTCATTTTTATATGAACATAAATGGAAAAATATGTCTTCAAACATGTAAGAAAAATTTTAAAAAAACACTTAACTTTAAATGAGTTCTTGCTAACTGACCAATTTTACCTATTCGGCACAATATATATATATATAAATATATATATATATATATATATATATATATATATATATATTATATAAACACACACACACACAAACATACACCCACACACACACTCCCATACTTGTCAGGAAGACAGCAGCGAGTCATGGTACGTGGCGAGGTGTCAGAGTGGGCACCTGTGACCAGCGGGGTCCCACAGGGGTCAGTCCTAGCATCAGTGCTGTTTCTGGTATTTGTGAACGACATGACGGAAGGAATAGACTCCGAGGTGTCCCTGTTTGCAGATGACGTGAAGTTGATGAGAAGAATTCATTCGAAGACCAGGCAGAACTACAAAGGGATCTGGACAGGCTGCAGACTTGGTCCAGCAATTGGCTCCTGGAGTTCAATCCCACCAAGTGCAAAGTCATGAAGATTGGGGAAGGGCAAAGAAGACCGCAGACGGAGTACAGTCTAGGGGATCAGTGACTACAAACCTCACTCAAGGAAAAAGATCTTGGGGTGAGTATAACACCAGGCACATCTCCTGAAGCTCACATCAACCAAATAACGGCTGCAGCATATGGGCGCCTAGCAAACCTCAGAACAACATTCCGACATCTTAATAAGGAATCGATTCAGGATCCTGTACACCGTGACGTTAGGCCCACATTGGAGTAGCACCAGTTTGGAACGCAACAGCCAAGCACGAAAAAATGAAAGGCAAGGTTTGTAACAAGACTAGTCCAGAGCTAAGGTAAAGTCTTGAGGAGAGGTTAAGGGAAATCACAGCACACCTGGAGTCACAGTAAAATAATGGAGAATGGGACGCTAGCAAAACTACTGAGAGGAAGACAAGGTTCGGACATCAAACAGGAATCGTTCCAGAGATCTGTACACACGAACGAAGGGACACATTGGAGTATTGACACAGTGACACAGGATTTGGAAACCACCACTAGCAGCACGTAGCTAGGAAGTGCAAAGGTTTGCAAGCGATAGGACAGTCCACAAGTTTTAAGAGTAGTCACGAGAAAGCAGTTAAGGGAAGGTCACCTAGACGACCATGAAGAGGCAGGAGAGATTAGCTGAGCCGGACAGTGATAACACATACACAAACACAACAACTTCCCCACAAGACTGGCCCACACAACACACCAACTTCCCCCAACACACTTGCCCCCCCCATACACACTCCCCCCCACAGACACACAAGGAGGCACAGTGAGAAGTGGAAGACACAGATGAATACAGAAGTAGGAAGTTTTTCTTCACCATTAGAACAAATTTGGGAAGTCAATGAGTGGAGGCTGGACCCTATTACATGACTTTAACAGGGGAACATAATATGTTCCATCTCGCGTTCCATCACGCAGGATGGAGTCTATGGGACCGTAAGCAGCAGAAGGCCTGGCTTGACTGACCACAGACTCAAAGGTGGTCACATCACATGAGCAACCCCTCAGACAACGCTTCCATCACCAAGCACTTTCCTACCACCTGGCCATACAACAGAACGAAACCTGTCTCAACCAACTGAACTCATACAGGCAATTCCAACTGCAAATATTCCCGCAAGTCAACCCAGCTATGGGAGGTCGAAAGTTACAGGTGAAGCAGGCTGGAAAGTAATGAATTACAAGAAGAAGAGTTTGTTTTCATTAATATTTTATCTTGGATACATCAAGTGGCTGTGACATTTTATTTAGGCTTATAACAGAGGAACAAATGCTGTGTGGGTGATTTCCACCTAATACTTAAATAACTCACATATCCACAGGGACACATACCACAGGTACACCCTACAGCCATCACAGCACCCTCCCACATCACACTAGACACTTCCAAGCACACTTCCCACAGCACACTCCCACATGACATCCACAATACACCTCCACGTACATCCAATCACGCCTCCCACAGTACATTTTCTACATACCCTTTTCCCAGTACACCTCCACAGTACACCTCCACAACTTCCACATGAAACCTGCTACAGCACACTCCCATAGTACTCCAAGCACACTCCAAGTACACCTCCCACAGCACACTCCCACAGTACATCCCAGCACACCCTAATGGCAGCCTCCACAGTCACGTCCACAGCACACCTCCCACAATACACTCACAGAACACCACTCCCAAATAAAGCCCAGGACACTTTCCACGAACACCTCCCACAGCAACCTCCACGATAACTAAAGCAACTCCCACAGACACTCCTCACAGCAATCTCCCCAGTATCTCCCCTAGATACACCTCCCACAGCACACTCCACAATACACTCCCACAGAACATACCCACAATACACCTCCCACTGAACACCTCCACACTACACCTCCCACGATACACTCCCACAGCACACCTCACACAGTACACCTCCACAATACACCTCCCACAGAACACCTCCCACAGCACACTCCCACGATACACCTCCACAGCACACTTCCACAGCACACTTCCCACAGCACACCTCCCACAGCACACCTCCCACAGCACACCTCCCACAATACACCTCCCACAGTACACCTCCCACAACACCTCCCACAGAACACCTCCCACAGCACACCTCCCACAGCACACCTCCCACAGCACACCCTGCTACCCCCTCTACCACAGCAGTTGTTTAACACCGCCTCCGTCTCTCCCTCCCCGGGAATGCCGTACTAAATCTAAATTGAAAATGTTGATTGCAAAAGTAAGCAATAAGAGCTGGGAGGGGGAACCGGGATGGGGAGAGGGGAGGGGGAATGGGGAGAGGGGAGGGGGAATGAGGAGGGGGAAGGGGAGCGAAAATGGGGAGAGGGAAGGAGTGAAAATGGGGAGAGAGAAGGGGAAGTGAAAATGGGGAGAGGGAAGGAGTGAGAATGGGGAGAGGGAAGGGGGAGTGAGAATGGGGAGAGGAAAGGAGTGAGAATTGGGAGAGGGAGGGGGGAGTGAAAATGGGGAGAGGGAAGGAGCGAGAATGGGGAGAGGGAAGGGGAAGTGAGAAAGGGGAGAGGGTAAGGGGGAGTGAGAATGGGGAAAGGGAAGGAGGAGTGAGAATGGGGAAAGGGAAGGAGGAGTGAGAATGGGGAAAGGGAAGGAGGAGTGAGAATGGGGAAAGGGAAAGGTGAGTGAAAATGGGGAGAGGGAAGGAGTGAGAATGAGGTGAGGGAAGGGAACGTAGGAGTGAAGAGGAGTGGGGGGGGGGGTTCACGGGTGTATTATTGCTGCTTACTCAGCGAGAAAATATTCGCTAAAGGGGCTCTCCGATCCGAGGAACTCAAGCTACCCTTCCCCTTCCTCCGATCAGGATATGAGTCTAGGAGTATTTATTACCTTTGATATACCTCTGATGAATACCGAGAGTCTCACTACTCTCGAAGCCCGGCCATGGGCCAGGCTCGTCTGGTGCTTGCCTGATTAACCAGGCTGTTGCTGCTGGTGGTCCGCCGCCCCACATATCCATCACAGTTTCCTTGATCTGGCACCTGGTGAAGATACTTGTCCAGTTTCCTCATGAAGACTTCTACCCGTGTTCCAGCAGTGTTTCTATATCTTCTGGTAAGATGTTGAATAATCTGGGGCCACAAATGTTGATACAATGTTCCCTTATTGAGCATGCTGCTTGTTGTACAGTATGCTGCCTGCAGTACATTATATTGCTTGTACAGTATGCTGCTTGCAGTACAGTATGTTGCTTGTAGTACAGTATGCTGCCTGCAGTACAGTATGTTGCTTGTAGTACAGTATGCTGCCTGCAGTACAGTATGTTGCTTGTAGTACAGTATGCTGCTTGCAGTGCAGTATGTTGCTTGTAGTACAGTATGCTGCTTGCAGTGCAGTATGTTGCTTGTAGTACAGTATGCTGCTTGCAGTGCAGTATGTTGCTTGTAGTACAGTATGCTGCCTGCAGTACAGTATGTTGCTTGTAGTACAGTATGCTGCCTGCAGTACAGTATGTTGCTTGTAGTACGGTATGCTGCCTGCAGTACAGTATGTTGCTTGTAGTACAGTATGCTGCCTGCAGTACAGTATGTTGCTTGTAGTACAGTATGCTGCCTGCAGTGCAGTATGTTGCTTGTAGTACAGTATGCTGCTTGCAGTGCAGTATGTTGCTTGTAGTACAGTATGCTGCTTGCAGTGCAGTATGTTGCTTGTAGTACAGTATGCTGCCTGCAGTCAGTATGTTGCTTGTAGTACAGTATGCTGCTTGCAGTGCAGTATGTTGCTTGTAGTACAGTATGCTGCCCTGCAGTGCAGTATGTTGCTTGTAGTACAGTATGCTGCTTGCAGTGCAGTATGTTGCTTGTAGTACAGTATGCTGCTTGCAGTGCAGTATGTTGCTTGTAGTACAGTATGCTGCCTGCAGTACAGTATGTTGCTTGTAGTACAGTATGCTGCCTGCAGTGCAGTATGTTGCTTGTAGTACAGTATGCTGCTGCAGTGCAGTATGTGCTTGTAGTACAGTATGCTGCCTGCAGTACAGTATGTTGCTTGTAGTACAGTATGCTGCCTGCAGTGCAGTATGTTGCTTGTAGTACAGTATGCTGCTTGCAGTGCAGTATGTTGCTTGTAGTACAGTATGCTGCCTGCAGTACAGTATGTTGCTTGTAGTACAGTATGCTGCCTGCAGTGCAGTATGTTGCTTGTAGTACAGTATGCTGCTTGCAGTGCAGTATGTTGCTTGTAGTACAGTATGCTGCCTGCAGTACAGTATGTTGCTTGTAGTACAGTATGCTGCCTGCAGTGCAGTATGTTGCTTGTAGTACAGTATGCTGCTTGCAGTGCAGTATGTTGCTTGTAGTACAGTATGCTGCTTGCAGTGCAGTATGTTGCTTGTAGTACAGTATGCTGCCTGCAGTACAGTAAGTTGCTTGTAGTACAGTATGCTTCTCGCAGTATAGTATGCTGGCTACAGTAGTGATGCTTGCAGTACAGTATGTTGCCTGCACACATGACGTGTGTTGCAAGCTGATGTAGACATAATATTGCAAACTTATTAATATCTGCCTTTATATTGTAGACATATTATTTGCAGACAATGTGTGTGCCGTCCACATGTTGAGTGTTACCTGGATGTAGTGTTACAGGTGTTACCTGGGATGTAGGTTGCAGTGTCCTTGGGTGTAGTGTTGCTGGTTACATGGTTGTAGTGTTGTAGGTTACCTGGGGTAGTGCTTGCTGAGTTACCGGTTGTAGTGTACAGGTGTTACAAAACGTTGCAGTGGCTGCAGTGTTGGGTGCTACCCCCTGTTTAGTAACTTAGTAGTCGTCTATGCTTCCAGCAGCATTACATTACAGTTGCTTGTGTAGGCGTTGCTGCTGCAGACAGTGCTGTGCGTTGCATGTTGCAGTATGCTGCGACTTGCATGTTGCAGTATGCTCAGCTGTACGTCATATAGTGCTGCAGACGTTGCATGTTCAGATAGTTGCTGTGGACGTTGCATGCTGCAGAAGTAGTGCTTGTTGCAGTGCAGATGCTTGGCGTATGCATGTGGTCAGATAGTGCTGCGTTTGCAGTTGCAGATAGTGCTGCACGGTCGTTGCATGTTGCAGTGCTGTGAGTATGCATGTCAGATATTGCGAACGTTATGTAATGTTGACCATTCATATTGTAGGCACATTTATTTGCAGACAATGTGTGTGCCGTCCACATGTTGCAGGTGTTACCTGGGATGTAGTGTTGCAGGTGTTACCTGGGTTGTAGTGTTGCATGGTTACATGGGTTGTAGTGGTGTAGGTGTTACCTGGGTTGTAGTGTTGCATGTGTTACCTGGGTTGTAGTGTTACAGGTGTTACATACGTTGCAGATAGTGCTGCAGGTGTTGGGTTGCTACCCCCTTTTAGTAACCTTCAAGTAAGCTCGGTACTTAACTGCTGTTCAACAGAAATAACAGCATTACCATTACATGTTGCAGATAGTGCTGTAGGCGTTGCATGCTGCAGTGCTGTGGACGTTGCATGTTGCAGATAGTGCTGCGGACGTTGCATGTTGCAGATAGTGCTGCGGACGTTGCATGTTGCAGATAGTGCTGCAGGCGTTGCATGTTGCAGATAGTGCGGCATGCGTTGCATGTTGCAGATAGTGCGGCATGCGTTGCATGTTGCAGATAGTGCTGCGGACGTTGCGTGTTGCAGATAGTGCTGCGGGCGTTGCATGCTGCAGATAATGCTGTGGACGTTGCATGTTGCAGATAGTGTTGGGGGCGTTGCATATTGCAGTGCCTCGGACGTTGCATGCTGCAGTGCTGCGGGCGTTGCATGTTGCAGACAGTGCTGCCTACACTGCATGTTGCAGTGTTGCGGACGTTGCATGTTGCATAGTACTACAGGCGTTATATGTTGCAGGTGCTATGTGATACAGACATGTATTTTGTGTCACTAGGGGTCACACCCAAACAAGGAAATAAATAACAAAGGGGCAAGTATGAACACATGAAAGACGGTCATTTGCATACACTTCTAATACGCAGGATACATAAAATACACACTGTACATCCGTATACGCAAAATAAACCATTGATGCACTACACATCTACATACACAGGACACATCATACATTAGATACACCACACACACATGTATACACAAGATATACCATACAGGAAGTTGAAAACTCAGACGAGTCATAGGGATGTTACGAAGTATTTCTTTAGCCTTAGAGTTGTCAGGAAGTTGAACAGTCTGAAGAGCGAAGAAATGGAATCAGGATTCATACATAGCTTCAAGATGAGGTATGATAAGGCTCTTGGAGCGGGGAGTGACCTAGTAGCGACTAGCGCAGAGGCGGGGCCAGGAGCTATGAATCGACCCTGCAACCATATATAGGCCGAGTATAAAGATGAACACACAACGATATACACACAATACACCATACACGCACCATTATCATCAGTAATCCCCGCAGGGAGACTTTAAACGCTGGCGCACGATTTTTTCTTCCATATTCTCAAAAAAATCTTTTATAATTTGAGAATGCCACACCAGATCGACTTCAACTTTTCAACGCTGGTTCACTGTAACGAGGGAAGGGGTCTTGTAACCACTAGCTCGTACAAGATTCCTATGATCCAGGTTATACAGCCCATTCTGAAATTTTGTACCAGAGCGATAACTTAAGCCTCTTCTGTTAGGCCCCAACACTATAAAACGATGTATCCATGAAAAAAATTTGGGCTTTGTTACGGAGTTGTTGGCTAAGTTTCCCAATTTTTGGTGTAAAACATGCGAGTGATTTTTAAATGCTATCCCTGTACTAAATGGCTCCATAATTAATGATGGTTTGGTCACTCAGTATGTTGTTTTCAGGGGAAAATAAACCTAGTACAGTTAATGCGATTCTCTGACTACGTTTGCCCACACTGGGCTTTTCAAGTCACAAACTTTACCTGGGAAGGGAGTACTTTTAATGTACTTGTATGTATTTTTTTACTCAGGTACATCTGTCTATTGTAAAGTCCACTGTGTGGGGAAATTATAAAAAAAGGATCGCTTTAAACGCAGTTGTGTTTATTTGTCCATCTGATATTATTCTATGCCTTTTTTTCCCAAAATTTATATTCACTTTGGTACAACTTTTGTCAATATATTAAACCAGTAAAAAACATTGGTTTGGGATCATCAAACATCTTGGTAATGTAAGAACAATTTAAGGTACGACTGGAAATATCCTCCATAAAATACAGTTAACAAATACATTAGTCTGTTGTATCAGACGCTTTATGTTCATGCAACATAAAAACGCCGGGAAGGCTTTTATCCGGATTAAAATGAGAGGGATATGTCGTTGGGGTGATGGTGGGGGTTTTGGGGGGGGGGGGGTGGAGGGTTTGGATGGTGGTGGGTGGGGGTTGTGGGGGGTTTTGGATGGTGGTGTGTGTGGGGGGTTTTGGGGTGGAATAGTGGATATGGGGGGGGGATTGGGGTGATCGGGTGGAGGGTAGTTTGTGTACGAGGGGAGTGGGAGGGGTGTTGGGGGTTTTTGGTTGTTGTTGGTGGGGGGTGGGGCGAGGTGTTAAGTTAGGTTTAAGTTGTGGTGTTGGTGGTCTTTGGGGAACTTAAATGTAAGGATGGTTTCAGTGTTTATCAGACCGTGTACAGGGTCTCAGACCCCCCCTCGCACCCCATTTAAACCCCCCATGACGGGGTTTCCTGAAAGTGTTTTTTTCCCCACAGCAAAGACATGGTTTTTACTTTGGACTTGAGCCCTTTCTGTGCCCAGTGGGTGTCGCCCAACCAAATTCTGTACAATTATGAACGTGATCCATATGACTTTTTTAGGTCTACAAAAAGAAATTATGGACTACTAAAAACCTGGAGGAAGGGAGCCCCAGTGTGGATCATTCCATGCATTTTGTTTAAATGTATTATTTTCTGTGAGATTTGCTTCAAAGTGGAAAATCAAGTTGTCCATTATTTACCGTTACACATTTCTGCAAGCATTTTGTGTGTTATTATGCCGTGACCACACCTGTGAAAGGGCCCCTTGAAGTTTTTTGTTTATGTCATGTTTGCCCGTGGCTAGTTGAGTTTTTCATGTGGGTGAGTTTCGGTGGGCGAGTTTGAATGACTGGGCGGTGGGCGGTGGTGAAAGCAGTGGGTGGTAGTGCAAAGTAATTCTATACACGGCAACGGATGACTTGAAGATGATTTTCAAATATTCCTAACGCTGGTAGAGAAAATGTGCCATATGTTAGTGTAGGTGGCGCATGTTAGTGCATGATGGCACATGTTAGTGCATGATGGCACAAGTTAGTGCACGATGGCACATGTTAGTGCATGATGGCAATGGCGGTGAGTGTACGGTGCATTTGCAACGCAAAAAATAACGGCGACAGAATGAAGGTCCGCCGCCAATTTACGCAACACAAGCAATGAATAACGCTGCGAAAGATAGTGCTAGGTCTGGGGATGATCGTCCCCATAATCCGGACTCCAACTGACGTCCTGTACAGCCAGACTATTGGTGCCTGCTGCACGCAGTCCACAAAAGGCACTATAACCCGGTGATTTGGAACCCGCTCGGTTCCTTCCCGCCCGAAGGCAGGAATTTGTTGGTAATTTCTAGGAGTGAAGTTGAGGGAGAAAACATTCAAACACTGAGTGATGACAGCCAAGTGGTGACGATAATGACCAGACTAGATGAACATGATGAGATGATGATCTTTGTACATCGTTAGTGACAGTGACAAATGGATATTACTGAGATCAGTAATATCCACTCGCTCAGCAGTGGTAAGTCAAGTCAGTGGTCAGTGTTGATGTAACCGATCATAGTAACACTCAGACCACTGAGTTCAGCACTTGATAATACAATACAGAGGACTCGTTGTTCAACTTGTGACAGAAGCATCAAATTTGGTAAACTCATTATTGTTTCCTGGTTACTCTGGAAGAAAAATAAGTTAGCAATTGAATATTTTCAAGATGGCCGCCAAATTCAAGATAGCCGACTCGCAAATGCAATCTTGTGCATAAAAAAAAAAAAAAAACTCCGCTGGCATTTTACTTTACAAGCTGTTACATACGTAGATATATTTAGTAATATGGAACTCTTCTAAAACTGAGGTGGATTCCAGCTCCCATTTTTTTGTGCTTTCCCAAATTTGAAAAAAATAAATCCTTGCTTTTTTTTTTTTTGGCTAAGCATGTAACTTTTTAAACTTAGTAGTTAGCAAGGTTGTGGAGTTGGCACATAAAACCTTCCACTCCGACTCCTTAATTTATGGCACTTCCCACTCAGACTTTATTTATGGCACTTCTCACTCCGACTCCTTTATTTGTGGCACTTCCCACCCCGACCCTTTTAATTATGGCACTTCCCACTCCTTTATTTATGGCACTTCCCACCGACTCCTTTATTTATGGCACTTCCCACTCATTTCTGGCACTTCCCACTCCGACTCCTTTATTTGTGGCACTTCCCACTCCGACCCTTTTAATTATGGCACTTCCCACTCCTTTATTTATGGCACTTCTCACTCCGACTCCTTTATTTATGGCACTTCCCACTCATTTCTGGCACTTCCCACTCCGACTCCTTTATTTGTGGCACTTCCCACTCCGACGCTTTTAATTATGGCACTTCCCACTCCTTTATTTATGGCACTTCTCACTCCGACTCCTTTATTTAAAACATCTACTAGTTAAAAAATCTGAACCAGAAACATCTACTAGTAAAAAAATCTGAACCAGAAACATCTACTAGTTAAAAAATCTGAACCAGAAACATCTACTAGTTAAAAAATCTGAACCAGAAACATCTACTAGTTAAAAAATCTGAACCAGAAACATCAACTAGTTAAAAAATCTGAACCAGAAACATCTACTAGTTAAAAAATCTGAACCAGAAACATCTACTAGTTAAAAAATCTGAAGTGCATCCTTTGATATTACTAAAAAGAATTCAAAGTTGACACTACAAAAAAAAAGTAAAAAAAAAACTGAGATATGACTGCAAAACTGTTAGATCTAACCAGGACACAATCCAAGCACCACGAACCAGTCAATGCAGGAGTTTACACTATACCCTGTGGAGGCTGTGACAAGATTTACGTAGGTGAAACAGCAAGAAGCCTCGACACCCGCCTCAATGAACACATTTACGCATGTAGGAACGATAACTTGAACAACGCCTGTGTACAACACCGAAATTCCACCAGTCATCTCATGAAATTCAGAGACGCACAATTAGTGATCAAAGAAACTAATTTCCGCAGACGCAAGTGCCTCGAATCAGCACTGATCGCCGTTTCGAATACAATTAAACAATTGTGATGAATGGTTTGAAAAAACCGACAAGTTGAAGATTGAGACACTTATGCAGCATATGGGAATCTTTATTCAGGAAACGTTTCGCCACACAGTGGCTTCATCAGTCCAATACAAAGAGGAAGGCGTAAGGAGAGGAGGAGTATGAGGTAATCAGTCCCTCAGCCTGGAGTCGATGTGTTCAGTCCATCAATCTTGTAGAATGTACAGCATAGGGCCGTAGACGTGGCTTATATACTGTAGTGAGGTGACTTGAAGCAGACGGAGGCGGGATCATAGTGGTACCATCCACTAGTCGAAGTAGGTCTTTGTCCAAAGGTTGAACAAGCGTTGAAGAATTCTTTGTAAGAAGATCCCATGATGCTGCAGTGTCTGACAGTTGTGATGAATGGTTTGAAAAAACCTCTCCTTACGCCTTCCTCTTTGTATTGGACTGATGAAGCCACTGTGTGGCGAAACGTTTCCTGAATAAAGATTCCCATATGCTGCATAAGTGTCTCAATCTTCAACAATTAAACAAAACAACGGCAGCTTCACCATCTCCGAAGTCTTAGCAAGAATCCTCCTTAAAACAGTAAACCCTGCCATCACATAGTCTCTCCTGTTATACTACACAAAGCACATTACAGAGAGTGTACACTGAAACAAGCTGCCTCTTTCCAGTCTATATTTGTCCAACCTATTTTTATGTTATCCAAGTAATAGCTTTTATATCCTTTAACTCTTGTACGAATTAATTGCTCAATCATATTGTATTACTTTTGTCACTACTACTACTACTACTACTACCACCACTATTGAACATCGAAATGTTCAATATATATTATTATATACCCTCTGTGTCCATGTATTGTTTGTAATGAGAGTAAGACACATGTGCAACATCTGGGTATCTTTATTGTAGACGTTTCGCCATCCAGTGGCTTTATCAATACAAATTCTAGGACATAACTTGAAGACAGTAGAACTATGTACAGAAGATGAGGTAATCAGTCCCTCAACCTAGGAGTAGGTGCGAACAGCACCACGACTATGGTGCTGTTCGCACCTACTCCTAGGTTGAGGGACTGATTACCTCATCTTCTGTACATAGTTCTACTGTCTTCAAGTTATGTCCTAGAATTTGTATTGATAAAGCCACTGGATGGCGAAACGTCTACAATAAAGATACCCAGATGTTGCACATGTGTCTTACTCTCATCTTGTCGGTATTATATACCATTCGTACACAAATTGTTTGAAATGGCTTGATAAAGCTCCTGGAGAGCGAAACGTTGCCACAATAAATGTCACATTAGTTGCATTTAAGTAACAGAAGTCCAAAAGTTATTTTACAGCTCTACACACCACTAGTTAGGCCTCATTTAGATTATGCTGCTCAGTTTTTGTCCCCTTACTACAGGATGGATATAGACTCTAATATTAGAGAACATACAGAGAAGAATGACTAAAATGATTTACTGTGTAAGGAACCTCCCGTATGAAGATAGACTTAAAGCCTTAAATCTCCACTCTCTGGAGAGGCGTAGAATGAGGGGAGATATCATTGAAGTGTATAAGTGGATGACGGGCATAAACAAGGGAGATATTAATAAAGTACTGAGGGTGTCGAACCAGGTAAGAACCAGAAATAATGGATTTAAGTTGGATAAATTTAGATTTAGAAAGGACATAGGTAAGTACTGGTTTTCTAACAGAGTTGTAGATGCGTGGAACAGTCTTCCCAGTAGGGTAAAAGATGAAATTAAGACGTGTGCAACATCTGGGTATCTTTATTGTAGACGTTTCGCCATCCAGTGGCTTTATCAATACAAATTCTAGGACATTACTTGAAGACAGTAAGACTATGTACAGAAGATGAGGTAATCAGTCCCTCAACCTTCGAGTAGGTGCGAAGAGCACCGTAGTCGTGGAGATTCTGAAGCAGAAGCAAGGAGCCTGGCGCTTATATAGTAACGTCAGGTGTAGCAGACGAAGGCATAGTCACTGGTAGGCGGGATTCCCCAGTGGAAGTAGGTCCTTCCCAAAGAGATGGGTTAGTTGTAGTAGTAGTTGTCGTAGACGTGAAGGTTATGTACATGGGTATTAGAGGCTAGGACCTTGGGTAGCTTTAAGAAGAGACTGGACAGATATATGAGTGGGAGGGGCTGGGTTTGATTGGTGTCATGGGGTACGGGAGTTATTTCTTGGGTAGCTTTAGGTAGAGGTCGTTTTGATAAGGACCTGCCTCGTATGGGCCAGTAGGCCTTCTGCATAGGAAAGTATTGGTTTGGAAATAGGGTAGTAGATGAGTGGAACTGTCTACCTAGTTGGGTTATTGAGGCTGGGACTTTGGGTAGTTTCAAATTTAGGTTGGATAAGTACACGAGTGGGAGGGGTTGGATTTGAGTGGGACTTTCACATCAGAGCTTATTTCTTGGGTGGCATTGAAAATTGGGTTGGGCAAATGTTTTGTTAGTGGGATGAATTGTAAAGGACCTGCCTAATATGGGCCAACAGGCCTCCTGCAGTATTCCTCCTTTCTTATGTTCTTATGTTAAGGAACTCCAATCTTTCTTCATAGAGAAGATTTCTAATGCTATGGATTAATTTTGTCATTCTTCGCTGAATGTTTTCTAAAGAATTAATATCCATTGATGGACTGAACACATCGACTCCAGGCTGAGGGACTGATTACCTCATACTCCTCCTCTCCTTACGCCTTCCTCTTTGTATTGGACTGATGAAGCCACTGTGTGGCGAAACGTTTCCTGAATAAAGATTCCCATATGCTGCATAAGTGTTTCAATCTTCAACTTGTCGGTTTTTCAAACCATTCATCACAATATGGAGACCAGAACTGAGCTGCATAATCTAGGCAAGGCCTGACTAATGATGTATAAAGCTGTAGTATGACCTCTGGACTTCTGTTGCTTACACTTCTTGATATAAATCCCAGTAATCTCTTTGCCTTATTACGTACGCTTAGGCACTGCTGTCTTGGTTTAAGGCTCCTGCTTTCCATAACCCCCAAGTCCTTTTCGCAATCTGGATGGCTAAGTTCTACGTTATTTAACTTATCATGTGCTAGGGTTATGGACACTCCCGAATTTGATGCATCTGAAGCAGATATTGATCTTGATGAAAAGCCAATGTTGCCTTGACCAGGCACTGGAAACCCTGAACCTAGTACCTGAAGAATGCAAGGAACTTTCCGAGTGTGCTTGCCATGCAGTGGAAAGTGCACCTGTTGCAACCTAGTACCTGGAGAACATAAGAAAGAAGCAACACTGCAGCAGGCCTACTAGCCCATGCAAGGCAGGTCCATGTCACCCCCCGGCTTAGACCAATGACACACCTAGTCAAGTCACATCCACTGAAAGAAGGAGCACATCTGACCCAGTAGCACAAGCTAGTCAGGTCCAACTCACACCCACCCACTTCAAGGAACTTTCTGAGTGTGCTTGCCATGCAGTGGGAAGTGCACCTGTTGCAACCTAGTACCTGGATAATGCAAGGAACTTTCCGGGTGTGCTTGCCATGCAATGGAAAGTGCACCTGTTTCAACCTAGTACCTGGATAATGCAAGGAACTTTCCGGGTGTGCTTGCCATGCAATGGAAAGTGCACCTGTTGCAACTTAGTACCTGGAGAATGCAAGGAACTTTCTGAGTGTGCTTGCCATGCAGTGGGAAGTGCACCTGTTGCAACCTAGTACCTGGATAATGCAAGGAACTTTCCGGGTGTGCTTGCCATGCAATGGAAAGTGCACCTGTTGCAACTTAGTACCTGGAGAATGCAAGGAACTTTCTGAGTGTGCTTGCCATGCAGTGGGAAGTGCACCTGTTGCAACCTAGTACCTGGATAATGCAAGGAACTTTCCAAGAGTGCTTGCCATGCAGTGGACAGCGCACGTGTTGTAGATCAAATTTGCCATGTACGTATATCAGTTTGTAGCTGTCCATGTGAAATAGATATCTAGTAGTATATACTTTAATATGATTTTTATTTTAGCATATATTTGCACAGTATTCCTGAGACATATACACAGTAGACCAGAGAATACAGTCTTCACGTGTATAATTTTAATACATATAACTGCGACGTAATGAATATGTCATTTCATGATATGTTAAAAAAGTCCTAAATTCATATTTTTGTTCTACATTGCAAGATTTTTGGCAATTCATAAAACATAAAAATGTACATTCTGTTGATGTGTTTTATTTTAATACTAAATAAAAGGGAAACGTTTCTGTGATTGGGCGGCCATCTTGAGTTTTGCTGCAGTCTCGAAAATTCTGAATGGTTATCGCTTTTCTCTGACAATATTTATGCCAAATTTCACGTTTTCATCACACTCTTAATGAATGTTCTCATCATCAAGTACACTTTAGTGACCTCTGCTAGGTGGTCACATGACCTTAGTCTTGCTGCTATACAGGTCACTACTACTACAAACGTCAAACGTAGGATAGCAACAAGAGTAGGATAGCAACAAGAGTAGGATATAATAAAGTTGGTAGAATTACCGACAATATGTAAAGTAAAAGGACACAAGTGCAACTAATGTGACATTTATTGTGGCAACGTTTCGCTCTCCAGGAGCTTTATCAAGCCATTACAAACAATACGCGGACACCCTCTGTGTCCGCGTATTGTTTGTAATGGCTTGATAAAGCTCCTGGAGAGCGAAACGTTGCCACAATAAATGTCACATTAGTTGCACTTGTGTCCTTTTACTTTACACAAGAGTAGTATAGCAACAAGAGTAGAATAGCAACAAGAGCAGGATAGCAACAAGAGTAGTATAGCAACAAGAGTAGAATAGCAACAAGAGTAGAATAGCAACAAGAGTAGAATAGCAACAAGAGTAGAATAGCAACAAGAGTAGAATAGCAACAAGAGTAGAATAGCAACAAGAGTAGAATAGCAACAAGAGTAGAATAGCAACAAGAGTAGAATAGCAACAAGAGTAGAATAGCAACAAGAGTAGAATAGCAACAAGAGTAGAATAGCAACAAGAGTAGGATAGCAACAAGATTAGTATAGCAACAAGAGTAGAATAGCAACAAGAGCAGGATAGCAACAAGAGTAGGATAGTAACAAGAGTAGGATAGCAACAAGAGCAGGATAGCAACAAGAGTAGAATAGCAACAAGAGCAGGATAGCAACAAGAGCAGGATAGCAACAAGAGTAGGATAGCAACAAGAGCAGGATAGCAACAAGAGTAGGATAGCAACAAGAGCAGGATAGCAACAAGAGTAGAATAGCAACAAGAGTAGGATAGCAACAAGAGTAGAATAGCAACAAGAGCAGGATAGCAACAAGAGTAGAATAGCAACAAGAGCAGGATAGCAACAAGAGCAGGATAGCAACAAGAGCAGGATAGCAACAAGAGTAGAATAGCAACAAGAGCAGGATAGCAACAAGAGTAGGATAGCAACAAGAGCAGGATAGCAACAAGAGTAGGATAGCAACAAGAGTAGAATAGCAACAAGAGCAGGATAGCAACAAGAGTAGTATAGCAACAAGAGTAGAATAGCAACAAGAGTAGGATAGCGACAAGAGTAGTATAGCAACAAGAGCAGGATAGCAACAAGAGTAGAATAGCAACAAGAGTAGTATAGCAACAAGAGTAGAATAGCAACAAGAGCAGGATAGCAACAAGAGTAGTATAGCAACAAGAGTAGAATAGCAACAAGAGCAGGATAGCAACAAGAGTAGAATAGCAACAAGAGTAGAATAGCAACAAGAGCAGGATAGCAACAAGAGCAGGATAGCAACAAGAGTAGTATAGCAACAAGAGCAGGATAGCAACAAGAGTAGAATAGCAACAAGAGTAGGATAGCAACAAGAGCAGGATAGCAACAAGAGTAGGATAGCAACAAGAGCAGGATATCAACAAGAGTAGAATAGCAACAAGAGTAGGATAGCAACAAGAGCAGGATAGCAACAAGAGCAGGATAGCAACAAGAGCAGGATAGCAACAAGAGTAGTATAGCAACAAGAGTAGAATAGCAACAAGAGCAGGATAGCAACAACAGTAGGATAGCAACAAGAGCAGGATAGCAACAAGAGTAGAATAGCAACAAGAGTAGGATAGCAACAAGAGCAGGATAGCAACAAGAGTAGTATAGCAACAAGAGTAGGATAGCAACAAGAGTAGAATAGCAACAAGAGTAGGATAGCAACAAGAGTAGAATAGCAACAAGAGTAGAATAGCAACAAGAGTAGAATAGCAACAAGAGTAGGATAGCAACAAGAGTAGAATAGCAACAAGAGCAGGATAGCAACAAGAGTAGTATAGCAACAAGAGTAGAATAGCAACAAGAGCAGAATAGCAACAAGAGTAGGATAGCAACAAGAGCAGGATAGCAACAAGAGCAGGATAGCAACAAGAGTAGAATAGCAACAAGAGTAGAATAGCAACAAGAGTAATATAGCAACAAGAGTAGAATAGCAACAAGAGTAGGATAGCAACAAGAGTAGAATAGCAACAAGAGTAGAATAGCAACAAGAGTAGAATAGCAACAAGAGTAGGATAGCAACAAGAGTAGAATAGCAACAAGAGCAGGATAGCAACAAGAGTAGAATAGCAACAAGAGTAATATAGCAACAAGAGTAGAATAGCAACAAGAGTAGGATAGCAACAAGAGTAGGATAGCAACAAGAGTAGAATAGCAACAAGAGTAGAATAGCAACAAGAGTAGGATAGCAACAAGAGTAGGATAGCAACAAGAGTAGGATAGTAACAAGAGCAGGATAGCAACAAGAGTAGGATAGAAACAAGAGCAGGATAGCAACAAAAGCAGGATAGTAACAAGAGCAAGATAGCAACAAGAGCAAGATAGCCTAACCTGTCCTTACATCAACACTGCTAGTTCTAAACATTTCAACCTCTTTTTATCATTTTTATTATTTCATCCTCATTTTAAAATTAAATTACAGAGAACTTTCACTGGACGTCTAAGTACAATAACGAACCTCAGTTACTGGGAACGGTTAAGTTCCTTGATGTATACTTCTTGGAACGCGGGCGAGACAATCCTAGAGGGACTAGTCCCAAATCTGCGCACGGAAATCATTCCCAACGAAAACGAAAAACTTAGCAGACAGTGCAACATCTCCCCAATGAAAAGCAGGGGTGCCATGAGTACACTAATTGACAACACAATAAGTGTCAGGGGACCAAGACTGTTCAACTGCCTCTCAGCATACACAAGGAGGATTACCAATAGTCCCCTGGCTGTCTTCAAGAAGGAGCTGGTCAGGCACCCAAAGTTTGCACCTGACCAGCCAGGCTGTGGTCCGTGCGTCGGTTTGCGTGCGGCCAGCAGTAACAGCCTGGTCGATCAGGCCCTGATCCACCGCGAGGACTGGTCATGGACCGGTACGCTAAGGAGTTGACCCTGGGAACACCCTCCAGGTATCTAACCTAATCAAATGAACTTATCTCATTCCTCTATTTCTTTTCCATCCCACTGGACAACAATCCTACAAGAATCAAGCATCCAGCAGAGCTAAGTGTTTTAGCTTGATCCGAGGACATACGCTGGTGTGGCTGCCTCTGATCTAATTTCTAATCCCCGTTTGGTGTACTAGCCTCCACAAGCAGTATATATGTAGGATTGTGTGGTCCAGTGGGTTAGAACGTTATGTGATTTTCGCTCACCATGAAGCAGAGCCAAAACGATATGGGTTCGAAACCTCGGCTAGTCATAGCTTTGTTATTGATTCAGTACCACTCGTTCGTGGTCACAATAATATATATACTGCTTGTGGAGGCTAGTACACCAAACGGGGATTAGAAATTAGATCAGAGGCAGCCACAACTGGTCAATTAGCAACAACTCATTTAAAATTAAGTCCTTTCTAAAATTTTCTCTTATACGTTTAAAGATATATTTTTTCATTAATGTTAATGTAAAATTTTTTAATTTTGCACCAAAAGAATCTTAGAAAACTTACCTAACCTTATTAAAACAAGAGCAATTTAATTTAGCCTAACCCAACTATATATATTTTAGATTTGTTTACAGTAATTTAATACTAAACAAACACAGTGAAATATATTTTTTTAGTTAAGTTCAGAATGATTTTAGCGAAATTATTGCATACATAAATTTTCACTTGTCCTATATGGCACGATGAACGTTGCTATTTAAGCCAAGATCGCAAATTCTGCCTATTCGGCACGACATTATATATATATATATATATATATATATATATATATATATATATATATATATATATATATATTATATATATATATATTCTTCTTTCTTTCAACACACCAGCCGTATCCCACCGAGGCGGGGTGGCCCAAAAGGAAAAACAAAAGTTTCTCCTTTCATATTTAGTAATATATACAGGAGAAGGGGTTACTAGCCCCTTGCTCCTGGCATTTTAGTCGCCTCTTACAACACGCATAGCTTACGGAGGAAGAATTCTGTTCCCCTTCCCCATGGTGATAAGAGGAAATAAACAAGAACAAGAGCTAGTAAGAAAATAGAAGAAAACCCAGAGGGGTGTGTATACATATGCTTGTACATGTATGTGTAGTGTGACCTAAGTGTAAGCAGAAGTAGCAAGACGTACCTGAAACCTTGCATGTTTATGAGACAGAAAAAAAACACCAGCAATCCTACCATCGTGTAAAACAATTACAGGCTTACGGTTTACACTCACTTGGCAGGACGGTAGTACCTCCCTGGGCGGTTGCTGTCTACCAACCTACTACCTATATATATATATATATATATATATATATATATATATATATATATATATATATATATATATATATATATATATATATATATATATATATATATGAGAGAGAGAAACTCCCAACACAAATACGCTGATAACATCTGACAGGGCGTGACTCCTTTAAAAAAGTTCACATCGTTATTAGCAACACGTTCGTCACGAACTATGTGATGACGAATTAAATAGTCCCTGCCGTGACTACCATCGCCATGGCAGTGACAAGCACTGCATGACGACCATGGCAGTCACGAGAGCAGCGGTAACGCTGCCGGAAATAACAACCATCTCGCACGAACATTGACAATAAATAACATGGACACACTCAACACTTACCCAGACGAAAAATAATCTCGGAACCTCCGATGTGTTCATTACCAACCCGTCCTCCAGTGTTGGAACAGGTGTGTTCACCAACCCTAATACCAGTGTTAGAGCAGGTGTGGTTATCACCCGTCCTCCACCAGCGTTGGAGCAGGTATACTCACCATCCGTCCTCCACCAATGTTGGAGCAAGTATACTTACCACTCTTCCACCACAAATGTTGGAGCAAGTATACTTACCACTCTTCCTCCACCAGTGTTGGAGCAAGCATACTCACTACCCGTCCTCCACCAGTTTTGGAGCAGGTATACTCACCACTCTTCCACCACCAGTGTTGGAGTAGGCATGATCACCCCGCCATCACAGAAGTAATTGAAGGAGCCGTAAATCTCTGGAAGTGTACTTTCTAATACTCAAGTAAGAGAGATTTATCATAATTTACACCAGGAATATACCGAAGTTTGATTCCGTGTCTGCACGCTGAAGCCTCTCACCCCCCCCCCTTACTAAAGCAGGAGGTACAGCAGACGATGGAAGCAGTCACGATGTAAAGCAGGTGTACAAATAGTACATCAGGAGACAAACAAACAGAGCAAGACTTTAATTTGTTTCAAATACGTACTATGGAAAATACCAACGGATCCGTCTTCAAGACAGAACTTGGCAGTAAATGTCTGCAAGCAGTTGCTGATCAACCAGACTGTGGTGCCTTCGTTGGACTACGTGCAGCGAACACCAAAAGCCTAACTAACCAGACTGTCAACTAACAGGCCTGGTCTAAAACCCTGGTCTTCCCCTCGTCTAAAGTGGTAAGGCTCAGTTTATCTAGTCTCTCTTCTCCTTTCAGTAACGGATATTGTTGTAAACCTTTAAACCTTCCAGACTTTCCGAACACTGCTTGACTAGGTATTGATTTCATGCTGGAGCTGCATATTCTGACAGGCTTGATTAATTTCGTGTACACAATCCTATAGAAGTCTTTATCAGAGTCCTTGTACCTCAGAAGTTGTGGCTGCTTCCTTGGTACTTCTACATACTCAAGAGGAACATGAATTATATCACACGATTCCAGGCTCCAGCTTGTCATAAGATCACACTAAGGTACCTCTGAAGACACCTGGGACCACGCTCCAGCTGATCCTGTCTGTAGGTTGAGAGCAGATTTGCTAAGGACTCGTCTCTTTCCCCCTCACCCCCATATTGTCTGTTCTGTCTGTTTCTCTCTCCCTCCCTCCTCAGTTCCCCCCACTGTGATTCTTGACTATTTGGGGACTAGGTCCTTCTTCCACTAACGTGATATTTAACCCTACATGGTGACAAGGTCCCTCTCCTACCACTGTGATTCATGACTAAACAAAGAGACTAGGTTACTCTCTCTTCCACTACAGTGATTCACTCCAACAATGCAACTAGGTTTCCTCTGCTGTGCTTCATGACACTACGTACATAGCCCTACGTAAGGGCCTATTCCCTACGTGGGACCACTAGTGGCCTTACACCAGGACGCTCTCGCTCCACCACTAACTCAGCATTCTTTACAAGGGTCCCCCCCTCCACCACTCTGTTTCAGGATCCCACAAGGGGACTACATCCCACTATCCAGCAGTGTGATTCAGGATCCCTTAGAAGGGGACTAGCTGCTCCCCTTGCATCGATTCATGACCCTCTTCAAGGGGACCAAGTCTCCCTTCCGTCACTGTGATATCATCAGTAACATTAAACGATGCGACTAACAACATGAGAGGGTCCTTCTTGTTGGCGGTTTAAGGGCCACTGACAGCTCACGCCGTACGGCGCTCAAAATGAGACACTGGCAGCGCCGGTAAACTAACTATTGCCACTCGTCCATCATGCAACACATTATGAAACATTATCCAGAACTTGATCAATAAAATCTAGCAACAAAACGGTAAAGAATAAAACAAAATATTTTTTTTAATGTATAAACAGGAATACTAAATGTGAACTAAAATTAGCAAATTATTCACCAAAACCAACAAAATAATGCGAGTCAAGTAAATATTCCAAGAACACGAATAAAATATTTAAAATAAAACTAACAAAATATTTAAAAGAAACGAATAAAATATTGAAAGAACATGAATAAAATAATCGAGACGACCGAGTGGGTGAAATCTTCACTATGTTGAAGAATTGAGACACTTATGCAACACATGGGAATCTTTATTGAAGAAACGTTTCGCCACACAGTGGCTTCATCAGTCCAATACAAAGTAGAAATGGGTAAGGAGAGTAGAAGTATGAGGTAATCAGTCCCTCAACCTGGATTCGATGTGTTCAGTCCATCACTCTTGTAGTAAGTGCAGCATAGGGCCAGAGAGGTGGCTTATATACTGCGGTGAGATGAGTTGAAGCAGGAGGAGGCGGGATCTTAGTGGGACGTGCCACTAGTGTAAGTAGGTCGTCGCCCAAGGGTTGGGCAAGCTTCCCAAGATTCCCATGTGTTGCATAAGTGTCTCAATTCTTCAACTTGTCGGTTTTCAAAACCATTCATCACATCTGTCAGACACTGCAACATCATGGAATCTTGGTACAAAGACTTCAACGCTTGCCCAACCTTTGGGCGATGACCTACTTACACTAGTGGCAGGTCCCACTAAGATCCCGCCTCCTCCTGCTTCAACTCATCTCACCGCAGTATATAAGCCACCTCTCTGGCCCTATGCTGCACTTACTACAAGAGTGATGGACTGAACACATCGAATCCAGGTTGAGGGACTGATTACCTCATACTTCTACTCTCCTTACCCATTTCTACTTTGTATTGGACTGATGAAGCCACTGTGTGGCGAAACGTTTCTTCAATAAAGATTCCCATGTGTTGCATAAGTGTCTCAATTCTTCAACTTGTCGGTTTTCAAAACCATTCATCACATCTTCACTATGTGTTTAGACTAGCGGTTAAGACCAATGATTTACACCGGCAGTTTAGAGAGGCGAGACAGGTTGCCTAGACTGGTGGCTCAGACAAGTGATTTAGACTGGTTGTAATGTTGCAATCTTCATCGCTTACATTAAGTCAGATTTAACCCTCGATCAATCATCTCTCTTGATATCACTCAGAATAATCAACACTGATCACAAACAAGTCAAATTTCTTTGTTATTAAGCACTCGGTTCCCACCCTGTGTCACACACAAGTGCTTATGTGCCTGTTAGAGCTACCATTAAAACCCTTAAAACCTGGACCAATCCTCCGCTTGTCCCAGAAGTCTTAGTACTGTACATGTTACGGTTGTTGTTAAGACAACAACCTGCCGGTACCACATCCATTTTTACCATGCTACGGTTGGTTGGTTGACTGGTTAATTTGTATATCGACTACACAAGGGTTATTAGGGCTTCATGTCACCTGTTCACCTCCAGTCAACAATACTTTGTCTACAATAGGCATTTAATTAAACTCTAGGGGTGTGTGTGTGTGTGTTAATTTAAAAACCAACAATTTTGTTGCAAAAGAACCTTAGAAAACTTACCTAATCTTATTATAACAAGCGAAATTTAATTCAGCCTAATCCAACTAAATATATTTTAGATAAGTTTACAATAATTTAATAATAAACAAATACAACTTAATATATTTTTTCGTTAAATTCATAATGATTTTTGCGAAATTATTGGATATACAAATTTTAGCTTGCCTTATTCGGCAAGAAGAGCGTTGCTATTTAAGCTAAAATCGCAAGTTTAAACTATTCGGCACGACATCTTATTCCCCCAGTGATTAAAAAGCTGAACCAGGACCCCAGAGTTACTAGTTCACTAATTAAAAGACGATCACAAACGGAAATTAATACATTTTAATGATATTCTCTGGTTATTATTCAATAAGCGGACATTAAAATATAATTTTACAACTGTTTTCACTGGCTTTATTTCTAATACAAAACGGGGAACCAAGATAGGGAACATAAAACGAGCTTTATCATAGGTCCTCCACACCCGTACCACTCAACACACCTCCCAGGAAGACGAGACATTTGATCCCACAGTTTGAATGCGGCATACCGTCGTTACAGCCAGTGACTTAACAGCGCTTACGGTGTCTTACCCGCACGAACAACGCCTTAAGTGGCACGTAAGTTCCCTTGTCTTCCAATAACATGTTCATTTTTCCACTATAATCTACTTTGTCCATAATTACTACCGCATTTATTTTGTCTGCTTCGTAAAGCGAAGTCCAGGATCTTTCCTTAATTCATGGTATAACTTAACAGATCTGAGGACAATTGTGTTGTACAGGTCTGAGCAAAGCTCAGACCTGTACAACACAACTGCAACATAACTGTCCTCAAATATTTGTTAAGTTATACCATGAATTAAGGAAAGATCCTAGACTTCACCTTACGAAACAGACAAAATAAATGCGGTAGTAATTATGGACAAGGTAGATTATAGTGGAAAAATGACCATGTTATCAGAAGACGGGAGAACTTCAAGTGCCTCTTAAGGTTAAACAAGATTCGTCAGGAAACAGAACAAGTGTTTCCTGACGCGGGTCTTAGTTATATGATGGCCCACACACTGGAGCTTTTTGGTCTTCTGACCGAGGCCTTAGGTCATAAAGGAGGAATACTGCAGTAGGTCTACTGGCCCATACTAAGCAGGTCTTTCTCAAACCTTTATAACCACACGCCCGCAAGTCCGCCCACACATTCCATAGGTAGAATATAGACTCAATGTAGATTCGTCAGGAAGGGGGCCGAGTGAATGATTCAGTTCTAGTTAAGATGATCCTCTTGATGTTAACAATTCATCAATAAGGTCAGAGAAGTGCTTAAACTAATTCGGCGTCCCCTTCCCCTCGCTATCCATGATCTATCCACCTACCATCCACAGGCTACCTGCTCTATCTTGAGTTCACATGATTACGTCACATACCTAAGCTTCCCCAGTCCAACCTAGGTCCACAATACGTCAACAAAAAATCAACATGGAACCAAGAAGCATTCAACTGTTACAAATAAACTCAGAACTTAATGGTTAACTTCTCCATTATTAACTTCTTTAATATATCTTCAAGTTATCTTGTCATATGAAGAGCTCTTGCAATTATAGAATTAATCTATTATGCATGTCTACTTCTTCCTCTAAGGGGACCAAACCATCTTGTGCAGCACTTAGCAAGGGATATCCCTTGTTATCTATCTGCTTAATAACAAAAAATGAAAAAATCAATGCATTCCTTATCTTCAAGTGAAATACATTTAAGTGTTAGTTTTCAGCAGCACTGGAGGGGTAAATACCCCTCGTGTGGTTGATAGGTCTTAAACCTAACTAATTTAGGTGAACAATCTATCCCCTGAGCATTCCGTCAGGAGGGGGGCGGTGAATGCATGTCCAGTTCTGAGTGGACGCATAAACCAATCAATTAAGATTTTCTCATATAAGGTACACGAACACAACAATTAAGTTGTAAGAAATGCTTAAAGCGTAACCCAGCCTCCCTTCCCGACCTGCCATACAAGAGAGACTATCACAAACATTAGAGGACTAGCGCTGCCTTATCCGAAAGTACGGTCACATGAGTTACTCAACATCTAATCACTAAGTCTTCTTGGGTGCCGGAGTCCACGTTCAATGATATCGGGATTGAATCTCAACATAAGCAAACTTCCCCAGTCCAAACCTCAGGTCCAGCATGACGTCAACATCAACCAATCAGCACCCATGGAACCAAGAAGCAATTCAAACTGTTACAAATAGAACCCAGCAACTTTAATAGGTTACTTCTCCATTATTAACTTCTTTAATATTCTTCAAGTTATCTTGTCAATGAAGAGCTCTTGCAATTATAGAAGTTACACAGCTCTCAGTTAGGTCCCGACTACTCTTGTTACTAACTTCTTCCTCTAGTACCATCAACCACCTCTTGTGGCAGCATCTTATGCATGGAAACTTATTTCCTTCACAATATAAGAGGCTTAGTTGTCCTGGCCCATCCTAGCTTACAAAAATATTAATTAAATTATGAAAAATATTGCAATGGGGCATTGTTCTTTTCTTCAAGAATTGAAATATATCTTAAATGGTTAGTGTGAGGGTAGACTGGAGGGTTAAATAACCCTCGTGTAGTCGATAGGTCTTAAACCTAACTAATTTGTGGTGAAACAAGGTCTATCCACCTGGAGGGCATTCCGGGGGGTCAACGCCCCCGCGGCCCGGTCCATGACCAGGCCTCCCGGTGATCTGGGCCTGATCAACTAGGCTGTTACTGCTGGACGCACGTAAACCAACGTACGAACCACCGCATTTTCTGGCATATAAGGTACACGAACACAAGACAATGCTTCCACACAGTTGTAACGTAATGCTAAAGCGTAACCCCAAGCCTACCCTTGACCCTGACCTTGAGCATACAAGGAGCAGACTGATTTTCAAAGACATTTTATGAGGGAAAAAAGCGCGCCTTATATGCCGGAAAATACGGTAACTTGAGTTCCTCCAGACTATCCCTGATCAGCTAGAGTCTGGTGCCTACGTAGGACGAACGTGCCGGGAGCACCAACAGTCTCAATGACCTAGTCTGGTATTGAAATCTTCAACAGGTAAGCTACAACCCTTCATAAAGTAAACTACAAACGAGGTTTCCAAAAAAGGTTTAACGGATAAAACTGAGCTAAAAGGCAAACAGCTTACTTTACACTAGGAGAGCTAGAGCATACAGTTATATGTTGCGTCGTAACATCCATCAGTACGTAGTTACATGTTGCGTCGTAACATCCATCAGTACGTAGTACATGGCGCGTAACATCCATCAGTACGTAGTTACATGTTGCGTCGTAACATCCATCAGTACGTAGTTACATGTTGCGTCGTAACATCCATCAGTACGTAGTTACATGTTGCGTCGTAACCATCAGTACGTAGTTACATGTTGCGTCGTAACATCCATCAGTACGTAGTTACATGTTGCGTCGTAGCCTCCATCAGTCGTAGTTACATGTTGCGTCGTAACATCCATCAGTGTAGTTACATGTTGCGTCGTAACATCCATCAGTGTAGTTACATGTTGCGTCGTAACATCCATTAGTATAGCTAGTTCGTCGTAAATCCATCAGTGTAGTTAACAAGTTGCGTCGTAACATCCATCATGTGTTACAATTCCTCGTAACATCCATCAGTGTAGTTACATGTTGCGTCGTAACATCCATTAGTATAGCTAGTTGATCCGTAGAAGTGCTGATCTACGTTAACTAGTGGGTTCCTCATCTGCTCTAACTTCTCTCTACATTCCTATCACATTTCACTTCACTATTAAACTCTAAATTGGCATTATTTCTAATGCTTTACACAAACAGGTCAATGTTATTTTCGACTTACATTACTTTCTTTAGTGAATCTATCACCTCTAACACGTACCACTGGAATGTGAGATATTCTTAATAATGGTACATATTTTTTATTACGTTTTTAATATCGATACATGTCTTCTGCAATGAGCATGTTCTGACAGTCATTATGTGACTCAATAGCACTTAGTGATGATACTAACAGTAATTATGGAGTCAAGGTCACTGCCACTAGGATGGCAAACACTTCAATTTGTAACACAGAAGCATAATGCAGTGCAGTAACCTCAGTTGCATTTAACGAAGACATCTTGGGGAAGAATAAACGGAGGTCCTAAACGCTGCGTATAATCTGGGACCTTCTATTTAATCTATACACACGCAGTTAAACCTGTCGTTGTAATACTCATGTGTAGTTTTAGGAAATTAATATTAGTATTATTAATTTTATTGCTGCTACTACTACTACTACCACCACCGCTGCTCTGTACCCCCATGTTTTAGACCATAATATACTAATGTTATATACACACATTTTTTTAAAACATCTCAGCAATACTATAGTTTCTATAAGAACGACAGGAGAGCCTAGGAAATAATAAGGACTCCACACTACAATATATATGTTAATATCTGTTATAATTGTTAATGGTTTCAGGTATCGAAGCTTCCGTCGCCTGGTCTCAGACCCTTGGAGATATAATTATTAAGTATTACAAAACACACTGCGAAGTAAATTTAAGTGTATAGTGAATGTACGGACAAGTTTCCAAGATACAGTAAATGTACGTAGGAGTTCCTAAGATTTAGCCGCGATCTTGTTTGTTCACATAACTGAGGGGGAAGACCAGCAATCCTACCAGAGAAGTAAATAAAATGACTTGGAGGAAAAATATTATGATCTTCCCTCGAGGCTGTTTGAATATTCTGCTTCTCCTGCCAACCCATCTTTCATACTTCAACATACGTGAAGACTTGATCGTTAAAATGGTACACAGGGTGTGACGCATCGCAATAAGGATAAAAGATTATTTCACTGACGTGAGAGGACGGTAGTACCTACCTGCGTGACTGATGTCTACCAGCCCACTACCTAGTACAATCCCATGAACAACAAAACTAGGAATTTACCAGGCAGATACCAGGTGCTCTCAGATTTACATACAAGTCATCCACTTGTAACTTCTAAAACAAAAGGTCTTTGAGCTACATTGAAACAAAAGCCTCTCCCGCACTCGAAACAAAATCACCAGAAAAAAAAATACTAACAGAAAAAGGAAGACATGAAAAATAATATCCTTTTAATATATCCATAAAATCCTGATGAGCCATAAGGTCCGTATTTCAACAATGATTAACTAAGAGTAACAAAGGCCGTTATAGCAACGTTCATTCAACAACGTTTCTGAAACTAACATTGCATAAAACAAACTCCATCCCCCCCCTAAAAAAGAAAAACAAACAATCATTTGGGATGGCAAATACACTTATATTTAATCTACATTCATATTTAATTTTCATTAGCGACGCTCAATGATCGAATAATTTTGGGAACACAACACGAAAACAAATACTTTGAAAATACACTGCATTTTTTGTCTCTCTTAATATCGGCGAGTTTAAAAAAAGTCCGGCGCTCTGGGTAAATCGTTTAATGGCCAGGTGAAGAGAAAACAGAAACGGAATAAATATCGCCTGGCCGAACAATATCGCCTCTGGATTGTGTACGATATTCACACTATAACCCCCCCACACCCCTCCCCACACCCACTAACCAACCAGCCTCAACCCCCCCCAACACGAAAGTGAACGATGTTCAGTCGACAAGAGCGAAAAATACTGGTTCACGCGTCCTCCCCCCCTTCCCCTCCTCTGCCCCCAACATTTCCGGTAGAGATAGTCAGTACCAACCGTCAGGAAGCCACGCTCCTAGCAATATTTCACAACATTTCGCCTCTTGTCTTTAAATAAAGGTCCGTCCCTCCCACCCCTTCTCTCTTCTCTCTCTCTCTCTCTCTCTCTCTCTCTCTCTCTCTCTCTCTCTCTCTCCCAGCTGTTGTCGATCTCATCTACATTTTTTTGTCTCAATAACAAAAAACCTCGTCAGCACAAAAATCAAACAGAAACCTCGTTAACGTAAGTGTAAAAAAAATCAATCAAAATAAATGAATAAATGCATACATAAATACGTATACATTGCAACATTTGCAATTTCATTATTAAAAAATATTGCTTTAATATTCATTTCATATTAATCTGCGATAATTATTATGATTTATATGATAAAATGATTGTATGACTGGGATGGTTTTAACGTTTTAATAGCGAATTATATGAACCGATAATTGAATAGTTGAAATATTAATTATTATGGCAATGGCGATGATGATGATTATCATGATATTATTATGATGATGTTGACGAATTATGTTGATAATAATTGCTAATATTTTAATATCAAAATTTCCACTACCTCATTCAACTACTGACAATATCCACCACCACATTTAACACAGCTGACAATTTCCACCACCATCCACAACTGCCTAACACAGTAATATTAACACATCACAGGAGACAAGTGATCAAGAATGCACAACACAATAAACCAAGCCATGCGGCTGGTTGCTTGCTTACTGAGGGGTTCAACGGGCACCTAAGTTCCTCCCGTCTTCCTGATGACATGTTCATTTTTCCACAACACAATTATCATCAAAGATTTGTTAAGTTATACCATGAATTAAGGAAAGATCCTGGAGTTCACCTTAAGAAACAGACAAGGCAAATGCGATAGGAACTATGGACAAGATAGATTAGTGGAAAAATGAACACGATATTAGAAGACTGGGGAACTTACGTTCCTCTTAAAGCCCATGTATCGACTACACTAGGGTGATTAAAACTGCACATAACATTCACCTACCACCACAAGAATACTTTAATCCCTAAAATAGGTACTAGGGCAAACTTCTGGCATATATACACTGAAATACACCTCTCGGTGCACATATCCTGTGAATGCTGGTGATCGTTAATACTGCGTATGGCCGCGTTTTTTTTTTTGAGCGGTTCCATGAGTGATTCGGTAAATGTTGCCATGTCAAATGGATTTGCAATGGAGACAACGTAGTATTTTCTGCCTGAGATCCATTCTTTTATAACCCCCTCTCCTCAAAAACCTAACCTAAACCAGAAGTTAAAAATAGTTTTTTTTTTTTTTTTTTTGGGGGGGGGGTACAAAAAAAAAAAGGCTTTGTTCCCCATAAGTCATGAATATAAATGTCTTGGGTGCAAACCTAATTAATAACTATTGAATTTACTTGATAAAAAGACGCGGCTATAATCTCAATATTGACCATTTTATAAGCATAGTGGTCAATAGTAGATAAGCACCGTGGTCACCGCTATATATACACACCAGTGTATACTAACACAGTGGTCACCACTATATATACACACTAGTGTATACTAACACAGTGGTCACCACTATATATACACACTAGTGTATACTAACACAGTGGTCACCACTAATATACCACTGGTGATATAGCAACAGTGGTCACCACTAATATACACACTGTGTATCTAACACAGTGGTCACCACTATATATACACACTAGTGTATACTAACACAGTGGTCACCACTACATATACACACTGGTGTATACTAACACAGTGGTCACCACTATATAAACACACTAGTGTATACTAACACAGTGGTCACCACTATAATATACACACTAGTTATACTAACACAGTGGTACCAAATATACACACTAGATACAAGTGGTCACACTAATATACACACTGGTGCATATTACACAGTGGTTCACCACTACATATACACACTAGTGTATACTAACACAGTGGTTCCACTATATATACACACTAGTGTAACTAAACACAGTGGTCACCACTATATAACACACTGGTGTATACTAACACAGTGGTCACCACTACATATAACTCACTGGTGTATACTAACAGTGGTCACCACTATATATACACACTGGTGTATACTAACACAGTGGTCACCACTACATATACTCACTGGTGTATACTAACAGTGGTCACCACTATATATACACACTGGTGTATACTAACACAGTGGTCACCACTACATATACTCACTGGTGTATACTAACAGTGGTCACCACTATATATACACACTGTTGTATACTAACACAGTGGTCACTATATATGCACACTGGTGTATACTACATAGTGGTTGCCACTATATATACACATTGGTGTACACTACAAACACAGTGGTTACCACTACATATACACATTAGTATATACTACTAACAGCGATCACAGTGATGTTAAGAAATAATTTTTTTCAGTCTCACGGTGGTAAATAAACGGATCAACTAGATTATGTGGTAGAGGCAAACTCAATACACAGTTTCAAGAGTAGGTATGACAGAGCCCATGAGGATAGGAACTAATAATGCCGGTGAATGTGGCTAAAGAGGCATGACCAGGAGCTGTGAATCGACCCCCGCGAAGACAAATCGGTAAATACATACACAAGGCGGGCAGGGCCAGAATGTTTCAGAGATGGGACACAGAAACAAGGGGATACAACTAGAAGTTCAAAACTCAGATGAGTCATAGGCATGTAAGGAAGTATTTCTTTAGATTTAAGAGTTGTCAGGAAGTGGAGCAATCTGGAAAGTGAGGTAGTGGAGGCAGGATCCATACACAGTTTCAAGAAGAGATACGATAAGGCTCTTGGAGCAGGGTGGCGACAAGCAAAGAAGATGGGCCAGGGGCTACGATTCGACCCCTGCAACCACAAATAGGTGAGTACACACACACACACACACACACACACACACACACACACACACACACAGTAATGTTCCTTTACAGCCACATTTATCTTCGCCACTTAACCACGAAGGACCTGGCATAAGTACAGAAACCAAAGAAGGCAGTTGTTTAAATCATTAATAAATCCTAGATGAGCCGCAATAGTTTTTATTTTGGATAAAAGGTTGAAACAAAACTGTTGTTTTTCTTGCTTTATCTTCTAGGGTCCATCATAGCCTAAACCTTATAGTCAAATTAGATAGCCACACAAAATTCCTTAGTTTCACCCCAGACATTAAATTCGGGTATATATACACATACCTACATCTCTACAATAAAGACAATGTTAGGGCCAGAGTTTGCATTGAGGTGAAGTTCAATAGCATCTCTTGTAAACTGAGCAAAGATATGATAATAGCTCCTGTAAAATAAGCAAAGAATAACTTCTCTTTAGCTTGTAAAATGAGCATAGGCATAAAAACTACTCTTAGCTTGTAAAATGAGCCAAGGCAGGACCATAGCTCTTGGCTTGTCAAATAAATGCAGAAAATGAGAGAGAGATAATGGAGAATATAAAACAACTACTGGAGTCAAGTTCAGATGATGGGTATATGTTGAACCATGAATTACTTCCCCGAGTGCCACACTCAACTCTCCACCCCCTCCACACTTATGCCTTCCCAAGCCCCCAACTTCATCCCCTCTCCCGCCCCCAAAATCATATACAAGCTGCCAATAACACCTCTCCCTCCTACCTTTAATTTTTTTCAACTAAAAAAATCCAATTCCTAGAGCTATGTATACAATATGACCTCCCAATTATAACATAAAATAAGAAATATAATACATCTTCCTATGCCACTTTCTGTAATATACATTTAGCAACTTACTAATACTTGGTACAAATTAAAGTTTTACCAATAACATTAACCTCTTCAAGATTTCTAATATTAACAAGAAGACAACTCACACATTAGGGTAAAAAAAAGCGACAGCTCACAAACCCTAAACGTCGAGACTTTTCCTTAAATATTTGTCGTTTCACTAATGTGCACTATTGTGTTATTATAATAACAAAGGGATAACTATCACTGTAAAGCTGAGATAATGTCCTGGTTGTTTTAATAATCCATATTTTCTCTATAATGACCATTTATATAATACCGTATGACAGGTTTATTTTTTAACATTAAATGGAAATGACTGACACCACCTTGCACAGCTACATGAACACATGCGGAGATGAACTCTTGGCAAAATGCTTGGGAGCCTACTCCCCACACTCTGAGATCTGATGCAGTTTTGTCGCCGACAGGGAAGGACGTGAGCGAATGCTGCTTCTCCATTAACCTAGCCCCACATGCAGACACCTTATACAGTAATTTTTGGGGCTCAGAATTTCTTTGTCTTGTGTCGACAGACTATGGAGACTGTGTAGGCTTAATCGCTTGAACTATGTTGTCGAACACAGCCTTTAAGAGGAAGGGTCACTACTTTGAATTTTACTGCTACACATTCATGAAGACATACCTTACAATAAGTCACTATGAACTTAGTTTATGCATCTTGTCATGTTTAAATTTAGTCCATGAGAGCTGTCAGCATGTCCTGAGGTTGTCTGGTATGGACTCAAGTTTCAAGAAGATATTTGTTTTTGCATACCAAGTACTAAGTGAACTTTGCATTTGCTAAGCTTTGTAGGCTCAGCCTATGCTAGGATTGTACAGAAAAGACACGTACAGTTCAGGACGTTTATTGTAGAAAACGTTTCGCCAGGAGTGATTTCTTCACCAAACAATTTTTTCAGTTATGCTAAGCTTGAATGGATCATTTTTTTTTTCGATTGCCTTGTTGGTGTCTACGAACTATAGTTGGTGGACTTGGCGTCTTCGACCACAATACAAGATGGTACCTGAACACCACTTAGGGGATTGCGTGAAAGTGAGCTGTTCATCTTGATACGGGTGTGAGTCTTAAGAATTTTCTGTGATGCAGCTTTCACATGTACAGTCCAGCGCTGAACTTAAATTAGTTATCATTTGTGAGTTGATTAACATACATCTGGCATACAGGACAGACTTGTGTCCCATAGCTCGGTTGCTAGTGCACTCAGCTCACACACTGAGGTCCGTGGTTCGATCCCCGGTATGGGTGGAAACATTAGGGCGTGTTTCCTTAGGACACCTGCTGTCCCTGTTCACCTAGCAGTAAATAAGTACCTGGGTGTTAGCCGACTGGTGTGGGTCGCATCCTGGGGACAAAATTAATCTAATTTGCCCGAAATGCTCTGCATAACAAGGTACTTTCCATATAGTACGTCAATGATGTCAGCTAGGACTGTATACATTGTACAGGTACTCGAAGAAATAGATTATTATTGCTATTATTATTATCTGGTATTACTTCAATTAAGTTCTATTCTGTGACTATTATTCCTCGCGCAGACTGTAAATATAATTTACAAGACATCTTAATACGGTAAAAATTGAGTTATTTTACGCTTCATGCTTTATCAAATCACTCGACTGGCGAACAGGATTAAGATTTTTCGGTTTAAAACTGCGAGATGGTTTGCTTACCACGAGCTTTGTTTTGTAAGAAGAAGCAAGGACGTCTCACCGACGAACCTTAAACGTAGAGACAAGGAAGAAACGAAAGCCCATAAACCTGAAACGACGAAACAAGGAAGAAACGACAGCCCACAAACCCTAAACGATTAAACAAGGAAGAAACGACAGCCCACAAACTCTAAACGACGGAACAAGAAATGACAGCCCACAAACCTTAAACGTCGAAAAAAGAAAGGAACGATAGCCCACAAACCTTAAACGTCTTGACAAGGAACGACAGCTCACAAACTCCGAACGTTGTGTTGACAAGCAAGAAGCGACAGCCCATAAACCTTAAGTTAAAGCTAAGGCGATAACTTAGCTGAATGTTAACTCGACGTTGCACAGCCGACCGAGGGACCGAGAGGGAGGTACCGAGAGGGAAGAACCAAGAGGGAAGAACCGAGAGGGAAGAACCGAGAGGGAAGACCCGAGAGGGAGGGACCGAGAGGGAGGGACCGAAAGGGAGGGACCGAAAGGGAGGGACCGAGGGGGAGGAACGGAGGGGGAGGAACCGAGAGGGAGGGACCGAGAGGAACCGAGAGAGAAAAACTGGGAAGGAGGAATAAATAACGAAGAGGGGGGATACCCAGCGCGGAAAAGGGTATTGTAAAAAAAAAAAAAAGAAGTGGTTGTAAGAAGAAGAAGAGAAGAAAGGGGTTGCAAAAAGTGGAGAGGGGTAGAGAGGGACTGTGAGAGCAAAGGAGAGGGTACTGTAAGAATGGGAGAAGAAGTGAATATTTTAAGAGGGAGAGGAGAGAGGGTGGTAAGAAGCGAGGAGGAGAGAAGGTGGTGAAGTAAGAAGGAGAGAAGGTTGTAAGGAGAGGAGAGAGGGTTGTAAGAAAACAGAGGAAAAGAGAAGGATGTAAGTAGAGGGGAAGACAGTGATGAAGAGAAGGGGAGATACCACATATTTTTTTTTCAGTCCGAGTGTCCACAGTACACACAAGTATCTATAATGCATCTGCGTGTTGCAGGCAATATACACCAGCGTGTATAAAAAAAAAACACGTGTATGTGTACACACCAGTGTGTGCATACACACTATGCACCTGCGTGTGTACAAACACATTATACACCTGCGTGTGTATGTGTACACACACATTACACACCTGCGTGTGTGTACACACATTACACAGCTGCGTGTGTCGAACTCGCTGGAGAAGCAGCTGACTGAGCTGGCTTAAACCCACACTGGATGACTGGAATTCTTGAAACTGAGCACACAGCATGAAAGAGCAAGTTGGATGACTTGAGACAGGCTGGATGACTGAGGCAGGCTGGATGATGAACTGGCGGTCTCTCCCACAGACTGGCTTAACTGGCTGGCTTAATTGCAAAACCCGGATCAACTCCTCAAAGGTTAACAATTCAATTAAGGCACAACCACGAAACTTGCTGCCGTTGGTGGGTAGAGGTGGGTAGGCAGGCTTTGTTACTGGCTTGGGGAAATAGCGGGACAGACGCTACCCCTCTGACCTGTGGGCACCCCACAAAAATTCTTCTGACAGAGTAAATATCAAATTCACGCGACCACCGCTGGCACTAATTTGTTGTGTGAGGTTCGAATGCTGGAATTGGGTAAAATCACACACTTCGGTCGGCTGTTAACGTAAAATTATGAGTACTAAAGGAGGAACGCCAAGCCTGATTCATCGTCTCTGATACCCTGCTCTGAACTACCATATCGTGCCCAGAGGGCGGCGGCACTCAAACTATGCTATGGTCAGCAGAATGTCTCAATAACGGTCAGTGATCATGTAAGATGGTGAATCAGTAACGGTTGGTATGAGTCACTACTACTGACGATACTGGTAACCGATTCTACTGAGGTGTGTGTGTACACACATTACATACCTGCGTGTATATACACTACACACCTGCATGTGTATACACTACACACCTGCATGTGTACAGGTGTTTGGGGTGTCTACTCCCCAACTGTTGGAAGCAACAGACAAGTAAACCATCACAAGAACGATCACTCGCCACCACTGACAGATATTTTTTTACACAAATGAACTTACGATGTAAGAATTATCTTACTTCAGTTCATTTCAACGCCCAGTCCTAAGGTATACTACCCACTCCCCAGGATGCCACCCAAAAGAGTCGACTGTCACCCAGGTACCCACTTACTGCTAGGTGAACAGAGGCAAAAGGTGTTAGGAAACATGCCCAACGCTTCCACTCATTCCCGGGATCCAACAGCGGACACTCAATAAGCCAAGTATGCTGCCGACCGAGCCACGGGACCTGAAATCACTACACAGAGCAAAACGTTGTCCCAATAAAAGCTCGATCTGTAGTGTATTTTTTTCATTATTGTCACGAGCACGCTATTTTGAATCATTACGAAGAATGTGCCGTCCAATACACTCCGCAAGACGCTCCTGCATCACCACTCTGCAAGACGCTCCTGCATCACCACTCTGCAGGACGCTCCTGCATCACCACTCTGCAAGACGCTCCTGCATCACCACTCTGCAAGACGCTCCTGCATCACCACTCTGCAAGACGCTCCTGCATCACCACTCTGCAAGACGCTCCTGCATCACCACTCCGCAAGACGCTCCTGCATCACCACTCCGCAAGACGCTCCTGCATCACCACTCTGCAAGACGCTCCTGCATCACCACTCTGCAGATTACTCTCACACACCACAATAAACCCAACCCAATATGTTAAGTAAAAGAACAAGAGTGCAACTAATACTACACTTTATCGTGACAACGTTCAGCTCAACGGGAGCTTTCTCAATCCTAATTACCGGCTTGACAAAGCTCCTGGAGAGCGAAACGTTGCGACAATAAAATGTCACATTAGTTGCACTTGTGTCCTTTTACCTAACATATTGTCGATAATTCTACCAACATTATTACAAATCCAACCCCCCCCTCCCTATCTTCTTAACAAACATCACACATAGCAATAAACCCAACCCATTTTCTTTACAAACATCACACAAAAATAAACCCAACCCTTTTTCTTTACAACCATCACACACAACAATAAACCCATCTTCTTTGCAAACACTAGACAGTTTTCAAACGAGGAGGGATGGAATTAAACAGGATTGCTAAGACAAAGTAAAAAAAATCATCTCAATTATCAACGTTCAAAATTGTACGCACTATATAAACAACAAGATGCTTTAGTAAACAAAAACGTAAAGCAATCAAATTAGGTATACGTTACAGAGGGAGAGTACAGCGCGGCGCAAGTGGGGAGGTGTAGAGGGTTGGTAGTCAGGAGAACCAGCCACTAGTTTTCCTCCGGTCTTCGTGTAGTCTCGGAGCGCCAGAAACGTGATCCCTCGTTGGATACTTTGCTATGTCGAGTCATCACCTCGAGCAAATACTCTGAAAACTGAACCTTATGACAGACGAGGCGGTAACAGTAGGGAGAGGGTTGAATCTCCCTCCCCTCCTTTCCTACCCCTTCAACCCCAACCCGAAGCCTCTTTTCATAGTCACATGTTGATAGAGAACGAAGAAATCGATATCCATCCCAAAAGTTTTCCAGGTTTTCCAATGATAAGAGGACCGTGTCAATAAACTCAATACATAAAGCCGGCCCCCGTACAAAACTTGACAGATATTTATGTTAGCGTTTCGGGAAAGATTTAGCATCACAGCCTCGCAGAAGATATATCTAGGCAGGAAGAACACTTAATAAGCGCTGGTGCCCATAATCTTTTAGCAATGTTACCCCGTATGTCGTCAAAAATAATTTTCCGATACATTTTTTCAATTTATGTACCACTAGAGAGATTTAGGAATAAATTTAGTTGGCTACTGGCAGCAGCAGCAACAACAACAACAACATCATACATAGGTTATCTAGTGGTGGGTTTGCAACTGCACAATCACCCGTTTGCTTACCAGTGCCACTTACATTATATATTTTTGTACTTTCGCGATCAATATGGTGAGGTTCTCATGTTATACATTCGCTGTACGTAAGTATTATATATATATATATATATATATATATATATATATATATATATATATATATATATATATATATAATATATATAAACCAGTTTTATGGGGCAGTTAATTACTCAAATTTTACCAGTAATATCAGTCCATGCACCGTGTTTGTAATCTTATTGCCAATTTATTGAAGGGGGGAAGGGGCGT
Source organism: Cherax quadricarinatus (assembly GCF_026875155.1). Classification (NCBI taxonomy): domain Eukaryota; kingdom Metazoa; phylum Arthropoda; class Malacostraca; order Decapoda; family Parastacidae; genus Cherax; species Cherax quadricarinatus. The sequence continues at coordinate 31,270,700 of NC_069420.1, forward strand.
TTTGCTCTTAGGTTAGGTTAAGTTAGGTAAGGTAAGTTGAGGTAAGGTAAGGTTTGGTTTACCTACCTGGAGTCTACATGGAGGGTATTCATGGGGTCAACGCCCCCGCGGCCCGGTCCGTGACTAGGCAAGTTGAGGTAAGGTAAGGTAAGGTAAGGTAAGGTAAGGTAAGGTAAGGTAAGGTAAGGTAAGGTAAGGTAAGGTAAGGTAAGGTAAGGTTAGGTTAGGTTAGGTTAGGTTAGGTTAAGTAAGGTAAGGTTAGGTTAAGTAAGGTAAGGTAAGGTAAGGTAAGGTTAAGGTAGGTAAGGTAACATAAGGTAAAATAAAGTAAGGTAAGGTTAAGGTAGGTAAGGTAACATAAGGTAAAATAAGGTAAGGTAAGGTAAGGTTAGGTTAGGTTAGGTTAGGTTAGGTTAGGTTAGGTTAGGTTAGGTTAGGTTAGGTTAGGTTAGGTTAGGGTAGGCGTGGGTAGCTTGGGTTAGGTTAGGTTTGCTAATAAATGGCTTAGAAAATCGACAAGTTAATAAATTAAACTTTTCTGCAACATTTAAGTATCTTCATTACGGAAACGTTTCGCCAGCCAGTGGTTTCTTCAGTCCAATGCTGAGAAAGGTGAAAGACTGAGAGACTGATAACCTCAAACTCGTCTTCCAACCTTCTCTGCATTAGACTGAAGAAGCCACTGGGAAGCGAAACGTTTCCAAAACAAAAATACCAAAATGTTGAACCTGTGTCTCATTTAGGTAAGGTTGATCAGGAAACAGGCCAAGTGTTTCCTGAACTGAGTCTTCCTCACATGATACGCAGCTTCGCCCTCGTATACTCGTGTTTATATAGTGACCAGTCCAGTACAAACTACATACACGTTGTGCACTCGACGCACATACTAAACAGACACTGATTTTTTTTATCAGGTTTTTAATATTTGTTACTGTCGGTAAAGTAAGATTTGTTTAAATAATGTATATTACCCGTGACCTACCTGTGAAAGGTCTCGAGGGTTCTCTTACTCCTCACAACCTCACCTGAGGCCAGGCTCCCTTATTTACGTATAATTATCCAACAATAAGGAAAACAAAACAGATGACTTCCGTCTGGCAGAAAGGGGAATATTGCAGTACCACGAATGTGCATTATGTCACGAACGGTAAGAAAGGAGGAGGATAGGCTCTCTAAATGCCACAAACAGTATTAACAGCTGCGACAATTACTAAGTACTTTGACCGTGTAGGTCACTAAGTGCTCACAGTCAGTGTGTCTTCAAAAACACTCCATGATTTCAAACAGGTATAAAAACACTCCATGATTTCAAACAGGTATAAACATGTAACTTTATTGTAATAATCTTTCACAGTTGGTAGCTTCAGATGCAGGATTTCATTCAGTTTCATGTGGTATAGGGTAGCATTAAAGGCACTTTATGTATGTCCCTCTGGTTGCTCGGCAAACATCGATGTGATAGTCCAGTTCGGTCCAGACGCTCTGCAGCATATCTGGTGTTATCATGAGAACTGCTTCAGTGATCGAAATTTTCAGCTCCTCCAGGGCTGCAGGTAGTGATGGTACGTAAACTGGCTCTTCACGTACCCTCAAAAAAAGAAGTCACAAACAGTTAGGTCCGGTGACCTTTGCAAGTGGCCTGCGAGGTTTGAAGGGAGCTTTTAGAGTCGAGCTGTAATCCAACATAAAGAGGATAGTTGACGTGAGTATCATTATTGCCTTGGCATCCCTTGTTTGGAATGTTCTACTTACCTATCATATTTCTAACGACACTGTTGTAAGCCTTCAAGGTGAGATCTTAGTCTTATGCTCTACTGTGTGATTTTAAATTATGAACTCCGTTCCAGTCTTGATTTCCTAAATATTTCCATAACGGAGTAAGTGAAACTTGTCCTCATTGAATATCAGATTGAGGTGGCCCACTACAAGACTTTGATTACATCAATCTGGAGTTTTTCTTTGTCTTTAACTTATGCCATTTTAATACAGATTCTAATGTCGTTTGCAAAGGATGCATTTATGTCGGATATGAGAATAAGAAAGAGAATAGGGGCAAGTACTGCGCATTGGGGAACAAGAGCTGTTCACTATGGCAGCCTCAGATTTCACTCTGTTCACTATTACACTTTCGGTTCTGTTCATTATTTCAATTATTCCTTCTGATCACACTTATTCCTTCAATTATTTCCATGATCGCACTTACCAAAGGCTGTGGCAAAGTCTGTGTATACTACTTTTCCATTTCATTTGTCTTCCAGTACATACAAGATCTGGTGTTGGCGGAGAATTTACCAGTCTGATTCATCAACCGAATTCATGCAATGATCACCAGCTGGGCTGTGTTGCTAGCATCAACAGTTTAACTAAACATGCCATCAATCAGAAGAATTAGTCCGGGATGGAGTTAATATCCCCCTGAACCTTCAATAGGCAATTAATAAACAACTGCCAGACTTTCAGAAACAGTGTAAGTGATCACTGATCAATATTATGATGCGATTCAGTAGCAGACCATGCCTCCTGGTTTATCCCTTGATCGATCAGACTGTTGGTGTTAGCAGCACGCAATCCAATACATGCACCGCAGCTGACTTGAGGAACTTAAGAAGATCCCTCTTAAAGACAACTAGGGATCTATCAGTAATTCCTTTTATGTCTATGGCAGGGAGTTGAAAAACTCATCGACCCATTGCAGTAATAGTTATCATTTAGTGTGCTTGTTCACCTTTACCTAATTTACTTCTTCACAACATTCAACACACAGTATTCAACATTAACATTCAACAAACACAATATTCAACATTAACATTCAACAAACACAATATTCAACATACACAGCATTCAACATTAACAACATTCAACAAACACCTGCTTCTCAAACCTAACACAAACAGAGCACACAAGTTGTAATTGAGATTTCAACAAACAACTGTTTCGTGAAACCTAACTGATGCTACGATTCACAGTCATCCACAGGCTGATTGAAAGTGTGATTAACATGATGATTCGGAGCGTGATTCACAGGGGGTGATTCTTAAGCTGATTCAGTCCGATCCACGTAGTGAATCAAAGCCTGACTCACAGCGCTGAAGATATGATTTGATTCGCAAAGTTGATTTGAAAACAAGTTTTGTCACTAAGATTTCCATTAGGGAATTATTATGCAGCTTTTTAATTAACCTAGAAGGAATTATGAAGCTTACAATTAACCTAGATTATTTTTATAATAACAAAGAAGCGCTAAATTTACAACAATTATAGAGCTTACAATTAACTTGAAGACTTGCACTTATTCCTGAAATATTTCTGATTATGGCTGATAACAGAAGAGTCTTGGGTCACGGGTGTTATTATCATGACGCCCATGCTGTTCACTGGATCTATTTTACACTTCCTCCCCCATATCTCTCATTTCATTAGGTTGTTATGGTCGTGTGTTAGTGACTAAGTCCTCAAGTATATTCCATGTATATTTTATCATTCATCTCTCTCTCTTCTTCACTCCACAGAGTGCATTCCCAGTACCTCGAGGCGTTCTCAATGATGTATTTTATTGGCTCTATATAAATAAGAAGAGATTTCTGAATTTGGTCCAGTGTGACATCTCTCCTGCCTCGAACAGACCCGTAAACTACGAACAATATTGTATTGTATATGTATCGTATTGTATATTTATGATATACATACACGTACTCCATACCTGAGGGACTCATTACTTCATGTCTTGTATATAGTTCTCCTATCTTCCAATTACGTCCTTGAATACGTACTGATAAAGCCACCGGATTCCGAAACGTTTACATCAAAAAATGAAGCCACTGTGTGGCGAAACGTTTCCTCAATAAAGATACCCAAGAGTTGCACATGTGTCTAATTTATCAACATGTCGGTTCTCTGAACCATTCATCTACAAACATCAAAAAATACACAGATGTTACTCATGTGTCTAATTCTACGAACAGTATTATTAACGAGACAGCGCAAGAAATGTCAACAGTGTCACCACTGGAATTATTTCTCTTGGTGATAAAGTTATATGTGTAACATTTAGGCATCTTTATTTATAAAAGTTTTTGCCTAGCTACCCAGAAGGCCTCATCATAATACTGCCGGCCATAATTTACGGCCAATCATATTACTTAAAACAATAATTTACAACCAATCATATTCAGGCAATAACTCACAGCCAATCATATTACTTCCCGCCATAATTCACTATCAGGCATATTTCCACTATTATTCATAATCAATTTCCTTTCCACGAATCGCGATAACTCGGGTAATTCACAATTAACAGCAATCCTGAACATAATGATTAAAAAACCAATACTCTAAGCAGTTAATAACATCCTACCATGATTCCATTAATTACAAGCTATTACAATAAACGAATCCTGTGTCTTCCCGCCATTATGACCAGCCAATCCTGTGCCTTCCCGCCATAGTTCACAGATAATCACAACACTCCCCTCCATTATGCTTAACCAGTCTATGACTAGCGAAATCGTAATGACATCACTTTAAACTCTGAACTCACGTTGGATCCAATGACACACATGGCCTGTTAATGTAAGGATCAAATGCTATGACCCAGGATCTAGCTCTTGGTTCCTGGATAAGCCCCCATTATATTAATTTTCAACCTGAGTTATTGAAACACGGTTTTCCAAAGTAAAAATAACCGTTTCCCAGAACCATAATGATAAATCACGGTGCAATCACACACACAAACCTGCTCTCTCGTTCTCTTTAGTCTACTCTTTAAGTTAAATTTAAATAATTCATTCTCAATAATAACCCACATGGGGAGAGATCTGTAAATTTCGACCCCCTTCTGGGATCCTCTTCAGCAGATACTTAAGTGAAAGGAGACCATGAATACATATAGAAGGTTGCATCTCTCCCCGTACATTGGAGTGGCGCGCAGGGGGACATGTCAAGTAGTGGGCGAGAACACAGGACCTGTGGTGAAGCTAAAAATAATTCATGTTATACACTAAACCCATGCGAGTCATTAAGCACAAAACGTGGAGGTTTGATCCTCCGTCTGCTGAGTAACGGAGAGACGTGCGCTTCCTATTTTGTGTATAGATCTAATGGTTATAATCATAACCATAATTTTTAAAGGGGTGGACTGGTAAGCCAGTGGAAGGCCTCGGTCTGATGACCAAAAGCTCCAGCTGTGGGTCACCATATGACTAAGGCCCACATCAGGAAACACTTGTCCCGTGTCCTGACAAACCTTACCTAATTTAACCTACAACGTCATCTCTACGCCTGACAATATAGCCGGGTACATACACTAGTGTTTCCCTTGTCGGCGTTCAATGCTGAGAACCTAAAGCGTTAACGCGTAATTATTATTTTAAAGTGCTAGTTGATACTAGTATCAACTAATTAAGACACCTAACAATTGTTTTATAAAGTGCTAGTATCAACTCATTTAGACACTTAGCAAGACATAATTTAGAAGGTCTGAAGAAGCACTGAGGAGTTTCTGTCTCACTCAGCGGGATCTTGCTGAGTCGAGAATCATTGCTGGTCTGACGTACATGAATATTCAGTGATTGTTGTAATGTACAGGAAGATGCCAAAACCGGTATTAATGTGATTAAAGTACCAACGCTGGAGTCTGTTTATACCACCTTCCTTCATGGTGGAGTCTGTTTATACCACCTTCCTTCATGGTGGAGTCTGTTTACACCACTTTCCTTCATGATGGAGTCTGTTTCCATCACGGTGGTGTGTCTATGACGGTGGGGTGGGGTGGGTGGTGTGTGTGTGTGTGTGTGTGTGTGTGTGTGTGTGTGTGTGTGTGTGTGTGTGTGTGTGTGTGTGTGTGTGTGTAAGAAAAAAAAGTACAACACCCTGACTGGAACAATACACAAATAACCCGCACATAGAAGAGAGGAGCCTACGACGGCGTTTCGGTCCGACTTGGATCATTTACAAAGTTCTCTTGCTGACAGACTCAGAGAGCACAAAAGTAGTGTTAGGCTTGCCGACACTAACAATGCTCTTTTCTGTCATGTCGGGGATCACAGTCTTCATATTGACTGGTCTTCTGCTAAAACTGTCTACCCTACTTCCAACTTTAACAGTCGCCTTTCCTTGTATGAATCTTAGTCCTGGGTTTGTCTCTGTAGATCCCTTCCTTTCCCATTACATTGTAAAATGCTCCAAACTTCAGAACACCCGTGACTTAACCTGATTATTTTTTCCCCTTCTCCCTCTTCCCCTTTCCTTTTTCTCCTGTGATTTTCTTTCTTCTGCCTTGGGTATTTATCCTTTATCATTTCCCCCCCTTTGTGTTCTTGCTCCTTCCCTCTGTGAGCCCTAAACTCCTTTGCAGTGCTCCTCTTTCTTAGTATTTGACTGACTCTACTACTACTACTACTACTACTACCATCACCTCTACGACTACCTTTCCTCCTCCTTTCCTACTCTCTCTCTTGTCCCGTCCCTATTTGCTGGCCTATATATACTCCCTCATCTGCTTTTCGTTAGTGTGGCTTTGTAAATGGTCCAAGTCGGACCGAAACGTCGTCGTAAGCTCCTCTGTTCTATGTGCAGGTTATTTGTGTATGTGTGTATGTATATGATCTCAAGCAGTTATGGTTGCAGGGGTCGAGTTACAGCTCCTGTGTGTATGTGCACGTGTGTGACGGTGTGTGTATGTGCATGTGTGACGGTATTTTGCCCCTTCCCAATCTCTACAACCTTGTATATCCTGAGTTTGAATTAAGTAGCCTCTCGTCTGATCAATTTTCTACTATGTCTAGGTTCACTTGTATCTTACCCTTGTCCTCATCGCTTTTTTTCTCTTTATTAATTTGACATCTGCAACCAGAGCTACATATGACTATCCGGAATGTCATTCACACATACCAAAAACAGAACTGGTTCTAAAATTAATCTTTGCAGATACACTTTCCCAGTCTGACATCTCTTCTCGGACAATCACCTCTTTCCACAAAAATGTGCTCTTTGATCACTGTGGCTCATTTTCTGTTTTTTCTTGCCTCATCCTTAAGTTGTTTCCCATTATCTTATGAGGCAGAGCATCGACTGCCTTCTAGCAGTCCAAGAGTAAGCAATCCAACTCGTCTTCTCTCCTTCCTGTCTTCTGTATGTCTCAGAACTGCATCTGAGGTTGGTAACGCAAGATTCGCAATCACTAAGCCAGTGCTGGTCACTGTTTATCAAGCCACTTCTCTGCAAGAGCTCCACCACTCTCCTTATGATTATCCTCTCTATCACCTTACACTTATACTTGGCAGTGACACTGGACTACAGTTTAACATTCCTGTCTGTCTCCTATCTTATATTTGGTGTGTGGACTGCGTTTGAAAGTCAGGAGAGATCGAGAGGCAGGGGTGAAGTATTGTGAGAGAGAGAATGTGAGAGGAGAGAGAGAGGAGGGAGGGAGGAGAGAGGAGAGGAGAGAGAGAGAGAGAGAGAGAGAGAGAGAGAGAGAGAGAGAGAGAGAGAGAGAGAGAGAGAGAGAGAGAGAGAGAGGAGGAGAGGAGAGAGAGAGAGAGAGAGAGAGAGAGAAGAGAGAGTGAGTCAGACAAACCAAAACCAGGTAGGCCAAAGTTGTCATCAGCCTTGCTGATACGTACAAGGTCGGTCAGTGTTCCAGTTCCCCTCGCCTGACACACGAGACGGGCATCCATGAACACCACTGCATCTGCGATCATTCGTTCTTCACCTGGGTCATACTGGCACGAGGGTAAACACGACGACACCTACGCAATCTGATACATGGTAAGTCTCACACTTTTCACCAGCTGTTTAACCCAAACATTTCACGCTTAATAAAGCCCTTACCTAGGACTGGTTTCCAGAGTATTCATACTCTGGCACTCCGCAATGGGCCAGTCTTTTCTGTCGCTTGCCTGGTCAACCAGGCTATTGCTGTTGGCTTCTAGGCCCGCTGGTATCAGTTCCATCACAGCTGGCGATCCACGATTGATAATGTGCTGTCTAGGTTTCCCTCGTTAACTTTTAAACTGTTCCAGCTTAGTGTTTCTGTATTTGTTGTTCCATGATGCGGCCCGATGTTGATAGAGTGCTCTTTATAGCAAATGTCATATTTTCACTTCAGTTATATTAACTAAAGATTACTTTCGTACTGAATCGCTTTTTAGGGCCAATTTAAAAAAAAAATATTTTTTTATCAATTGACTTAAAAATAACAGAACTTTTTTTTAGAGCGATGTAGAAAACTTATAATGCAATACAAAAACTATGAATGAGAACACGCGTTTACTCTCCCTCTCATTATGAGCGAAACATTCTTAAATAATTCCTTTCCCTGTGTAAAATATCTCGAGTTACCTGGCTCAGCGAAGTAAAAAATAAACTCTTCTGACCAAGTTCTTATAGCCACGGGGAAGCGCTAAGCAGGTTCGATCCGTGAAGGGGTAAGATACGTCCAATTCCTTAGATCAAGAGCCCTTCACCAGCAATAATGTACAACCCCTCATGAAGGTAAAGATAGACAATAGAATAGCAGCAAACTGGGGATGGATGGATGTGTACTCACCTAATTGTACTCACCTAATTGTGGTTGCAGGGGTCGAGACTCAGCTCCTGGCCCCGCCTCTTCACCGACCGCTACTAGGTCCTCTCTCCCCCTGCTCCATAAGCTTTATCACACCTCGTCTTAAAACTATGTATAGTTCCTGCCTCCACTACATCGCTTGCCAGACTATTCCACTTCCTAAACTACTCTATGACTGAAGAAATACTTTCTAAGTATGTGTGTGTGTGTACTCACCTAATTGTGGTTGCAGGGGTCGATTAATAGCTCCTGGCCCCGCTTCTTCACTGGTCGCTACTAGGTCACTCTCCCTGAACCGTGAGCTTTATCATACCTCTGCTTAAAGCTATGAATGGATCCTGCCTCCACTACATCGCTTCCCAAACTATTCCACTTCCTGACTACTCTGACTGAAGAAATACTTCCTAACATTCCTGTGATTCCTCTGTGTCTTCAACTTCCAACTGTGAACCTTTGTTGCTGTGTCCCATCTCTGGAACATCCTGTCTTTGTCCACCTTGTCAGTTCCTCTCAGTATTTTATGTTATGTCCCCCCTATCTCTCCTGTCCTCCAATGTCTTCGGGTCGATTTCCCTTAATTAACCTCACCTTGTAGGACAGACCCCTTAGCTCTGGGACTAGTCTTGTTGCAAACCTTTACACTTTCTAGTGTGTGGTGTGTGTGTGTGTGTGTGTGTGTGTGTGTGTGTGTGTGTGTGTGTGTATGTGTGTGTGTGTGTGTGTGTGTGCGCGCGCGCGCGCTCAATTGTACTCACCTAATTGTGGTTGCAAGGGTCGAGACTCAGCTCCTGGCCCCGCCTCTTCCCTGATCGCTACTAGGTCCTCTCTCTCTCTGCTTCCTGAGCTTTGTCATACCTCGTCTTAAAGCTATATATGGTTCCTGCCTCCACTACGTCACTTGCTAGGCTATTCCACTTCCTGACGACTCTATGACTGAAGAAATACTTCCTAACATCCCTGTGACTCGTCTGAGTCTTCAGCTTCCAACTGTGACCCCTTGTTTCTGTGTCCCCTCTCTGGAACATCCTGTCTCTGTCCACCTTATCTATTCCCCGCAGTATCTTGTATGTCCTTATTATGTCTCCCCTGACCCTTGTCCTCCAGTGTCGTCAGTCCGACTTCTCTCAACCTTTCATCGTAGGACATTCCCCTTAGCTCTGGAACTAGCTTTGTTGCAAATCTTTGTACTTTCTCTAACTTCTTGACGTGCTTGACCAGGTGTGGGTTCCAAACTGGTGCTGCATACTCCAGTATGGGCCTAACGTACAGTGTACAGTGTCTTGAACGATTCCTTATTAAGGTATCGGAACGCTATTCTCAGGTTTGCCAGGCGCCCATATGCTGCAGCAGTTATCTGGTTGTGTGCCTCCGGAGATGTGCTCGATGTTATGGTCACCCCAAGATCTTTCTCCTTGAGTGAGGTTTGTAGTCTTTGTCCACCTAGCCTATATTCTGTCCGCGGTCTTTTTTTACCCTTCCCCAATCTTCATAACTTTGCACTTGGCAGGACTGAATTCGAGAAAGCAGTTTCTGGATCACGTATCCAGTCTGTCCAGGTCTCTTTGTAGTCCTGCCTCATCCTCATCCGATTTAATTCTTCTCGTCAACTTCACATCATCTGCGAATAGGGACACTTCAGAGTCTTTCCTTTCCATCATGCCATTCACATATATCAAAAATAGCACTGGTCCTAGAACCGACCCCTGTGGGACCCTGCTCGTCACAGGCGCCCACTGTGATACCTCTTCACGTACCATGACTCGTTGTTAGCTCCCTGTCAGGTATTCTCTGAACCATTGCAGTGCCCTCCCTGTTATATGCGCCTGATCCTCTGCACTAATCTCTTGTGAGGAAGTGTGTCGAAGGCCTTCTTGCAGTCCAGGAAAATGCAATCCACCCACCCCTCTCTCTCGTGTCTTACTTCTGTTACCTTGTCATAAAACACCAGAAGGTTAGCGACACAGGATTTGCCTTCAATGAATCCATGCTGGTTGTCATTTATAATCTTGTTCCGTTCCGGGTGCTCCACACACTCTCCTCCTGATAATCTTCTCCATGACTTTGCATACTATACACGTCAGAGATACTGGTCTGTAGTTTAGTGCCTCGTTTCCGTCTCCTTTCTTAAAAATGTGGACTACATTTGCCGTCTTCCATATCTCAGGTAGTTGCCCAGTTTCAAGGGATGTATTGAAGATTGTGGTTAGGGGCACACACAGCATCTCTGCTCCTTCTCTAAGGACCCACGGGGAGGTGTCCGGCCCCATCGCCTTTTGAGGTATCAAGGTCACTTAGCAGCTTCTGCACCTCCTCCTCCGTTGTTCGTATTTCATCCAACACTTGTTGGTATATTCCCTGTTGATGTTCCCCTCTGTGCTGTCTTCCCAGAGCCCTTCCTGTCTCTACTGTAAAAACTTCCTTAAATCTCCTGTTTAGCTCCTCACATACCTCCTGATCGTTTCTTGTTAGTTCCCCACCTTCTGTCCTCAGTCTGATCACCTGGTCTTTGACTGTTGTCTTCCTCCTGATGTGGCTATACAGCAGTTTTGGGTCAGTCTTGACTTTCGATGCTATGTTATTTTGATACTGTCGCTGGGCCTCCCTCCTTACCTGTGCATACTCGTTCCTGGCTCTGCGACTAATCTCCCTATTTTCATGTGTTCTATGCCTTCTGTACTGTTTCCATTCTCTATTGCACTTAGTTTTTGCCTCCTCACACAGTCGGGTAAACCAAGGGCTCGTTCTGGTCTTCCCAGTGTTTCTGTTGCCCTTGGGAACAAACCTTTCCACTGCCTCCTTACATTTTGTTGTTACGTATTCCATCATTTCGTTTACTGACTTTCCTACCAGTTCTCTGTCCCACTGAACCTCCTGCAGGAAGTTCCTCAAACCTATGTAGTCCCCTCTTTTATAGTCTGGCTCTTCCCATTCAACTCTTGTTACCCTCTCCACTTGTAACTATGTATTCAAAGTACAGAACCACGTGGTCACTAGCTCTTAGGGGACTCTTATATGTGATGTCTTCAATGTCTGAACTGCTCAGGGTGAACACAAGGTCCAGTCTTGCTGGTTCGTCCACCCCTCTCCTGGTAGTGTCCTTAATATGTTGGTGCATGAGGTTTTCCAGTACCACATCCATCGTCTTGGCTCTCCATGTTTCGGGACCCCCGTGTGGCTCCAGGTTTTCCTAGCCAATCTCCCTGTAGTTGAAATCGCCCATAACCAGCAACTTTGCTCTGCTCGAGTGAGCTCTTCTTGCAAACTCAGCAAGTGTGTCCACCATTCCCCTGTTGCTCTCTTCATATTCCTCTCTTGGTCTCCTGCAGTTCTGTGCGGATTATACATCACTGCATGGGCCGCGGATCGACACCATGCCTAACCCTTCTAGGGTAGGGTAGGTGCCTGACCCCGAGCCTTTAGCTCATAAGACTGTCATTCCCATTTGCCCCCTTGGGGCGGGGATGGCAGACCAGAGAGGCCTAGCTTGTGGCTAGGCCTGGGGACAGTTGGTCCCAAAGATGAGGAGATACTTGTGCCTCCTCCCATGGGAGACTTAGGTCTCAGACACTCCCTAAAGAGGGAGCCAAGGCCGGGCCACCACTTGGAAAAGGCCCGGGCCGGGAGAATACCGGCGAATCTTTATAATAATAATAATCACTAAATGTGTAGTACGTACGTGTGTGTGTGTGTGTGTGTGATTGTGTGTGTGTACTAGTCGTCACTACACATGCCAGGTACATTTTATCAGTTTAAGCAGGTATCAGTAGTCTTCCGGACACCCGAGTGTGTCATAATTCTGGCCGGGCCGGGGATACCTCGCTCCCTCGCTAAAGCGCTAAAAGTTACTCAGGGTAATGACCCATAATCACTCTGCGGATAAGGCTTTTTTCCCCAGCCAAGACACCAAAAAATGAGAGTATTACGGGACAGATCATAACTCACATTCCTCTACTTAACCACAAACTTCGTCATGGCTGGGAGAGGGAGGCGAGGGGGAGTTGGTAGATGGGAGAGGGAGGTGGGAGGGGGTGGTCTTGTTGGAGGGGGGTATTTCCTCTCTCACGTCGCTCACAACAAGTGCATCATCTTCTGTGTTTTGTTATTTTACTAGCCAATCTACAGCCAATTTCGCAGCATTTTCCTTGCAATGGTCACACACACTTCTGCCTCTCCTCACCGCAAGTATTGTAATGTCTGTATAACTCAAGCACTCACGCCAAACAAAAAAAGACAGAATCAATTTAAAGAGAAAAATCTTGAACTGTCCTACAGTTCAAAATGCCAAAATTCATAGAGAGAAAACATCAGAAGTTTCGCCAGAGATTGTTTTTAAACGAGTTTTAAGAAACAGCAGTGATGGGACGATATTGAAATTGTTCCCGATACCGACAAACAATTTTAGACCGATAAAAGGACCATCAAAATTAACAACACACCCACTGATAGGTAGACCTTTACTCCATAGTTCCCACTATTGCAAAGCATTGGAGCGTAACTATAGCTATACAATAAACTGTGTTTTTATTCTAAATTGATAAATAGCTGAGTAAGAATGGTTTTTCAAGTGTAAACCAGAGGTAAGTGTTGACAATATTAAGTTTTGCTAAATGGTTTAGGACCGACTGGGAGCTTACAGGTTTACAAGAAGAGCAGAAAGTTTGCTGCCTAGGGACGCACAACCCGACCTTCACTGTACACTGCACAAACCTATCCTGCTAGTAGAATCTGCGTTAGAAACTATCAGTAATAATAATCATAATAATAATAATAATAATAATAATATTATATTCAAGGGGAAAAGGTAAAAAAAATAATAATGGTCATTAAGGGCTATGTGAATGGAAGTTTATCATCTATGATCCGAGGATAGAGACGACACGACACTCCAATTCTTTGGATTAAGAACCCTTCACCAGCACCAATCCACCTCCAGCGAAGCAGCACACTGGATTTTCATGGCAATCACGGCAAGAGCTAAACCCGTAGGGGGGTCACAGAGCGCCTGGACGGCAGCATTCACAGCAGCTTCAATCCAGGGAAGGAGAGGTAAAAAAAAAAAGGGGGGGGGGGGGCACTGGAGAGTAGGGGAGACAAGATCAACATCTGGTGAGGATATTGATGAATTAGACAAGTGCGACATCTGGGCATCTTTTTTTGTAGACGTTTCGCCATCCAGTGGTTTAATCAGTACAGGGACAATGTGAAGATTGTAGAACTAGTATATGCAAAAGATGAGGTAATCTGTCCCTCAGTCAAGACTACGGTGCTCTGAGTCACCAACTCCAAGACTGAGGGACTCATTATCTCATCTATTGCATATACCTCTACAAACTTCACATTATGTCCTTGTATTGATAAATGATACCCAGATATCGTAAGTGTGTCTTAGGTTAGGTAAGGTTCGTCAGGAAACAGGACAAATGTTTCCTGACGCGGGTCTTAGTCAGATGACCCGCCTTTGGAGCTTTTGGTCATCTGACCGAGGCCTTCCGCTGGCTTACCGGTCCACCCCTTTAAAAATTATGGTCATTTATAACCATTGTCTGTCTATATTTTTATTAGTAAGTGTGTCTAATTCTTCATCTTGTCGGTACTGTATACCATTCATGTACAGGACGAAGATAAACTCACGAGCGAAGATTCCTCTCCTCCCTCCCACCGTGTGTTTGTAAGCTGGTCACACCAAGCAAGTCTCAACAACACTATTTGATAATTTGGCGAGCGGCCATTTAAAAATAAAAGACTGGATATTTTTTTTGTGCGCTGTGGGAGAGAAGCGTCATTATAACAATGGTATACAGTACCGACAAGTTGATGAGTAAGATGTGTGTGACTTGTAAGTGTTCCAAGCCAGACCGCAAGGTCATCATGAGCTTCTTTCTATGTGCGGGTTATTTGTGTATTTCCAGTCACGGTTTTGTGCCATTTTGTTCTTTAAAGTATCAGACTGAGGTTGGTGAACCGATCACATCAAGGCGAGACATACAGAAACAATATTTTTAAGCCGGCTACCTCCGCACTGCTACATTTAGTCCTGTCGTAGTTGGTTGGTAGATCCCGGGAGGTATTAAAGACGTCCTGTCATTTAGGTGTGGAATGGAAGCCTGTTATATGTTTTGCACTCTGCCAGATTGCTGGTCTTTCCTTATTCCATGAACGTGTAATATGGAAGATAAATTTTATAACCTCTACTTAAACCTTGTATTTATTTTTGCTTTCATTAGTGTTCCTTAATACTTCCAATTTAGAAAGCCTGGTCTGAGACCGGGCAGCGAGGGGCTATGAACCTTGGAACCGTTAACAGATAACGGTTCCAACAGAGCTCATTGAAGATAAGCCAATCAAGTGCTGAGGAATGATAACAGTAAGACATGTGAGCTTGGTACATTTGGCCCTTACCTTTGATGGATTTCCAGAGTTGTACTCCCGCAGCCCGGCCCTGGGCCAGGCTTGTCTAGTGCTTTCCTGATCAACCAGGCTGTTGCTGTTACTGAAACTCCTCCCGCTGGCCCGGGAGGAGTTTCAGTGACGCCAGTGTAGCATACAGGAACGAAGTGTAGGGGCCCATGATATGAGGACACCCTTCAAGAGGAACGAATGAAGCTGGTGTCAGGGCTCTTGATTAAAGAAACTGGAGCTACCTCCTCACCTTCTGTGACCAAACCTTACTCTCATTCCCCAGGCTCTGTACCACCCTTACGAGTTTAGTGCTTCCCCTGAATTGAATGGTAAACTTAAAAAAAGAGAAACAGTGTTGCCAGACTTCTGATTATTCCCTCTTCTCTATTTGCCTGCACTAACCTCATTCACTAGTTTATATTTTCATACCCTATTCATTTATTATAACATTTAGCCATGTATAAAAAATAGTGCAGTTTATACAAAGTTAATTCCACATTTATAATATAGTTCAGTGATATATTCAGTTTAGTCATCACAGCCAAAAATTAAATAAGTCGTTTTATTTTATCTGGAAAATATAAATTTCACTGCTTTTTGCTCCTCATAAAACAATTTACAATTCGTTGTAATCACATAGCAGAGTTGAAGGACTGTAGCAAATATCGTGTATCATCCCTCCTTCACCTGCTCGATGCAGGTCTGTCTCTTCCCTCAGTTGTAAGAACTATCGTTCCTGTGGCCAGTTCTCGTCAGGTCTGGCAATATAAACACAAATGCAGTATAATGTGATCCTTTATTGACTACGTTTCGCCCACACAGTGGGCTTTTTCAAGTCACAAACAGAACTACCTGGGGTGGAAGGAACGCGAGTATTTATAGTCCGGCTGAGGTCAGGTGAAGAATGCTGCATCTGATGATGTACCGAGTTGGGTTGTAGAGTCTAAAAACTTGGGTAGCTTGGAAAGGAGACTGGACAAGTTTGTGAGCAGACCTTCTACACTGTAGAAGGTCTGCTCACCAACTTGTCCAGTCTCCTTTCCAAGCTACCCAAGTTTTTAGACTCTACAACCCAACTCGGTACATCATCAGATGCAGCATTCTTCACCTGACCTCAGCCGGACTATAAATACTCGCGTTCCTTCCACCCCAGGTAGTTCTGTTTGTGACTTGAAAAAGCCCACTGTGTGGGCGAAACGTAGTCAATAAAGGATCACATTATACTGCATTTGTGTTTATATTGCCATTGTGTCGGTATTTTATACCATTTATTTCCATCTCGTCAGGTCTCCTTGCTGACTGCTAAGTCAGGCTGCCGAAGCTTGCGTATATTTTGTCCTACCGGAGGACAAGTGGAACAACGATCGGGGCGGACTCCTGAGTACTTAAAATAGAGAGGATAAGAGTACGGAGAAGCAACATTAAGGGACAGACTCTCCTGAAAAGTAATTAGTTTTTACATTCCAGAGCCCTGGTACCGAAAGGTCATTCAGTGACCTACAGCATCTATGCAATAAAAGATTCCATACTTACAAACGAACGCGCACACGAGACAAAAATCACGACCGGGTTAAAAACCATCCCACACAATCAATAACTCAATACATACCATACCATTACACAATATTAAAATATCTCCCATCTTTTAAAAATTAAATTTATATTAAATGAGGGAATGAATGAGAGCGTGTGTGTGTGTGTGTGTGTGTGTGTGTGTGTGTGTGTGTGTGTGTGTGTGTGTGTGTGTGTGTACTCATCTAGCTGAGGTTGCAGGGGTCGAGTCCAAGCTCCTGGCCCCGCCTCTTCACTGGTCGCTACTAGGTCACTCTCCCTGAACCGTGAGCTTTATCATACCTCTGCTTAAAGCTATGTATGGATCCTGCCTCCACTACATCGCTTCCCAAACTGTGTGTGTGTGTGTGTGTGTGTGTGTGTGTGTGTGTGTGTGTGTGTGTGTGTGTGTGTGTGTGTGTGTAGCCCACATATACAAACTTGTACAGCCCACATGTACAAATTTGTACATCCCACATGTACCAACTTGGCGCACATTTGGTACTGAATTGAACAATATACGAAGCGCTGGAACAGAGCAATAAATCAGCGATTTTAACAGAAAAAATGTGTCAGCATCAGTAAATTGTCAACAACATCAGAGTGCAGCGCGCGGGACACTATGGTACCGGACACACACACGGAGAACACAATTACAGTATAGAGAAAAAAACAGTAGCAATACAGATCACATTCTCATCTGCATCCAAGTCTAAGATACAAGTCACACAACAGAAGCGTCAGCGGTGGCTGTGTCAGCGGCAGTGTCAGCTGCAGCCTAAGAAGTGGCGTTAGTAACAGTACAGGGGGTGTCAAAAGTTTCAGTGGCATCGGTGGCATCAACAGCAACGATGGGAGTTCATGCATCTCCTATGTGTCACCCACATCCAATAGTCTCTCCCAGTCAGAGGACACATGTCACACTGTATACGTGAGCACCAGTGTGCTTGGTCAGGTAAGGTTTGTCAGGAAACAGGATAAGTGTTTCCTGATGCGGGTCATTCACCTCAGTCCAATCATGCCCACAATCTGTTTCAAGTCATGGGTAAGATGATACACCAAAATTCTGACTTAATAGAACAATTTTCCAGCTAGTAAGTCCGAAAAGAAGGATGACGATGCTGACTTTTGATAAGTCACTCAAACCTTCCCACGACAGTACAGTGGGCCGTGAAGGGGGGGGGGGACCTTACGTAGACAGCACGGCTTAATTCTTCTTCTGTAAATTGTTTAACACCCAATGTGCAACCTTTTCTTTTAAGAACATAAGAACATAAGAATGTAGGAACACTGCAGAAGGCCTACTGGCCCATACGAGGCAGGTCCTTATCAAAACGCATCTACCTAAAGCTACTCAAGAAACAACTCCCGCACCCCCAACACCAATCAAACCCAGCCCTCCCACTCATATATTTGTCCAGTCTCTTCTTAAAGCTACCCAAGGTCCTAGCCTCTATCACCCCACTGGGAAGACTGTTCCACGCATCTACAACTCTGTTAGAAAACCAGTACTTACCTATGTCCTTTCTAAATCTAAATTTATCCAACTTAAATCCATTATTCCTGGTTCTTACCTGGTTCGACACCCTCAGTACTTTATTAATGTCTCCCTTGTTTATGCCCGTCATCCACTTATACACTTCAATGATATCTCCCCTCATTCTACGCCTCTCCAGAGAGTGGAGATTTAAGGCTTTAAGTCTATCTTCATATGGGAGGTGCCTTACACAGTAAATCATTTTAGTCATTCTTCTTTTGTATGTTCTCTAATGAGTCTATGTCCATCCTGTAGTAAGGGGACCAAAACTGAGCAGCATAATCTAAATGAGGCCTCACTAGTGATGTATAGAGCTGTAAAATAACTTTTGGACTTCTGTTACTTTACTTCTTGAGATAAATCCAAGTAATCTGTTGGCCTTGTTGCGCACACTGAGGCACTGCTGTCTTGGCTTTAGATTTCTGCTTACCATGACTCCCAAGTCTTTTTCACATTCTGTATGACCAAGCTCTACTTCACCTAGATTATAGCTTCGGGGGTTATTTTCATTACCAAGGGCAAGTACCTTACACTTATCCACATTAAACTTCATCTGCCATTTCTCAGACCAAGACATTAATTTGTTCAAATCGTCCTGGAGTTCATTGATATCCTCCTCAGAGTGAATTATACGGCCTATCTTTGTATCATCAGCAAACTTACTCATGTCACTAGTAATCCCTTCATCAAGGTCATTAATGTAAATTATGAACAAGAGAGGGCCTAAAAACTGATCCTTGTGGAACGCCACTAGTGACTAATCCCCATTCAGATTTCACTCCATTAATGGTAACTCTCTGCTTTCTATTGGTAAGCCATGCCTCAATCCATGCTAGAACTTTACCTCCTATACCATGAGCTGCCACTTTTTTTAAGAGTCTCTTGTGAGGTACTCTGTCGAAGGCTTTTACTAAAATCCAAATAAACAATATCATATTCCTTATCACTGTCAACTGCCTCAAATGTTCTATTGAAGAACGTCAGTAAGTTGTCAGGCAGGAACGACCTCTCGTGAATCCATGCTGAGATTCATTTATCAAGTTATGCTCTTCAAGGTGACTTCTGATAATGGGCAGCTATAACTGATTCCAATAACTTGCCCACTATAGTGTCAGGCTTATTGGACGGTAATTTGAAGGAGTGGACTTATCCCCTGATTTGAATATGGAACCACATTAGCCATCTTCCACATCTCTGGCACAACACTGGTAAGGATGGACGCATTGAATACACTCGTTAATGGCTGACTAAGCTCCATCTTGCATTCCTTAAGTACCCTTGAAAACAACTCATCGGGTCCCGGGGACTTATTTTGTTTCAGTTTGTCTATCTGTTTAATAACCATGTCCCTCGTGACAGTAATATTAGTTAACTTAAATTCATCAGGAACTAAATAATTGTTAATTACTGGAATCTCATTTACATCTTCCTGTGTAAAAACTGACAAAAAATAGTCATTAAATAAGGAACACATTTCCAGTTCATTATCCGTCAGCTGTCCATTCCCAGATTTCAGAGGTCCTACTTTTTCCTTCACCTTCGTCCTTTTACACTTGAAAGAACCCCTTTGGATTAGTCTTTGATTCATTAGCAACTCTAATTTCATAGTCACGTTTAGCCTTTCTAATCGCCTTTTTTACTTCTCTTTAAGCTGAACATATTGGTCAGTAAGGTTAACCTCTCCTCTTCTGATGCGCCTATAAATTCCCCTTTTCTCCCCTAATAGATGCTTTAGCCTCCTGTTAACCCATTTGGGATCGTTATTATTAGACCTAATTTCTCTCTGGGGAATGTATATACTCTGGGCACTGTGTACATTATTAAGAAAACAATCATAAAAGCAGATCCCTTCATATTCATAAGTATGATTAAACGTCAATAAAATCATTAGCTAGATAACCCAATCAAGATTAGACAGATGTTCCCTAAGTCCATTATAATCGGCAGAACGAAAATCGGGGATTTTTACTGTATTATCATTATTCTTGCATTCCCCAAATTAATGCTAAAGGTGATGGATTTGTGATCACTTGCGCCAAGCTCTTCAGTGATCTCCAGATTATTCACGAGTGTTTCCTTATTTGACAAGACTAGGTCTAGCAAATTATTACCCCTGGTAGGTTCAGTTACACTCTGTTTCAGAAAACAGTCCTGAACTGTTTCCATGAAGTCACTGGACTCTAGATTACCTGTCAAAGAATTCCAGTCAATTTGGCTAAAGTTAAAGTCCCCTACTATGACTACGTTACTGTGTCCAGAAGCCCTAACAATTTCGTCCCAAAGAAGTCTCCCTCTATCGTGATCCAAGCCTGGAGGTCGGTATATTACACTAGAATTAGTTTTTCTTGACCCTCCACGAACTCTACCCAAACAGACTCTGTTACTGCTCCATCTATTTTTATACCTTTTTTTATGCAACAATTAATATTTTCTCGAACATACAATGCAACTCCTCCCCCCTTCCCATTACATCTATCCACATTGAATAACTTAAATCCCTGAATATTACACTCAGCAGTCATATCCCGACTCTTTAAATCATACCACGTTTCAGTTAATGCAATGATATCAAAGTTCCCAGCACATGCTACCAAACGTAGTTCATTAATTTTATTTCTTGCACTTCGACTGTTAGCATAAAATACCATCATATGTTTTTTCTTCTGCACATTTTTCCTATTCATCTTTGTTTTTACACAATTTCTGAAATTATCATTACCCAGAGTTACTCCATGACAGTTACTATTAAGATTCTTAATATCAGAGCATAAGTCAATATATCCATATTCATTATTAATCATTTCAAAACCCATACCTCTAACTAATCCTAGTTCAGTGAACTTGCAATGGCTATTAAACTTTTTTCATATTTTTTTTTTTTACAAATGCCATATTCATTATTAAAGTAGCAAACGTGATTACCGTCGACTTTTAATTTGTCTACTGTAAAGAACACATCTAGAAATTCTTTGTTGTTTGTATTCATATATCATAACGGAGGAGCACGGGGAACCTTGTCACTATGTTACAAGCAGTGGCGGCTCGTAGCGCCAGTAATACCTATACTATCGTACCGTATCAAACTTGTATTTTTAATCATTTATCTTTTTTCAACAAAAAAATAAAAAAATAGCTTATATATACATTGCAAATAATATTCAACAGATTTTTCCAGAAACATATTTGTCAGTTGCAAATTATTTTAGCGTAAGGTTGAAGTCATATGTCTCGCAGTGAGCATCTGGGGGGACTGCAGATCTGCAGCTCCTATGGACAAGCCGCCACTGGTTACAAGTATTTATAAATTAATTTATAAATTTATAAATATATTTATAAATTATAAATTATAATTATAAATTATAATTTATAAATTAATATTTATAAATTAATTACACTATGGTTGTAAAGACTCTCCTGCAGGTCGAGCATTTGTTAAAAAAAAGAAATAAGCTTTTAAAGACGTAATATCTTTTAATGTAATCGTAAAAAAAAAATATTTTAACGTTGGGCTTGAGACAACGCACTGCCAGACGTGCAACGCCCTTTTTTAATCCAATTTCCTTAATTATAATTAAATGTATGTCTTTTATAAGTTTACGTGGCCTGCCTTAACCAGACCTAAAAATATAAACAAAACTGTACGCAGGAAACGTTTAGAAATCAACCCCGGGTAATGTGTAAAAAAAAAAAAGGCATCAAATAAGGATGGGCTGGTTACTGCGGACAGGTACATTAGCCAAGGTCAGGACCAGAAAGTTTCCAGTAAATTTGACCTAAACTAATTTCATTCTGTGTCTTTTTCCACTACTATCAGTATTATATACCCTTGTAAGTATTCCTTTATCAACTTAGGTTTAAAATACCGCTCGCTAAATCAAATATATTCAGTATCTTAAGGAGACAATTAGATACCCAGTACTTCCACTTCCATGTGTGAAAAAAACAAATGTGTCAAAAGGCAATTGCATACTTTGAGTAGCAGCCCGTCCACCACTGACTTGAAGTGCGGTTCCTCAGGTGATCGATGCCTCGCCAACCCCCACCCCAATCCTCCTCTCCTCTCCCCCCCTCTCCTGTCCCACCCCTCCCCTCCTCGCCTCTCCCACACCTCCCCTTCTTGCCTCTCCCACACCTCCCCTTCTTGCCTCTCCCACATCTCCCCTCCTCGCCTCTCTCACCCCTCCCCTAATTGACCCTCCCACCCCTCCCCTCTTCCACCCTCCCTCCTCGCCTCTTCCACCCTCCCTCCTCGCCTCTCCCACACCTCCCAGGTGACAGACAGCAGGTGCAAGTATGCGCGACAGAAAGTGACAAGGGTTGTCTTGTATGTATTACCTCATGAGTGATAAAGAATGGTCTGTGGTGTGTGTGTGAGTGTGTGTGTGTGTGTGTGTGTGTGTGTGTGTGTTGTGTGTGTGTGGTGTGTGTGTGTGTGTGTGTGTGTGTGTGTGTGTGTGTGTGTGTGCGCGCGCGCGCGCGCGCGCGCGCGGTTTGCTTACACCTATGCTCTTGCTCTGAAGACTGTGACAGGAGGAGGGCTCAAGAATGTTATAGAGACTCGAGGGGAAAAATTTCTTAAGGACGCTTGGGAAACTAGTGGCGTGATAATCACACTGGTTTCTCCACCACCACCACCACCATCAACTGGGCTCTCCTCTTTATCTTCTTCCCTTCATCCATCCTTTCTTCTTCTCCCCCGCCACCATCATCCACTGAGTCACCATCTTCACTACAGCCCACTGGTCTCTCCACCATATCTCTTATATCTTGAGGGAGAAAAACCTGGGAGATTTCCGAAAATTCCCTTTTGTTCGTAGAAGTTTTCTATAATTTAGCAACGCTGACACTTTGGCTCTTGTCCTCTCGTCTCAGAGAGGCACTTTCCCTCGCTTCTCACAAACTTTTACAAGTGTATGTTATCGTGGTGGTGAAACTGTCCACTGTTTCGTGATTCCAATGAAAACGTGCAGTACTGCTTCACAATAACCGCAAGTGTCTCATTTATCATCAATAACAACCTCATTTAAGGCTGGTGAAGTTACAGACATGAGGAATATAAAGAAAAATTTCAATGCACCTATCAATTTAAACAGCTAAGTTATTGGATCTGCCTAATTCCCTTAAGGCGTTCTTAGTGCAGCAGTAGTGAGATACAACACAATTTGCACATGGCGGATAAAGGAGTTACTAGCGGGGAACACACTAAATGGTGATAAATTAGACACATGTGCAAAACTTCGGTATCTTTATTGTGACAAAGGCACACAATGGCTTTGTCAGTCCGACTGATCTGCACCATTCTTCTTTGTATGGGACTGATGAAACCAATCTTTGGAGAAACCTTCCACAGTAAAGATACCCAAATGTTGCACAAGTGTTTAATTTATCAACTTGTCGGTTCTCTGAACCATTTATCTATACACTAAATGGTGCTAAATAGAACCACTGAAAACCGAGGGGTTTAATTATTAAAGGGACAAGGGAGTCCAAAAGCCTAACTTTAAAATATAAGGGTAATAACTAATAAACTCCCATCTTTAAGAGGGAACTTGACAAGTATCTCCAAAGCTATTATAAATCCGCCGAGCTGTGGTGCCTCGTGGAACTGTATCCTGCAAGCTGCATCGAGTAACAGCCTTGATGATCAGGTTGTCCAAGAGGCCAGTAGAGAACCTGGGACTCAGGAAGGATGAATCTGGCGACCATCAACAGGCAGGTTCATTGTAACATTTGCCTGGCTGGAATCAAGCCTAAATTATTAAAAAATATGTTGGTCTTTGCTTCCTCGTAAGAGAAAAGTTTTAATGTAAATGTCCTCTTAGCATCTCATTTGGCTACAATTCAAAAACTAGGCCCTTTTTTTTTAATGTAATTCAAATATTTTGAGATATGAAGCATAACTTAAAAATTTTCGTATTATATATATTTTCGTATTCACACATTATTTTTTTCGGTGATGTAGCGAGCAGCAACTGTCATTTGTAAACGCATTTCACCCTACCAAAGACAGAGAGGCTTCAACGACACATCGTTACCATGGGACTGCGAACAACCGCACCTGCTCATTAGCCACGACACCTGGGATGGCCGGGTGATTCACTGGTTTGTTCACCTTAACTGCCGTCCACAATCACTGACGACGATATTCCGGCTTCCTCCCGCGATTAGTTCCACCACTTGGGTTCTAGCCTTCGCGTTTCGTACCTCTGAGTTTGATACATGGAAATCGTCTGGCCAATTTCCTCGTTATGGACTGCTAGAATAGTCTGGTGTAGATAGGCTGTGGTTGTTGGCTTAATGGCTTATTTGAGACTAAAGCGTTCGGTGGCATCCTCGTTAATCTTCAGATGAATATGGATTGCTGTGATTGGAGACTTAATCAGCAAGTTTGTTAATCCTTGGAAATATATTTCCATTGTGTCGGTATTTTATACCATTTATTTCCATTGTTAATCCTTGTCTGTTGTGATTGGAGATTGTTATTAGTAAGTTTGCTGGCGGGTGGTGGTTAGATTATTAGCCTTCCCATGATTCGTTTATTACTCCTAGTTTGGAGTGATTAACTTGTGTTTACAGCCAGCTCGTGAGCATATTATCTCTGATTGCTAGAGATTCGTAAACAGACTTTCTGGAGAACATACGAACGCGATAAACAGAACAGTGATTTCACCCTGAATGAACACTGCCTCGTATCTTTAACGTTCACCTATACACCGTGAAGAACTTGCACACTATATAATAACAAATATTTTTTTTTTACTTACCAGCAGGCCGCGAGTAGCAACAGCCTGGTTGGCTAGGCAAGTACCATACAAGCCAGGCTGTGCGAGTGGGAAAACTCTCCAAGCCCTTCAAAGGTCTGTTCGAAACTACTTTACAGCAAATTAACAACAACATATTAGTGGTATTAATAATCTGAACATCAACAGTGTACAAGCTGCAGATGTTTACGGTATTTCACAAATAAAGTGTACTGGAGGAAGACATTAATAACTTCCTGTTGCTGTGGTAAAGGAAGAACTCGGGACACGGTAAACAAAGGGGCGTTAATAATGTCCGAGAATGTTATATCAATGACATGATTTGCCGAGGGAACGAACCAGGAAGATGAGAATGTTTGGGTAATGCCATCATCAGAAAATAAATAAAGGATGGAAACAAGATGAGAATGTTTAAACAAAGGCATGATGTGCATCATGTCATGAGAATGACATGTGCCAAAAAAAAAAAGTAGAAGAGAAAGTTGTGACAATGTCAAGGGTGCGAAGAGGAAAAAACCGGAAAGATGAGGCGATATATAATGTCATGGTGTACCAAAGGTTAAGGAAGAAGGAAACAGGGAGCAAAGAGGTGGGTCTGTAGCGCTCTGTCGTATCATCGTGGTGACTGCATGAGTATCACCAAGATAAACAACAACAAATGTTTTACAGTGATATCTGTGACCGCTTTCGAGGGCTTTTCTACCCCCCCCCCCTGCAGCCCGACCTGAGGACAAGCTTTTCTGCTGATCAAGCAGGCTATTAGTGTTAGCACCCGCAGATCCAAATAATCATCACAATTCAGCTTGTCCGGCACGTGTAGAAAGAAGAAGTCCTGTTGCTCGTCACCCTTTATCTTCATTCCAGCATTTTTTTTTCTAGCAACTGCTGGTAGTGCGTTAAAGTGTTTTGAACCACGGATGTTGACACAGCGGTTTCTCATTGTGCACACTGCCCTCCTACTCTTCACTGGCTTTATTCCAAACATACACATCTTTTACTGCACTAAGCCGTTACAGCAGTGTGCAAATTAGAGACCAGGCTCTCAAATATATTCCATGTATGTATTATCAGGTATTTCTCTCTTTTCCATTCCAGAGAGAACAATCCAAGTGCGATAAAGCGCTCCCAACAGTTTCGATGTATTACTGATGTTATGTGAGCGGTAGATGACCTCTGTATATTTTCCAGCTGTGTTATCTCTCCTGTCTTGAAAGGTAATGCAAACACAGAATATTCAAGTTTTAAGAGCACAAGTGATTTGAAAATGACCCGTCACTGGCGTTCCTTCTCTTGTTTTAAAAATTCTCATAATCTACCTTGTCATTTTCCTAGCTTTTGGTCCATTTGCCCTATTGTGTTTTCCAAATGATTAATCCTATGACATAATTATTGGTAGGTAAGACACATAGGCAACAGTTAGGCAACTTTATTCCGAAACGTTTCGCCTACACAGTAGGCTTCTTCAGTCGAATACAGAAAGTAGGCATAGTTCCTGACTATGGAACTCAACTTCTCCAGGCCGAGGGACTGACAACCTCAAAATTCTACGACTTCAAGGGTGATGGACTGATTACATCGTTTTCACATCTCTACTGTTCCTGCCTACTTTCTGTATTCGACTGAAGAAGCCTACTGTGTAGGCGAAACGTTTCGGAATAAAGTTGCCTAACTGTTGCATATGTGTCTTACCTACCAACCTGTCGGTATTGCATACCATTTTGATGTTCGACATAATTATTACAATATCGTTGTTCAACTATTACGAACAAAGGTAAGAATGGCCTGTGACCTGGTCGCAATGGGTTTGGAGCAAAACTCAGTAGATATTCTATAATTTGTATTTCCTTCACCAGATATATACACTGTACACTGTGTACAAAGATTGGAATAGTCAGTGTACCACACGGTGACAAAATGGCAAAAACAGAAGCCAGAGAGAGAGCACTGTACTCAACCCCAATGGAAATAAGTCACTACTTCTCACTTTTTTGGGTTATCCACATGCTGCTATGTATGATAATCTATGTAACTGTGTATACCTGAATAAACTTAACCAGCTAGTAGGCAAGTCTGGCAAATGCTGACTGCGAGTGAACCACATCGCCTCAGCACTTGGCGGGCTCGCCTGTGATTGGACAATGAACCAAGGTACTGATTTAACGGCGGGTACCCTTAAAAATCTTTAAACCCTTAGCACCCGGTTCGCTGGTTGGGAGGCAGCCTATGTGCGAGTGTGTACAATGTACATACACAGAATAAATTGTAACATACTCTTTGCATGCCACACCGACCAATAAAGGTTTCAAATGACTCACGAAATCGTAATGACATAAGAACAAAAGAACATAAGAAAGGAGGAACACTGCAGGAGGCCTGTTGGCCCATACTAGGCAGGTCCTTTACAATTCATCCCACTAACAAAACATTTGCCCAACCCAATTTTCAATGCCACCCAAGAAATAAGCTCTGATGTGAAAGTCCCACTCAAATCCAACCCCTCCCACTCATGTACTTATCCAACCTAAATTTGAAACTACCCAAAGTCCTAGCCTCAATAACCCAACTAGGTAGACTGTTCCACTCATCAACTACCCTATTTCCAAACCAATACTTTCCTATGTCCTTTCTAAATCTAAACTTATCTAATTTAAATCCATTACTGCGGGTTCTCTCTTGGAGAGACATCCTCAAGACCTTATTAATATCCCCTTTATTAATACCTATCTTCCACTTATACACTTCGATCAGGTCTCCCCTCATTCTTCATCTAACAAGTGAATGTAACTTAAGAGTCTTCAATCTTTCTTCACAAGGAAGATTTCTAATGCTATGTATTAATTTAGTCTCATCCTACGCTGAATGTTTTCTAACGAATTTATGTCCATTCTGTAATATGGAGACCAGAACTGAGCTGCATAATCTAGGTGAGGCCTCACTAATGATGTATAAAGCTGCAGTATGACCTCTGGACTTCTGTTGCTTACACTTCTTGATATAAATCCCAATAATCTATTTGCCTTATTACGTACGCTTAGGCATTGCTGTCTTGGTTTAAGGTTGCTGCTCACCATAACCCCCAAGTCCTTTTCGCAATCTGTATGGCTAAGTTCTACATTATTTAACTTATAAGTACTAGGGCTATGGGCACTCCCAAGCTTCAGAACCTTGCATTTATCTACATTGAACTGCATCTGCCACTTTTCTGACCAAGAATAGAGTTTGTTTAAATCCTCCTGAAGTTCCATAACATCTACGTTTGAATCAATTATCCTACCTATCTTTGTGTCATCGGCGAATTTGCTCATATCACTAGTAATTCCCTCATCAAGATCATTGATATATATTATAAACAACAACGAGCCTAAGACTGATCCCTGTGGAACGCCACTTGTTACAGATCCCCACTCGGATTTAACCCCATTTATGGACACTCTCTGCTTCCTGTCAGTGAGCCATGACTCGATCCACGAGAGCACTTTTCCCCCAATGCCATGAGCTGCCACTTTCTTTAACAGTCTATGGTGCGGAACTCTATCAAAAGCCATACTAAAATCTAAGTAAATAATATCAAATTCTTTATCGTGGTCAACAGCCTCAAAAGCTTTACTGAAGAAAGTTAATAAATTTGTTAGACAAGACCGGCCTCTTGTGAATCCATGCTGAGTATCATTAATCAAGCTATGCTTATCGAGATGGCTTCTTATAATCTCTGCTATAATTGACTCTAGTAATTTGCATACAATTGAGGTCAGGCTTATTGGGCGGTAATTTGACGGTAACGACTTGTCCCCTGTTTTAAAAATAGGAACTACATTAGCCATCTTCCACATATCAGACACTACACCTGTTTGAAGAGACAAATTAAAAATGTTAGTTAATGGTTCACAGAGTTCTATTTTGCATTCCTTAAGAACCCTTGAAAAAAACCTCATCAGGACCCGGCGACTTATTTTGCTTCAGTCGGTCTATCTGCTTCACAACCATTTCACTAGTGACTGTGATGTTACATAATTTATCTTCTAGCCCACTATAAAAATTAATTACTGGAATATTGTTAGTGTCTTCTTGTGTAAAAACTGAGAGAAAATAATTATTTAAAATCGAGCACATTTCATTCTCTTTGTCAGTAAGGTGCCCATAGCTATTTTTAAGGGGACCTATCTTATCTCTAACTTTTGTTCTATAAACCTGGAAAAAACTTTTTGGGTTAGTTTTAGAATCCCTAGCAACTTTAATTTCATAGTCCCGTTTAGCTTTTCTTATCCCCTTTTTAATGTCCCTCTTAATGTCAATATACTGATTCATAAGATGACCCTCACCTCTTTTGATACGCCTATAAATTCCTTTCTTATGCCCTAGTAGATATTTGAGCCTATTATTCATCCATTTTGGGTCATTTCTATTTGATCTAATTTCTTTATATGGGATAAACGTTCTTTGAGCAGCATGTATAGTGTTCAGAAAACTGTCATATTGATAGCTCTCTTCGTTACCCCAGTCAACAGATGATAAGTGTTCTCTAAGCCCATCGTAATCTGCTAAGCGAAAATCTGGGACTGTTACTGAGTTATCGCTACTATCGTACTTCCATTCAATGCTAAATGTAATTGATTTGTGGTCGCTAGCACCCAGTTCCTCTGAAATTTCTAAATTATTAACAAGGGAATCATTGTTTGCCATAACTAAGTTAAGCAGGTTATTTCCCCTTGTAGGTTCTGTCACAAACTGCTTCAAAAAACAATCCTGAACTACTTCTAAGAAATCGTATGATTCTAAATTCCCAGTCAAGAAATTCCAATCAATATGACTAAAGTTAAAGTCTCCTAGAATTACTACATTATCGTGCCTTGTGGCCTTAACAATTTCCTCCCATAGTAGTCTCCCTTGGTCCCTATCTAAGTTTGGGGGACGGTATATCACTCTTAAAATCAGTTTTTCATGCCCCTCTGAAAATTCTATCCAGATTCTGTATGTGTTACTTCAGATTTAATACCCGTTTTTATGCAACAGTTCAAGCGATCTCGGGCATACAATGCCACCCCACCCCCCTTCCCGATACTTCTATCTACTTGGAACAATTTAAAACCCTGAATATGACATTCCGCAGGCATGTCCCGACTTTTTGAATTAAACCACGTCTCAGTTAAGGCAAATACATCAATGTTACCTGCACTAGCAACTAATCTCAACTCGTCCATCTTATTCCTAGCACTACGGCTATTAGCATAATAAACATTGAAAGACTCTTTCTCTTTACCCTTCCTGCTCATTTCTGTTTTTCTACTAAACCTATTACTGTCCTTATCACCCAGTGTCACTGGCTTTTCAATATCTACCTCTTCTGCTTATTACTAGTTCCCCTAGAACTCGTAATATTACTACACTGGGACTTCACTGTTTTCCTGCCAAAACCCATACCACTAACTATTCCTAGTTTAAAGTCCTAACTGCTCCCTCCACTGCAGTTGCCAGTGCTACCACCCCAGACCTAGATTGCAAACAAACCATACCACGGGTGGGCTGAGAACCCGTGATCAGAGAGAGAGTCAGATCACGTTTAAAAGCAAGTATTTCTAATTTTTAGAAGATGAATTCGAACCTGACTTAGTTTGAAGGTCGACTACAGCTGGACACTGGAGAGGGAGAGACATACTCAACACTGGAGCAGGAGAGACATACTCAACACTGGAGAGGGAGAGACATACTCAACACTGGAGCAGGAGAGACATACTCAACACTGGAGAGGGAGAGACATACTCAACACTGGAGCAGGAGAGACATACTCAACACTGGAGAGGGAGAGACATACTCAACACTGGAGCAGGAGAGACATACTCAACACTGGAGCAGGAGAGACATACTCAACACTGGAGCGGGAGAGCCATACTCAACACTGGAGCGGGAGAGACATACGCAACACTGGAGCAGGAGAGACACACTCAACACTGGAGCAGGAGAGACATACTCAACACTGGAGCGGGAGAGCCATACTCAACACTGGAGCAGGAGAGACATACTCAACACTGGAGCGGGAGAGCCATATTCAACACTGGAGCAGGAGAGACATACTCAACACTGGAGCGGGAGAGCCATACTCAACACTGGAGCAGGAGAGACATACTCAACACTGGAGCGGGAGAGCCATATTCAACACTGGAGCAGGAGAGACATACTCAACACTGGAGCGGGAGAGACATACTCAACACTGGAGCAGGAGAGACATACTCAACACTGGAGCAGGAGAGCCATACTCAACACTGGAGCAGGAGAGACATACTCAACACTGGAGCAGGAGAGACATACTCAACACTGGAGCAGGAGAGACATACTCAACACTGGAGCGGGAGAGCCATACTCAACACTGGAGCAGGAGAGACATACTCAACACTGGAGCGGGAGAGCCATACTCAACACTGGAGCGGAGAGCTACTCAACACTGGAGCAGGAGAGACATACTCAACACTGGAGCGGGAGAGCCATATTCAACACTGGAGCGGAGAGAGACATACTCAACACTGGAGCGGGAGAGACATACTCAACACTGGAGCGGAGAGAGCATACTTCAACACTGGAGCAGGAGAGACATACTCAACACTGGAGCAGGAGAGAACATACTCAACACTGGAGCGGAGAGGATCACGAGAGAGACATACTCAACACTGGAGCAGAGAGACATACTCAACACTGGAGCAGGAGAGACATACTCAACGCTGGAGCAGAAGAGACATACTCAACACTGTAGCAGGAGAGACATACTCAACACTGGAGCGGGAGAGACATACTCAACACTGGAGCGGGAGAGATACTCAACATGGAGCGGAGAGACATACTCAACACTGGAGCAGGAGAGACATACTCAACACTGGAGCGGGAGAGCCATACTCAACACTGGAGCGGGAGAGCCATATTCAACACTGGAGCGGGAGAGCCATACTCAACACTGGAACAGGAGAGACATACTCAACACTGGAGCGGGAGAGCCATATTCAACACTGGAGCAGGAGAGCCATACTCAACACTGGAGCGGGAGACATACTCAAAACTGGAGCAGGAGAGACATACTCAACACTGGAGCGGAGAGACATACTCAACACTGGAGCAGGAGAGACATACTCAACACTGGAGCAGAGAGACATACTCAACACTGGAGCAGGAGAGACATACTCAACACTGGAGCGGAGGCATACTCACACTGGAGCGGAGAGCATACTCAACACTGGAGCGGAGAGACATACTCAACACTGGAGCAGGAGAGACATACTCAACACTGGAGCAGGAGAGACATACTCAACACTGGAGCGGGAGAGCATACTCAACACTGGAGCGGAGAGACCATACTCAACACTGGAGCAGGAGAGACATACTCAACACTGGAGCAGGAGAGACATACTCAACACTGGAGCAGGGAGAGAGACATACTCAACACTGGAGCGAGAGCTACTCAACGGAGAGAGCATACTCAACACTGGAGCGGAGAGACATACTCAACACTGGAGCGGAGAGACATACTCAACACTGGAGCGGGAGAGACATACTCAACACTGGAGCAGGAGAGACATACTCAACACTGGAGCAGGAGAGACATACTCAACACTGGAGCAGGAGAGACATACTCAACACTGGAGCAGGAGAGACATACTCAACACTGGAGCGGAGAGACATACTCAACACTGGAGCAGGAGAGACATACTCAACACTGGAGCAGGAGAGACATACTCAACACTGGAGCGGGAGAGACATACTCAACACTGGAGCGGGAGAGATACTCAACACTGGAGCGGGAGAGACATACTCAACACCGGAGCGGGAGAGACATACTCAACACTGGAGCGGGAGAGACATACTCAACACTGGAGCGGGAGAGACATACTCAACACTGGAGCGGGAGAGACATACTCAACACTGGAGCGGGAGAGACATACTCAACACTGGAGCAGGAGAGACATACTCAACACTGGAGCGGAGAGACATACTCAACACTGGAGCAGGAGAGACATACTCAACACTGGAGCGGAGAGACATACTCAACACTGGAGCAGGAGAGACATACTCAACACTGGAGCAGGAGAGACATACTCAACACTGGAGCAGGAGAGACATACTCAACACTGGAGCAGGAGAGACATACTCAACACTGGAGCAGGAGAGACATACTCAACACCGGAGCAGGAGAGACATACTCAACACTGGAGCAGGAGAGACATACTCAACACTGGAGCGGGAGAGACATACTCAACACTGAGCAGGAGAGAAACTACTAACACTGGAGCGGAGAGACATACTCAACAAACAGGAGCGGAGAGACATACTCAACACTGGAGCGGGAGAGACATACTCAACACTGGAGCAGGAGAGACATACTCAACACTGGAGCGGGAGAGACATACTCAAACACTGGAGCAAGGGGAGAGACATACTCAACACTGGAGCGGAGAGACATACAACATGAGCAGAGAGACATACTCAACACTGTAGCGGAGAGACAGACATACTCAACACTGGAGCGGAGAGAATACTCAACACGCGAGAGACATACTCAACACTGGAGCAGGAGAGACATACTCAACACTGGAGCAGGAGAGACATACTCAACACTGAGCAGGAGAGACATACTCAACACTGGAGCAGGAGAGACTACTCAACACTGGAGCAGGAGAGACATACTCAACACTGGAGCAGGAGAGACATACTCAACACTGGAGCAGGAGAGAATACTCAAAATGAGCGGAAGACATACTCAACACTGGAGCAGGAGAGACATACTCAACACTGTAGCAGGAGAGACATACTCAACACTGGAGCGGAGAGAAACTCAACACTGAGCAGAGACATACTCAACACTGTAGCAGGAGAGACATACTCAACACTGGAGCAGGAGAGACATACTCAACACTGGAGCAGGAGAGACATACTCAACACTGGAGCAGGAGAGACATACTCAACACTGTAGCAGGAGAGACATACTCAACACTGTAGCAGGAGAGACATACTCAACACTGTAGCAGGAGAGACATACTCAACACTGAGCAGGAGAGACATATCACACGAGCGAGAGACATACTCAACACTGAGCAGGAGAGAACAAGGCAACAACTCAACACGAGCAGGAGAGACATACTCAACACTGAGCAGGAGAGACATACTCAACACTGGAGCAGGAGAGACATACTCAACACTGTAGCAGGAGAGACATACTCAACACTGGAGCAGGAGAGACATACTCAACACTGTAGCAGGAGAGACATACTCAACACTGGAGCAGGAGAGACATACTCAACACTGTAGCAGGAGAGACATACTCAACACTGGAGCAGAGAGAGACATACTCAACACTGGAGCAGGAGAGACATACTCAACACTGGAGCAGGAGAGACATACTCAACACTGGAGCAGGAGAGACATACTCAACACTGGAGCAGGAGAGACATACTCAACACTGTAGCAGGAGAGACATACTCAACACTGTAGCAGGAGAGACATACTCAACACTGGAGCAGGAGAGACATACTCAACACTGTAGCAGGAGAGACATACTCAACACTGAGCAGGAGAGACATACTCAACACTGTAGCAGGAGAGACATACTCAACACTGGAGCAGGAGAGACATACTCAACACTGTAGCAGGAGAGACATACTCAACACTGGAGCAGGAGAGACATACTCAACACTGTAGCAGGAGAGACATACTCAACACTGAGCAGGAGAGACATACTCAACACTGGAGCAGGAGAGACATACTCAACACTGTAGCAGGAGAGACATACTCAACACTGGAGCAGGAGAGACATACTCAACACTGGAGCAGGAGAGACATACTCAACACTGGAGCAGGAGAGACATACTCAACACTGTAGCAGGAGAGACATACTCAACACTGGAGCAGGGAGAAGAACATACTCAACACTGGAGCAGGAGAGACATACTCAACACTGGAGCAGGAGAGACATACTCAACACTGGAGCAGGAGAGACATACTCAACACTGGAGCAGGAGAGACATACTACCAACAACTGGAGCAGGAGAGACATACTCAACACTGAGCAGGAGAGACATACTCAACACTGGAGCAGGAGAGACATACTCAACACTGTAGCAGGAGAGACATACTCAACACTGTAGCAGGAGAGACATACTCAACACTGTAGCAGGAGAGACATACTCAACACTGGAGCAGGAGAGACATACTCAACACTGTAGCAGGAGAGACATACTCAACACTGGAGCAGGAGAGAAACCAACGAAGAAACATACTCAACACTGTAGCAGGAGAGACATACTCAACACTGACAGGAAGACATACTCACACTGTAGCAGGAGAGACATACTCAACACTGGAGCAGGAGAGACATACTCAACACTGTAGCAGGAGAGACATACTCAACACTGTAGCAGGAGAGACATACTCAACACTGTAGCAGGAGAGACATACTCAACACTGAGCGGAGAGACATACTCAACACTGAGCAGGAGAGACATACTCAACACTGGAGCGGGAGAGAACATACTCAACACTGGAGCAGGAGAGACATACTCAACACTGAGCAGGAGAGACATCACTACACAACACTGGAGCAGGAGAGACATACTCAACACTGAGCAGAGAGCATATCAACACTGAGCGGAGACATACTCAACACTGGAGCAGGAGAGACATACTCAACACTGGAGCGGGAGAGCCATACTCAACACTGGAGCAGGAGAGACATACTCAACACTGGAGCGGGAGAGCCATACTCAACACTGGAGCAGGAGAGACATACTCAACACTGGAGCGGGAGAGACATACTCAACACTGGAGCGGGAGAGATACTCAACACTGGAGCAGGAGAGACATACTCAAACTGGAGCGGAGAGACATACTCAACACTGGAGCGGGAGAGACATACTCAACACTGGAGCAGGAGAGACATACTCAACACTGGAGCAGGAGACATACTCAACACTGGAGCAGGAGAGACATACTCAACACTGGAGCGGGAGAGACATACTCAACACTGGAGCGGGAGAGCCATACTCACCAATGGAGCGGGAGAGACATACTCAACACTGGAGCGGGAGAGACATACTCAACACTGGAGCGGAGAGACATACTCAACACTGGAGCAGGAGAGACATACTCAACACTGAGCGGGAGAGACATACTCAACACTGGAGCGGGAGAGACATACTCAACACTGGAGCAGGAGAGACATACTCAACACTGGAGCAGGAGAGACATACTCAACACTGGAGCGGGAGAGACATACTCAACACTGGAGCGGGAGAGACATACTCAACACTGGAGCGGGAGCATACTCACATGGAGCGGAGAACATACTCAACACTGGAGCGGAGAGACATACTCAACACTGGAGCGGAGAGACATACTCAACACTGGAGCGGAGAGACATACTCAACACTGGAGCGGGAGAGACATACTCAACACTGGAGCGGGAGAGACATACTCAACACTGGAGCGGGAGAGACATACTCAACACTGGAGCAGGAGAGACATACTCAACACTGGAGCGGGAGAGACATACTCAACACTGGAGCGGGAGAGACATACTCAACACTGGAGCGGAGAGACAACTCAAACGGCGAAGACATACTCAACACTGGAGCAGGAGAGACATACTCAACACTGGAGCGGGAGAGACATACTCAACACTGGAGCGGAGAGACATACTCAACACTGGAGCAGGAGAGACATACTCAACACTGGAGCAGGAGAGACATACTCAACACTGGAGCGGGAGAGACATACTCAACACTGGAGCGGGAGAGACATACTCAACACTGGAGCGGGAGAGACATACTCAACACTGGAGCGGGAGAGACATACTCAACACTGGAGCAGGGAGAGAGACATACTCAACACTGGAGCAGGAGAGACATACTCAACACTGGAGCGGGAGAGACATACTCAACACTGGAGCGGGAGAGACATACTCAACACTGGAGCAGGAGAGACATACTCAACACTGGAGCGGGAGAGACATACTCAACACTGGAGCAGGAGAGACATACTCAACACTGGAGCGGGAGAGACATACTCAACACTGGAGCAGGAGAGACATACTCAACACTGGAGCGGGAGAGACATACTCAACACTGGAGCAGGAGAGACATACTCAACACTGGAGCAGGAGAGACATACTCAACACTGTGAGCGGAGAGACATACTCAACACTGGAGCAGGAGAGGACATACTCAACACTGAGGCAGGAGAGACATACTCAACACTGGAGCAGAGAGACATACTCAACACTGAGCAGGAGAGACATACTCAACACTGGAGCAGGAGAGACATACTCAACACTGGGCAGGAGAGACATACTCAACACTGGAGCAGGAGAGACATACTCAACACTGGAGCAGGAGAGACATACTCAACACTGAGCAGGAGAGACATACTCAACACTGGAGCAGGAGAGACATACTCAACACTGGAGCAGGAGAGACATACTCAACACTGGAGCAGGAGAGACATACTCAACACTGGAGCAGGAGAGACATACTCAACACTGTAGCAGGAGAGACATACTCAACACTGTAGCAGGAGAGACATACTCAACACTGTAGCAGGAGAGACATACTCAACACTGGAGCAGGAGAGACATACTACACTGGCAGGAGAGACAATAACCTGGAGAGCAGGAGAGGACATACTCAACACTGGAGCAGGAGAGACATACTCAACACTGTAGCAGGAGAGACATACTCAACACTGTAGCATCAGAGACATACTCAACACTGTAGCAGGAGACATACTCAACACTGTAGCAGGAGAGACATACTCAACACTGTAGCAGGAGAGACATACTCAACACTGTAGCAGGAGAGACAGACTCAACACCGGAGCAGGAGAGACATACTCAACACTGGAGCAGGAGAGACATACTCAACACTGGAGCGGGAGAGATACTCAACACTGGAGCGGGAGAGACATACTCAACACTGGAGCAGGAGAGACATACTCAACACTGGAGCGGGAGAGACATACTCAACACTGGAGCGGGAGAGATACTCAACACTGGAGCGGAGAGCTATCAACACTGTAGCAGGAGAGACATACTCAACACTGGAGCAGGAGAGACATACTCAACACTGTAGCAGGAGAGACATACTCAACACTGGAGCAGGAGAGACATACTCAACACTGTAGCAGGAGAGACATACTCAACACTGGAGCAGAGAGAGAGACATACTCAACACTGGAGCAGGAGAGACATACTCAACACTTGAGCAGGAGAGACATACTCAACACTGGAGCAGGAGAGACATACTCAACACTGGAGCAGGAGAGACATACTCAACACTGGAGCAGGAGAGACATACTCAACACTGTAGCAGGAGAGACATACTCAACACTGGAGCAGGAGAGACATACTCAACACTGAGCAGGAGAGACATACTCAAACACTGGAGCAGGAGAGACATACTCAACACTGGAGCAGGAGAGACATACTCAACACTGAGCAGGAGAGACATACTCAACACTGGAGCAGGAGAGACATACTCAACACTGTAGCAGGAGAGACATACTCAACACTGTAGCAGGAGAGACATACTCAACACTGTAGCAGGAGAGACATACTCAACACTGTAGCAGAGAGACATACTCAACACTGTAGCAGGAGAGACATACTCAACACTGTAGCAGGAGAGACATACTCAACACTGTAGCAGGAGAGACATACTCAACACTGTAGCAGGAGAGACATACTCAACACTGTAGCAGGAGAGACATACTCAACACTGTAGCAGGAGAGACATACTCAACACTGTAGCAGGAGAGACATACTCAACACTGTAGCAGGAGAGACATACTCAACACTGTAGCAGGAGAGACATACTCAACACTGTAGCAGGAGAGACATACTCAACACTGTAGCAGGAGAGACATACTCAACACTGTAGCAGGAGAGACATACTCAACACTGTAGCAGGAGAGACATACTCAACACTGTAGCAGGAGAGACATACTCAACACTGTAGCAGGAGAGACATACTCAACACTGTAGCAGGAGAGACATACTCAACACTGTAGCAGGAGAGACATACTCAACACTGTAGCAGGAGAGACATACTCAACACTGTAGCAGGAGAGACATACTCAACACTGTAGCAGGAGAGACATACTCAACACTGTAGCAGGAGAGACATACTCAACACTGTAGCAGGAGAGACATACTCAACACTGTAGCAGGAGAGACATACTCAACACTGTAGCAGGAGAGACATACTCAACACTGTAGCAGGAGAGACATACTCAACACTGTAGCAGGAGAGACATACTCAACACTGTAGCAGGAGAGATACTCAACAAGTAACAATAACTGAACCTGTGTTGTCAATATGTTTGTATAACTGGTTGGAAATTTATGTAATTTTTGTTATGCATATATATAATGAATTTACACTGAATAAGATCAGTTTTTCCCCACTGCACCAACCACACTTAATATCTATGCACAATATAGCGCCTATGATTGTTAGTTAACATAAATCATGTGGTTCTTCAACTTAAAAAGAGCCAAAACATTGATAATATTAAAAAAAAAAAAACTTACGTGATAGAGATTAAACAAGTTCAGATTTGTTATCAGAACATCATAACTTAAAACAAGCAGTTCGTTTCTGAACTGAATAAACAGTTAATTTTTGTTGGTTAGTGTTATTAGTGCGGATATTTAACATAAGAGTTTCGTCTTCTCCGTGTGTGTAACGAAATCGTAGTCGATGATTAGATGTAAAAGTGTCGAAGAAGGTTTGTAATTTGACAGAGTTGGTAAAGATGCAAACATCACCCTCGTAACATGTCACAGTCTCATCTTAAATAAGAATATCTGACACAAGTTTGTACATCAGTGCACTAAGAGTACTTCACACCAAGTGTCTTCATTTCGACTGAGCACACTGAGGTGTTCTCAGTTCAAATGAGGCACTGGTTATAGGTTAGGTTATTTCCTGAAGCGGGTCCTAGTTATATGATGACCCGCCACTGGAGCTTTTGGTCATATGACCGAGGCCTTCCCCAGGCTTACCGGTCCACCCATTTAAAAATTAATAAAATTCAGTTTTCATATTTACACTGGTAATTATGAAACATAATTACCAGGTATCAGGTATCCTTGGATCCAAGTTTATGTTTCCTTCGGACATCTAAGTTGGTCAACTGTTCCAGGTTCTGTTGGCTGTGGCAAGAACACCTCTGAGGTTATTAAAGACTGACTTTATGTCAGATCTCTGCCTGGCGAAGTATTCAACAAAGCAAGTTTGGGTACTTCCAGGTAGGAACTCATCGATAATGGGAGGGAGTTGTCGACGTGGACACTGAACCTGTAAACGACAGTTCTATGAAGGATTTTAATGAGGTGGATGAAAACTTGCGAAATTATAGTTCTGGAACGAGTACTATGAGAGACTGTGTCTGGCGATCTGGTAGGACACTCGCATGCTCGGTTCACACACTGAGTGTCCGTGGTTCGATCCTGTTCACCTAGCAGCAAGTAGGTACCTAGGTTGCATTCTGGGGGACAAGATTAACCTAAGTTACCCGAAATGCTCTGCATAACCAGGGGGCTTTCTATATAGTACGTCACTGATGTCAGCTAAATCTGTATAAGTTGTATCAAGTACATGTAGAAATAAATATTATTATTAGAGGGTTATTGGGCAGCTAGGTCACAGGTTACAGTTCCATAATCTCATCCCTTCTCACTGTCCAGTTAGATCTGTCTGTGACTTGATAATGTCCGCAGTGTGAGACAAACACAGTCAGTAAAGAATCACATTACGCTGCATGTGTGTATGTTCCTTGTTTCCAACGTATGGAAGGTTGTCACCTTCCACGGGTAAAGTGGCATTACCTTTCCCTTAATGCAGTGAAGCTCAAAGGGAGTAGTCACATAGTAGGTATCGCATAAACACTCTTCTGAGAAGCAGTAATGGCTGAGAGTTTCCTGTGAGGGCAGGCGGGGTCGCAGCAACATTCCTCCGCACCCTGACACCCCTGCCGCTGTAATTAGCTCTAACGTAAACAATTGTCAACGTAATTACTCCGTCGGGGGGAGACGCAAGAGGGCGAGGCGGGGGAGGGGGCAGGGTGAAGAGGGGGGGGGAAGAAAAGGGGGTGGGAAAAGAAGAGAAAGAAAACGAGGAGAGTGGAATAAGTGGAGGTAAAGAGGAACAGGGAAGAGGAGAGGAATAAGGAAAATATAAAGGAGGAGACGAATAGGCGTAAAGAATGGAAGGAGAGGAAACGGCAGGAGAGAGAAACAGGGAAGGAGAGGGAGAGAAATAGAAGAAATGGGAGGGGAGATAAACAGCAAATGGGACTGGATAAGATTATGGGAAGGGAGTGAAAATAAGAAATAAGGATCAGGGGAAAGGGAAGGGACGAGGGAGAGGAGGGGAGGGGAAGGGAAGGGGGATGGGGATGGGATGGAGATTAAAGGTGATGGGACTGAATGAAAAAGTTTACCGAGAGGCAGGAGATGACTTGGAGAAGGATGGGTGAGTACTGGAGAAGGATGGGAGAGTACTGGAGAAGGATGGGTGAGTACTGGAGAAGGATGGGTGAGTACTGGAGAAGGATGGGAGAGTTCCTGACAGATGACTGGAGAAGGATGGGAGAGTACCTGGAGGTTACCTGGATACCTGGAGGTTATTCCGGGGATCAACGCCCCCGCGGCCCGGTCCATGACCAGGCCTCCCGATGGATCAGGGCCTGATCAACTAGGCTGTTACTGCTGGCCGCACGCAGTCCAACGTACGAGTCACAGCCCAGCTGATCCGGCACTGACTTTAGGTATCTGTCCAGCTCTCTCTTGAAGGCAGCCAGGGGTTTATTGGCAATTCCCCTAATGCTTGATGGGAGGCTGTTGAACAGTCTTGGGCCCCGGACACTTATGGTGTTTTCCCTTAGTGTACCAATGGCGCCCCTACTTTTTATTGAGGGCATTTTGCATCGGCTGCCCAGTCTTTTACTTTCGTAGGGAGTGATTTCTGTGTGCAGATTTGGGACCAGGAGATGACTGGAGAACTGACAGAGTACGAACAGATAACAGACTGCCCAGTTAAACTTGCCTTGTAAACACAGTAGTAGAAATCCGACTACAAAATCTTTGTTTGTAAAGTGTACAGTAACCCACTACAGCCTCTGTCTGCCCACCATCTCTTTCTCTTTCTTTCTCTCTCTCTCTCTTCTCTCTCTCTCTCTCTCTCTCTCTCTCTCTCTCTCCCCCACCGTGATTTTCGGAGAGAACACGAAGGCAACTTGTGAGTGAGCAACATTCTGCTCTCTCCCCACCCATATCCCCTCGCACTTTCCCCACCCACGCTTCCGCCCACACCCACCTCGGCCCTCTCCCCGCCCACGACCCCAACCAACACTAACATAGAAAACGTAGATGAATGCAGATGCACAAGCACGAGTTTAGGTTTATCAACAACAGTATTCATCTCCCGTGGACGAGGTTAACACAAACAACACTACCACCATCACCACCATTATCACCAACACCACCATCATCACCAACACCATCTTCAGCACCACCACCACCACCATTAGTAATATCAACTCAGTTTTCCTTATTCTTAAAATTTTTCCTTTTATTTTAACTTCTAAGGTTTAAATAAGGTATTACAAAGACCTCAACGGAAATAAGTCACATTTTTGGGTTCTCCTGGATAATTTACACATATGTCACTTTTTCCCTGCTACCATACATCCTTAATATAGTTTCTTAATGATTATTCCCTCTGTTGCTTTTGTAAATTTAGTAATTCTCACTTATTCATGCTATCAAGCATTAATATTAAGAATTTGAATTTTAGATTTCTGTTTCATGCGTCCATTTTTTTACATTCATATACCAGGGTTGAAAATAATATAGTATAATGCAGCCCTTTCTTAAGCTACATAGTAACATTCCTGCCTTTTGCAATAATTTCCTTGGACCAGTAAGAGTGACCTACTTGTAAATAGTTCAGAGTTACCCAGCAAACACAGACTTGGTCTATGTACACTGAGTAATGATCACAAGCCCAGAATGACCTACTTGTAAATAGTTCAGAGTTACCCAGCAAACACAGACTTGGTCTATGTACACTGAGTAATGATCACAAGCCCAGAATGACCTACTTGTAAATAGTTCAGAGTTACCCAGCAAACACAGACTTGGTCTATGTACACTGAGTAATGATCACAAGCCCAGAATGACCT
Source organism: Cherax quadricarinatus (assembly GCF_026875155.1). Classification (NCBI taxonomy): domain Eukaryota; kingdom Metazoa; phylum Arthropoda; class Malacostraca; order Decapoda; family Parastacidae; genus Cherax; species Cherax quadricarinatus. Next base: position 31,313,727 of record NC_069420.1, read on the forward strand.
ACTTGTAAATAGTTCAGAGTTACCCAGCAAACACAGACTTGGTCTATGTACACTGAGTAATGATCACAAGCCCAGAATGACCTACTTTACATAGTTGAGTTAGCAACACGATTGGTCT